>CM029525.1:23917040-25117040 GCA_017140615.1 Eucalyptus cladocalyx | reverse complement strand
TTATAAATCATAAATGCATACTATGTTCTGACTTGTTAATGGCTAATACACCCATTTTTACAATTGCTGATTTTTGAGCATTGAATTGACCTCGATTGAACTTGGACCCTTCTAGAAAGTTGTAGGACTTGTTTAAACCTTTCAAAGAGACGTGTTCTTCTGTTGGAATTTGATGAAAGGTCAATCTGCTCCAATTACTCTTATTCACATTGAATGAAGACATCATATACCTACAAGATAACGATGTTATTTTTGTGATTAAAGCATGTGATTACTTCAATAAATGAATAATACTCAGCGTGGGAGTCGAAAATTGCTCCTGAAACTAATTTATCCTCACCCCAACCTCCTTAAGAAGGTGGGGATTTGAACTCAGCACCTATCCCTTCCATGTTAGAAGGGTAGCCACTGGGGTAAACCCCGGTAGTTGAATAACACAAATTAAAGTAGCTTGTTATGATGTTTTAATATGTGATAATTTGATTTGACAGGCAGTAGCGAACAAACTTATACAAAGCAAAGGGTAGGCAGTCCGGCATGGCTCAATGGGCTTTGTCAGCTTTCACAGAATCTCTCTCTCTCTCTCTCTCTCCCTCCCTCTCTTGGTGCCTTTTCCTTGCTAATTTTTTTAAATGGGTATTACTTATTTATTTATTTTAATTTTTGGTTGGGGGAACCCTACCGAACATGATTGATCTGAGTCATTTTCGCATGAATTCAATGCAATCTTCCATAGATCAAAATTGTTTTAGCCATCAAAGAGTGCCGCTTCAAACTTGATAGATGTCATCTCGAACAAAAAAACTGAAATTCCTTCGCTACGATGCGAATTTGTTGTGTTAAAATGCTAACCAAATATGCATCAATCTAAGAATGAATAGTAAAGGATGAAAGAAAATTAAAATCACATGTTTTGTGTTGTATCAATTTGAGATGTTGTGGAAAAATGCCAACCAAAGATGCACCAATCTAAGAACGAATAGCAAAGGATGAAAGAAAATCGAAATCACATGTTTTGTGTTGTATCTATTTGAGATGACATCCTCGGTCTTCATCTTTGTCTCTATATCGTGTTTCATTCGTTTAATTTATATATGTATATATGGAAGCCAGTGACCAGATCGGCTCCGATCTGAAGGAGCTCTCACAAGGATGCGAAATCTCCGTATCCCTAGGGTTCCTCGATCAGTATCATCATCGAAATCGAAAGCCTCTTGCTCATCGTTAGGCCCTAATGGCCACATTTGTGAAAGACAGAGAAAGTAGAGCTTCATAGCAAAGACGAGAGAGGAAAGTAGAGAGAGATCAATGCAGATGTTGATGGGATTTAAAATAGAAATCTCACTAAAGGTGGGGGAGAGCATATTGGACTACTTGGATTTGACTGGACCGGATCGGTCGGTTTGGTCCGGTTCCTAAGCGTGTCGGTCCAGTTTTTTCTATAGAGGGTACTGATGCAAATGCTGAGTGATGACGGTTGTCTCTGTTGGAGAAATCTTTCCAGAATATTTTGAAGCTGACAAAACGTTTCTATCAGTCTAGTCTGGATATTCGCAGATCTTCTGTTTAGAGTCTGAAGACTTTATGATCACCAGACTCAAGACTCAAGACTCAAGACTATTCTCATTGACAGTCTTTCTGATCCAGTGACGAAGGAAATCCAAAGCCGAAGTATATGGTTGAGGATTTAATCCTATCCTCTGGAGAAGATCTCTTGGCTGGATAAATATAACGTATTCTTTTATTCGTATCTAGATCGATTGAAGATCCGATGGTCGACGAAATATTCTTTGAAGGTTCTATTCTTGAAAACCAAGATCCTGATTGTATGGGTAAACATGATTGATGGGTTATCGTCAGGTTCCTTTAATAGCTCAAATGATCTTCTTAATTGATTCCGTTCAACGGGTAGATTGGAGGAATTCCTTTGGTAAGTGCCAACGGGTATGATGGCATAAAGGAGTATAAAAAGGAAGACGTTCTAGTTGTTTGAGTGTGTGATCGATAGAGAAATTCCAGAGTCTGAAGCACCTTGATTATTAGTCGATATATTTTGAGCGAAATTGTATACACAGAGAGTGTCTATACTTGGTGATACCTTGAGCGAGTGTGGTAGATCATCTACACCTAGAAATTAAGGAAGATCAACGCCGTAACATCTCTTTGTTCATAGTGGAATCCAGCCAATTGGGCCGTCGGTGCGAAGAGTGGACGTAGGCTTGAATCAAGCCGAACCACTATAAACCGCGTGTTCAATTCTCTCTTTCCTTTACTCAGTCTTACGTTGATTGTTATTTGTCGCAAATCCTTCAACTGTCTAGTATTGTGCAATTATCAAGAAAAATCGTTTATATACCTATTCACCCCCCTCTAGGTACTCGTACTAGTTATATCAATTGGTATCAGAGCTCGTGTTCTTACTTTATTTGAAGTGTTTTACTTCAGAGTAAAAGATCCATGGCTAGTATGCTAGCACCAGGGCTGGTGGAAGGGCAAAGCAATACCAGACCACCCTACTTTGATGGAAAGGATTACAACATCTAGAAGAACAAGATGAAAGCTTTCCTACGATCAAAGGATCCTCTGGAATGGGACGTTGTAGAAAGAGGAATCACTCCTACAGCTGCATCAGTCTCTAAAAGAGGGAAAGAAACTGTTGAGACCAGCGGAATGACTCAAGAAGAGATAATCAAGAGACAAGCACTCGATGCAAAAGCAATTTACTCTTTATATTGTGCTTTGTCACCAACTGAATATAACAGAATATCTTCTTGTGTTACAGCAAAAGAAGTATGGAACAGATTACATATCACCTATGAAGGAACAGATCGAGTGAAGGAGACCAGGATTAACATTCTCCTCGGTCAATATGAAGCCTTCAAAATGAAACCAGGAGAATCTATAACTGAAATGTTTAGTCGTTTTATAGATATTGTCAATGGTCTTGAGAACCAAGGACAAAAAATTTCTGATCCCATGAAGGTAAACAAGCTACTGCGTGGACTCTCCAAGGATTGGAATCATATAAAGACTTCAATAAGAGAGACACAAAGAATTATGCCACTATCTGTCGACGAGCTGATTGGAACTCTTCAGTCTTATGAAGTGGAACGAATTAATGAAGACGAAGATCCAAGAGGTAAGAAATCCATTGCATTAAAATCAAATGATGATTCTGATGATACAGATTCTGGAGATGATCTGGACGATGAGGAGCTTGCTCTTATGATAAGAAGATTCAGAAAGTTGAATACAAAAGGAAGAAGGTTCAACTCAAAGAAACAAAGTTTCCAAAGACAGCAGACCAAGTCTGTAGATGATGAGGAACCAAACAAAGATGTAGTTTGCTTCAAATGTAAGAAAAAGGGACACATCAGACCCAACTGTCCTCTTCTAAAAAAGAAGAAAGGAAAAGCTGAAAAGTTTCGTAAAGCTCTCAAAGCTGAAACATGGAGTGATACGAGTGTTAAGAAAGTGATGAAGAATATGCCAACCCGTGTCGATGGCACAATCGACTCGAGACTCGGACTCGGATCGACTCGATAGTGAATTTGAGGCAAGTAATTTTAAAATTCCTGTCAAAGTTTCTAAATACATTGATGAACTGTGTTTTAGTCTTAAGACTTCTCTCAAAAGAATTTCCGAACTTAAAAAGGAAAATTCAGCTCTAAAACAAAATGAAAAAGTCTTAGAAGAAAGAATTAAAAATTTAGATTTGAATGTTTCCACTCTTAAAGAAAATGAAGATAATCTTTTGAAAGAAAATGCTCTTTTAAAAACTAACTTATCAAATATTTCAAAGAAATTTTCAATAGGATCCGAAAAACTTGAAAAGATTCTTTCAGCTCAAAGACCTTATTTCAATAAGTCCGGTCTAGGTATGACAGCGAAAACAATTCCCTTGATTGATTTTCCTAAAGTAAAAGAAAGAATTAAGAAAAGACCGTCGAGAGAGGCTTACAAAAATCATTTCAAGAAAGTTTTTGTAAAATTTGTAGGTCGAAATGCTCTCGTGTATTCAAAGTGTAACAGTCGAGATCACTTTGAAAAAGAGTGTCCTATGGTTTGGAAACCTGTTAAGAAAGTATGGCCGAATAATGTTTATCCTACTAACACCAAAGGACCCAAGAAAATTTGGGTACCAAAGAAAGCTTGAGACTCTCTTTTAAATGCAGGTCTCCGTCAAGAAAAAGGTAAAGTGGTATCTTGACAGCGGATGTTCAAGACACATGACAGGAGACTCAAATTGCTTCATAAAGCTTATTCAAGTAAATGGTGGAAAAGTTTCATTTGGAGGAAACGGCAAAGGAAGTATTGTGGGATTTGGAACTGTAAAAATTGGAAATCTCACAATAAGCAATGTTTCTCTAGTGGAAGGACTTAACTATAACCTTCTCAGCATTAGCCAATTGTGTGATACTGGTTTCAAGATCTCCTTTCAAGAAGGAATATGCTCCGGAATCAGTAGAGACTCTACTCAGTCTTTCATGGGTCGAAGACATGGAAATATCTACCTCTTAGACATGAAACCAAATGAATTGCAATGCCTAATCTCAATTCAAGATGAAGCAAGTTTATGGCACAGAAAGCTTGGTCATGTCAACATGAAGCAATTAGCCAAAATCTCATCAAAGCAGCTTGTTCGAGGTCTACCTAAATTACCATACCAAAAGTCCGATCCATGCACACCATGTATTCTGGGAAAGCAGGTAAGAAATTCATTCAAGTCAATAAATCATGTCTCTACTAATCATGTACTACAGTTGCTGCATATGGATCTCTTCGGACCAACCAGAACCCAGAGCATTGGAGGCAAGAAATATTGTCTAGTAATTGTGGACGATTACTCCCACTTTACTTGGGTATATTTCCTTGTAAGTAAGTCTGAAACCTTCTCGTATTTTGAAAAATTTGCTAAAAAGGTTCAAAATGAAAAATGTTGTGTTATCTCAAGTATAAGAACATATCATGGAGGTGAATTTGAAAATCAAGATTTTACAAAATTTTGTGATGAATCTGGCTTTAAGCATATGTTTTCTTCTCCATATACTCCAGAGCAAAATGGAGTTGTAGAAAGAAAGAATAGATCTTCAAGAAATGGCTAGAACTCTTTTAATTGAAAGTAAGATTTCTTCACGATTTTGGGCTGAAGCTGTTTCAACAAATGCTATATCATTAATAGAGTCTTTTTAAGACCTATTCTAGAGAAAACCCCTTATGAGTTATTCAAAGGTAAGAAGCCTATTGTTTCATACTTTCATGTGTTCGGTTGCAAATGTTTTATTTTGAAAAATGCAAAAGATCGAGTTGGTAAGTTTGAAGAAAGATCAGATGAAGGCATCTTCCTTGGATATTCTACATCAAGCAAAGCCTACAGAGTCTATAAAAAGAAGAGCCAGTTTGTGGAGGAGTCAATGAATGTCAAATTTCAAAACTCTACGCAAGATGAATCCAGTTTGACTCATCATGAAGAGTCTGAACCTACTCCAGACCCTCCAAAGCTTACAACTCAAGAAGCATCTCAGACTCTGGAAGATCAGTACCAAGCTGTTCATGAAGATTCAAATAAAGAAAGAGATCATCAACCGGACAAATTAACCAAGAATCGGAAGCATAAATCCAGTCATCCCAAAGATCTCATTATCGGCGAAATTAATGAAGGAATCCGCACTGCATCTAAAAGGCGTGAAGAGTCTAGTGCTTTGTAGCTCTTATTTCGAAATTGAGCCAAAGAGCATAGAAGAAGCTTTATCTGATGAAAGCTGGATTGAAGCTATGCAAGAAGAGCTTAGACAGTTTAACATTAATGATGTCTGGGAATTGACATCCAAACCAAAAGGTAAAACTGTTATTGGAGCTAAATGGGTGTTCAGAAACAAGATGAATGAAGAAGGAAAAGTCGTACGAAACAAAGCAAGACTCGTGGCTAAAGGATGCACGCAAGAAGAATGAATAGATTATGATGAGACTTACGCTCCAGTAGCAAGGTTAGAAGCTATTCGACTATTACTTGCGTTTGCTTGTTATAAAAATTTCAGGTTATTCCAAATGGACGTCAAAAGTGCTTTCCTAAATGGATTTATCCATGAGGAAGTTTATGTGGAACAACCACCTGAGTTTGAAGACCCAAAGAAGCCGACTCGGTCTTCGGACTGAAAAATGTCTTGTATGGTTTAAAGCAAGCACCTCGAGCTTGGTACGACGAGACTAAGTAAGTTCTTATTACGTAATGGTTTTGTCAAAGGTAAAGTAGATACTACTCTATTTATCAAAAAGGAAAACAAAAGCTTTTTTACTTGTTCAAATATATGTGGATGATATTATTTTTGGATCCTCTAATGAAAGTCTATGCAAGAATATGCAAGATGAGTTTGAAATGAGTATGATGGGAGAGTTAACATTATTTCTTGGTCTTCAAGTAAAGCAATTGAATGAAGGAACTTTTATTTATCAAGAAAAATATGCTAATGATCTTGTCAAAAGGTTTGGATTGAAAAATTGCAAAAAGACTGATATACCAATGTCAAGTTCTTTGAAAATAGACAAAGATGAAGAAGGGAAGAAAGTTGATCAAAAGCTGTACAGGAGCATCATTGGTTCACTTCTTTATCTTACTGCTTCTAGACCTGATATTTTGTTGAGTGTTTGCATCTGTGCTAGGTTTCAATCAGATCCTAGAGAATCCCATCTTAGTGCTGCAAAACATATTATTAAATACGTTGCTTCATCTTCAAGCATCGGTCTGTGGTATCCTAAGAAGGGAGACTTTAATCTTCTGGGATATTCAGACGCAGATCTGGCCGGTTGCAGAGTCGATAGAAAGAGTACTTCAGGAACTTGCCAGTTGCTTGGAAGCAGAACAATGTCTTGGTTTTCAAGAAAACAAAACACTGTGGCTCTCTCAACAACAGAAGCAGAGTATGTAGCTCTTGGAAGCTGCTGTTCGCAAATTCTATGGATAAAACAACAGCTACAAGACTTTGGGATTGAAGACTCATGCATAGAGATCAAATGTGACAACACCAGAGCAATCAATCTCACCAAAAATCCAATCATTCATTCAAGAGCAAAGCATATAGAGATTCGACATCACTTCATTAGAGATCATATTCAAAATGGAGAAATCTCGATTCAATTTGTTGATTCAAAAAGTCAACTAGCGGATATATTCACAAAGCCTTTAGAGAAAAATCAATTCGATTTTATCCGTTCCAGACTCAACATTTTGAAGCTTGAAGAAGTTAAAGTCTAGAGACTCTCTAACCCTCAGGCTCTAAACCCTCAGACTCAGACATTCATGGCTATAGACTGTAAGTTGTCGTTATATTTAATCTCGAAAAGGTACGATCTTTAGTTCAGTTAATTTATAGTCTCCGTGAAAAAAAAAGCGAAATCTTGTCTTTTCAAAAGGATTAACTTCTATTTGGCAGTTATTGATTTTAAAAAGATGTGTCTTTTCACTTTCCTTGTGCCGATTGAACTTTCCTTTTCAAAACTGAGTTATATATTTACAGTTTTCTTTTTCGCCTAATCTTCAAAACCCTAAAAGGCATTTTCCTCCCAATCCTGTTTCTACTTCGTATTCATCTTCGAGAAAGTTGTCATCTTTTCTTGGGAAAGCAAGTAAAGGAATCTTTCAACGACAAGGAAGGATGTCTTCTTCGAGGAAGTCTTCAAGAATCGCGAATAGGGGACCACAGAGAATGAGGGAGGGGCCTACCCATTTCGATCTAACCGAAGAAGAAGATTTATCGAGTCAGCAACAGAGCCCGATTCACTCTCCACAACGTCACTCAACATCATCTACCCCACAAGGTGCGGGTCAACGACCGGAGAAAGAAATAATCGAGGATGCAGACCCTGTAAGAGTCCAAAAACCCTCTTTTATTTACAAGCTTTACTGTGCGTTAAAAAGCACTGGGACTCCGTTGAACTACGTGGATGATTTTCTTAAAGATAAGAATTATGGGAATGAGTATATCTTTCTGAGACGAATGGAGGATTTGGGAATTGCTCCCAAAGGAAAGGCTGAGGAAGCACTTGCGAACATTCCAAGTGACCCTCGTATGTCGGGACCGAATCCGACTGACGGGAACAATGATGATAAAATGTTCAGTGATTTTCAACCTAGAATGGGTGTTGCTGCAAGGGTGAAAGGAAAAAGAATGGAGTTGTTTAAATCAAAGGAGCAAGAGAATTTGTTCTTTAGACTGCTGAAACGAGGGGTGATAAACCCTAGAAGTGTTGATTTCGATTTCTTGGATGCTATTAATTTGAACTTAAGGGAGAAGTTCAATCTGCTTCAACTAGAACGTTTTTGCACCGATACCACAGATGGTTATGCGCAATTAACAGCATACTTCTATTCGAATCTTAGCTTCTTAGATGCGAATAGAATATCATTCAGTGTTACAGAAGCTCCATCGTCTGCATTCACTCCATCCGAGAAAGCACATGCAAGTACATAGACAGACAATTCTACAGATTTTCGTCGTATTCTTGATGTTCTTCTAGAAATGCGGGGTCAAATCTATGCTATGGACTGTGAAATTCAAGCCATAAAGAATGCTGGACAAGCATCTTCGGTTACCCTGGAGGACAAAATGAAAGACCTCGCTCTACAAATTCAAACCAATGCCAAAGGAGAGGAGGTAGCTCAACTAAGGGAAGACTTGAAGAGGCTAAAAGGCATAGTCCAGTCGATGGGAGATTTCCAGATCGTGCGCATTCCCAAGCGGACTTGACTCTTTTCTCACATTTTTCATGATGACAAAGAGGGGGAGAAGAAATTTGAACCAATTTGAACTTTAAACTTTGACTTTAAATTTGTTTTTGTGGTTGAATATGTTTGAGTATGACTTGAGTAAACTTGGGTGTGAACTTGAATTTGACTGAATTGCCTGTAGATTTTGATGCTTGACTGTTTGCATTTATATCAAGTGTTCTTTGTATGGTATTACTCATGAAAGACTAACCAATTTTCTATGGATGCGAGTCTGGTTGTTTTATTAATCTTTATGAGATAGCCATATTACTTGAGAAATGTTTTTGCGGTCAAAGTTGTTCAAATCTAGAGGAAAGTTTTGTCACCATCAAAAAGGGGAGATTGTTGGAGAAATCTTTCGAATATTTTGAAGTGACAAAAAACGTTTCTATCGATCTAGTCTGGATATTCGCAGATCTTCTGTTTAGAGTCTGAAGACTTTCTGATCACCAGACTCAAGACTCAAGACTCAAGACTATTCTCATTGACAGTCTTTCTGATCTAGTGACGAAGGAAATCCAAAGCCGAAGTATATGGTTGAGGATTTAATCCTATCCTCTGGAGAAGATCTCTTGGCTGGATAAATATAACGGATTCTTTTATTCGTATCTAGATCGATTGAAGATCCGATGGTCGACGAAATATTCTTGGAAGGTTCTATTCTTGGAAACCAAGATCCTGATTGTATGGGTGAACATGATTGATGTGCTATCGTCAGGTTCCTTTAATAGCTCGAATGATCTTCTTAATTGATTCCGTCCAACGAGTAGATTGGAGGAATTCCTTTGGTAAGTGCCAACGGGTATGATGGCATAAAGGAGTATAAAAAGGAAGACGTTCTAGTTGTTTGAGTGTGTGATCGATAGAGAAATTCCAGAGTCTGAAGCACCTTGATTATTAGTCGATATATTTTGAGCGAAATTGTATACACGAGAGTGTCTATACTTGGTGATACCTTGAGCGAGTGTGGTAGATCATCTACACCTAGAAATCAAGGAAGATCAACACGTAACATCTCTTTGTTCATAGTGGAATCCAGCCAATTGGTGCTCGGTGCGAGAAGAGTGGACGTAGGCTTGAATCAAGCCGAACCACTATAAACCGCGTGTTCAATTCTCTCTTTCCTTTACTCAGTCTTACGTTGATTGTTATTTGTCGCAAATCCTTCAACTGTCTAGTATTGTGCAATTATCAAGAAAAATCGTTTATATACCTATTCACCCCCTTCTAGGTACTCGTACTAGCTATATCAGTCTCAAATGCTGAGCGACGATGGTTGTCTTACTTCATAATTCGATGCCATGGAGATCGAGCGGAGAAACAATAATGAGCTGCTCGGTAGCTTATAGTTGAAAGAACGGAGGATCAAAATCCAAAGACAGATTTTGACAAAAGGAACGACCCAGGTAGCAAAACAAATGTGTGTAGATAGAGTCGACAATCTCCTAGGATTCATTCACATTTATAATGTATATTTTGTCCTTTTTTGATAGAATTTTCACTTTTGGATGGATTGTTTTAACATCAAATTCAAGCTTTATTAAACAAGTTTTTAGTATGTTTGAGCTCGAATTCATCGGTTAATAAATTATACTCAAAACTTGAATTAATTTTTAACTGTGAGCTGGCGCTGAAACTTGAAATATGAAAATAAAATATAGCCAAATTTTTTTTATTTATTATCTTATGTGTGTGTATGATTATTACATAAAATATGACTGCCTAATAATGTACACGAGAAGTTTGAGTCAAAGTACTTTTAACTGCGAGCTCAACTCTATTAATTACTCAAGTCGAAAAGAATCTTATTGAAATCGAGTGAATTATTAGACATACTATATCACTAGCGACGACTACCGACCCACTCACATCCCTATTCATAGGTAAACCCTGTGATCTCGTTAGTCAAATCATATGGGACCAAGCCTCTAATCCTGTCCCGGTTTAGTTCGGTCCAAATAAACATGCCCGGATATAAGTCGTCGATTACTAAAGTCGAACCAACGAGTACCTTAATGAGGAAAGCTATTCCCATCTCTCTAAAATGTAAAAGGTGCGGCTTTAGAAATGGGGAGATTATAGGCTTTCATTCACCAGGGAAGCGACCGAGAGTTGATAGCCTCGGAGGATCTCGTAGACAAGTACTCGAGCGTGCCGCAGTTTGCTATTTGTGTGTTCGTTGTTTGTGTGAACACCAAGAGATAAGATTTCAGCCAAGAAAAACACAATATCCTGTTATGGCTAGATCTATCACCTAGAGGGGCGGGGGGTGAATAGGTGATTGTGTGGAAATGAAAGAATTTAAACCAATATTGTAGTGAGACAACGATTAGGCTTTTGCAAACCTACATTCACTCTCTCGCGCTATAGCCAATTGCCTGAAATCTACTGATAAAAACTGACAAGAGGTTACAAGATCTGAGCTCTGAACACTCAAGCTCGTGTGCATAACTCCTCACACACTCTTAACCTCTAAATGGTTATACAATGATGCTCACAGAGATGAATGTATTCATTGTATAATCAAGACACTCATCAAACTTTGGAATTAAAAGCTTCAATTCTCGTGAGTTAATTTTAATTCATTTAGCTTCGAGATCTTCTCTTATACACCTCCTAGTCCAAGTTGACCGTTGGACATATCTCTAGGATGACTTATCCAGCCAATCTACCCGTTAACCTAGATCTGGTTGAGAAGATTTGATGGCTTTAGGATTGCCGAGGTTAATACTTCTCATAATTTCTGCCACCCATACAGCAGTTTGGGTTTCCATAAATCAAGTGCTTACGAATGGAAAAAAATGTTTTGCCTCAAATAAGTCGTTCAAGGAAATCCAAATCTTCGAGAGACACTTTCCTTTGGAACTCCTTATATATAAGGCAAGAAATCCAACCAATTGCTACTAGCTGTTGCATGAGGATATTATCTTCTTCCTAACCTTTTGACAAACACATAAGGAAGGAAATAATTAAACCACAACTTTGGTTTTGATTGATAACGTCTAATCACATCCCATCAGACTTTCAACCGTTGTCCTTGATTATCATAACATAACACAATCTTAATCATAGGCAACCGAATTGTCTTAATAAGTCTTTGAGTCTGGTTCTCTGAGTCTGATGAGTAATGTCTGATGATCCATATCAGAGTTTCCATCGGAACTTCTTGATCAACCAAATTGCTGCAAGAATATCACCTAGAAATTCTTTCATAAGAATCATTGAATACTTATGGAAATGTTTTGTCAATCTTCAAAATCAATTTGGGAAATTTCCTCAACATATCCTCCAACAAAGTGATGGTCATCACAATCACTAGCTGAGCGAGCATCAGAAAATGCAGGAAGAGCCAGTGAAGAAGCGTGAGTGAAGATAAGTCCACAATGAGGAGTATTTGCCAAATATCAAAGGATGCGTTTCACAGTTTGCCAATGCACAGTGGTAGTAAGTGAATCTTTTCAATTCTAGGCCTATCAACTAGATCTTTTGTCAGGTAAAGGGGTGGCTACTCATCCTACTTCAAGTAGGGAGGATTTGAATGATGTGCTGGGGGATCCACGGATCATATCGGTCGATCAAATAGGTGAGACTAGTTCGCCGAAAACGAACCCAGGTCATGAATCATCTATGATCAATCCTGCTAACTACGCCACTCTTGCTGAGTCTGCATCTGTTTCAGGAGACTTGGAATGGATACAGGTTAAGCGAAAGAATAAAAAGAAGAAAAGGAAAGCGGCGAAACAGGCTGCTGCTGTTGCTGCTGCAGCTGCAGCCGTCTTTTACGGCCCATCCCCTCCTACCGAGGAAGGCCAAGTGATGAAACGTAAGGACGTCCAGCCAGAGGAGCCTTCGGTGATCCCTGAACCTTCTTGCGTCAAAGCGGCTATTCCTCTCGCTCTGTTGGAAAGTTCTGAGGAGATTTCGAATTCCAGTATCCATGATGAATCCAGCGATGATGAAGTTCAGTCGGTAGACAAGTCTACGTTAAAAGGGAAACCTCCTGCAAAGGTCCCTAATCTTCAGGACCAGTTGCTGCGTCTCCTTCCTACCCCCCCCTCCTGCTGCGGCACCGAAAGCTTCGGCTAAGGGCAGGAGGACTGCCAGGAAGAGGTAATCATGTTCCTTATTCTGTTTTTTGGATGATAATTGGCTTTTGGAATATTAGAGGCATTGTTAATCCCCTTAGGCGGGCGGAAATCGGGCGTTTTGTTGCTATAAATAAATTGTGTTTCATTGGCCTCCTTGAGACCAAAGTGCACGAGGATCTTTTTGAATCGGTCTCGTCCACCCTCATTAGGGGTTGGTATTGGCTTTCGAATTATGAGTTTTCGCCTCGTGGGAGGATCTGGGTTGGTTGGAATCCACAGTTAGTCTCCTACTCTACTATTTCCATTAGTGATCAAGCGGTGCATGGCACACTGAAGTTTAACAGTTCGGGGTTAAGTTGCTGTCTATCTGCTGTTTACGCGGAGCACATGTTTGCCCATTGGCGCCCTCTATGGGAAGACCTTTGCCATTATAGTGATATTTTCCAGAATTCTCCGTGGTTGGTCGCTGGCGATTTTAATGCAATTAAAGATCCTTCCGATCGCATTGGCTGTTCTACCAACTGGATTTCCTACTTTGATGAATTTCCCCATTGCTTGGCCCGTGCGGAACTTATGGACCTCAGATATGTTGGGTGCCGTTTCACTTGGTCCACCTCATCTGGTGATGCGAGGAAAATGAGGAAGATCGATCGCGTGCTCGTCAATGGTGAGTGGAATCTCCAATTCTCTTACTCAGAGGCCAATTTCCTTAATCCAGGGATATCAGATCATTGTCCTATGACTATTAGAGTTTTGCAGCCCTCATATAAGAGGAAGCCTTTTAAATTCTTCGACTTTTGGACTCACCATCCGAGTTTAAGGCCATTGTTCAGCAAGCATGGGATAGTCCGGTTGCAGGCGTATCCATGTACCAACTTGTATCGAAGCTTAAGAGAGTAAAGGCGCGGCTTAGATCTCTTAACCGTGAGGCTTTCTCCGACATTTCAGTCAAGGTTGCTGAGGCTAGATACGCTCTGACAAATGCTCAGCTAGACCTCCAGTTGAACCCGGCAAGCCCGATTCTTACTCAAGAAGAAATGGAGTGTCGCCGTGTATTTGTTGATCTCAGATCTCAGGAAGAATCCTTCTATAGACAGAAGTCTAGGATTACATGGCTAAAAGAGGGTGATAGGAACACGAAGTTCTTTCACCTATCTATGAAGAGAAGGCACTTATTGAATCGCATCCTCTCAGTAAAAGACCCATCCGGAACCGTAATTACTGATCCGGTATTGGTTCCTCAGGTGTTTGTTAATTATTTTTATGATATGTTATCTCCGAAGGAAGGGCTGATCAGACCGTTCATTGATGAGGTGAGGCAGTATGTTCGCAAGACCCTATCCCAAGACCAATCAAGCTTCCTCAATATGCCGGTTTCTGATTCTGAAATCAAAAACACATTATTTTTGCTGGCAAAGGGCAAGGCCCCTGGCCCGAATGGTTTTTCTGTCGATTTCTACAAATATTGCTGGGATTCCGTTGGCTCTTCAGTGCTCGAATCAGTGCATGACTTCTTCCGCAACGGTCGGCTCTTAAAAGAGGTTAATGCCACTACTCTAGTGCTTGTCCCTAAAGTGCCTAATGCTAGTGCGGTAATGGACTATAGACCGATTGCATGTTGTAACACGATTTATAAGGTGATTACGAAGATTCTAGCCAATAGAATAACTGGGGTCCTTGGGGATTTGATTACTCGGTCCCGAATGCTTTTGTTAAGGGCGGGAGAATGAGGGATAACATCCTATTAGCTCGGGAATTGTTTGCAGGATTCCATTTAAACCTGTATTTGCCTAAGTGTGCGATAAAAGTTGATTTTCATAAGGCTTTTGATATTGTCGACTGGGATTTCTTAGAGCTGGCCCTTGAAGCGTTTCGGTTTCCTTCCCATTTTATAAAGCTCATTATGGTATGTGTTCGGACTCCGAAATTCTCTATATCCATCAATGGGGATCTTCACGGTTTTTTTCCGGGGTAGAGGCCTAAGGCAAGGAGATCCAATGTCCCCATACCTATTCACGTTGGTAATGGAGGTGTTCTCCGGTATCTTGATTTCTCGCACCTCCAATCCAGTTTTTAAATTCTCTGGAGATGCAAACGGTTCAGCTCTCCCATTTGTTTTTCGCCGATGACGTTTTCCTGTTCTGTCAAGCGGATTGGAAGTCGGTTGTTATGTTGAAAACATGGCTTGATCTATTCTCCTCTTGGAGTGGTTTACTTCCTAACAAGCACAAGAGCGAGATTTTCATGGCTGGTGGTGATACTTCTATCCGGAACAGAATCCTTTGGGCCTTCGGATTTCAGGAGGGGAAATTACCGGTCCGCTATCTAGGTGTACCGATTATCTCTTCTAGATTGAATAGAGCGGACTGCATAGCATTGATAGATCGCATTACCGCAAGAATCCAATCATGGACGCATCGGTTTCTATCGTTCGCAGGTAGGCTGCAACTTATAAGATCTGTTCTTCATTCCGTCCAAGCATTCTGGACGAGCGTTTTCACTCTTCCATCCTCGGTCCTAGCAGATATTGAGCGGATAATGAGGCAATTCTTATGGAAAGGTACATCACCAGGTCAGGGTGGCGCCAAAGTGGCTTGGGAAGATGTTTGTTGTCCGAAAACTGAAGGGGGCCTCGACATTCGGAATATAAGGGATTGCAATAGGGCTTCTATGGTTAAATATATATGGATCCTATTCTCCGATAAAGAATCCTTATAGTGCCAATGGGTTCATTCGGTTTTCCTAAAGAAGAAAAATTTCTGGATTGCCGCTCAGCCAAGGACTTGCTCCTGGACGTAGAAGAAGATTCTCCAGCTTAGACCCTTTTTTCGCCTATCTTTCGGGTGGGTGATTGGAAATGGATACTCCGGCTCATTTGTGGCATGACTATTGGCTTCCATGTGGTCCTTTGGATGGATTCATCCCTACATATTTTAGGGACAGAGTTTGCCTTCCGGATTATGCAGTGGTAGCTGATCTCTACTCCCCGGTAGGTACTGCATTCAGAAATCTTCTGGAAAGATAGTCGATTGCTTTGCCGCCACTATCCCTTGTGCAGGACAAATTTATTTGGTGCTGCGATTCCTCTGGCGCGTACTCGGTTGCCTCGGCATGGGAATCCATCAGGGTCAAGAGAAACCCGGTCAAATGGGCCTCTCTCATTTGGGATAACGCCCTTGCTCCGCGGTATCAGTTTATATTGTGGCTTATAACAAAAAACCGCATTCCTACTCGGGCGATGCTTCTATCTCATGGCGGGAATAGACTACGGTCTACGTGCCTTTTGCAATGAAGTTCCGGACTGCGTGATCATCTTTTCTTCGGTTGTCGCACCTTGGCACCTCTAGCCTTCTTTTGGGCCGCCAGGTGTAACCTCCCGTGGAAGAACAGAAGCTGGAAGGATCTCATTTTCTGGGCTATGAAGTTCTTCAGTGGAAAGGATTTCTATCACAGGATTGTTCGATTCTCTTTCGGAGCTTTGTGTCATCTAATTTGGAAGAAGAGGAATGCTGCTATTTTCCGGGGTGAAGCAATAGCCATTCCTACAATGAAAAATCACCTTATTAAGACGGTCAAAGACAAAGCTATTTCCTTCTCTAATGTTCCTCCATCTCCGAGGAACAAAAGGCTTCAAAGGTGCTGGGGATTCGATCCAATGGTCTTCTCTACTCGCTGATCTTGTTTCTGCTCGCCTCTATTCTGGTTTCTCCGTTCTTAGCCTTTGTATGTTTAGTTACGAGGGTCTTCGTGGTCTCGTATGGTGCTTTCGCCATTGCCTTCGCTTGCTTTTTCCTTACTGCTTGTTCTTGCTCGTTTTACATTGGTTCCCCTCCACTCTTATGTTATGAGAGTGTAGGTTATGGACCCGATCTTTTGTAATTTTCCAAGCTCCATATATTCTATTTACCTTTCACCAAAAAAAAAAAAAAAAAAAAAAAAAAAACTAGATCTTTTGTCATTTCTTTTCAATATGTTTATGACGCCTTCCCACACAGTTCGGTCTGTATTGTTCAGGTTGGGTAATTTCCACTAGCATTAATTCGCCCTAAAGAGCAACATCAGCCATCCCTCGCTCCTCTACCTTTAGTGACCGCACCCTGACCAACCATTGTGCCTCCGTCACCCATTGTTCATATTTGACACAAAATTATTAACTTCTTAGAACTTAAAACTGAAAAATTTGGAAAACAAAGTTCTTAATCGAATTTTGTGATATTTTCAACACAAAAGTCAAATTAATACTAAAACAAATTATTTTGAAGATTCTTTATTTTTCTATTTTTTTGGTCAAAGGTTTGACTAGAAATCAACTCATAAAAAAAATTGAATCTTAACTAGTTCGGTTCACGGTTTTCTCCATGAGTACACATCACCACTCATATAAAACAATCCTTACCCTAATGCCATTGCGTCAATTTAGCCATAAACTATTTTTTTTTTTTGCCAATTCATTTCTAAACTTTTTGCATTTGTGTCAATTTAGTCCATTCGATCACTTTTGACCGGCAGGGGCTGATGGTTTCTTCACTCTTCTTTATTGCTACTTCATTCCTCTAATTTTCTTCTGTTAATGACACATAATCTGTAGCATTTGAGATTTTAATGGGGTTTTTCCGTTTTCTTTGGCATTGGCCATCTATTTGTTTATGTGTTTCATAAATTAGTAATCTTTACCCTCATATTTGGCATGATAGCTGTTAAATTTTTGTTTTTTACCCTCAATTTGCAGTCATGGGCAATGTTAGTGGTAAAAGTGATGGAGAAGGAACTTTTGAGGATATGAAATGAACACTATGTGGAGAGTTCATATGGTGAAAGTTGTGTTTGTGATGGGCAATCTGATTTGATATGTGCATTAAAGATCTTCTATATACCAACCTATTCGGTTTCCAATTTAATCAATCCCCTACTAGATCAACTCCAGTGTCTATTTTTCTTCCATCAACTGTATAACTATTTAACTATTCAACTAAATAAAGATATGTGCATTGCATAAATGATACTAAGACTTAATAATGCATATTTCTATCTACACATTTAACCATATGGAACAAGTCCCTATCATCATGGGGGAAATTTTTAGCCATTGATGACCAAAACACGTTGTCCATTTTAGACCAAGGCAAGACATATTTGGCTCTGGGTTCGGTCTGCTCGACCAAGACCTGGTCATGGCAAATGATTGAGGCCAACCATGAATTTCATTTTTAAGACATCTAATGGACTAATTCTAATTGGAAATGGTCACGAACAAGTTCAAGAGGGGTGTCGACTTAGTCGTACTCATTTGGTTAAAGTTTAGTGAATTTTGGCACGAATCTTGGTTCTCATAGAATCATCGATTGTGTACAAATATGAACGACTTCTCCAATGAGGCGACACCCTATGTTAGTCTTAGGATGTGTTGAATGTGCCGTTGTAAAGGAAAACAGCTATGCAAAAGTTGTGCCTTCTATCGTACAAATATTAAAGGAGTTAAAATAATAGAAGAAATGGGGTAAATTCGCAAAATCGTGAAAATGTAAGGGCACAAGGGTAAAATTGACGAGCAGGGGAGCCTGAAACTGGTCACTAGAGGTCTAGAACTGGCCAACAAAAGGCCGAACCGGCCTACCTTGTTGGCGATCGATTAAACCGGTGTGAACCTAGGACTCAATTGTACCAATTTGAGAAGTTTTAGAATTTAATTGCACTTTTTGCAAGTTTGAAGACTCAATTGTACTTTTATGACAAGTTTTAGGATTTGTAGTGCATATATTCCTTACGTTTTTGCTGTTGTGGGAGCTTTTGTCTTAATATACATGAGGTTTTCTAGTACCCTATTTTCATGGGTTCTCTTTAAGGGTTGCTGCTGAGTGTCGTTCTAAATCCATCACTACATTCAAAAAGTGCGATGGTAGACATTTATAGTGATGGAGGTAAAATCATTTTATTAACATTACAATAAGATAAGATGAAGGATTGTCGATTAATTTGCAGCTTTTTTTTGGTTGATTAATTAGCGTTGACATGAAAATAAATTATAATTGAAAATGACACGGTGCCTTCATTTGTTAGATATGGCAAGTATTGTGGGCTTCTGTAATTTAGGAATTAAGCGATAAATGAGTCCAGATGGGTTCCTGTTGAAAAACAAGAGAGGTACAATGCAAACGAGGCACAGTGTTTTTTTGGTGAAATTTGTTTCTATTGTTGGCAAAGAAGCAGAGAATTGCTAAAATGCTAGGAATAGTTAGTTGACTAGTGCTCACCCCTAAGACTCCACCCGCATACCACGGTTGGCCCTTGCGCATCAACTATGGCATGGCCATTGGGAGCTACCAAGACGGAGATAACTTGCTTCTCAAACCAAGATGTAAGTAATAAATATCAAGGAACATGTTTGATGGCTTGGGAATCTCGAGGTGTGCCTTATTAATGGAGTCAACAACCTACTCCGCCTTGTGGGGGTAAACGAAGACTGTTCTTCGAGCTAAGCTTAGTGTGGATATCATGGCCGATATGATCGATTGAACTCAGAAAGAGGAACCTGTACAACAAAAGGATTGAAAGGAGGATCTTCACATTAAAATCGCTTTGCGTTTGTGTGCTTGGTATTTATGTTGCTCTAGAACCAATGTGTCATATGGGACTACTATATGAGATTGATATTTGTGGGGCCGATCGAATTCTATGAAATGAGTGGCCACTAAGCTTCAAGCCTCGCCAAATCGAGCAAATAAGTGATTTTAAGACTTAATAATGCATAAAATCATGTGGTGTTCACTATTTATAACTTTGTACCCACATATATATGAATATATAGGGGGAGAGGGGTCCAAGCATAGAACTATAATGAAGTTTCAATGTGTCAACAGTGGGGGGACGAGTATTGGTGCCTCGTCACACTGCAACTTGCTTTAAATTATGACAAATCTCTTTAGTATCTCACTTCGATCACCATGACAATTTTCATTCTCGGTATCGTTTACGTCCTAAGCATTTCCTCTGAACGATTGGCCGAAGCCCTTGCTGTACTTAAAACTCAAGGGTTTGTTCAAAGATGACAAGGTAGAAGACGGCTTTCTTTGTGACCAGCACCCTCCCTGAACTCGAAGGCCCTTGTCCATGACACTTGCCGGCCACAATGAAAAAGAAAAGAAAAGAACAAAAGAAAAGAATTCATCTCTTGGTTTTTTTGTTTTTGTTTTTGGTTGGTCCTATTCTACTCCTACTCTAACTCTCACTCTCTGACTTTTGCCCTACCTTCTTGCAGAGCGTGGGAGTCGAAACCCACATTTGAAACTAATTAGTTCCCACCCCAACTTCCCTGAGAAGGTGGGGATTCGAACCCCCCACCTCCCTTCCATGTTGGAAGGGTGGCCACTGGAGAATTCATCTCTTGGTTGGGTCTGTAGAAGTGGATTTGAATTGTGCTCGGGATTGAGATATTTGTGGAATACTTTGAATTACTTTCTTGCCTTTGTTCAAATGCTAATTCAGTCAGAAATTTTTCAATTTTGTTAATTTGATCTTAAACTTTTGTGCAAAATTTCAATGTAGCATATCTCTATTGAGGCCCCGAATAACTCGGTTCTCATCCTCTAGCCAAAACGCTATCAAATGTAATATCATTGTGCTGGGGTATTTGGTAAGTTTTTTGAAGGGGTTTTTGGCTAAATGCTAGTTTTGGGAAAATTGAAAGTCCAATGCTAGTAGTCTTAGAATCGGATTGATTGGTCCAGGACGATTTCTAGGTGGATCTTTACACGGTTTGGTTACTGTCCATCCACATAATTCAAATTGTAAATTATACTAAATGCGATCCGAAAGCCATGACTATCCCACCTGTCGACTTTGTGCCACCTCATCTAACGGCAGCATATCATGCTGGGTGAATATTCCCTAGCTACAAATTTATTCCAATGTGGGAATACATGAAGACATTGTTCCAAGCGGATGGGATGATTAGGAAGATTCTATTCCACCCCTGATGAAGAATGAAGAAGTTTTCTCTGATGACGAACGCAAGACTTCCCATTAGGATCGCGAATTCTTACATCCATTCAATTCTTTTTAAAGAAAATATTTTCACGCTAAAAAATGAACCCAATTTCTTTAAGTAGTAGTGATCTAACCTAACTTGGAAAAAAAAATGGAAAGTGGGGTTTTTTTTTATTGTCAGTTCTACTCTACTCCTACTTTAATTCTCACTCTTAGACTTTTTCCCTGTCTCCTTGTAGGGCGTGTGAGTCAAAAACATACACTTAAAACTAAATCGTCCCCACCCCAATCCTCTCTAAGAAGGTGGAGATTTGAATTCTCCACCTCCCCCTTCTATGTTAGAAGAATGGACGACAAGCTAATTGCATAAAACTAGCAGCATTTGAAAGGTAGCCCTACAACTTCCTAGAAGGAAAGGTAGCCCTACAACTTCCTAGAAGGGTTCAAGTTCAATCGAGGTCAATTCGGTGCTCAAAAATCAACATTGGTAAAAGTGCATGTATGTCTTTTTTTCTTTTTTCTTTTCCATTTTTTTGCTAAGTTATTGTGAATTCTTGTAAAAAAGTCATAAACTTATTACATTTGAGTTTTGTTCCATAAACACCATTACACAACACTTCCACCCCATGGCAATTAAACCATTTCTCTAAGTTGGCCACTTCGAGATTTATTTGAGACAATATCAACTTTGGACTCTTTTGAAAAAAACAGCTTCATTCAAATCTTTATTTGAAAATTTTCTGATATTAATAAACAAATAAAAATAATAATATGGAAATTATTTCTAAATCTACGTCTATACATATCCATGTTTTTATCTAACGGTTTAAGTTTTGCAATCGTGCACTTTGGGTTCTTGTGGATAACTTCTTGGTGTCTTGGTGCAATTGATGATTTGTGTGAAATTGATGATGTGATGCAATGCCACATACATTAGATTCTCTCGTGTTAGGCATGATCTATAGCATTATACAAAGTGGGAAAAAAAAATTCATCTATTAAAGGGTTTTAAATACGTTAATATATGTATTTCGCAAGTATTGGATTTGTGAGCAATTGTGCATTAGCATGATCTTTTTTATTATTTGGTCTACTCCTGTTTTAGGGAATCTGGATCAACTTGAGTCCCCAGACCCGTCAAGAAATTACAGATGATTGGCCAAACAAGAAGGAAAAAAGAAAAAGAAAAAGAATTTAAAATTTATGTGTCAACGCTACGTAATCAATCATGGAATTAACCAAGATTGGATGGAGGAGGTCTTCATCCAGAGCATTCTCATGGCGGTCCTACGTGTCAATTCAGCGTCTACTCCCTTCAAGCCATGACTTGTCAAGATCACTCCTCTTGAGGTTTGTTTGGGTCCCTTATGCGCCAAATCATGCACCATTCAAACCGGTCCAAGTCAGATCGGTCTCCTTCGATCACATCAAACCGGCGGTTCAGCCGTGTCGATCCAACCCCTAGGCGATCCAATCATGATCCTCAGAGATTCGTTTCTTGCATGAGAAGTTACTTATACAATGCTTATATCACATGCATATAATAGGAGGAGACCGCGTGTTCCGAGCTCGGAGACAAACCCGAGATGGGTTTGATGCAATCAGCAATCGGAACCAAGCATCCGAGATCCTGGAGCTTACCGCCAGCTCCTGGAGAGGACACCGAGGCCGACGCCGGAGCGAGAAGGGGAGGCCGGCAGAGAGAGAGAGAGAGAGAGAGAGAGAGAGTGCTCTTTCCCCTGTGCAACTCTATGTGCTGAGTGGATGGGTATCTAAATACAATCTCCGTGGAGTCACTGGAGAAGGTGCAACCACACCTGTTCCCCCCCCCCCCCCTTCAACTCCTGCATATTCCATAGGTCCAAAACGGCCACTATCCTAGTTCAAAAAAAAAAACGGCCACTGTCCATGACAACTTTCTGTCTATTGATTTTTCAAAATTCCTCATTCCCTACCACACGGTTTTTCGTTCTTACGGAATTACAAGTTTGTCAAGGAAGACGGCGCACGAGCGAGCTGTTCCTGAGTGCCGCTGAAGTCTCGTCTGTCGGAGAGACAAAATTCCAACTCTCTCTCTCTCTCTTATATGGAAAAAGAGAGAGACGCCGGCCTCCAGAAATCGGCTCCCGCAGTCCTTTACGTCTTTCGGCGCCGAGGTTAGCCTTCTCCCATCTTCCATTTCCACCGCAAGATCTCCGAGATTTTTGTCTGCTGTTCTTTCTTTTTCTTGTTTGGAATTTATGCGGGGCTGATGATCTGATTTGGTGCCTTCTTGCGGTTTCTTTACGTTCTTTTGATCTGCCCGCGAACCTAGGATGGCGGGTAGTCAATATGGTCCGATGATTCCGCGTTTTAGTAGCTGATTTAGATGTGGTTTGAGCTCGCTTCAGATGAGCTCGGCCACCCGTGTGTTCTTCTGACATCAGCTTTTTTCTGTTTCTTTCGTGAATCTTAGTTTCAACAGGGGGTTAGGAATGGGCAGTTGTTCTTGACGATTTCTGAGTAGGAAAAAGCAGTGTTGGGGCTGGTGGCAGTTGACCCGGGGGGGAAGGGCAAATTGCGCCGGCAGATGATTATGGAGCCGCGTGTCACCGGATTCTCCGGCTCCCCGAGCGCCTTAATGTTCGACAACGAGACCCTCTTGCCATTTCCGGATCAGTGCGCGAACTTGGCGAATGGGTTCGGTCGCGACGGCCAGTCTCGGGATGTTGGCTTCGTGGACAAACCCTTCTTTCCTTCCGACCCTAGGTATTGCGATTCTGCTCCGTCTTCGCTCGTGAGTGTGGAGGCGGATTTCCCATCCGAGGATAGCGACTTCTCCGAGACTCTGTTCAGGTACATAAATCAAATGCTTTCGGAGGAGGACATGGGGGAGAAGTCCTCTATGTCTCATGACCCTTTGGCTCTCCAGGCGGCTGAGAAGTCGCTCCGTGAAGCTCTTGGCGAGACGTGCCCGTCTGAAGCGAACCCGTCCCCTCCATTCATGGAGAATCCAGGCAATAATTATTCGGGAAACAGTAATGAGTATGGTAAGAGCAGCCCTTCTAGGAATACCAGCGGCAGCAACTTTGCTGATCATCAATGGCTCGGTGATTTTGGGGACGGAAGAAATTATATGCGGCGATCTTCTGACATAGGAGACTTCATTTTTCAGTCCACTGTGAATGCTCATGTTCAACCATCCTCTTCCTTACCAAACAGCTTCCTGAGTAATAGTAATAGGACGAATGCGTCATTAGGGAGCAGCCCTTTGTTCCCTAACTTCTTGACCGGGAGCCAATCGGTATTGCAGTTCCAGAGAGGTGTGGAGGAAGCTAGCAAATTTCTTCCCAAAGGTACGCAGTTATTTATCGATCCGGAGAAAAGCAGTGAGAACTCATGGTTTAAGGAAAAGAAATCACTGAATGTGGTTAACTTGGAGGAGGATGAAAGTGACATTTTGCCTCTCAGTGGAATTAGGGGAAAGAAGAACCACCAGAGGGAGGATTCAGAATTTGAAAATGAGAGGAGTAACAAGCAGACAGCAGTGTATGTTGATGACACCGACACTGAGCTATCCGAGATGATTGATAAAGTGCTACTCTTTAAAATTAAAAACAGGAGTCAAGATTTGAATGCTGATGAATCCTCTGAAAAAGAAGTAAATGAATCTTTACAGCAGAGTAGACAGACACACGCTGCTGATGGTTGGAAGGTTCATAATAAGAAACCAACCCCAACCAACAATGTGACAGAGATGGTGGATCTCAGAACTTTGTTGATCCTTTGTGCACAAGCTGTCTCTTCTGACGATCGAAGGACTGCTGATGACTATCTAAAGCAGATTCGGCAGCATGCTTCCCCTTTTGGTGACGGATCTCAGAGGTTGGCACATTACTTCGCCAATGGCCTCGAGGCACGCTTAGGAGGCAATGGTTCTCAGGTCTATGCCGCTTTAGGTTCTAAAAAAACATCAGCGGTTGATATTTTGAAAGCACACCAGGTTTGTCATATGGCCTGCCCATTTCAGAAAATGGCAAATGTCTTTGCGAGCTATATGATCACGGATTTAGCTGAGAAAGCAACAACGCTTCATATTATTGACTTTGGATTCTTATACGGTTGCCAATGGCCTGTTTTCATCTTTAATCTCTCCAGGAGGACAGGCGGGCCACCCAAACTGCGTATTACAGGGATAGAGTTTCCCCAACGTGGTTTTCGACCAGCAGAAAGAGTTCAGGGGACAGGACGCCACTTGGCAAAGTTGTGCAAGCAATTCAATGTTCCATTTGAGTACAATGCAATTGCTCAGGAATGGGATACTATCAAAATTGGGGATCTCAAAATAAGGAATGGCGAGACCATTGCGGTGAATACCATGTTTCGATTTTAAAATCTCCTTGATGAGACGGTTGTCTTGAATAATCCCAAGGATTCTGTTCTGAATTTAATCAGAAAAATAAGGCCGCATCTCTTTGTGCAGGCCATTGTCAATGGATCTTTTAGTGTCCCCTTCTTTGTAACAAGGTTCCGTGAGGCTCTCTTTCACTACTCTGCGTTGTTTGATGCATTTGATACTAATTTAGAGAGGGATAACCGGATGAGACTGACGTATGAGAAAGAGTTCTTTGGCCGAGAAGCTATGAATGTCATTGCATGTGAGGGGACGGAGAGGGTTGAGAGGCCAGAGACATATAAGCGATGGCAGATTCGCAATAAGAGGGCCGGGTTCAAGCAATTGCCACTGGACCCAGCACTTATGAAGAAATTGCGATATAAGTTGGGGGAGTTCCATGATGATTTCGTGGTTGATGAAGATGGCCACTGGATGCTGCAGGGGTGGAAGGGCCGAATCCTGCATGCTTCATCTTGTTGGGTACCCACCTAGGACTTTGATGAGCTTGTTTCTATGAGTCATCTACCAGATGGACCCGACTCAGTACTCATCGAAGGCATCCTTATTTGCAGAAAAGAGAGTGAATTTGTGGAGCTGCTGCTTGTGATCTTTTTTTTTTTTTTCCCCAACAATGCTAGAGCAGAAAACATTTATGGGGCTTTCTTGGAGGTGAGTTATTGATTGGGCGGTCTTTGTCGAGCCACAATCATTGCTTCGGTAGGATATAAACAGTTGTACTTTTATAGCTGCTTGCTTTTCTAACGGTTAGTGACAGAATCTGGGTTCACACCATTACATTAGGCAGATGTACTTCTTTTATAGACAGTATTCAGCAGATTATGAGATTTGATACATCTTTGTATATGATCTATCTTTATAGTTGAATTTCTTCATGCATGCCTGGCGATAAACGGTGCAGCTCGGTCAATTAGTTACAAAGGATCAATTTAATGTTGTTCTTGACCAAAACAAGCAGGTAGAGAAATAAATATCAATTCAATTCTAAACCTCTTACTTGCATCAATTTAGTTTTGAATCTTTTGCATTTATAATAATTATGTCTATCCGGCCAGGTTTAGCCCGAGATTACTAATATAAATATTAGCCGTCGTATTTGACAAATCCGATTCTAATGTGGATAAGGTGGATATATTTTACAATAATTTAATTTTTTTTCTATTTTTAATTTTTCATTGTGGTTGGCGAGAAGAAATCAAAAAGAAAAATAAAATTTTAAAAATTAAAAAAATGTAAAATTTGTCCATATCAATGCTGATTGTGTTACCTAAGACGGTTGATGTCCATGTCAATGATTTCCAATTGAAAGTAGTTAGATTGACTCAATTGAGACAAATGTAATTGGCTAAGTTAAAAAATTTATAACTAAATTAGTATCAATGCAATATATTTATTACCTTTTTGATACTTTTCTCTCCTTTCCTCAAATCCGCCGCCATAAAAGAAATCTCCAATTTTTTTGGTTTCTTCATTTCTTTAATAGGTAATGCAATTTCAAGGTCTCTCTTTCCTTCATCGAAAAGGGTCACTAATGAGCATGCGGTATTAATCTATACGAGACAAGGGGCCAAAAGAGAAGAAGCTTTGAAATCAAAAGTCTTGGCATCTCCCCACAAGCAAAAAGAAAAAGATGAAAAAGAAAATGACATCTTCCATTTTGCACAGAAAAGACTTATACCAGAAAGAGTCACGGAGGCAAATAGTCCCTCCTGAAGAAGAGCTCCGTGACCGCCATATTCTTCTTCATCTATCTTTAGTTTCATTGCATAATAGCCATACACTATGCCAGTGATATTGCCAGGAACCTGCAGAAGGATATACTCTTAGTATCGTACCAAAATGTCAAATTTGAGACACACAGAATACATTTATATAGCATGATCATGGCATAATCCTTATGGTAGCAGACTAAGATGGGGTCATCAAGTTCATAGTTATGCACGGTCTGAAATGCTCTCCTTTCTCATGTAACTTCCGCTCATGTTATTAGCTTATAAAACTTCTGCGGGAGGTTTCAATCAAACCCGATAATGCTAACAGTTTGAATAAGCCGGGTATCATCAAAGCATCCATCCCAAACCAAAGCAACCAAAGATTCAAGTCTCCCGCAAGCGCAGTCTACACATTCAAGAATTCGATACGTTACTCTTTCCAGATAGAAACAAGAGAATATCAACAAAATGCCCAGAGTGTGCTTTAAAACCAATCATCAGACTTAACCTATCGAATTAGTCCACCCAGAGAACTAAAGAGAACAATCATCTACAGCAAAGGAGGTCCACTTTTAACTGCTGCCCCACTCTTCACTTGGAATGATTGGCTCAAACAAACTCCATATTTTAAGCAACTTTGCCATGTAAGGTCGTTAAATCGACACTTTACTTCATATCAAGGGTGTCTTAAGGGTCAGATCATTAAATCCTACAAATGTCAGAAACAATGCATAAAATACAAACCAATTTGCGACATAGATCATACACAATTTGTTAGAATCTGAACTACAAAGTGGTTCACGAGTTATGTGAGATTTGATCATTTCCAATCTAATGGTTTCATAACAAATTTCGAATTACATGAGCTTCCACTCTCAAATCCAAGTTCATCCCAATGGCAATGAAGATTCTCTGTATCTATTAACTTCGTCTCCAAATTTTGAAAAACTTACAAATTTTTCAAATTTTCAGATAGTTAGGTAACTTCAATGAATTCGCAAAATAATTCTTTCCACAACAATGGAGTCCAAGTTCGTTATGATAAAAGTGGAGTCTGTTCTTAGCCGTTATCAACTTCATTTTCAAATTTCGTGCAACTTTTTAAGGATTGGAATCCTCAATAGCTCGGTCAAATTTGACGGTTTTCATTTAAGTGTCCTACATTAGCTATATACTGGATTTATATGCTCTTTAAACCTCCACTTATGAGTTTAAACTTTTGGATTGAATTTTCTAAAATGGTAGTGGAGCTGGGTTCCACCCCCAATTTATTTTGCACATACAGCCCCCATTCGTCAATTCCATTTGTTTTCCCTAATAAATTTTGCACGTGAGAGGGAGTGCTAGGGTGCGAATGGTAATATTTCTGTTCCGGAAAATAATTTTTTTTCAGAAATAGTTCTTTTATATTTCTACTCTTTGGAACAATTTCTGAGTAAAATAACGTGTTTGATAACTATACAAACTTTCTATTTTCGGAGTAGAAAAAGAATAGGAATGTGATAGGTATAATCCATAATTTTTTGTATGTATTTGTTTTTCTTCTTGCTCACTAATCACCAAACGTCGATTGTCGACTATTGATCATCGACCACCGTTTGTCGCCGCCGCAAGCGGCTGGACAGCGGTTGGCCGGTGAGCGGTGGCAGATCGAAGGGCAATGGTCACGGCAAGGAAGAAGAACAAAAGGAAAATTGAAAAGAAAAAAATGACTTATTTCTAAAAATTGTACCTCGGAACAAGAAGTTACTTTTTTTTTTTTTACTTCTTATTTATGTTCAAAATCTATTCCATAGCCACTTTTCTATTACGAGGAATAGAAAAATTAACTAATGTTACCAAACGGATTTCTGTATTTTATATATATATATATATATTCCGAGAAGCAAAAGAACAGAAAAATCAAGGAACAGAAACGTCCCATGCAGCCCCTTAAAGTATCCTCCTATATTGATTGTCTATAGTGTTTTAATGGGCCTTATATTCATGAAGTCTCCCTCCAGTTATAGGCTTAAACAATTGGGATGAACAAAATTATAAAAAAACATCATCGGGTTTGTTTGGTAACTATTCTATTCTTAGGAACAGTTTTTGTTAATAATATTTTTTTCTAATTTTGTTTCCTAGATGAGTTTTTGAGTATTCGAATATGTTTGATAATTATACAAAATTTCTATTTCTGGAATAAAAAAATAGGAATGTGTTTGATACGACCTTCAAATTCTTGTGACATAGAATTTCTTATAAGTATATTAGTATCTCATTGCTTCATTAAGTAGGAAAAGTCAATCCCAACGTTGAATTTGGTTGGATAATATGCCGACTTTCTTGAAATATGAGGGTTATACTTTTCTCCTAGATTTTTCAGATAATTTTTTTTTTTTTTTGGTGCTGGAGGAACTGGCTTGCAGCCGACGGCCGCGTCGTAAACCCCAAGTGACACTTAAGCATGAGGACCCACCACCCCTGAGTCACACTTAATACACCTAGCGCATCCCCTGAGTTTTGAACCCTTCACCTCTTCGTTGAGGATCAGTAGAGTCTTAGCCAGTGGAGCCACCGCGGCCGGTGGTAATTTTCAAACAAATTTTGGTAAGTGAAAACTACCTAAATCTGAGCATTCGTCAATATGCCCTGCGCTAATCCGAGATGCATTTTGGCAAAGTTGAGCCTAAGATGCTCTCCCTTGCTGCCAACACTTTGGCTTTGGCCTCGTGTTTGCATCGTGGGTTCTTGTCGGGTGCACATGAGCCCCACCATATGTTCCTATCCCCCTCCTCCTCCTCTTTTGTAGCTGCCCAAATAAGTGATCTAAAATAAGCTTATTTTCTCAAATAAAAACCTAAAATATAATGTAAAAAAATCGAGATTTGAGTTTTTGATTGTGACGAAGTCGGTTTCTCAACCAAACAGGTAAGTAATGTGCAATTTTTTACGAATAAATTCAAACATACCTTTCTCCAAAGGTTTCATGAAAATATTTACTAGTTAATTTTTTGAATCAATGAACTGAATATTGATTTCACCATTTTACACATGATCTCTTATGAAAATATCATCCAATCCTTCGTCATATGCGAATTTCATGCCACTCATGCATTGTTTAAGTGATTTTATAAATCATAAATACATACTATGTTTTGACTTGTTAATGGCTAATAAGCCCGTTTTTACAAATGCTGATTTTTGGGCATTGAATTGACCTCTATTGAACTTGGACCTTCTAGGAAGTCATAGGGCTCGATTAAACCTTTCAAAGAGATGTGTTCTTCTGTTGAAATTCGATGGAAGGTCAATCTGCTCTAATTACTCTTATTCATACCGGATGAAGACATCATATACATGCAAGATGACAATGTTATTTTTGTGATTAAAGCATGTAATTACTTCAATAAATGAATAATACCTAGAACTCCTGAATAACACAAATTAAAGTAGCTTGTCATGATGTTTTAATAGGTGATAATCTGATCTGGCAGGCAGTAGCGACAAACTTATACAAAGCAAAGGGTAGGCGGTCCGGCATGGCTTTGTCTGCTTTCCGCAGAATCTCTCTCTCTCTCTCTCCGCTCCCCCCCCCCCCAAAAAAAATCTCTTAGTGGGTGCCTTTTTCTTGCTAATTCTTTAAATGGGTTTTACTTATTTATTTATTTTAATTTTTGGTTGGGGGAACCCTACCTAACATGATTGATCTGAGTCATTTTTCGCATGGAATTGAATGCAATATTCCATAGATCAAAATTGTTTTGGCCATTGAAGGGTGCCACTTCAAACTTAATAGATGTCATCTCGAACAAAAAAATTAAAATTCCTTCGCTTTGATGCGAATTTGTTGTGGAAAAATGCTAACCAAAGATGCATCACTCTAAGAACAAATAGCAGAAGATGAAAGAAAATCGAAATCACATATTTTGTGTTGTATCTATTTGAGATGTTGCGGAAAAATGTCAACCAAAGATGCACCAATCTAAGAATGAATAGCAAAGGATGAAAGAAGATCGAAATCACATGTTTTGTGTTAGTATTTATATGAGATGACATCCTCGGTCTTCATCTTTTTCTCTATATTGTGTGTAAATATATATATATATATATATATATATATAGAGGGAAGCCAGCGACCAGATTGGCTCCGATCTAAAGGAGCTCTCGTAGGGATGCGAAATCTCCATATCCCTAGGGTTCCTCGATCAGTATCTTGATCTATATCGAAAGCCTCTCGCTCATCGTTAGGCCGCAATGGCCACATTTGTGAAAGAGAGAGAAAGTAGAGGAGCTTCATAGCAAAGACGAGAGAGGAAATTAGAGAGAGATCAATGGAGTTGTTGATGGAATTTAAAATAGACATCTCACTAAAGGGTCGGGGTGAGTATATTGGACTGCCTGGATCAAACCGGACTAGACCGACTGGTTTGGTCCGGTTCCAAGGGTGTCAATCTAGTTTCCTCCCAGAGCCTTCTTTATAGAAGGTATTGATGCAAATGCTGAGTGACGACGATTGTCCTACTTCAAAATTCGATACCATGGAGATCGAGCAGGGAAACAATAATGAGCTGCTTGGTAGCATATAGTCAAAAGAACGGCGGATTAAACTCCAAAGACAGATTTTGACAAAAGGAACGACCTAGGTAGCAAAATAAATGTGTGCAGATAGAGTCGACAATCTCCTAGGATTCATTCACATTTATAATGTATATTTTGTCCTTTTTTGATAGAATTTTCACTTTTGGATAGATTGCTTTAACATCAAATTCAAGCTCTATTAAACAAGTTTTCAATATGCCTGAGCTCGAATTCATCGGTTCATAAATTATACTCAAAACTTGAATTAATTTTTAACTGTGAGCTGGCGCTGAAACTTGAAATATGAAAATAAAATATAGCCGATTTTTTTTCATCTTATGTGTGTGTATGATTATTAGATAAAATATGACTGCCTAATAATGTACACAAGAAGTTTGAGTCAAAGTATTTTTAACCGCAAGCTCAACTCTATTAATTACTTGAGTCGAAAAGAATCTTATTGAAATTGAGTGAATTATTAGACATACTATATCACTAGCGACGACTACCGACCCACTCACATCCCTATTCACTGGTAAACCCCCGTGGATCTCAGTAGTCAAATCATAGGGGACCAAGCCTCTAATCATGTCCCAATTTAGTTCGGTCCAAATAAACATGCCTAGATATAAGTCGTCGATTACTAAAGCCGAACGCCAATGAGTACCTTAATGAGGAAAGCAACTCCCATCTCTCTAAAATGTAAAAGGCGCAGCCTCAGAAATGGGAAGATTATAGGCTTTCATTCACTGGGGAAGTGGCCGAGAGTTGACAGCCTCGGAGGATCTCGTAGACTAGTACTCGAGCGTGCCGCAGTTTGCTGTTTGCGTGAACACCAAGAGATAAGATTTCAGCCAAAAAAAAAAAAAACACAGTATCCTCCAACAGAGCGACGGTCATAACGATCACTAGCCGAGCCAGCATCAGAAAACGCATGAAGAGCCAGTGAAGAAGCGTGAGTGAAGATAAGTCCGTAATGAGGAGTATTCGCCAGATATCGAAGGATATCGAAGGATGCGTTTCACAGCCTGCCAATGCGCAGTGGTGGCAGGTCAATCTTTTCAATTCCAAGCTCGTCAACTAGATCTTTTGTCATTCCTTTTCAATATGCTTACAACGTCTTACCACACAGTTCAGCCTATACTGCTTAGGTTGGGCAATTTCCACTAGCATTAATTCGCCCTAAAGAGCAAAATCAGCCATCCCTCGCTCCTCTACCTTCGGTGACTGCACCCCGACCAGCCACTGTGCCTCTGCCACCCAATGTTCATATTTGACACAAAATCATCAACTTCTTAGAACTTAAAACTGAAAAATTCGGAAAACAAGGTTTTTAATCGAATTTTGTGAAATTTTCCACACAAAAGTCCAATTGACACTCAAACAAATTTTTTGAAGTTTTTTTTATTTTCTAATTTTTTTGAGCTAGAGGTTTGACTAAAAGTCAACTAAAAAAAATTGAATCTTTAACTAGTTCGATTCACAATTTTCTCCATGAGTACACACTGCCACTCATATAGCTTGGTAAAATTACCAAAATAGTCCTTACTTTATTGCAATTGTGTCAATTTAGCCATAAATCACTCTCTTTTTTTCTTTTTTTTTACCAATTCATTCCTAAATCTCGTGTCAATTTAGTCCATTCGGTCACTTTTGACTCGCAGGCACTCTGATGGTTTCTTCACTCTTCTTTATTGTTGCTTCATTCCTCTAATTTTCTTCGGTTAATGACACTTAGTCTGTAGCGTTTGACATTTTAACAGGGTTTTTTCTGTTTTCTTTGGCATTTGGTTGGCCATCTATTTGTTTATTTGTTTCATAAATCAGTAATCTTTACCCTCGTTTTTGGCATGATAGCTGTTAAATTTTTGTTTTTTACCCTCGATTTGTAGTGATGGACAATGTTAGTGGTAAAAGTGATACAGAAGGAACTTCTCCAAGATACGAAATGAACACTAAGTGGAGAGTTCATATGGTGAAAGTTGTGTTTGTGATGGGCAATCTGATTTGATATGTGTATTAAAGATCTTCTATATACTGACCTACTCGATTTCCCATATAATTTTAATTACGTGTATCAGAGCTTGGCCAATCCCCTGCTAGATCAACTCCGGCGTCTATTTTTCTCCCATCAATTATATAACAATTTAACTATTCAACTAAATAAAGATATGTGCATTGCATAAATGATTCTAAGACTTAATAATGCATATTTGCATCTACACATTTAACCCATATGGAACAAGTCCCTATCATCATGGGGGGAATTTTTAATCGCTGATGACCAAATCACATTGCCCATTTTAGACCAAGGCATGACATGTTCGGCTTTGGGTCCAGACAGCCCGACCAAGACCCGATCATGACAAATGATCGAGGCCAACCACGAATTTCATTTTTAAGACATCCAATGGACTAATTCTAATCGGAAATGGTCACAAACAAGTCCAAAAGGGGTGTCAACCTAGTCGTATTCATTTGGTTAAAGTTTAGTGAATTTTGGCACGAATCTCGATTCTTATAGGACTGTCGATCGTGTACAAATATGAATGATTTCTCCAATGAGGCGACACCCTATGTTAGTCTTAGGATGTGTTGAATGTGCTGCTGTAAAGGAAAATAGCTATGCAAAAGTTGTGCCTATCGTACAAATTAAAGGAGTTAAAACAATAGAAGAAAAGGGGTCAATTTGCAAAATCGTGAAAATGTAAGGGCACGGGGTAAAATTGACAAGGAGAGGAGCTTGGAACTGGTCACCAGAGGTTTAGAACTGCTAGCAAAAGGCCGAACCGGCCTACCCAGCTGGCAATCGGTCAAATCGGTGCAAACCTAGGACTCTATTGTACCAATTCGAGAAGTTTTAATACTTGTTTGCATTTTTTGCAAGTTTTAGGATTTAATTGTATTTTCGTGATAAGTTTTAAAACTTGGAGCACACATATCCCTTTATCTTTTTGCTTTTGTGAGAGCTTCTGTCTTAATATGCGTGAGGTTTTCCAATACCCTCTTTTCACGGGTTCTCTTTCAAGGTTGCTGTTGAGTTTCGTTCTAAACCCATCAGTGCCATCACTACATTCAAAAAGGCGATGGTAGACATTTATAGTGATGGAGGCAAAATCGTTTTATTAATATTATAGTAAGATAAGATGAAGGATTGTCGATTAATTTGTAGCTTTTTTTTTGGTTGATTAATTAGCGTTGACATGATAAGAAATTATAATTGAAAATGACACGGTGCCTTCATTTATGAGATATGGCTAGTATTGTGGGCTTCTATAATTTAGGAAGTAAGCGATAAATGAGTTCAAATGGGTTCCGGTTTGGTGAAATTTGTTTCTATTGTTGGCAAAGAAGCAGAAAACCGCTAAAATGTTGGGAATAGTTAGTCGACTAGTGCTTGCCCCTAAGACTCCACCTGGATATCACGGCTGGCCCTTGCGCATCAACTATGGCATGGCCACTGGGAGCTACCAAGACAGAGATAACTTGCTTCTCAAACCAAGATGGAAGTAATAAATATCAAGGAACAAGGAACATGTCCGATGGCTTGGGAATCCCAAGGTGTGCCTTATTAAATGGAGTCGATGGCCTACTTCCTCTTGTGGGGTTAACGAAGACTGTTCTTCGAGCTGAGCTTAGTGTGGATATCATGGCTGATATGATTGATTGAACTCCAAAAGAGGAATCTGTGCAACAAAAGGATCGAAAGGAGGATTTCCACATTAAAATCGCTTTGTGTTTGTGTGCTTGGTATTTATATTGCTCTAGAACTAATGCATCATATAGGACTACTATATGAGATTGATATTCGTGGGGCCGATCGAATTCTGTGAAATGAGTGGCCACTGAGCCTCAAGCCTCGCCAGATCAAGTGAATTCATGGCCTCCGGTGGCGAGCCTCGAGTCTTGAATTATCCAATTCATGGTTGTGTGTGATTTTCACACCGTTTGTGCATTGCATAAGTGATTTTAAGACTTGATAATGCATAAAATGATGTCGTGTTCACTATTTATGACTTTGTAGTTTGTACCCACATATATATATATAGGGAGAGAGGGGTCCAAGCATAGAACTATAATGAAGATTTAATGTCTTGAAATATAATATGCGGAAATGACAAGATCTTGTAATTTATTTCAACGCGAAATCACCAGAAAAATAAATGAGAAATAATAAGGACGCTAGAAATTTACGTGATTCGATCCGAGTATCGGTATCCACGTCCACGGGGAGAGCCAGAAACAAATAATCTACTATAATCAGAAAATCAGAGTTTACAATTATTCACATGCTTGAGTGTTTCCCATATCTAAATTTAATTCCAAACCCAAAATATTTATATATAAATAATTCACTTGGGCATAAACTCACGGCACAAATCATAGGCGGCTTCAACATGCAACTACTTTTCTTTGGTAGAGTTTTTAAGCCAATTCACGCGCGCCAAAGGGGAAATTCGTGTGGTCAAAGGTCAAATATTTGACCTGGGCCTACCGGTTCTTCTTTCGGCTCCACGTGCAGAGAGGTTTGCTTCCTTTCTTCTACGTGCACAGTGCTTCGGCGACTCTTGTAAGGCTGCAGCAGCTTCACGCCAAATGGAGAATTACTATTTTATTATTATAGGTGTGCCTAGAGTCAACAACTTTGACTCTGGGCCCCGGTCTAATGCCCTTTTTCAATGGGAATTCGTAACCGTAGAGGAAGAAGAAGGGAAAACTTTCTTTTCTTTTTATTTCCTCTTTTTGTAATTCTTCCTGTAGTCCGACGAAATTTATTCTACTTGAAAAATCTTTATTAATAAAATTCGATTTAACAAATCGTCATTTGAATTCAAATTCGAGATATTAATTTAACACAATATATCCACAATGGGGGAGACGAGTACTCGTGCCTCATCGCTCTGGGACTTGCTTCAGATAATGCCAGATCTCTTTAGTATCTCATTCCGATCACCTTGATGATTTTCATTCTTGGTCTCGTTTATGTCCTAAGCATTCCCCCTGCTAATGCTATTATTGCAGTTGCTAATACAAGTAGCTCATTGTCAACTTATATAATCCTGAATGATTAGCTGAAGTCCCTGCTGACTTAAAACTCAAGGGTCTATTCAAATAAGACAATGTAGAAGACGACTTTCTTTGTGACTGGCACCTCCCCGAACTCAAAGGCCCTTGTCCATGACCCTCGCTAGCCACAATAAAAAAGAAAAGAAAAGAACAAAATAAAAGAATTCATCTCTTGGTTGGGTCTATAGAAGTGGATTTGAATTGTCCTCAAGATTGAGATATTTGTGGAATACTCTATATTAATTTCTTGCCTTTGTTCTAATGCTAATTTTAGAAACTTTTCAATTTTGTCAATTTAATCTTAAACTTTTGTGCAAAATTTCAGTGTAGCATATCTCTATCGAAGCCTCGAATAACCTAGTTCTCATCCTCTAGCCAAAACGCCATCAAATTTAATATCACTGTGCTGGGGTATTTGGTAAGTTCTTCGAATGGGCTTTTGGCTAAATGCTAGCTTTGGGAAAGCTGAAAGCTCAATGTTAGTAGTCTTGGAATCGGATTGATTGGTCTGGACCGATTTCTAGGTGGATCTTTACACGGTTTGGTTGCTATCCATCCACATAATTCAAATTATAAATGATACTAAATGCGATCTGAAAGCCATGACTATCCCACCTGTCGGGTTTGTGCCACCCCATCTCGCAGCAAGGTATCAAGCGGGGGCAAATATTCCCTAGCTACAGATTTATTCCAATGTGGCAATACATGAAGATATTGTCCCAAGTGGATGGGATGATGGGAAAGATTCCATTCCACCCTTGATGAAGGATGAAGAAGTTTCCTCCGATGACGACAAGTCCAAATGCAAGACTTCCATTGGGACCGCAAATTCTTAAATCCATTCAATTTTTTTTAAAGAAAATATGTTCACGCTAAAAATTGAACCCAATTTCTTTAAGTAAGCAATCTAACCTAACTTGGAAAAAAAATGGAAAGTGGGTCTAACGACAAGTAAATTGCATAAAACCAGCAACATTTGAAAGGTAGCCTTACGACTTTCTAGAAGGGTTCAAGTTCAATCGAAGTCAATCTGGTGCTAAAAAATCAACATTTGTAAAAGTGCGCGTATGTCTTTTTTTCTTTTTTTTCCCCCTTTTTTTGCTAAGTTATTGTGAATTCTTGTAGAAAAGTCCTAAACCTATTACATTTGAGTTCTGTTCCATAGACACTTTTGTACAGCACTTCCACCCCATGGTAATTGAACCCTTTCTCTAAGTTGGTCACTTCAAGACTTATTTGAGACAATCAATATCAACTTTGGACTCTTTTGAATAAAACAGCTTCATTTCAAATCTTTATTTGAATTTTGTCCTGATATTAATAAACAAATGAAACATATGGAAATTATTTCTTAATCTACATCTATACACACCCACATTTTCTTCTAACAGTTTAAGTTTTTCATTTGTTCACTTTGGGTTCTTGTGGATAGCTTCTTGGTGTCTTGGTGCAATTGATGATTTGTATGAAATTGACGATGTGATGCAATGCCACACGCATTAGATTCTCGTGTGTTAGGCATGATCTATAGCATTATACAAAGTGGGAATAAAATTTCATCTATTAAAGGGTTTTAAATACCTTAATATATGTATTTCGCAAGTATTGGATTTGTGAGCAATTGTGCAGTAGCATGATCTTTTTATTATTTGGTCTACTCCTGTTTCGGGGAATCTGGATCAACTTGAGTCTTCCAAACCTGTCAAGGAACTACCGGTGATAGGCCGAACAAGAAAGGGAAAAAAGAAGAAAAAGTAAAAGAATTAAAAATTTAGGTATTAACACTAAGTGATGAATCATGGAATTAACCAGAATTGGATGGAGGAGGTCTTCATCCAGAGCATTCTCACGGCGATTCTAGGTTATGTAGCACTGACACAGACACACGACACGAGACACGATACAACACGCCGACACGTCATTTCTTAAAAATAGAGAATTTCGACATATTCCGACACGTTATATATTAAATATATTTTTATATATAAATACATAAATAAATGATAATAAAAAAGAGTATAAAATTAATTTACACTAAAAATATTAATTCATATTATTCACTATTTTAATTTGTTACAATAATACATAAAACTTAGAGGGAAAAAAACATTGTTTAAAGAAAAATGCTGGAATGGTATTTTTAAATTTATTTATTTATCATGTATAGCATTTTTTTTTATTACTTCACTCATAATAAAAGACTTTTAAAAAAAACTAAAATAATTCTAAAAAAACCAAAGGTGAAGAAAAAAAAAAAGAAGGAAAAGAGGAGGGTCGTGGTGGGCACGCCGGTGCCGCTACCCCCGCCCCCATTCAACGACGTGCCCAACCACCGTCGGAGGGGGCCGGTGACCTTGCCAGCCCTAGGCGATGGAGGGAACACGACCCTCGCCAGCCCAGGCGATGCTTAGGCGAGGCTCGCCTAGATCTACGCAACACCGACCCTCACCCCCCTATGGGCGGCGAGGTTGCCGACCTCCTTTGACGGTGGCATTGGCAGCGGCACCCAGCCACCAGCCCTCCCTCTTTCTTTTTTTTTTCTCTTTTTTTTTTGTATATTTATATTTTGATTCCTTAAGTATTGAAAATTTTTAAAATTGACCTTGTATGTCGGAATCGCATGTTAGAATTTCGGACTCGCGTGTCGGAGAAAGTTAACCACGTGTTGAATTTTCTGACACTCATCGATCCGCATGTCGGAACATGTTAGACACGTGTTGGAGTGTCAAACACGACACGAAGACTCCCGGAGAGTGTCGGTGCTATATAGGTCCTAGGTATCAATTCAGTGTCTACTCCCTCCCAGCCATGGCTTGTCAAGATCACTCCTCTTGAGGTTTGTTTGGGTCTCTTAAGGGCCAAATCATGCATCGTTGAAACCGGTCCAAGTCGGACAGGTCTCCTTCAATCGCATCAAACCGGTGGTTCAGCCGTGTCAATCCAACCCCTAGGTGATCCGATCGTGATCCTCATAGATCTGTTTCCTGCATGAGAAGTTACTTGTACCATACTTATGTCACATGCATATAATAGGAGGGGACCGCGGGTTCTGAGTTTGGAGACGAACCCGAGATGGGTTCGACGCAATCAGCAATCGGAACCAAGCATCCGAGATTATGGAGCTTCCCACCAGCTCCTCTAGAGGACACCAAGGCCAACGCCAGAGCGAGAAGGGGAGGCCGGCAGAGAGAGAGAGAAAGAGAGAGTGCTCTTTCCGCTGTGCAACTCTATGTGCTGAGCGGACGTGTATCTAAATACAATTTCCGTGGAGTCACTGGAGAAGGTGCGACCACACCTGTCCCTCCCTTTTTCAACTCCTGCATATTCCATAGGTCCAAAACCGCCACTGTCCATGTCAATTTTCTGTCTTTTGAATTTTCAAAAGTCCTCATTTCCTACCACGCGGTTTTTCGTTCTTACGGAATTAGAAGTTTGTCAAGCAAGATGGCGCACGAGCGAGCTGTTCCTGAGTGCCGCTGAAGTGTCGTCTGTCGGAGAGACAAAATTCCAACAAACTCTCTCTCTCTCTCTCGGAAAAGAGAGAGACGCCGGCCTCCGGAAATCGGCTCCCGCAGTCCTTTTCGTCTTTCAGCGCCGAGGTTAGCCTTCTCCCATCTTCCATTTCCACCGCAAGATCTCCAAGATTTTTGTCCCCTGTTCTTTCTTTTTCTTGTTTGGAATTTATGCGGGGGCTGATGATCTAATTCGGTGCCTTCTTGCGGTTTCTTTACGTTCTTTTGATCTGCCGGCGAACCTAGGATCGCGGGTAGTCAATATGGTCCTAAGATTCCGCGTTTTAGTAGCTGATTTTGATGTGGTTTGAGCTCGCTTCAGCTGAGCTCGGCCGCCCGTGTGTTCTTCTGACATCCGCTTTTTTCTGTTTCTTTCGTGAATCTTGGTTTCAACAGGGGGTTAGGAATGGTCAGTTTTTCTTGACGATTTCGGAGTAGGAAAAAGCAGTGTTGGGGCTGGTGACAGTTGACCCGGGGGGGAAGGGCAAATTGCGCCGGCAGATGATTATGGAGCCGCGCGTCACCGGATTCTCCGGCTCCCCGAGCGCCTTAATGTTCGACAACGAGACCCTCTTGCCATTTCCGGATCAGCGCGCGAACTTGGCGAATGGGTTCGGTCGCGCCGGCCAGTCTCGGGATGTTGGCTTCGTGGACAAACCCTTCTTTCCTTCCGACCCTAGGTATTGCGATTCTGCTCCGTCTTCGCAAGTGCGTGTGGAGGCGGATTTCCCGTCCGAGGATAGCGACTTCTCCGAGACTCTGTTCAGGTACATAACTCAAATGCTTTTGGAGGAGGACATGGAGGAGAAGTCCTCTATGTCTCATGACCCTTTGGCTCTCCAGGCGGCTGAGAAGTCGCTCCATGAAGCTCTTGGCGAGACGTGCCCGTCTGAAGCGAACCTGTCCCCTCCATTCATGGAGAGTCCAGACAATAATTATTTGGGAAACAGTAATGACTATGGTAAGAGCAGCCCTTCTAGGAATACCAGCGGCAGCAACTTTGCTGATCATCAATGGCTTGGTGATTTTGGGGACGGAAGAAATTATATGCGGCGATCTTCTGACATAGGAGACTTCATTTTTCAGTCCACTGTGAATGCTCATGTTCAACCATCCTCTTTCTTACCAAACAGCTTCCTGAGTAATGGTAATAGGACGAATGCATCATTAGGGAGTAGCCCTTTGTTCCCGAACTTCTTGACCGGGAGCCAATCAATATTGCAGTTCCAGAGAGGTGTGGAGGAAGCTAGCAAATTTCTTCCCAAAGTTACGCAGTTATTTATTGATCTGGAGAAAAGCAGCGTAAACTCATGGTCTAAGGAAAAGAAATCACTGAATGTGGTTAACTTGGAGGAGGATGAAAGTGACCTTTTGCCTCTCGGTGGAATTAGGGGAAAGAAGAACCACCAGAGGGAGGATTCAGAATTTGAAGATGAGAGGAATAACAAGCAGACAGCAGTGTATGTTGATGACATCGACACCGAGCTATCCGAGATGATGGATAAAATGCTTCTCCTTAAAATTAAAGGCAGGAGTCGAGATTCGAATGCTGATGAATCCTCTGAAAAAGAAGTAAATGAATCTTTACAGCAGAGTAGACGGACACATGCTGCTGATGGTGGGAAGTTTCATGACAACACACCAACCCCAACCAGCAATGTGACAGAGATGGTGGATCTCAGAACTTTGTTGATCCTTTGTGCACAAGCTGTCTCTTCTGACGATCGAAGGACTGCTGATGACTATCTAAAGCAGATTCGGCAGCATGCTTCCCCTTTTGGTGACGGATCTCAGAGGTTGGCACATTACTTCGCCAATGGCCTCGAGGCACGCTTAGGAGGCACTGGTTCTCAGATGTATGCTGCTTTAGGTTCTAAAAAACATCAGCGGTCGATATTTTGAAAGCACACCATCTTTGTCGTATGGCCTGCCCGTTTCAGAAAATGGCAATTATCTTTGCGAACTATATGATCATGGATTTAGCTGAGAAAGCAACAACGCTTCATATTATCGACTTTGGAATCTTATATGGTTTCCAATGGCCAGTTGTCATCTTTCTTCTCTCCAGGAGGACAGGCGGGCCACCCAAACTGCGTATTACAGGGATAGAGTTTCCCCAGCGTGGTTTTCGACCAGCAGAAAGAGTTCAGGTGACAGGACGCCACTTGGCAAAGTTGTGCAAGCAATTCAACGTTCCATTTGAGTACAATGGAATTGCTCAGGAATGGGATACTATCAAAATCGAGGATCTCAAAATAAGGAAAGGCGAGACCATTGTTGTGAATACCATGTTTCGGTTTAAAAATTTCCTCGATGAGACGGTTGTCTTGAATAATCCCAGGGATTCTGTTCTGAATTTAATCAGAAAAATAAGGCCGCATCTCTTTGTGCAGGCCATTGTCAATGGATCTTTTAGTGTCCCCTTCTTTGTAACAAGGTTCCGTGAGGCTCTCTTTCACTACTCTGCATTGTTGGATGCATTTGATACTAATTTAGAGAGGGATAACCGGATGAGACTGACGTATGAGAAAGAGTTCTTTGGCCGAGAAGCTATGAATGTCATTGCATGTGAGGGGACGGAGAGGGTTGAGAGGCCAGAGACATATAAGCGATGGCAGATTCGCAATAAGAGGGCCGGGTTCAAGCAATTGCCACTGGCCCCAGCACTTATGAAGAAATTGCGATCTAAGTTGGGGGAGTTCCCTGATGATTTTGCGGTCGATGAAGATGGCCACTGGATGCTGCAGGGGTGGAAGGGCCGAATCCTGCGTGCTTCATCTTGTTGGGTACCCACCTAGGACTTTGATGAGCTTGTTTCTATGAGTCATCTACCAGATGGACCCGACTCAGTACTCATCGAAGGCATCCTTATTTGCAGAAAAGAGCGTGAATTTGTGGAGCTGCTGCTTGTGATCTTTTTTTTTTTTTTTTTTTTTTTTTGACAATACTAGAGTAGAAAACATTCATTGGGCTTTCTTGGAGGTGAGGTATTGATTGGGGCGGTCCTTGTTGAGCCACAATCATTGCTTCGGTAGGATATAACCAGCTGTACTTTTATAGCTGCTTGCTTTTCTAACAGTTAGTGGCAGAATCTGGGTTCACACCATTACATTACGGAGAAAATATTAGGTACGTCTTATGCTCCAGCGTGGCAAACAAGAAGGCGATGGGAGCGCGACACGTGTCCTCATGGGACCCACGTTCTGAGGAGAAAAAGAGGCGCCAATAAGAAAATATTTCAGTCCTGCTTTTCTTTCTTCACGCCTCTCTCTCTCTCTCCACCCTCCCTCTTTCCGACCGGCGAAGCACCGCGAGCAACCGACGAAACCAGGTGGATACCGGCGAGAGGACCGCGAGCAACTGACGAAACCAGGTGGATACCGGCGAATGCGACCTCCCTCTCTCTCTGCCCTCCCTCTTTCCGACCGGCGAACCACCGCACCGTCCCTCCGGCTCTGGATCTGGCCCCGACTTGTCCGTCCCCTGCTCTTTCTCTCCCCTTGCGTCTCTGTCTGTCCTCCTCTCTTCGCGGCGAACCAGCGCGTGACCGGCGAACCACCGCGCCCCCCCCCTCCGGCTCGAGATCCGGCACTGGCTTGTCCTGTACGCTGGAACGTTCGCGCCCGATGCCTCACACCCACCACCCGACCACTTCTCTGTCTTGTGGTTCTGGTGAGGTAATACAGATCATGGGCTTAGTAAAGAATGCAATTTGCTGAGCAGTGACAGTGAGCACCAGTTCAGCACCAGAAAGGACATGGGGCTGTAGAACCATTTTGGCGATTTCCAATTAGATCTGTAACCCCTGTCAACTTTGGCACGTTGGCCGCGCCTCCCATCAAGGTACACGTTCTCTACAGCATTCACCACCGAGGCGTCAAGCCGTCGGCCCCTGCCCCCCATGATAAGCACACGAGATCGTTGGTGATGGTGAATTGTCTGCGTCGATCTTTTGCTTTGTAGCCTGTTCTTTTCCGGCTTTTTGCATCTGAACGAACTGTACTAAACTAATCGCATATCTGGAAGCTGTGGAGTCCGTGCTGGGTTAAGCACAGTTCCCGTTTTGAACACATTGAATTGATCAGTCTATCAGCCTGGGGGAGCTGCACCATTGTCGTCGACAGACAAGCCAATAAGTCAGAGGTGGAGGATCTTGATGCATATGGTCGAGCATTATCGCCAGGTTGCCATAAATGCCATTCGAGCCGGTTAGTTCATGGATTGCCTTACCTTCATTAGTTCCAGCAGAAGAGTTTCCCTTAATGAGGTTTCTGCCTTCGAAAGTTTAGTATTCGCATTGCTTTTCAATAAATAAATAGCAGCTCGAATCAAACTTAGTTTATACTTCTGGAACCCCATGTTCGGGTAAACTTAAACTAGCATAGTTGGGAAAGAAAATGTTCAACCTACTGGCAGTGTGGGACCTCATAGAGAAAGCTTTGAAGAGACATGATGGATATTACGCAATTGCTTCGTTGTCAAATGCTTTTGCTTTCTACTGAATTTGAAAGCAAGGTTGGCCCTTTTGAGATTGACCATTTTGGCAATTTCCCAAGTTGAAAGATGAGTGGAATTCATTTCTTACCAAACCTTTTTCCTTCCCCAGTGGATAGGATATGAGGATTTTCCATTTTAAAGGTGTCATTGAGTGAGATTTGCCCCGAGATTTATGTTTCATACGCTGAACAGTGGAAAAGTCAGAAAGGACTGAAGGAGACGGTTACATTACCAACTCTTTAATCATGAGTATTCCCTGTGAAAAATGAGCTCGTGTTTAATGATTTGCCTGTTTAAATGACAAAGTCTCGCTTCATTTTTCTTCACAGAAGTTTGTTTGGTCACTGCGGGAGGCTGCCTAGTAACTTTCTGCACTTTTGTCTCGCAATTTATCAGTCGAAAAGAGATGGAATAGCACATTTTATGAGTCATTTGAATGCTTTACTTGTACTTTAAGCGGTTGCATTGCACATTATTTTTCACTGTAGAGGCTTGAAAGGTTTTAAATCTTGGGAATCTCTCTCTCTCTCTCTCTCTCTCTCTCTCTCTCCCCCTCTCTCCCACAGAGAGACAAACTTCTTTTCAGCATATCCTTTCTATTAGTAGCTTGTATCAGCGAGTCATTGCAATGAAATATCTTGCTTACAAATCCTGACATTTTCTCCTTATTTTGTGAGATCAAGTCATTAATATAGAGAGAATGATCATAGATTGATCCTGTTAGCTTATGCATAAATTAAATAACCAGCTACACATTGATCATAGTTCTATCCTCACATGGGTTAGTCTTTCTGGTGCATATATGCAGAATTTCGCATCTCTAAGGGGACGAAATTTTGAGACATGTACTGATAAGTAGCTTCAGCACCGATTGCTTCCAGACCATGGGTTTCATTTTGATTGAGCCTTCTCCTGCTGCAATCTGTTAAAATTTAAATGTCTTCCTGATGTTTCACTCTACATGAATGTTGAAACAGGAAAGGGAGTCCAGGAAATGGCATCACTTTGCAGAGTCTTCCCGACGTTGATTTTGGCATCTGTCCTCAGCCAAATTCTCACTGCAACAGCCTGCCTTTGGTGTTTGCTATGGAATGCAAGGAGACAACCTGCCTAGTCTGGCTGAGGTGATACAGCTCTACAAGAATCACAATATTGGGACAATGTGGCTCTACGATCCCAACCCCGAAGCACTCCGAGCTCTAGTGAACTCCGGCATCAGCGTGATCCTTGGCACCAAAAATGAAGACCTACACAACTTGGCATCAAGTGTGGAAGCTGCAAGTCATGGATCGACACTCATGTTGAGCGCTACCAAGGTGTGAAGGCTACTTTTTGTCTATGTAAATGACAGAAGTTGCAAGTCATGGATCGACCCGTTTCATCTAGTTTCTGGCTTGTGTTAACTTGTGCATCTCTGGTGCTGTTTCACAGGTACTCAATGCATAAATTTCTTTTTGGTTATTTGTCATCTCATTTGACTAACAATTCGCTTGTGGCCCATTGTTCCCTAGGGAGAGAGAATTGGCTGCTGTGAAGATCAATGCAGCTGACGTTGATATAATCGCTAATGAACTTGAGGTCAGTCAGCTTATGCCATGTGCTTGAACGCATTTATTCTCACTGGCCTGAGCTTTCTAATATTGTATGGTAAATTCTGAAAACAGCTGGACCGGAAGGTGGCTGAAAGGACTTTACGTGAGCATAAAGGTGATGCTGTTGCTGCAATTCGTTCCTTGCTTCGATAAAGAATTGGTGGCACGAAAAATGGGATTTATGATTTTTCTGAGGACATACCGACTTGCCCATAACATTGTCCAAGTAGGATCAAAAAGCTGTATGAGTCGTGCTTCTTTTGGGGATACATGACTTGCTTTTTGGGAGATTGTTTGTACTCTCGCCAATTTTGGTTGCTAATGTTCAGCCCTGCATTTTTTCCCTTCCATGTAGTTCATGCTGGGAATTTTAGAGTACGAAAATCATGTACAATTTCGACGAACAAAAAATCATAAATCCACAAGCCTATGCTCAATAATGTGAGGTCAATTTCCGATACAAAGCTTGGAAGAGTGTTGGGTTGATGCCTGGTTGGATGGCAACCCTAAGTCCGAGTTCATTAGACTGAATTTAATTCAAGAAACTAAAGCATCAAACTTTCTGCAAAACTGAAGACTTTTGATTGCATGTAAAATTTTGTTGAAGTAGCCCCTGGCACAATCGGCTAACGACTGTAGAAAAGGCATGGATATCTTCATTGATGGACTTCCACGGGGCGAACAACTTGGGCTAACGGCGATTTAGAAGCAGAATCTGCCTTGAGCTTTAGTAGTGCGCAACCCCTGTTACCATTGCAAAACTCTGTTTCACCACCAAGAGCCGTCAAAGTCAATTTGATTTGTACAGCTTTATGATGAGAATCTAATGTTCCTCTATAAATATATCACAAACAAATGGATAGCAATGCCTAATGTGCTCAGCCTCCGATCTCCACAACACTTTGCAACATATCTACAAGATCCTTTGTGACTTTTCCGGTAAATGCACAAAAGCGACATACAATCGTCCTAGATCCACCCGCAATTGAATTGCTCAAACGAAGGACAAACATTCTATCCTCTCGAAATGGTCCCAAAAATCTGATCACCAAATTTCATGGTCCAGAAGTGGCAAAGCGAGTCGAGATTGGTTGGCAACATCAACTTCCTGGCAAATAGCCAGGTTTGCTTGGACTGATCGCCAATGTAATGAATAGACAAATCCTCTTGATGCACCGGATGGTTCACGCTTTCCTTGGAGTGCTGTCGCCACCAGCAGAGCGGGAAGCCTGGAATTGAAGTGCGTTCTGTCTCTGCAAATCTTTGAATCTTTCCAGTATTTCCTGGAACGTTGGTCGGCACTTTGGATCACTGGTTAGGAGAAAATGCAGTTCCCACATCAGTATCGAATTGTAACAAATTGAAAATTTTTGTCCTCACAAAAAGGAAAAAAAAAAAAAAGCTCCTGAATGACATCAACTTATGCCAGAAGAAAAAAAGGTCATGAAACTGCCTAAGAGATTCGAGGACTTCAAATCACGATGAATGATAGGTGGATTGTAATGATGCAGATAATTCATGCCCCTAGCCTGAAAAGTACCCAATTCAATAATTACATGTTAAATAAGGTTCAAGACACCCATCTCAAATTTTTATCAGCATGGAAGTAAAATGTACATTTAAAAGATATCAACAAGAACAAAAAGAGGGCAATATAAAAAGGAGCAAAACAAACGCTGACAAGGAAACAGATGAAAAAAAAACATTCAGGTGACCAAAATGTAAAACACTGCACCTACAAGAGGATGAATTTGGTTACATGCTGAACGTACATGTAAAAGATATCGACAAGAACAAAATGAGGGCAGTATAAAAAGGAGCAAAACAAATGCTCACTGAGAAACAGATGAAAAAAAAAACATTCAGGTGACCAAAATGTAAAATACTGCACTTAGAAAACAATGGATTAAGTTACACGAATAAGAAGCAGATACTTACCACATCCAAAGCCATATGAAAATGGCGTCTCCAATCCAACTTGGCTGTGTTCCTCTGCAGTAAGCGAAACAAACTTCCACTGCATCAACACACATAACAATTTTTAGTTCCATAGAGACGGGATATCAACAGAAATTACAATCACTGAAAACCAACAAACCAGACATTACAACAAACTTTAACACGATGCACCACATAATCAAAAAGCCTGCTTTTCAAAAGCATTGAGAAAGTACTGTGGAAGAAACTCTGTGACTATGCAGAGGCGCTGAGGTGAAGTTACTGCTCCCATGAAAAGCAAAACATTGGGGTGCCGAAGTCTTTTCATAAGAGACACCTGCAAGGACAAAAAAAACTGTCATATTAATGGTACTTTATGAGAAGTGAGAAAAATTGTGGCAACATCAAAAGAGGTTCTCAGAAAATGCATGGTACTACGCATGCTGAGGGGGAGAGCATGGACATATAACAATCACAAAGTCCTATGAGAAAGTTCCTCATTTTGAGTAAAACGAGAAGGTATAATCCTTTCGTAGACCCACATGCTATTACATCTATCCAACACAACACAATTAATCATAATGCAATGGATCAAGGCATGGAAAATATAAGGAAAAATATCCATAATCCTTTGGCAAAAAAAAAAGAAAAGATCAAAACCTGCTATCTCCACATGTACCATGTACTGGAAATGTTGCGTTGCTGTATTAGTGGAACAACACTTGAATTAAAATTGCCAATGCCATCACTAATAGAGCTGACACCAATAAACTATATCCATGCTTCAGAATTTTACAAAATAATTCTATTCATTATTACAAGGCTTCAGAATTTTACAAAATAATAAAATACGGGCTAGTCATACAAGTGCAGAGAGATAGAGATAAATGCATGCAGTTCGAACATATTGGTCAATCTTACTTCATCTCTTTATCACACTGGTTTTCAGAATGTTCTTCCTAAACCATCTGACTATGTAGTTCTTATCAGGAAAAGGAAAAAGAAAAAAAAAGAAAAATCAGAAGATGTAGGGGCAAGTGACACCATAGATGGAGTCATTTGGCACCTCGACATTGACTCGTCACATCCTGGAATAATATAGATCACTTTTTGGGCTCATTATCAACTAAAAGGCCAACCCATTATCCCTCACTGCCTCAGTCTGAATCTAGATTATCAACTGCAATTACAACCTGTCAAGGAAGGCCCTTATCAAAATTAAACCAGCCAGGTCGCATCCAGCAATCACTAAACACTATCATAACAATGTTTTCATGATTTCAATTAACAAGTAGGACAGGCCAACAGGCTTAGAGCAAGACATAGCCCGCATATCATGTCCTACGAGAGATGCCTTATTCAAATTAAAAGTCTAAGCGACCCTCAGCATGTCCTGGCTGAATAATATTAGAAACAAAGAGAATGAGACATAGTGAAACAAAAAAGAAAACAAACCTCTTGTCTAAAGGAATTTATCAATTCTTTTGAATATTCTTGCATCGAGAATACCTTCACTGCCACATCCTGCAATTGGATTAAATGCAGAGAAAGTTAAAATCCAAAAAAAAAATCATCATCAGGAGATCACGTAGGTCTATGCCAAATGCATTGCACTAAATCTCCTCTTTCATTCAGCAAAATAAGTAAAACATAGCAGAACGCACCAACTAAAGTTACCCACATCAGGCATCGCTGAACTCCTATAAAATCCCTTCCATCACCCCCGTCAGACAGAGAAAGAGAGAAAAGAGAAAGCGAGAAATTACCTGGACAAGCCGGTGCCGGATCTGAAGCCGGAGGGGGAGCGCGGTGGTTCGCCGGTCACGCGGTAGTTCGCTGTCGAAGAAAGGGAGGGCAGACAGAGACGCGAGGAGAGACAAAGAGTAAGGGACGGACGAGTCGGGGCCGGAAGCGGAGCCGGAGGGGCGGCGCGGTGGTTCGCCGGTCGGAAAGAGGGAGGTCGCACGCCGGTCGGTTGCTCGCGGTCGTCTCGCCGGTGTCCTCCTGGTTCGTCGGTTGCTCGCGGTGGTTCGCCGGTCGGAAAAAGCGAGGGCAGAGAGAGAGAGGGAGTTCGTCGGGAGAGAGAGCGAGGGTAGAGAGAGAGGCGCAAAGAAGAACCCGCGCGACAGAAAACCCTCTCTCCAGAAGCTACAGTGCAGGAAAATTTTCAAAATGGGCGCCTGAAATTGTGGGTCCCACGAGACACGTTGGAGCGTCTTATGTACCTAATGTACTTCTTTCGTAGACAGTATTCAGCAGTTTATGAGATTTGATACCTCTTTGTGTATGATGATATATCTTTATAATTGAATTCCTTCATGCATGCCTGGCGATAAATGGTGCAGCTTGGTCGATTAGTCTAAAAGGGATCAATTTAATGTTGTTGTTCTTGACCAGAACTTTACTCCTAGAATAAGCAGGCAGAGAGATGAAATGTCTCTTTCGCTGCATTTGAAGATTCTTTGCATACACCTTAAGAATAATTCTGGTCTTTTGCTTCTTCTTCAGCTATCAGCATAGTAGTGTACTTTTAACATCACTTTGCTTTCTGGTACGAGATATCATCCCGAATCAAAAGAACTTGAGCCCATCCTTCTTAGTCGTGTGGTTAGATATCTGTCAAGCATTAATTGTGGAATCGGCACAGAATGTACAAAAAATCCTCTGTATGAGGGTAGGTGCCCTCCAACAAGATGTTTACGATTTCCAGTATCTCTGCTTATCTTCCTAAAGTGGACTCTGGTTCATGGTTCTGGTAACGGGCTCTGTAGCAAAGTTAATTGTATCTGCATCTGGTCTGTCGACGTCAGCGATCGTACGGTGCCTTTTTCTCTGCCTTGTTCCTGCTGATATTCAATCTGTAGCCCTTCAATGCTGAACAAATTCTCTCTTGAAGGATCTTGTAGTAATATTTTGCACTAAAATAAGATGTCGCCTCCTCAATTACCTAGCCAACAGCAAAATTTCAGCTCTAACAAGACGAGGGTATGGTGATGTTAATCGATAATTTAGGAAGGCGCAATTCTTGCGAGCACGCTTTTGAAAATGAAAAAATCTACTTCCAGGTATGGATGGGGTGGTCCACTCGCTTTGTCTCTTTTGTCAGATTACATTGCTCAGAATCTTCCGAAAGCTTATCTAATTTGCTTGTAAGTTGTTGTATCTTTTCGTTGGGACAAGCTGGCGGTATATTCTGCTGTTGTCCAATTAACTTCCTCATTCAGTAAGAACGAAAGATTATGTTTTTATTATGGTGCCTTTTTTTTTTCCTTTGGGGTTATCTTTCTAAAATGAGTTCTGCTGTTGGCAGGCGCTAAAACAAAATCAAGAAAGTAGCCAAGCAAAGAAAATTAGCAAGTCTGACAAGTCCAGAGGGAAGTCACGACACAAAATCCATTCAGATTACCACTTCAAGACAAGAAATTTAATATTCACCAATGACAGCAATCCAAGTAAGATTATCATCGTCATCATCGGTTAACAAAGTGATGGCGATGCACTAGACAACAAAGTGAGAGATCGAGATTATCACACGTTTAACGCTTAATCCTAAATCTTGCTATAGTTTTTGGACTATATGTTCGTTCTTTTGGCTCCAGTCCAATTTGTTTCGTCTGATGTATCCACGAGTGTGCAAGTTCTTTTACCTTCTGCTATTGACTTGATTTTGCTTTGAGCTTGCATTCTAAATACAGTTCTAACATAGCTGGACACGATAATATTTTATGACCTGCTTGCACCTGCTTGCATAGGAAGGGATGTATGAATCTTCAAGGCAGTAATTGACAAAACTAAATAACATAAGCAATGACCATGCTTCTCTATTCGTTTCATTTTCTCTGTACGTGTGTATATATACTAGAGAGAGAACTCATCCACCGTACACAAGCCAACTGCAGGTCCTATAACTTGCGTCTTGTCTATGTTCGTTCTTTTGGCTCCAGTCCAATTTGTTTCGTCTGATGTATCCACGAGTGTGCAAGTTCTTTTACCTTCTGCTATTGACTTGATTTTGCTTTGAGCTTGCATTCATACGATGACATATTAATGAACATTTTCAGCTGCTGTTTTTTTTTTCCCTTCCAAACCAGGTCAGATACTCCCATGTTTATTTTCCTAGGCCGTCCTCGTTACCTCTGAATTGTTTACCTTAGAGTAGAAATAGCTCTAGTGATCTCGTTGAAAACTCAGATGATCTCACTTTTGTTGCGCATCTGATTTGAGAAAAAAATGGTTTCAGAGTTGGAGGTTTCCGTATTCTCTCATTTTATGAATAGCTCTCAATTTGATGAAGTGACAACACTTCTCCGTGGATGGATCAGTGTCGCTACCATAGTTTTGGTCCAACCAAATTAAGCATCGTCCTTTGAATCTAAACTGCATGGATAGCTCTTTCCTTTCGCCAAATCAAGGCCTCGGTAATCTCACGCCATCTATCGCCATGAACTCAGAAGCTAAGCTGTCTGATTTGTGTAGTAGTGTGAACCTAGGACTCGATTGTACCAATTTGAGAAGTTTTAATACTTGATTGCACTTTTTATAAATTTTAGGACTCAATTATACTTTCGTGATAAGTTTTAGAACTTGCAGCGCACATATCCCTTACTTTTTTGCTTTTGTGGGAGCTTCTGTCTTAATATGCGTGAGGTTTTTCAGTACCCTCTTTTCATGGGTTCTCTTTCAAGGTTGCTACTGAGTATCGTTCTAAACCCATCACTACATTCAAAAAGTGCAATGGTAAACATTTATGGTGATGGAGGCAAAATCGTTTTATTAATATTACAGTAAGATAAGATGAAGAATTGTCGATTAATTTGCATCTTTTTTTTTGGGTTGATTAATTAGCGTTGACATGAAAAGAAATTATAATTGAAAATGACACAATGCCTTCATTTCTGAGATATGGCAAGTATTGTGGGCTTCTGTAATTAGGAGGTAAGCGATAAATGAGTTCAAATGGGTTCCGGTTGAAAAACAAGAGGGATACAATGCAGACGAGGCACTGTGTTTTTTGGTGAAATTCGTTTCTATTGTTGGCAAAGAAGCAGAAAACTGCTAAGGGCCTGTTTGTTAATATTCTTTGTTTTTTTTTATGAACAAAATTTCAGTTTTTTTTGTTTCAGGGAACAAAAAAAAAACATAAACGTATTTTTTTGCGTTTTTGTTCCAAATCTATATTTTTTGTTTCCGGAACACATTTGGAACGAAAAAGAAAACAAAAAAAACATATTTCTTGTTTTTGGAACAATTTTTAAGAACGAATTTTCTCTCTTCTCTCTTTTTCTTCTCTTTATTTTCTTCTTTTCTTTTTCTTTTTTCTTTGGTCGGTCGCCGGCCTTGGCCATGGCCAGCGACTAGCCGTTGAGGGCTGGTGACCTCGCCAGAGCGTCGCCGGCCCCCTGCGAGGCCGAGCGTCTCCGACCCCTGGCAAGGTGAGCTCGGGCTTGCCTTGATCCAGCAAGCCCAAGCTCGCCCAACCATCGAGAGACTCACCAGCCTGGCGGTGGCCCGGCGAGCCTGAGCCTCGCCGATGGCTGGGCAAGCTTGGGCTCGCCGGGGCCGACGAGCCTCGCCGTGGTTGGGCGAGGCCGCCGATCGCTAGCCATGGCCGAGGTCGCCGACCGGCCAAAAGAAGAAAAAATTAAAAATTAAAAAATTAAAATAAAACAAAAAAAGAACACAAATTTACCAAACATGTTTACGTTCATTTTTTATTCCCTAACAAGTTTACCAAACGTGTTTTTTTATTCAAAAATTGTTCCCGGAACAGAAACACTTTTTTTTTTATTTCGTTTCTAGAAACAATTTTTAAACAGAAATGTTACCAAACGTGCCCTAAAATGCTATGAATAGTTAGTCAACTAGTGCTTGCCCCTAAGACTCCACCCAGATATCACAGCTAGCCCTTGCGCATCAACTATGGCATGGCCATTGGGAGCTACCAAGACAGAGATAACTTGCTTCTCAAGCCAAGATGGAAGTAATAAATATCAAGGAACATGTCCGATGGCTTGGGAATGCCGAAGTGTGCCTTATTAATGGAGTCGATGACCTACTCCCTCTTGTGGGGTTAACGAAGACTATTCTTCGAGCTAAGCTTAGTGTGGTTACAATAGCCGATATGATCGATTGAACTCAGAAAGAGGAACCTGTACAACAAAAGGATCGAAAGGAGGATTTCCACATTAAAATCGCTTTGTGTTTGTGTGCTTTATATTGCTCTAGAACAAATGCGTCATATGGGACTACTATATGAGATTGATATTTGTGGGGCTGATCGAATTCCGTGAAATGAGTGGCCACTGAGCCTCATGCCTCGCCAGATCAAGTGAATTCATGGCCTCCGATGGCGAGCCTTGAGTCTTGAATTATCCAATTCATCGTTGTGTGTGATTTTAGCACCGTTTGTGCATTGCATAAGTGATTTTTAAGACTTAATAATGCATAAAATCATAGTAAAATACATCTCAAGTGCCAAAACTTGGCACGGAGGGACACTTAAGTGCCAAAAGTTAAGAAAGTGACACTTAAGTGCCAAAATCGGAGCAAAATGGATCACTTAAGTGACACTCCGGTCAAAATGCCGACGTTGTAATTTTCCAGTGAAACGAGTGCAAAACGACACCATTTTGCACGCTGAGATGGCTAGACAATACAAAAACGACATTGTTTTGGTGCGCGTGGTAAAAAAATTAATATAAAAATTAATTACATTAAATTTAAAACTAAATTTATTTAAAACATTTAAAAAATATATATTTAAAAAACTACAAAAAAAAAAAAAAAAAAAGAGGTAGGCGGCTGAGGGCTAAGCCCTTGCCGCCACCGCCTCCCCACCGCCGCCGAAGGGCCGGTAGCGAGGAGGGTTGGCTAGGGTCGCCGGGCCCCGGCTAGGGGCCGGCAACCCCAATTGACCGGTGATGAGGGCTCGCAAGCCCTCGCCCTAGATTTAGGCGAGGGTCGACGGCCCTTGCTCGGCCGGGCCAAGGGCCCCCGACCCTCGCCGGCCCCGGCCGGGGGTCACGACCCCACCGACCCTCCCCCTAAGTCACCTGTCTCTTTTTTTTAAAAATTTTTTAGTTTTTTTAATATTTTTATTTTATTTCTTAATGTTTTAAATAAATTTAGTTTTAAATTTAATTTAATAGATTTTTATATTAATTTTTTTATCACCTCAGCACCAAAATGGCGTCGTTTTTGTATTGTCTAGCCATCTCAGTGTGCAAAACGACATCGTTCTGCACTTGCTTTGCCGGAAAATCGCCACGTCGGCATTTTGGCCAGAGTAGCACTTAAGTGATTCATTTTGCTTCGATTTTGACATTTAAGTGTCACTTTCCTAATTTTTGGCACTCGGGGTATATTTACTCCATAAAATCATGTTGTGTTCACTGTTTATGATTTTGTACCCACATATATATATAGGGAGAGAGGGGTCCAAGCATAGAACTATAATGAAGATTCATTGTGTCCACAGTGGGGGAGACGTGTACCGGTGCCTCGTCGCACTGGGACTTGCTTCAGATTACGCCAAATCTCTTTAGTATCTCACTCCAATCACCTTGACGATTTCATTCTTGGTCTCATTTATGTCTAAAGCATTTCCCCTACTAATGCTACTATTGCAGTAGCTGATACAAGTAGCTCATTGTCAACTTATATCATCCCAAATGATTAGCCGAAGCCCCTGCTATACTTAAAACTCAAGGGTTTGTTTAAAGAAGACAAGGTAGAAGACGACTCTCTTTGTGACCGGCACCCTCCCTGAGCTCGAAGGCCCTTGTCCACAACCCTCACCGGCCACAATAAAAAAGAAAAGAAAAGAACAAAATAAAAGAATTCATCTCTTGGTTGGGTTCGTAGAAGTGGAATTGAATTGTGCTCGAGATTGAGATATTTGTGGAATACTCTGTATTAATTTCTTGCCTTTGTTTAGATGCTAATTCAATCAGAAACTTTTCAATTTTGTCAATTTGATCTTAAATTTTTGTGCAAAATTTCAATGTAGCATATCTCTATCGAGGGTTCTCATCCTCTGGCCAAAACGCCATCAAATTTAATATCATTGTGCTAGGGTATTCGATAAGTTGTTCGAATGGGCTTTTGGCTAATTGCTAGCTTTGGGAAAGCTGCAGGCTTAATGCTAGTAGTCTTGGAATTGGATTGACTGGTTCGGGCTGATTTCTAGGTGGATCTTTACACGGGTTGGTTTCTATCCATCCACATAATTCAAATTATAAATTATACTAAATGCGATCCGAAAGCCATGACTATCCCTCTTGTCAGGCTTGTGCCACCCCATCTAGTAGCAATGTATCATGCAGGGGCGAATATTCCCCAGCTACAGATTTATTCCAATGTGGCAATACATGAAGACATTGTCCCAAGCGGATGGGATGATGGAAAAGATTCCATTCCACCCCTGACGAAGGATGAAGAAGTTTCCTCCAATGACGACAAGTCCAAATGCAAGACTTCCATTGGGACCGCAAATTCTTACATCCTCAATTCCTTTTAAAGACTTGCTCAAAAAAAAATTCCTTTTAAAGAAAATATGTTCACGCTAAAAATTGAACCCAATTTCTTTAAGTAGTAGCGATCTAACCTAACTTGGAAAAAAAATGGAAAGTGGGTCTAACAACAAGCAAATTGCATAAAACCAGCAGCATCGGAAAGGTAGCCTTATTGACTTTCTAGAAGGGTTCAAGTTCAATTGAAGTCAATTCGGTGCTCAAAAATCAACATTTGTAAAAGTGCGCGTATGTCTTTTTTTTCTTCTTTTTTTTCTCCTTTTTTTGCTAAGTTATTATGAATTCTTGTAGAAAAGTCCTAAACCTATTATATTTGAGTTCTATTCCATAAACGCCATTGTACAGCACTTCCACCCCATCGTAATTGAACGCTTTCTCTAAGTTGGCCACTTCAAGACTTATTTGAGACAATATCAACTTTGGACTCTTTTGAAAAAAACGGTTTCATTTCAAGTCTTTATTTGAAATTTTTCCTAATATTAATAAACAAATGAAAAAAATCCATATGGAAATTATTTCTAAATCTACATGTATACGTACCCACATTTTCTTTTAACAGTTTAAGTTTTCCAATCGTGCACTTTGGGTTCTTGTGGATAGCTTCTTGGTGTCTTGGTGTCTTGGTGCAATTGATGATGTGATGCGATGCCACATGCATTAGATTCTCTCGTGTTAGGCATGATCTATAGCATTATACAAAGTGGGAAAAAAATTTCATCTATTAAAGGGTTTTAAATACCTTAATATATGTATTTCGCAAGTATTGGATTTGTGAGCAAATGTGCAATAGCATGATCTTTTTATTACTTGGTCTTCTCTTGTTTTGGGGAATCTGGATCAACCTGAGTCCCTAAACCTGTCAAGGAACTACCGGTGATCGGCTGAACAAGAAGGGAAAAGAAAAAGAAAAAAAAAAAAAAATTCGTGTCAACACTATGTGATCAATCATAGAATTAACCAAGATTAGATGGAGGAGGTCTTCATCCAGAGCATTCTCATGGCGGTCTGATGGTTTTATTATTTAATGTGATGGGCCTAAGTTGGCCTGTCCACTCATGTTTGGCCTAAAAATCCAGCCCACAATATTATGACCCATGAATGGAGGGATATGATGAAGGAGTACGTTTCTTTTTGGAAGGGACGTATATAAAGGGAGATAAAGAGGGAGGACTGCACCTTTGGCATATTACGTACGTTCCTCCTTCCTTTCTCTCTCCAAAAGAAAAACAGTAAGCAAAAGGCGACGCCATCTTCCCTTCAAGGCCAATTGACGTCATTGGATCGAACGGGATCGGTTTCTCTTCCTCATATCAGCGTCGGTATTTAATCTGTGGCTAATAAGGTACGTTCAATTATGTTATGTGCTTTAGGATTGGTGATGCATGTGTTTTTCCCAAGCTCGTCTTCCGCACAAGTTTAAGGGTTCGATTTAGTGTCGAATCTGATTTTTGGGAATCCGACAATCCCAACACGGTCCTAGGCTTTGGTCCTAGGTGTCAATTCAATGTCTACTCCCTCCCAGTCGTGGCTTGTCAAGATCACTTCTCTTGAGGTTTGTTTGGGTCTCTTAAGGGCCAAATCATGCATCGTTCAAACCAGTCCAAGTTGGACCGGTCCCCTTCGATCGCATCAAACCGGGCAGTTCAGCCGTGTCGATCCAACCCCTAGGCAATCCGATCGTGATCCTCAGAGATCCGTTTCCTGCATGAGAAGTTACTTATACGATGCTTATATCACATGCATATGATAGGAGGAGACCGCAGGTTTCGAGCTCGGAGACGAACCCGAGATGGGTTTGACTCAATCAGCAATCGGAACCAAGCATCCGAGATTATGGAGCTTCACGCCAGCTCCTGGAGAGGACAGCGAGGTCAACGCCGGAGCGAGAAGGGGAGGCCGGCACAGAGAGAGAGAGAGAGAGAGAGAGAGAGAGAGAGAGCGCTCTTTCCGCTGTGCAACTCTATGTGCTGAGCGCATGTGTATCTAAATACAATCTCCGCGGAGTCACTGGAGAAGGTGCAACCACACTTGTCCCCTCTTTTTTTAACTCCTGCATATTCCGTAGGTTCAAAACGGCCACTGTCCATGTCAAGTTTCTGTCTTTTGATTTTTAAAAAGTCCTCATTTCCTACCACGCGGTTTTTCGTTCTTATGGAAATAAAAGTTTGTCAAGGAAGATGGCACACGACCGAGCTGTTCCGGAGTGCCGCTGAAGTCTCGTCCGTCGGAGAGACAAAATTCCAACTCTCTCTCTCTCTCTCTCTTATATGGAAAAGAGAGAGACGCCGGCCTCCAGAAATCGGCTCCCGCAGTCCTTTACGTCTTTCGGCGCCGAGGTTAGCCTTCTCCCATCTTCCATTTCCACCGCAAGATCTCCGAGATTTTTGTCCACTGTTCTTTCTTTTTCTTGTTTGGAATTTATGCGGGGCTGATGATCTGATTTGGTGCCTTCTTGCGGTTTCTTTACGTTCTTTTAATCTGCCCGCGAACCTAGGATCGCGGGTCGTCAATATGGTCCGAAGATTCCGCGTTTTAGTCGCTGAATTAGATGTGGTTTGAGCTCGCTTCAGCTGAGCTCGGCCGCCCGTGTGTTCTTCTGACATCCGCTTTTTTCTGTTTCTTTCGTGAATCTTGGTTTCAACAGGGGTTTAGGAATGGGCAGTTTTTCTTGACGATTTCGGAGTAGGAAGAAGCAGTGTTGGGGCTCGTGGCAGTTGACCCGGGGGGGAGGGGCAAATTGCGCCGGCAGATGATTATGGAGCCGCGCGTCACTGGATTCTCCGGCTCCCCGAGCGCCTTAATGTTCGACAACGAGACCCTCTTGCCATTTCCGGATCAGCGCGCGAACTTGGCGAACGGGTTCGGTCGCGACGGCCCGTCTCAGGATGTTGGCTTCGTGGACAAACCCTTCTTTCCTTCCGACCCTAGGTATTGCGATTCTGCTCCGTCTTCGCTCGTGAGTGTGGAGGCGGATTTCCCGTCCGAGGATAGCGACTTCTCCGAGACTGTGTTCAGGTACATAAATCAAATGCTTTTGGAGGAGGACATGGGGGAGAAGTCCTCTATGTCTCATGACCCTTTGGCTCTCCAGGCGGCTGAGAAGTCACTCCATGAAGCTCTTGGCGAGACATGCCCATCTGAAGCGAACCCGTCCCCTCCATTCATGGAGAGTCCGGACAATAATTATTCGGGAAACAGTAGTGACTATGCTAAGAGCAGCCCTTGTAGGAATACCAGCGGCAGCAACTTTGCTGATCATCAATGGCTCGGGAATTTTGGGGATGGCAGAAATTATATGCGGCGATCTTCTGTCATAGGAGACTTCATTTTTCAGTCCACTGTGAATGCTCATGTTCAACCATCCTCTTCCATACCAAACAGCTTCCTGAGTAATGGTAATAGGACAAATGCATCATTAGGGAGTGGCCCTTCGTTCCCTAACTTCTTGACCGAGAGCCAATCAGTATTGCAGTTCCAGAGAGGTGTGGAGGAAGCTAGCAAATTTCTTCCCAAAGTTACGCAGTTATTTATTGATCTGGAGAAAAGCAGCGTAAACTCATGGTCTAAGGAAAAGAAATCACTGAATGTGGTTAACTTGGAGGAGGATGAAAGTGACCTTTTGCCTCTCCGTGGAATTAGGGGAAAGAAGAACCACCAGAGGGAGGATTCAGAATTTGAAGCTGAGAGGAGTAACAAGCAGACAGCAGTGTATGTTGATGACATCGACACCGAGCTATCCGAGATGATGGATAAAATGCTACTCTTTAAAATTAAACGCAGGAGTCGAGATTCGAATGCTGATGAATCCTATGGAAAAGAAGTAAATGAATCTTTACAGCGGAGTACACGGACACACGCTGCTGATGGTGGGGAGTTTCATGATAACACACCAACCCCAACCAGCAGTGTGACAGAGATGGTGGATCTCAGAACTTTGTTGATCCTTTGTGCACAAGCTGTCTCTTCTGACGATCGAAGGACTGCTGATGACTATCTAAAGCAGATTCGACAGCATGCTTCCCCTTTTGGTGACGGATCTCAGAGGTTGGCACATTACTTTGCCAATGGCCTCGAGGCACGCTTAGGAGGCACTGGTTCTCAGATCTATGCTGCTCTAGGTTCTAGAAAAACATCAGCGGTCGATATTTTGAAAGTACACCACGTTTGTCGTATGGCCTGCCCGTTTGAGAAAATGGCAAATGTCTTTGCGAACTATATGATCATGAATTTAGCTGAGAAAGCAACAACGCTTCATATTATCGACTTTGGAATCTTATGTGGTTTCCAATGGCCAGTTTTCATCTTTCTTCTCTCCAGGAGGACAGGCGGGCCACCCAAACTGCGTATTACAGGGATAGAGTTTCCCCAGCGTGGTTTTCGACCAGCAGAAAGAGTTCAGGTGACAGGACGCCACTTGGCAAAGTTGTGCCAGCAATTCAACGTTCCATTTGAGTACAATGGAATTGCTCAGGAATGGGATACTATCAAAATCGAGGATCTCAAAATAAGGAAGGGTGAGACCATTGCTGTGAATACCATGTTTCGGTTTAAAAATCTCCTTGATGAGACGGTTGTCTTGAATAATCCCAGGGATTCTGTTCTGAATTTAATCAGAAAAATAAGGCCGCATCTCTTTGTGCAGGCCATTGTCAATGGATCTTTTAGTGTCCCCTTCTTTGTAACAAGGTTCCGTGAGGCTCTCTTTCACTACTCTGCATTGTTTGATGCATTTGATACTAATTTAGAGAGGTATAACCGGATGAGACTGATGTATGAGAAAGAGTTCTTTGGCCGAGAAGCTATAAATGTCATTGCATGTGAGGGGACGGAGAGGGTTGAGAGGCCGGAGACATATAAGCGATGGCAGATTCGCAATAAGAGGGCCGGGTTCAAGCAATTGCCACTGGCCCCAGCACTTATGAAGAAATTGCGATCTAAGTTGGGGGAGTTCCATGATGATTTCGTGGTCGATGAAGATGGCCACTGGATGCTGCAGGGGTGGAAGGGCCGAATCCTGCATGCTTCATCTTGTTGGGTACCCACCTAGGACTTTGATGAGCTTGTTTCTATGAGTCATCTACCAGATGGACCTGACTCAGTACTCATCGAAGGCATCCTTATTTGCAGAAAAGAGCGTGAATTTGTGGAGCTGATGCTTGTGATCTTTTTTTTTTTTTTTTTGACAATACTAGATTAGAAAACATTTATGGGGCTTTCTTGCAGGTGAGGTATTGATTGGGGCGGTCCTTGTTGAGCCACAATCATTGCTTCGGTAGGATAGAAACAGCTGTACTTTTATAGCTTCTTGCTTTTCTAACAGTTAGTGGCAGAATCTGGGTTCACACCATTACATTAGGGAGATGTACTTCTTTCATAGACAGTATTCAGCAGATTATGAGATTTGATACCTCTTTGTGTATGATATATCTTTATAATTGAATTCCTTCATGCATGCCTGGCGATAAATGGTGCAGCTTGGTCGATTAGTCTTAAAGGGATCAATTTAATGTTGTTCTTGACCAGAACTTTACTCCTAGAATAAGCAGGCAGAGAGATGAAATGTCTCTTTCGCTGCATTTGAAGATTCTTTGCATACACCTTAAGAATAATTATGGTCTTTTGCTGCTTCAGTTATAAGCATAGTAGTGTACTTTTAACATCACTTTGCTTTCTGGTACGAGATATCATCCCGGATCAAAAGAACTTGAGCCCATCCTTCTTAGTCGTGTGGTTAGATACCTGTCAAGCATTAATTGTGGAATCGGCACAGAATGTACAAAAAATCCTCTGTATGAGGGTAGGTGCACTCCAACAAGATGTTTACGATTTCCAGTATCTCTGCTTATCTTCCTAAAGTGGACTCTGGTTCATGGTTCTGGTAACGGGCTCTGTAGCAAAGTTAATTGTATCTGCATCTGGTTAGTCGACGTCAGCGATCGTACGGTCCCTTTTTCTCTGCCTTGTTCCTGCTGATATTCAATCTGTAGCCCTTCAATGCTGAACAAATTCTCTCTTGAAGGATCTTGTAGTAATATTTTGCACTAAAATAAGATGTCACCTCCTCAATTACCAAGCCAACAGCAAAATTTCAGCTCTAACAGGCTGAGGGTATGGTGATGTTAATTGATAATTTAGGAAGGCGTAATTCTTGCGAGCACGCTCTTGAAAATGAAAAAATCTACTTCCAGGTATGGATGGGGTGGTCCGCTCGCCTTTGTCTATGTCAGATTATATTGCTCGGCATCTTCCGAAAGTTTATCTAATTTGCTTGTGAGTTGTCGTATCTTTTCGTTGGGACAAGCTGGCGGTATATTCTGCATTTGTCCAATTAGAACGAAAGATTATGTTTTTATTATGGTGCCTATTTTTTTTTCCTTTGGGGTTATCTTTCTAAAATGAGTTCTGCCGTTGGCAGGCGCTAAAACAAAATCAAGAAAGTAGCCAAGCAAAGAAAATTAGCAAGTCTGACAAGTCCAGAGGGAAGTCACGACACAAAATCCATTCAGATTACCACTTCAAGACAAGAAATTTAATATTCACCAATGACAGCAATCCAAGTACGATTATCATCGTCATCATCGGTTAACAAAGTGATGGCGATGCACTAGACAACAAAGTGAGAGATCGAGATTATCACACGTTTAACGCTTAATCCTAAATCTTGCTATAGTTTTTGGACTATACTAAATACAGTTCTAACATAGCTGGACACGATAATATTTTATGGCCTGCTTGCATAGGAAGGGATGTATGAATCTTCAAGGCAGTAATTGACAAAACTAAATAACATAAGCAATGACCATGCTTCTCTATTCGTTTCATTTTCTCTGTACGTGTGCATATATACTAAAGAGAGATCTCATCCACCGTACACAAGCCAACTGCAAGTCCTAGAACTTGCGTCTTGTCTATGTTCGTTCTTTTGGCTCCAGTCCAATTTGTTTCTTCTGATCTATCCACGAGTGTGCAAGTTCTTTTACCTTCTGCTATTGACTTGATTTTGCTTTGAGCTTGCATTCATACGATGACATATTCATGAACATTTTCAGCTGTTGTTTTTTTTTCCCTTCCAAACCAGGTCAGATACTCCCATGTTTATTTTCCTAGGCCGTCCTCAATACCCTGAATTGTTTACCTTAGAGTAGAAATGGCTCTTGTGATCTAATTGAAAACTCAGATGATCTCACTTTTGTTGCGCATCTAGTTTGAGAAAAAGATGGTTTCAGAGTCGGAGATTTTTGTATTCTCTCATTTTGTGAATAGCTCTCAATTTGATGAAGTGACAACACTTCTCCGTGGATGGATCAGTGTCGCTACCATAGTTTTGGGTCTAACCAAATTAAGCATCGTCCTTTGAATCTAAACTGCATGGATAGCTCTTTCCTTTCGCCAAATCAAGGCCTCAGTAATCTCACGCCATCTATTGCCGTGAACTCAGAAGCTAAGCTGTCCTGATTTGTGTAGCAGTGGGACCTTGGATGGAGAAGGAGCCTCCAACTCAGATGGCAATGATTTCTCCAAACAGATCCTCAAGTACGTATGCAGCATGCTTATGGAGGAAAACAGGGAGGACAAACCTTGCTTTCTCTATGATCCGTCAGTTCTATGGGCAACTGAGAAATCATTGCATGAGGTTATTGTTCTCGGTGAGAAACATCCTGCTTTACCTAATCATACCTCAGAGTTTGTTTGCCAAAATGCTCCGAGCACAGATGTTCTTTTTCCAAGAACAGGCCATGATTGCGGCAATAGCAATGGAACCAGCAACATTGGTTGCACAGACAACTTTGGGGAAAAACAGACACTTGCGGACAGCACAGAGAACAGAGGCCCTACATTTCTAGCTTCTCCTTCTAGCGACTGTTTCTATCAGTCTACTGACTTGTATGCTTCCCGACCATCCTCAAACCATCCAAAAGGCCTTGCCAACTATGTAAACTCGATTTTGGCCACTCCTACAAGTGAGTTTCCTCTTCAGTATGATTCCCTTGGAGCCTCGCAGCACAAAGGAGGGCTTGAGGAAGCTTGTAAGTTTCTCTCCTGGGACACAGCGGGTGTTGATGCTACAAACAATGGCAATATGTCTGTAGCCATGAAGAAACGTGGGCTAAAAGTTGGAATCAATGGGGAGGCGCAGCAGCAAGGCCCTTTTTATGGTATGAGGGGAAGGAAGAATGACGGAAGGGAAGGGAATTTCAACAAACAATCAGCAGCTTCGATGGAAGAGATCGAAGTCTCAGAGATGTTTGACAGGATTTTGCTTTGTGATGAGGAGCTGGAGCCCTTCGCAAGTACTGATGGTAAAACGTCGAATGCAGCTGTCAGAAACTTGTCTCTGGCTGCACAAACGCAGGGTTCTAGTGGTCGCAAGAATCGCGCTAAAAAGGCTAAGAACAGTGAGGACATGGTGGATTTGAGGAATCTCCTCATTCTTTGTGCTGAAGCCACCTCTGCTGGCGACAGCAGGAATGCTAGCGACCTACTACAGCAGATCAGGCTTCACTCCTCTCCCATTGGGGATGCGTCTCAAAGAGTGGCCCACGCCTTTGCGGACGCTCTTGATGCACGCTTGGCCGGAACCCCAGTTCAAAGCATGTCCAAATATTTGTGTCAGAAGAGGACGCCAATTGGCGAGATCCTAAAAATATACCACACTCATTATAAGGCCTGCCCCTTCAACAGGATTGCGATTTCGTTTGCAAATAACATGATTTTAAAAGTAGCTGAGACAGCAGTGACACTGCATATCATAGACTTTGGCATCAAGTTAGGTTTCCAGTGGCCGCTCCTTATTCAGCTACTATCGAGGAGGCCTGGCGGTCCCCCGAAGCTTCGCCTCACAGGTATAGAGCTTCCTGAACATGGTTTCAAACCTGAACAGAGAATAGTGGAAGTGGGTTGTCATTTGGCCAAGTACTGTAAGCAGTTTGGTGTTCCATTCGAGTATAATCCCATAGTTTCACAGCATTGGGAAACTATCAACGTTGAGGAACTGAAAATTGGCAGAAATGAGGTTCTTGCCGTAAACTGCCTTCACCGGTTCGAGAGTTTATTCGATGAGACAGTCGTTGTGAACAATCCTAGGGATGCTGTCTTGAAACTAATAAAGGAGATGAGACCAGATATATTTGTGCTGTCTGTTGTTAATGGAACTTTCAACTCTCCTTTCTTCGTTCCACGGTTTCGACAAGCACTCTTTCACTTCTCTGCACTGTACGATATGTTCGACTGCAATGTATCCCGTGACAACAATCACAGATTGCTCATCGAGAAGCAGTTTCATGGGCGGCAAGTCACCGACGTCATCGCGTGTGAAGGCTGGGAGAGAGTGGAGAGGCCTGAAACCTACAAGCAGTGGCACGCACGGATATCCAAGGCCGGGTTTAAGCAGTGTCCCATGGACAAAGCAATGATGAAGATATACATAGATAAAGTAGAGGCTTACCACAAGGATATGGTGATTCTCAAAGACAGTAATTGGATGCTGCAGGGGTGGAAAGGAAGGATACTTTATGCATCATCTAGTTGGAAACCTACTTAAAGTGCCCACCGTGAAGTCACAAGGAATTCCAGTCTCTTTAGCATGTCTTGCAGATCTGCCTGGCTTGGTTACTCATCGGTCGGACCGCCAGTGGGCAAACTGACTAGATTTATCAGTCAGTTATTTACATCGTACCCAAGATAATGTATTTTAGAGTTTTAAGTATGGTGAGATACCAAAAGGAGCATTCTCCTAGTCAGTAACTTACCATCCTGCTGTCATTCATCTTGCTACTGATTATTGCAGAGAAAAATCAAAAGCAAATGCTTGTGCCAGAGTTAAATGTTGTTAAGTACCATGATGTTGCCTGTAGATACCTGTGGTTTATATCGACGCATTACCTTTGCATCGGCAGACCACCGACCTAACCCTTACTTCTTTGCTGTTCCAGTCTTCAAAGCCTGGCAAATCTAATTTCTGTGCCAAAAATCACTCCAGATCTATTAGAGACTCATTTGAATGTAATTTCTCTGCCGATAACCTGTGAATCTATTATCAAGCACCACAACCAATAGGCTCACTCACCTCATGCAAAACCCAAGAATATGCACATTTTTGCCCTTTGATCGAGCATAACACAGGCAAATGAGTGTTCCGAGAATTTTGGATTAGCAGGCTTGAAAGGACAAATGTAACTGACTCCAATACACAATCATAATTCTTGCTATTCGCAGGAGATAGCAACCACGGTATTATTATCATCGTCATCGGTTAACAATGTGATGGCAATGCACCAGACAAGGGAAACATCAAAATATGACACGTGTTTCAAAACTTGCCCCTAGATCTTGCTTTTAAACATTTAGTACAGTTCTAACCTACGCAAACAAGAGAATATACTACAATCTGTATGTTTCAGAAGTGATGTCTACAAGATAATTATTGACAAGACTGAAAAACCTACGGGTGTCTTGAGATAGTGATGGACAATCACCGGCATGGCCAGTTCTTCCGTGTTCACTGTTTAGGAGATGCTCGATTATGGATGGCTTTGAAGCTGGCATGCTAAAATCTGGATTACAAATATTTAAACTAGGAAATTATGTTTGTCAAGTGATCTAATTATGGATAAAATTCACAGATAACAGTGTAGAAGCGAGGCGAGGCGAGCTCAAATAAGACCAACATCGAAAGGCTGAAGATAAAAAGGCTATGGAAATGGAATAATCAGGGAATAAACCCTCGTGGAAAACAATCATTTTCAGTGAGTGTTTGTAGTTGGCTAGTTCGCAGAGATTGCGAATTCTTCAGTTGATCCGTTGGTTATGGACTCATCTGCTTCTCTGGTTATATCTGTCAACCTTTTCAGCGTTTAACCATCACTCGACCTGCAATGACAATGCTTCTCTGTTTGTTTTTTGTCTCATGTATCAGCGCTAATATACATGGAAGAGAGAACTCATTCGTCTTGCACAAGCCGAGTGCAAGCCCCTTCATCAATTCTGCATTTTCGTGGCACCTTTGTCCTTTTGGCTCCAAACTGATTTGTTTATTTGGATCTACGAGTGCTTAAGTTCTTTACCTTCTGCTATTGATGTGATATTGCTTCGAGTTTACATTCATAAGATGAGACATTCATGATTAATCTTAGTTGCTTTATTTTTTTTTCCCAATAACCAGGTCAGATACTTCATTGTTGATTTTTTTCATTCAGTCTTCGTTACCATTGAATTGTTTACCTAAAAGATGAATGAAAAGACGATCAGATGAGTCTTAATGCTGTAGGCAAGTAGTACAAATAGCTCTAGTGATCTCATTTTTGTCGAATTTCTGATTTGAGGAAAAAGTGGTTTTGGAGTCGGTGTTTTCCGCATCTTCTCATTTTGTGATTGGTTCTCAAGCGGATGAGATCAACACTTCTCCGAGTACGGGTCAGTGTCATTAGCAGAAGGTTGGATCTAACCAAATTAAGCATCCTCCCCTGAATCTCAACTGCATGGATTGCTCTTTCCTTTTACCAAATCAAGGCCTTGGTAATCTCATGCCGTCTATTGCTATGAACCCGGAAGCTAAGCTGTCTGTTCGTATAGCAGTGGGAGCTTGGATGGAGAAGGAGCCTCCAACTCAGACGGCAATGATATCTCCAAACAGATTCTTAAGTACATAAGCAGCATACTTATGGAGGAAGACATGGAGGACAAACCATGCTCGTTCTATAATCTGTCGCTTCTACAAGCAACTGAGAAATCATTGCACGAGGTTATTGTTCTTGGTGAGAAACATCCTGCTTTACCTAATCAAAACCTCAATGTTTGTTTGCCAAAATGCTCCAAGCACGAATGTCCTTTTTCCAAGAACAGGCCGTGATTGCGGCAATAGCAATGCAGCCAGCAACATTGGTTGCACTGACAACTCCAGGGAAAAACAGACACTGCGGACAACACGGAGAACAGATGCTCTACATTTTTAGTTTCTCCTTCTATCAACTATTTCTATCAGTTTACTGACTTGGCCGCTTCACAACCATCCTCAAACTGTCCAAAAGGCCTTGCCAACTATGTAAACACGATTTTGGCCTCTCCTGCAAGTGAGTTTCCTGTTCAGTATGATTCGAGAGAGTGCTTGAAGACACTTGCGTGTATGGCAATATGTCTGTAGACGCGAATACACAGGTTCTGAAAGTTGGAAACGGCGAGAAGGAGCAGCATGGCCTTTTTTATGTTCAAAGGGGAAGGAAGAGTCACGGAAGGGAAGAACTATGTGAAAAGGGGGGAGGATCAACAAACAATCTGCGACTTCGATGGAAGAGATCGAACCCTCGGAGATGTTTGATAGGAATTTGCTCGGTAAAGAGGAGCCAGAACCCTTCACAAATACCATTGGTAAACGTCGGATGCAGCAGCACGAAACTTGTGTCCAGTTGCGCATACGCGTGGTTCTAGCGGTCACAGAAATCGAGCTGAAAAGGGCGAGAACAACGAGGACATGGAATATTTGAGGAATCTCCTCATTCTTTGTGCTCAAGCCATCTCGACTGGCGACAACAGGAACGCTGGCAACCTGCTAAAGCACATCAGGCTTCATTCCTCTCCGGTTGCCAATGCGCCTCAAAGATTGGCCCACGTCTTTGCCAACGGTCTTGATGCACGCTTGGCTTGAACCGCGATCGAAAAGGTGTTCAAATATTTGACTCTGAAGAGACCGCCGACTTATGAGATCCTAAGAAATTACGAAATTGATTGTAAGGTCTGCCCAAGGTAAACACACTAGAAGTGTCTAAACTTTTGTACGGCGCTCACTTCAATATCAAAAGTTTATGCCAGTTCACTTAAATATCAAATTAGTGCCACTGGCAAGAGATTCCGGTCAAATTAATTATTTAACTATTATATTAATAAAAAATAAGTTGACGTGGCAAAAAATTTAAAACACAGTCCACATGGAATGGTATGTCATTTTCCGTCTTCCTTAAGAAAAGACATCATTTTGCCATCATACGTAGACTGCCTTTGGCCAAAATGACGTTGCTGAAGGGGGACTGAAATTGGGGCATCAATCTGTTCTTCCCACATACGAAGTATGCTGCTCGCTTGACACCCATTGTAGCTTGCTCGATCACCTAACATCGCTCACCCATCATTGCTTGACCACCATTGTAGTTGAGCCTTCGTTTGTTGGCCATGTCCCTAACTCTCACTTGCTCAAGTTTGTCATGTTCTCTCCATGGGTCAATTGACTGGAAAATTTAGGGTTTTGACAGGCAAAGTAGGGTGTGGAAGGCAAAATGAGGGCTCAACTCGGAGGGAAAATGGTGGGGACCTCACTTTTGTTTAATTAGTTGGACTGCTTTTGTGGGGACTGAATGGGACCAAATTGAAATATAAGGCGCAGAGGGGAAAATGAGGGCTCTGCTCGAAGGGAAACATGGTTTTTTCATACTACAGTTTGAATCACGAGACTGTGGTGGGGACCTCACTTTATTTAATTAGTTGTAGTGCTTTTATGGATTGAATGTGATAGAATTAAAAAAATGGGTGGTGTGAAACTCACTTTGTTTGATTAATTCGATGCTTGAGGGAATCGAACTCAGTAAATCAGCTTCCTTTGTTTCTTTTGACAAAATGACAAGGGCTAAGTGAATTCTTTAATCAATTAAATGCGCCTGTAGGGACATCTATGTGAAGTTGTTAATGATTCTACTATGTGATCCCAAAAACTAATGGTTTTTTTCCTCTTTGAATGCAACATTGACATGGACGAAAATTATGTAGACGTCATTATTTGCTATGGTGGAGAGTTTGTTATTGGCGCCGGGGATTGAAAATATACCAATGGAAATGAAAGTATTATCTATATTAATATTGGGAAGCCATTATATATTGGTTTCGTGAGGGATTTAGTATATTTTTTATGATGCAAAGTGCAAAAATTGCATTATTGTGTTCTTGTGAAGGAATTGCAAGATAATTTGAGATTTTTTTTAGTGACAATAATGGTATTAATGATATCATTTACCATTATCTTTACGGCGACAAAGCTAAGGTCTATGTTGAGTATTATAATGATGATGAGGATGATGGGGATCATAGAAATAATGAGACTGAGGAGACCACTGAAAGAGGAGAAGTGAAAGATCGTATTCAAGTAAGTAATCAGGTCAAGGATGAGTCTTAATTAGACGGAAGGCAACATGAGAGGCAAGTGAGGGAGGAGCGGGAAACAAGTCATATTGACAGGGATGAGCAAACAATAAGATGTCCTGAAGTCTCGAGTGAAGATGTGGGTGATGAAAACTTAACTAGATTAGAATGGGAAGTTGTTCTATCTAGTGAATCAAAATATAAAGCTTTGGAAGCTGTAGATTTCCCAAGTGACGAAAATAATGATGAACCCGTATAATCAAGACAAAAACAAAGGGATTGTCAGAAGAAAATTTACAACTTTAGGAGAAAGGCTTGAATCTGAGTCAATAAATAGAGATGGAGCTCCGACTGGTGATAATACAAGTGAAGATGAAGAAAGTTGCGGCGATAAAACTGCTAGTTTAGAGAATGAGTTTGGCAATGATGATGAAGAACTTATGCATAGAAAGAAAAGTAAGTAGCATTACTACAATCTAATTGTTGATATACTTATTTTCTCTATGGGCATGAAATTTGATAATGCCAAATAATTAAAAGATGTATTGTCAAGAGCTCCATTGTTGAACAAAGAAGCGTTGAATTCATTAAAAATACGAAAAAATTTGTGAGAGCTAAGTGCTCCCAACCCAATTGTCCATGAAAGATCTATAGCGCACCAAGTAGGAAAAGATAATTCCATATTAGGTCCTTCGAGGAGGATTATACTTGTCTAATTATATTTGACAATAAAATGGTAACAAGTGTGTGGTTGTCAAAGCACTTCTTCAATATTATCAAAACAATGCCCGAGATCAAGAGTTGCAACTACTATTAAATGATCAACTAGAGGTTAATATGTTGAGGAATCAGTGCAAGAGAACTAAACTAAGGATGATGAAAATATTGATGGGTTGATACAAGAAAAAATATACGCATGTATGGTATTATGCTTGCGAATACCTGCTTCAAAACCCATCTAATATGGTATATATAGAAGTTGTAGAGAGGCCATTGCGGGCCTATGTTTGATAGATTTTATGTTTATTTTGATGCATGCAAATTGGATTTTTTTGGCTAGTTGTAGAAGAGTTGTAGGATTGGATAGATGTTTATGAGAGTTTTATGTAATTGGGAGTTATTGACTATTGTAGAGAGAAATGTCAACAATCAAATATTTCCGATAACAATCAAATATTTCCGATAACTTGGCCAGTTGTCAACATAGGAAACAATGATATTTGGTCCTAATTTCTCAAAAATTTAATGGTCAACTTTGAGATAACCAATGGGTGAGGATGAGCATTCATGAGCGAATAACAGAACTCAATATCATAACTGACAAAGGAAAGTTTTGATGCACTATTCCAAACAAAAGCTAAGCACTGGTGTCGAGTCTTCTACACCAAAGAATTGAAATATGATATCATTGACAACAACTTCAGTTAAACTTTCAATATCAAAATTTTAAAGGTCAGATGCAAACCAATCATCAGCATGTTTGATGATACTTGAGTTATTGTTATGACTAGATTGCACAGACGGAGAGATAAGGTTACAAAGTGCACTAGAGAATGTGGTCATAAGATTATAAAGAGATTGGATGCGAATGTTGTTACTAATAGATTCTGTCATCTAGTTTGGAATGGAGATAATTGATATGAGATCATTGAAAATTATGATAACTACGTTATCAACTTAGATAAGAGAAAATGTTCATGTTGAGCATAACAACTAAATGTAATTCCTTGTGCCCATGCCATTTATGCCATTTAGATGAAGCAACAAAAATCATAAGATTGCCTAGATGATTGGTACAAAAAAACCCATACCTTACTTCGTACAAATTTATGATGCAGCCTATCACACATAGCAAATTTTAAGAGCTAAAAAACCGTAAAGGCCCTCTACCTTTACCACTAAAGAAGCAAATAGAAAAGCCAAAAAGGAGACGAAGAATCCAGGAGGGAGAGGCATTAAGTCAAAGGATGAATAAGACTAAGGTAAAGATGAAGTGCTCCTATAACCACAAGGAATGGCATAATAAAAAATGTTGTGAGCTAAAAAAACATCAACAACAAGAATTTGTTGCAAGGATTGATTTAAGGCCAAGAACAAGGCCTATTGAAGAGCTTGCTACTAGGCTTACTAAAGGGCGAACATAAGGCCTTGTTGTAAAATCTACTAAAGGGCCAACAAAAGGCCCTGTTGTAGGCCCAAGTGCAATGACAGGAATTGGTACAAGCATGAGAGCAACAATAACAACTAAATCAACTATTAAACAAACGAGAAAAAAATTTAGTAAGTTGTACATTATTGCGTTTGCCTTTTATGGGCTGGAATTTAATTTTATTATGTGTTTCTCAGATGAGAAGACGACCAACTACTCAAATTGCATAGGTTACTCCCCTATAGGTTGCTAAAAGTGATGCACCACAACGAATAAGATGGGTTCTTAGAAAAAAATTAGGGCAATTTGGTTATAGAATTTACACAAATGAACGTACTGAAATAATTATTTTGAATGTAAGATTTGTAGAACTCATGTATTTAATTTGTGGTACTTCAATTCATTTGGTTAACAATATGGTTATGTTCTTGTAGCATGGGAGAAGTTCAAATGTGTTGATCTCTCAAGGTGGGTCAATTCTAAGGGCGCAACCAAAGAAAATTGCTCCAAAAAAAGAAAATAGCAGGAATAGCTCGAAAACAATCGCCAAAAAAGAACCTAGTACTAGTTCCATCTCAACCAATTGATTATAGGAGCAATAATGATTCTATGGAAAATCCTAACACATGACACGTGCTAGAAAAAAAAAATGAGTACTACTAAAAACAAAGTGACAAAAAGGCTAATTAAAGAACTTGCACATCCAATTCAAAAGAGTGCCAAGATTATTATTCAATTCAAAATTCCAAAAGGAAAAGGAGCTGAGAATGTTGTGTATATTGACTGATTGGAGGTTGTTGAACCAAACCAAGCATTTTCCCCGCCTTAACATTGATCAGTTTTGCCGAAGCCCCATATTCTTAAAATAATGACTTTCAGAAGGAGCAACTTCATACGGGCACTATAATCTATGCGTTTTCGAAAGCTTTATAGCTAAACTGCTCGTAGCTCAAATTGTAGTCCAGCATCGACAACAAACTCACAAACTCAACAATGTATAACGGCAACAACCTCAGTTTCTAAGTAACTTTGAACTTCAGTATGTATCTACACAATGATAAGCTCAATCATTGTGTGTTTTACATCTCTATCACACCCCAAATCACCAAACATCATCATCAACCATGTCAAGTGATGAATTAGCAACCGTCCAACGGTTGGAATGGCTAGTAGCATGAAATGACATAGTGAACTACGAAATAGAGCCTCAAAACTTGGAGACACATGCCCCAATGGCTACCTTCCCACATGAGAAAGGGGAGGTGGGGAGGTGGGAAGGTTAGGGTGGGCGACAATTTAACTTTGGGTGTGGATTTCGACTCTCACTTTCTATAAAGAGACAAGACAAAAGTCTTAAAATGAGAATTAAAGCAGGAATAGAGTAGAACCAATCAAAAAAAAATGGAAGACGCGGCAGCCGAATCCCAGCTCAAACCTGCCCGGCAACGTTCTGCGCAAATGGCTTCCATTTCTTGAATCAACGCAGATCGAACTAAGGCCTTCGAATCTGGGCCAAAACCCATATAACAAGAAGCCCAGACGACCAATGCAGACAACCTTGCATGGTCAACTAGACCGGCGTCGGAATCATTACATAATAAGATCCATCTCCGCACCATAAACATATTAGTAATAAGGGAAAAAAAAAAGTAGACCGGCATGGATCACGGGTTCTGAGAAACCAAAGACCAAACTCGGTCTGAAGGGAAAGCTAAGGAAAACTCGAAACCCATTTTCTATTTTGCAATTTTTTTTTCATGTATCGACTGATTTAATTATGGATATTGGACATACGTAGAAGGTTTGACCAGTTTTCCCCCGTTGAATCGCAGTACAGAAGTTCGTGTTCTCTAGGTTCCCCCCTCGCCTCGTCACATGCCGGCACGTGCAGCCTCAAATGCTGATATTCTCGACCCACATGAAGGAAGGAAAGCTCAAGTCCCCATTACAACATCAGCTCCCCCCCATGTGACCTGTAATCTTGACCCACGTCCGCAATTTCTTGACCCGAGTTTGAATCCGAAGGCGCATTGAGAAATCGCATAGAAAACCCTGATTTTGATGCCACATAAAATAATTGCAAGAATTTTTCTAAGAAATAGGGTGTTAGAAATTGGGGAAATGAAATTCAATTTGTCAGTAATCACATGGAGCTTGGCCGCATTTTTTTGAAACGGGTCTCTCCCCACGTTTTCTTTTTCTTTTTTTTTTGGGATCGACGGCGTTCTCATTGCTTGCCTGATTCTCCCTGTTTTTTTTTTGGTTTTTTATTTGGAAAAAAAATTATTTCGAGTGACCGAAATTGAAGGACCAGGATCCCCCGAAGGCCATCCTTGTCGGTGGCAGGAAACCTCTGTGCATGCATCAAACAGATTTGGACCGGTCAAAATTCATAAATGCTAAGGTAATCTATGGACCACGAACGTGTTTGATTTCGAATTCATGGAATCGTGGAATCTTTTACTAAAGTTCATGCTTATCTTCAAAAGTTTGTCCTCTCGATAGGCCACGATTGTACACAATAAATAACCATTGGTAGTTGTCGCTCTTAAGTTTGTCCTCTTGATAGGCCACGATTGTACACAACAAATAACCATTGGTAGTTGTCGCTCTTTTACAATGAATATGTACTGGTCTTTGCTAGTCTAACAATAGAACAACTTGTTGTCAGTAATAAATTTTTGAAATAATAGATCTCACAATAAATTATAATTATTTGTTATTTGATTTTTTATAATTCAGAAGAGAATGTCATTTTTACAATAAATTAAAGATTGTTGCTCACAAATAGTGGGGAATTTTTCGTAGTGGGCTCTAAGCCAAAACTTCAAAAAGGTTAGCATAAGATAACAAGATAATCCATCGTCATGTTATGGTAACTTTGGCAACAAGATTGGTGTCGCAACTAAAAGTTTGGTAACCAAATCCATAATCTCTTATAGTGCGAAGATGGGTAATCTTAAAATGGGCATTTGATAATTAATTCCACCACACGACACTAATATAAAGTCTCAAGAATTCACTGAGTACATTTTCAAGGAGTGAATTCAAGTGCATGCATTAGAAATTCAATTTTCTATATTGATATGTACAAATAATCTCATGGTTGCGTCGAATACCCCCCAACTTTTCATCGTGTTAGATCTAACCCGCGAGGTCATCCAAATACTTTATTATGTTCACGATTACCTTCAAATTTGAAATGTTGTACTTTAAACTGCATAAAAATTAGGTCGAAATCCTCTGATTGTGAGCTTTCCTGAATCTCTAGTAACCAACGCAGGTATCCAATGCAACGTACTGGTGAAACCAGATCATGTTGGGGCTCGACAAGAGTAAATTGGAATTCGAACAGAATCCGAGGGAGCCCACTTGGAAATTAGTAATTTAGGTTCCTTTTTTTTTTCAAAGGTTTAATTTATTAATTAAAATTATGAGATATTGTGTCTGAGAAAATATTACCCTACTATTATAAGATTTTTTTTTTCCATTAGATTATTTCGCACGTCAAATTATATGATTTTACTCGATTGAAACAATGACTTTTATCAAATAATGATTATGATTATACATGACATGTTAAACGACCTTGCATCAATTGATTCATGAGATTTGTTTATTCTTCATAAAGGTTTTGCGTCAAGCATTATGATGTGATATCATTTCGATTGTACACCTATTCCAACATTCTAACAAAAAAGTCAATTTAATTCCATTCTTAGATATCTAGCATCTTTAGAATAAAATGTGCTAAAAAAAATTAAAAAAATCACCAGTAAGCCATTGACGAAAAGAGAAAAATCGTTATTCACGAAAAATATTTTTAATCTGCCAAATTGTGAGAAGAATTTTAAATAAATAAAAAAATAACAGAGAGTCAAATTTAGAAGCGCGGATGGTATTCTAAGACGGGGGGGAATCACGCAAACCAAGAGACTGGCAATGGCGGTGCACTGGTCAATCAAATGACGGGATCCTGTCGTCACTGCTGCAATTTTATTTTATTATATAATAATTGATTATAGCTAAAAGAGACATAAAAAATAAAATAAATAAAATAACTGGCTTTAAAATAATGAACACAGGTCAGGCCTCAGAGACTTCACATGTAAATTAACTATATTAAATTGGTAATTCACAACTGCCAAATTGCTAGAGCACCTTCCTCCCCTTCTTTCTCTCTGCTTTGTGTTTTTGGAAATTTTAAATTTTAAATTGGTCCGCCGTACATTAGACTTGCTGTTCGACTCGACGATAATTCTTGCGTTGTTAAAATAGAAATTTAGCCAAATGCAAAGCCCTTGCGATGGAAAATTTCTGGGCCAATTAGATTATTTGAAAATTCTAGTAGTACCCATCACTTTCAATTTCCAAAATTTTAACATATGGCCAAAACCCTAGTCACCTCACTTTTTGTGTCTTCCAAAATTAGCCTTATGCAATAACAAGAAACAAAAAAATGGCTACCCTCTTTCTTGTTGAGGTATCCTTCAATTTATTATTGTTTTTCTCCTTATAAATCTATTCGGCTCTACACGTAACGCGTACTCAACACCAATAACAAATTACGTGAGATTTGACTCATAGATGTATTGTCCAACGCAACAGACTTTTATAGACGATGGTCTCTGGTCAATGAGATTCTCCTAACTTCTATATCACCTAATGGTTATCTCCAAAATGTATCTTACGCGAATCCATATCAAACACAGGAAATACATTAAAATGTGTATTTTTCCGGTGTAATTGAGCCGGTAAATTACAACGATTCCGACAACATTACATTGTCTCTCCATCTCCTTTCTTTGATTTCTTGTTATCATCACATTACTTAAATCAGTTTTGCAGACCGAATTTAATGAGCCTAGGGCATTTCTCTAACTGCCATTTAACTGTGGAGGAGGACCCTAATAAATGCTAGTAGATGCGTCCCCGGATAAGTTTAGAGACCATGTTACTCACTCTTCTGGACCATGCAGTATCAAGAACATTTCCATTATTTATAACAACAAAAGACCAGCCATTTAACTTAGGTTTTTAGCCACAGCTTAGGTCCTCACCTTCGCTATATAAATAACCTCAGGGTGGCAATATCGGACCCGAACTAGAACCACTCAAACCTCTCTTTCCCCCCATCATCATTCTTTCCACATTCAACAAAGCTTTCGATCCTTGTCTTGTCCCCAGGACAATGGAGGATATATGGAAGCCATCCAAGAAGGAGAAATGGAGCAACGGCCATTCAACGTCGTCGTCGTCGCCCTCATCTTCGTCTTCTAAGTTCTCTCTTTCCAGGAGTTTCTCGGCCAAGACCACCTCCTCCAACACCCCCGGTAACCTCGCGAGGAGCGGCTCGCAGCGTTGCTCCTTGTCGTCGTCCAAGGGCTCGCTCTCCCGGAGCTGCTCCCACAAGGGCTCTAACATCTCCCGCAAGTGCAGCAACTTGGCCAAGGAGCAGAAGGCGAAGTTCTACATCATGAAGCGCTGCGTGGCGATGCTCCTCCGATGGCACAAGCACGACGATTCCTGACCCGGCGGGCTCGGGGGACTATACATATATATAGGGGGAACTGTCTGTATGTATAGTATAGAGACGGATCCGATCCAGTAAAGTGGATTTGCGAGAAAGAATGAGCGGCTTTCGATCCGGAGGAGCCGATGCGCAGTCCCGATTTTGTTTTCTATTTACTCTTAATTTTTCTCCTTCTTTTTCTCTCCCGGAATTGGATGCACTTGTGATTGTACTTTGCCATGTCGAGGGAGCTACGTACGGCTTTCTACACGGGGTTGTAATTTGCATCGGATATATTTTGAATCACACGAGATTGCTCCCATCTAAGTACTACATATTTTCTCTCTTCGGTCCTTGCTCTTGTGAGAAATGAGAAGAACTCAAATCATCTAGGAAAATGCACAGTAGATCCCAGTAGATCCGGCGAGTGAAAGATCGATTTATTGATCCCCCCCCCCCCCAAAAAAAAAAAAAAGCACCTTTTCGGGTTATGTAAATTTAGATGCTCCGAGGAGGACAGAGTCAATATGGACGTTGGAACGTGCCTGGCTTTTTGTCTCCTGCATGTACTGTCTTGGTCGGTCTTCAAGAAAACGTACAAGATAAGGCCAGATATTCAAAAGATTTAACACCCTGGTTCAGACGGTGACCGTTTTAACTTGCGGTTCTTTCCTTCTTTTCGACGGCTTAGGTGACTGGCCAGCCGACGAAGCTCTCGGTTATTTGGATACTCGACTCCTGCATATGAAAGGGTTACCATGATCCCGCACCAAAGCAAGCTATTCGGGGCTAATTCCCACAAGAAAAGTAATTCCAACATTATCACCTACGTTCACGTAAATCAGGCTAGATTAGGAATAATAGAATGGCTAGACTCAGACCCTGGAAGCACGTATTATATCAAAAGAGAAGCGCAAAGATCATTCTCGGTTAGGTAATCTAGAAGCAAATTCCACGCTAGGAGTAATCTTCCCTTTACAGTTAGTCTTTCTGGCTTTTCTTCTTTTATAAATTAGGACGATTAAATGTTGCACACAAGCAGTAAAAACGATCAGGACAAACCAGAGGGCACGGGAGAAGAAACCAATGCCCTCCCAAACTCACCTGTCAAGCGATTGTGACAGATGATATGTTTGATGTAAAGAGAACCAATGTGCTTGCCTAACGTCATTGTAAGACAGACAAGGAGACCAGCCATGTTATAATACGGACATCCACCAAGCGAAAACTGTCGGTCATGGGGTCACCGAGAATAATAAGATCACGGGCCAAAATGAAGCACGCTAAACCGACCTATTCTCAGAAACATCGTTCTGGCTGATTGATCCTTATATGTAACATGCTAGCGTACTAGTCTGGGCAAAGAACAGATTTACACAGAAGTTGATGAGTGATCCTCAAGAGTGCAATGATTGGAAGGCACAAATTGCAGTTCTCATTCCGTCGACTGACCCCTAATACCCTGAGTTATACATGCCTTCTGCTAAATCCATGCGAGCTACTGTAAGTCCAACATGGGCATAGCTACTACTAAATGCTTATATAAAATACTAAGTTTATTGACTTATAGAAACCGATACGCACAACAATATATTAACATAAGTAGGTACGGGTAATTGGTTAGCCTTTAAACCATATCCGATCCATCCGACTCGCTATCCCTGCTTTCCTGCCATGCTGCACCAAGCTTGAATTTACAGACAGGGCATGTGCCCTGTTGTCGCAGCCAAGGATCAATGCAGTTAGCATGGAACTGCAAACAGAGAGAATCAAATGCTCAGCTAAAAGCAAGGGAAAATCCACAAAATAAACAAAACCAGAAAACCCTTATCGAATTTAGCCATTAGCTCACTCCTGGAAACCATGTTCAGCAGAAAACTGATACCACAAACATTGTTGAAATAAACAAAAGATTTTCTTTAGAAGTCAAACATGGAAACCAATTTTACTTTTGCATCTAAATGGTTGGGGGGAGTCAGAATTTGAGAATGATCAATAGTGCTCGTATACTAAAACAAAGTCTGTAAGTGGTGTGACAGGACAATGAAAAAAGGAGCCATTCTATCTCATAATGTTACAGAAACTGCAGAAACTTCAGCCATGCATGTTAAAGGACAAGATAAGCAAAACTTGAAGGATGGACTTGGGGGCTTCTATAGTCCCTTGAGGGACCAATCCCACATCATAATCAGTCAAATGCACGTGCACTTTGTTGTAGTTGTTACACAAATTGTCGTACCACACCAACACTCAGAAAGTTTTCAATGGAAATTGAGATTTATTTATTTGCAATTCAACAATCACCAATCCTTGGCGGGACGATTCCTCAAGAGATTGTAGAAAACCATAATGGACACGGAAAAGATATAACTATACTAGGAGCAGAAAAAACCTGATGCAAACATGGCAAGCTACGAAGAAGCTCGCCTCTGTTGACCTGCTCCAAGCATATGCTACAAGTCAATTCATCCTCCAGGGTTTTCATACTTGTATCCACATTTCTGCTCTCTTGCTTCAGCTGTTTATCGCATCAATGAGATCAACTAAGCCAGGAGGGAAGAAAAACAAGAAACAAAGACACAAAAGCACTCTAAGATGAGCCCGCCAGCCCCTTCCCACCTCAGCTAGTAATGCATGACTCATGCACACTCAACAGAAAGGAGCAGGCATGTTGTCTGCATTTTTTAAAATGCCAGCTCCATCTTTGAGTAACACAGACATTGTGGCCCATGGATAAATGTAGATATGCCAACATGAAAATGTAGACTCAGCCAACAAGAAAAAGGAAAATGGACAAACGCGTCATATAATTCATGCTTTCTCTCAAAAATTGGCATGCTCTTTATATGAAGGCAAAGTGATCAGATTGAATCAAGACATGGACGACATTCTACACAGTCACTCATGATAACACATATAAAGGTTGACTCCTGATCATCTAGAGTAGTACAATCCACGTGTGAGCAAACCAAAATAGGTGATTACGAATACTAGCATGGCCAAGACCTTTGAAAACAAAATCTTTTTCGTGAACGATAAGGTATAATTCCTCATTAGGAAAAAACCAAATTCCCAGCCCAAGCAGCATAAACACATAATAACTAGTAAAGTAAAGAAAGTAACTACAGGCAAACATCTGCAAAAGCTGCCAAAGGAAGAGTACCTCAGAACCCGAAGAAGACGATGCTTTTTGTAGCGAGGAGCCATCTCTATCAAAAAGCAGTATGCATACAATTACTCAAGTGGAATTTGGATGCAGCCCATAGTAGAGAGATCATTTGCCAAAACAAAATTAGGAAATAACTATTAAGAAATATGCTAGATATACTGGTGGACCTTTTTCTAAGAGCTTACGTATCCATTCTGGGGGAAAAAAAAAGATACATTAATTATAGAAAAGGGAAAATGATATATTTGACATAATATTAAAGCACAGGTCAAAACGTTGGCACTCCCTATTATGGTCATTATGTCCATTACTATTGTTTGTCCTCCTGTCAATGTTTGATGCAGTTACTTCCAAACTCCATAATTTACATGTATGGCTTGATTTCCCTCATGGGCTAGCATTCGGAAATATGGAAGACATCTATTGTGCGCCCATTTCCTAACAAGTTATGTTTACGGGGAGAAAATTTTGTCTTACAATCCTATGAGATTTTGGGGATCCCTATCACCTCTTGAGCTATCTCAGAAAAGGAGGAATCATGACAACAGTTTTTTTTTTCTTTTTTTTAATCTAGGGGTATGGGCATGGAGACCCACCATCTGGCAGCTCATGAAACGCCCTGCAAACTCCATGAACCATTTAGTTCTATTCATTTGACCTAAGCATGTGGCCTGACCCGAAGCAGTTTATGCAGTCGGTGGGATTCAAATGGGTGACTTTCAGTTTTTGAGTTGAAACCTCCAATGTCCCAACCAACTACACCAAACCTCGGGGACAACAAAAGCTTTTATCTCCAACAACATGCTAATTGATTGCCACAGCTTTTATAAACATATAGTCTAATTAATGATCAAAAAGTCTTGCATTATACTTGTACTTATCCAAAAATCAATTCATAAACCTCAGCTAAAGCCAACTTAATTTCCACATGCACAATTGCCATATTAATTAAGAAGCTCAGACATTGCACAAGTACATGAGTTCTTTCTGCAACTGATTCATTTGCAAAAGGTCACAATCAAACTTGAAGACTAATTTCATGATCCACAATTTGTTTGAACAGAAGGTTGCAGTTGCCACATGTTTTCGAGCAGCTGACAACGCACTAAGTTTCTTTTGAAGGCAAGTGAGAGTGGACAGCTCATGCATGCATACAAATCCCACCGTTCATTCCATCGCACTTCTGTCGAAAACTAACACAAAATCACTGTTTGAGACTATTCTGAGGAACTTCATCGATAATTTAAGCAAACAACTTGTGTGTTTTTATGCATACTGCATGCTACACACGCATCCATGGGGAGAATAATTATAATTTTTCTTGAATTGAGTTAGTAACCCTGCAATAGTTAATTTCTATCTAAGAACATGACCTAAAAAGCAAGTATAGTCTTCATTGCTAAATTTGGGCTAATGTGCACTAAGCAAGGTAATACAACATAGAGACACTTTACATTAGAAAAGGCAAACTCTTTACAAAAGAAAAGGCATTTGGACCGCTTTACAAAAGAGTTGCATTTGAACTCACCTCTGGACACCAGAAACCTTGTATTTATGAACAGGTAGGGCATTTATCTCCTCCTCACTCATAGAAGGAGTTGTGGATACGTTTTCAGAGTCCAGTGCTCTCAAGGTATCATAATCTGCAGCGTAGACCAATCAACGGAAGCAATTATTCCCCAGAGTCTAAATATATAAAAGCTGCCTATATCATATAGTCACCACTTTACATTGCTTTATAACAATAACTATAGCCATTAGTTGACAGCTCAAAACATGTCAAACTCTTTATTTTCTGCTAATTTGTAAGCCACACTGGACAACAACAAGGGATCCTTTCTCACCATTCACATGTCATAGCTAAACAAAAGAGCTTGTTTTCCTAATATTTTATTCATATATCAAGGTATTTGTCCACAAACATGCTTTTAATTATTCTTAAGTTTTATGGGGATAAAATTGGTAATAGAAACTGCAAGTCCACTAATCCTTCGGAGGCACGCAAAGGATCCTATCTAGTGCATTGAGTAAGGCTCCACCCACGGGATCGCAACCTAGCCACTAAGGTTACTCGGGGTGAAATTAGATATAACTCAACGGAATATATCACATCCCCAAAAGCACTAAATCACTCAACGAACTCTTTGGGAAGTTCATTCTTCTTAAGTTTGAGCTTGGCACAATTAAAGTACTTAATCCTTGACGCTAAGGCTATTTCACTTAGATCCATGTGAATTTTTTAAAGTATTGATAATCTAAATTGTCAATGTCAAATCTTTAAATCTTATGAAGAGCTCAAAAGCTAGGATCTTTTGAAAATAGGAGAGGTGCATGTGTCATTTGTGAGGATGAGTCATCTAAAAGAATTATGGAAACAGCAATCTAGGAAGTCAAAACTGCAAGACTTCCACAACAATAGTAGGGTTCCACGGCAAGATTATATCAAAGAAAGCATTCACCAATCAAGAGTCAATTTCTGCTGTGCCTATGCCAGTGATTATTAGACAATAAAAAATCCCCCTAAACGTCCTTTAAATAATAATTTGTTCCATGCTTTACAATTCTTTTATCTTCAAACCTGCTTCAGAAATCAGCTTCCTACCTAAATCATCAAATTCACGATCAAGCAGAGCAAGCTGGAGCCTCAATCCTTGTAGCCGTCCTCTGGTAGCAAATGCAATTGATGGTGGCATGTGGACACGCAATTCAGTATGGCCAAGCAAGCCACTGGCAGCTGCCGCATGAGCTCGGGCTTGAGCTTGAAGTTGCTGACAAGTAGCGTACATCCGCAGGCTTGTAGCCAGCAGAAAGACACCGACAACAAGCCATAGCTACATTCACAAAGCTACCTCTTCAGTTAATACACAATACCTCTATGTACAAGGAGACTGTCATAAAGAGCTCAAACTTAAGTACCAGGAAGTTGGACGACATCTGATGAGAGTTCAACACCATGAACAGCAAAAGCACTGCTGAAGATAGAATTCATATATATTATCGACAGATAATGAGAAGAGAAAAGGGAAAGAACTAGTCAAGATGTGGAAAAGCTACCTGTTACCAGAAAAGCCAAGGAATTGGAATTTGGCCGATGTCCATGGATACGCTGATAAAGAGGAAAAAGGATCATAAGAATTTCAACTCATCAAAGGAAAGTACAGCTTTATGCTTGAGATATTAAACAAAGATGTAGGTTGCTAGATATTCCTTGAATATGAGTGAACCTACCAGAGTTGGCCGTTCATGTATAAATCCTGGAAATCCACTTTCAATATCTGCTCTGTTTCCTCTATATGCAAAGCTCATATTTGCAGAGTTTTGCAAATATCTCACTTAAAAGAAAGGCTCAAGCAATAATACAAGCACCAAAGGTATATGAATTCTCAGATGCACGTTCCAATCTTCATAGCCTGCAAAAGCCATCAAAATCACATAATTTGCTTCCACTAAAATGATGCCGGCCAAAATGCAGACCACAGAACTCCAGAAGGTGCTCATAAAACATCAAACATGCTTCAAGAGAGACTATAAAGCATAGAGTCTATCAAGCAATGCTAAAACATCTTGAAGGAAACATTACTCACAAGCTACCCTTAAACTCTATCTCTTCCTCTCACAAAATCAACTACTGCAGTGCAGGTCCAGCCTTGGAGTATCTCCAAACTAGTAAAAGCAAACATAAGAATTGCTCGGTGCACCACAAAATTCAAACCTAAAAGCAATTTTCATTTGAATTTATTGGACGCGTCTCAGTAAGAAGATAAACCGTTTGCCAAATCGGACCCAAAACGGCAAGAATTCTTACACTATACCTAGCTACACCAATGGATCAGACTCCTCATCTTGCAATCTCACGATCAACCTTCGACACAACTAAAGATCAAAGCCACACAGCGTGCGCACGATCCACAACCACGCAATGTGCAATGCGATATCGTAAATTGCTATTTAAAAAAAAAGAAACTATAATTCAGTCAAATTCACACCGAATTTCCAAATAAACACATCCAACCGACAGCTGCTCCGCACACCACTCTCGACTACGCCAATCGTCAGAAAACCCCTCGCGGAATCGAATCCGGCCCGCTCGACCGACACAAGCCCCGCGAACGCGACAATGCAGCACCGGAGAAACGCTCCGCACGAGAAATCGAACTCGCAGAACCGAAATCGCGACGGCGGAGAGTGCACCGCCACCGCCGGCTCACCGGAGCGGCGACGAGCGAGTGGCCGAAAGCGCGGATTGACGCCCCGGGGGGGGGGGAGGCCGGCGCCGCTCCCAGATCGCCTTAGCCTCGCTTTTCGCCGGCCGAATGAACGGAAGCGCAGAGAGAGAGTCGGGAAGAAGAGAGAGAGGACTTACACGTTACACCGTGGAAGACGTGCGGCGAGGCTATCGAGCTGCAGGCTGCGGTTGAAGGCGGAGGAGGGAGGAGGTGGAGTGAGCTTAGCGATCAAGACGAGCGGAACGAGGTAGCTGCGTTCTCTCCCTCTCTCTCTCTCTGGTTTTTTTTTTTTTTTTTTTTTTTTTTTTTTTTTTTTTTTTTTTTTTTTTTGGTGCGGAGGTTTTGATGTCCAGACGATTCTGGAAGCTGCCACGTGGGCTTCCTTCGAATTAAGAAGTTCGGACTGGCCAATCAAAGTTTAGGGAGCATTTTCCTTTTGGTCAGGAAAAAAAAATTAGGAAGTATTGCGGTGCGCAAATTCGGCTCTTTCTTTTCTTTTCTTTTTTTTCGTCTGAAATATATTAAATTTTCATAGTGTAGTAATTTTTTTTGTATGTGAGTTACTAATGAGATGAAGAAATTAAATATATATTTTGGTGCAAAAATGTACCTTTTTTTAATTTATCAAATAAGTGAGCCCCCCAAGAATTTGTTCTATTTTTTTCCTTTCTTACGATGATTTTTTTCCTAGAATTACTATGCCGTTCCATGCCTTTTCGGCTAAGTTACTTTAATTGAGACCCTTCGCATATCAACAACAGATTATGTCCATTTAAACTATTTGTTTTTACCTCGTGCATTGTTTTGAAACAATAGAGGGGATGGAAGCTCGAATAGAAAAATTGAAAAAAAAAATTAAATTTTCTGACATCTGTTACCTAACTTTTCAGTTTCCCCTCCTCCTCTCAAACGGAACATACCGAATCCCATAAAGATCTCCTTTTCTTTTTTTTTTGTACAATCGGACACGATCTTAATCCCGGTTACGTCTGCCGAGAAAGGCATAGCATTTAACCTTAAAAAATCTCATCAAATTCGGTTCATAATAATAATAATAATAATAATAATAATTTCTTATAAAAATTCGCCCAGGTATGTAGGGGCACCTACGGGAGCCGCTGGCCGAGTCACACCCACGTCAAGAGGATTTTTTTTTTTTGGTCGGTACCTCAAGGGGATTAAAAAAGTATATTTCCCAACTTCCGATCTATTGGAAATGTGCTATTGAAAGGCTTAATTGCACTCCAATTAAAATCGAGCATATGGAGACTTTTAACTTGACTAGCTTTTACACAAGGGCTTGAGTCGACGACTTCTCAAAGCTAAAAGACACATCAATCGCTTCAATTTTGTCTATTATTCCACGGGATATTGTGTGCGGAATCGATACGCGCATAGACTTGCCATTTGGCGTTAAATGAGTTAATTATATCAAGTAAATTAGTTATAAATTGGTTTAAACATGATAAGGACTTGAGTCGACAAATTTTCAAAGTTAAAAAGACATTAATTTCGTCTATTTTGCCCATAATTCCACGGGAGTAAACCTATCACAATAAGTCTTGAACCCATTCATTGTGGAAGAGCTTACCTTAAATTTGTTTTGAATTTAATGTAAATGGGTTGAGTTTAGAACCTATTTCCAACTAATGAGGCTCACACGCACTCTTTCTCCCTCCCTCTTCAACCTTGTAAAAAATATATATATTTTTAAATCGAAATTATAAATTCTTTTTCTTTTTCTTTTCCTTTTTTGTTTCATCTTTCTTCTTCCTTCTTCCTTCTTCCTCAGTCGCGGTCAGCCACAACGTCGGTCAATGACCGACCAAGAGAGGGACAAGCTCACCAACCTCTAACAAGTGAGCCTTGAGCAAAGCCAAGGCCTCCTCGACGTCTAGCGCTAGTGAGGCTGAAGCCTCGCCGATATAACAAGACTCGAGCGAGCTTGACCTTACTGGATTTGGCAAGGTGGAATCTTAATAGAATCAAGTGAGCTTTAGCCTTGTTAGCTCGTGGTGAGGCTCAAGCTAGCCTATGGTCGATCACTGGTCAAGAAGAAGGAAAAGGAAAAAAGAAAAGAAAATAATTGAAATTTCGATTTAAAAATATATATATTAAAAGGAAAAGCACGAAGGAAAATCAAATCAAATTTTCCATACCAAATATGGAAAATATTTTCTAATTTATTTTTAGATTTTAGACAAACACCCAAAAATATTGTTATTTTCTTAGAAAATGACTTTTCGAAAAACATTTTTCAAGCAACAAATTAAGCCTCGATTTTTCAAAAAGATTATAAAAATTGCCACTAGATTTATATTGTATGAAAGTGTTTTAGCAAAACCATTTTTTATTAAAAAAAAAAGAAAAAAATTCCTAGAATTGTTTAAATGGGTCAAGTTAGGTTGGGTATGGGTTAGGTATGAATTGAGAAATTTGTATTATGATAAATGGATTATAATTTATAAATGGGTTAATGTTTTGAATCGGATCATTTTATGACCCGACCCAAACCCGACCCGATCAACTCATTTGACAAGTCCATGTGGGAGATTGTGTGCGATATCAATATGCAAAAAATTCTCACTTTGACATAGACCGGTTATATGGGTGTTAAATGGGCTAATTATATCAAGTAAATTGGTCATAAATTGGTTTAAACATAATAAGGCTTTGAATCGATGAGTTATCAAAGTTAAAGATGCATAGATCGCTTCAATTTTGTAATCACTCCGTGGGAGATTGTGTGCTTGATTGATACACGACATAGACCTATCATATGGATGTTAAATAGGTTAACTATATTGAGTAAATGAATCATAAACGGGTTTAAAAATAACAAGTCTTAAATGGGTCATAAATGGGTATACAACCTATTTAGACCCAACCCATCTCAATAATTCTTTTTTCATTCTTTGTTGCCTTCAATTGGTCTCACATTCACTCACTCCACACTCTCATTTCAATTTGGATATTATTTTTTTGTAGATTTGGTTATATATAGAAATCTTTTAACAATATAGGTTAGACTAGATATGCGTCGTTAAATTTGTATTATATGAAAATGAGTGAAAATGGATTAAATTGATCTATTTGGGTCAACTCATTTTAGACCTGACCACCCTCTCCACAGGTTTACTTTGATGGCATTACTTAATTAGGAAGAATAGACAGGGCCCTTCTTTACTTTGACTACTTAGTCGGAATTTGAGTACGAGTTCTTTTCTACAACCACTAGTAGAACAACGTTTGCAAGGTTAAGTTGGTGGATGAGGATATGATTTTTATGGAAAGTACTTCAAGGAGAGTAGTATTTTCTAGCTACCTTTACGAATCGCATTCAATCGTTCCCCGCGACGATTGCAAATTGTACTAAAACATCGGTGCATTATTTTCTACTTCTCTTTCACCAAACTTTAGTACATGGAACTAAATTCGAACATAATTTCCCGATCGGATAGATCACGTGCTAAACGAGACTGGGGAGAATAATTGCTGCTTATGTGCGGCCAAGGCGTGAGCTGGCGCGAGGATGGGGAAAAGGGCAAAAGCATCCAAGTCACGGGTCGTTGAACGGGGGCTTCGGGGGCTGTCATCTTCGCACGCACGTCATCTTCGACCCAGTCAATTTCGAAAAGCTTCCCCATTTCCCACCCACCGCACGTCCACTTCGAAACAACTAGGTCGTCCCTGTCTCCAAGCTTTGCAACTTGACTCCAGAGGACGCTGAGTGTGAAAACCAAACTCTATGGGCCACCTCCATGAGGTCATCCATGATGCCGCCCCCTGCCACTTCAAATCCTAGGTCGTGACTTTACTGATGACCTCAGATTGAGGCGCATTGGCGATGGTCCATTCGCTGCCACGGCATAGCCATTGGTGGGTGAGATCGGAGCTGGGGATGGGATCGAGGTATATAGTGAACTAGACTTGTGCCTTGATGGGGCATGAGAAAAACGAGCAAGGGCATTTTCGAAAGGAAAATGATAGAATTTTTCAAGAATTCATAAGAACTTAAAAGCGATCCATGACAATTTCCCATCATGATATTTCGAGGCTTTCATGAACTTTCGTTACCCCACAAACCCCACGGAAATAGCCTGTAAATGCACACCTGAACAAAGAGAGATGGATCTACCGTCGTAAAAAAGCACTATTCGAAGTACATCTCGCCGTATGTCAACAAGTATTTCAAAAATTCCCCGTGTACGGTCACGATCTATTCTTTCACGCTCCGAATGATGGAGGGAGGAGCAGAATGCAGATCCTCTTGGATTTAGTGCAGGTTGAAAAGCGGTCAGCATCTTCATTCTCCCATTCCACGCCCCTTTTCACACCACCTTTTGACCAATTCCCCCACCTTCGACCTTTTCTTTCTACGCTGCCACCGCCTCGGATTCATCACCCCCGGCTACCAAGTCTCTCTCTCTCTCTCTCTCTCTCTCAAGAACAGCAGTTAAAAAAACTCCATCGTTGCTCTGCTACAAAGTTCTGTTTCTGTTCACAGACGCGAACTCGTACAGATTTTGCAGGACGAACCCGATCTTTCGATGGGGGCTCTACCCAAAAAGCGAACTTTCTACCGCGAGATGCAGATCCAAGTAAAATCTTTCATGAAAGCTAAAATGGGGAACAGAATCAATAACACCGATCCGAGTAAAAATCTTCAAGATAACATCATTTGTACCCTCCTTATGATTAGTGGCCACCGACAGCGGGGCGAAGAAGAACACTTGCCATCTGCGTCCCAAGATCTCTTCCCCAAAAAGAGAGATTTGCATCTCATTCTATTCCCATATATATACAGTTACAAATTTGAATCGGCTCCATCTACAAATAAATTAAATATCTCCCCACTCAGCACGATTTAGAACCCATAAAGGAAAAAGAAAGAAGGGAAGAAAGAAAGGAAGGAGTTCATTCCGGCCTCAGATTCTAATTCTAATTCTAATTATAGTTCAAATCCTCCATGAAAAAAGCTCTTCCGCTCCGCCTCCTGTCGAACCTCCCGATCACCGAGCTCGAGCTCGAGCTCGAAACGCTCCGAGTCCTCCTCATAAACCCGGAATCGCGTTCCGGGTAATTGTCACTGTTCGACCTCGATCGACCGAACAGATTCATGATGTTCCTCACAAGCCTACGGAACCCGCCTCTTTCCCTGCTCCTGCTCCTCCTCAGCCCCCAGTACATATTCCTCGTAGCTCCGTTCTCGAACCCGCCGTCCATTTCCGTGAAGACCGCGGGCAGCTCCAATTCCCTATCCCTATCGGCTCCGCCGCCCCTCCTGAAGCTCCCCACCGCGAATCCCCCTCCCGGCAGCCTCCATATCGTCATCCCCACCGCCTCCTGGTCCGCGGCCGCCGCATCCTCCGGCGCCGCCGGCAGCTCGTGGCGGCACACGGGGCACGAGTTCCGGACCGCCAGCCACGGCAAGATGCAGTCGGAGTGGTACACGTGCTTGCACGGCATCTCCCGCGCCTCCACCCCGAGCTCGAACGCCTCCTTGCAGACGGCGCAGTGTAGCTCGGCGGCCACCTGCCCGCGGCCGATCTCGACCGTCGGCATCGACTCCACAGCGGCCTTGGACGCGGGCGGGTTCTCGGACCGACCGAGCCCGATCCCGGCCAGCTCCAGCTGCGAGAGTTGGTCGAGCAGCCGATCGAACCCCGACCCCATCAGGAACTCCGACATCGTCGCCGGCAGCGGCCGGAGGCCCGATCCGGCCCCGTCGTCGTAGTAGAGCTCGAAGGCGCTGGTCTCGGCGTCGGGGCTGGCGGTCCCTCGCAGGACGATGACTGGGTTGAACGGCGACCGGTCGCCTCCGCCTCCGCCTCCGCCGCCGCCGCCGTTGGCCCTCCTCCGGCGAGGCCGGACGCTGACGTCGCGATCCGGGTGGGGGTCGTCTTCGGACAGAGCATCCAACCTGCGGCGGGGGTGGACCGCCGGGTGTCGGACCGGCAGCGCCCCCCCGGCCTCCATCTCCTCGATGAACCCGCCGTCGCAGAAGGGGCAGGAGACGGAGCCGTCGCCGTCGCCGACGCGGGGCAGGGCGGTGACGAAGCGGACGCAGCTGTAGCACCAGTACGTCGCCGTCGAGACTGGCATGGTCGCGCGCCTGGATAAGGATGCTTCGGATCGCTTCGGATCGCTTCGGATCCGGTTCCGGCGGCGGCGGTGGTGGTGGTGGTTGTGGGAGGGATGGCCGGAGAGAGAGAGAGAGAGATTTAGTGGAATGACTTTTGAGGAAATTATGGCGAGAGTGAGGAGGGGAGGCTGCTTTTAAGGGGGAGAGTAAACGGCGAAAGGACGGCCCGCGCAATCATCGCCACGTGGCGGCGTCTCGTTGGAGAGAGGGGGCGACGGCGTTACGGGGTCGGACCGGTGCGTTGAACGCGGTCAGTGGGAAAATTACTCCGTCTTTCGTTTTCGTTTTTTTTTCCTCGTACGAAATTAAAAGAGAAAATAAAATAAATTCGGAGAGCGCGTCGGAGTGGGGAAGAGAGGGGAGTACGTTGACTTGACGCCGTTGAGACGCCGAGTTTGAAATTCAAAATAGCGGTCGTGGTCACACGCGCGCGCTCACGCGCACGCGCCGGAGGAAGATTCCTCTCGCGAAGAAGGAAGGCTCTGGAGTCCGTCCAATTCCTGGACGGGTTACTTTTCAACTCGGTGCACATGGATAAAATCTTTGCTGTCTCGTTCGGGTGATTTAGTCTAGCTTAAAGAAGTTCGTTGATATTTACGGTCGGAGTTTTCCCATTCAATTTTCAAGAGCATGGAATGCCTATTCTAGGGTCTCCGACTCGGTGCCTATTGCCTAATGACAATCAAGTGATGTCATTGGCCTAAGTGCTCGTCATGGCGGCGGTTTGTCGAAAAAATCGTTTGGATTTCAATCAAAATGCTTTAAGTCGTTGCCAGATAACTGAAAGCTAGATGTGTAGAATGACTGAAAAAGAAATATGGTGGCCCGACTACAAATTTCACTTAGCTTCGAATGATAATGGATGGAATCTATTTAAAATTTATCTTATACGTGCAATCAAATAAAGGCGTCAGATATCGCCACGTACTCTCCTAAATGGGTAACATGGCATTATTATAAAAAAGCGAAAGAAAAAAAAAATTAACATGATGCGCTGAAAATAGCACTTTTGTAGGCAAAAACCAAGCAAAGAAAAAAAAGTGTCTTTCACACGATCGAGTGAAATTGAGTCAACACGGTCCCTACTCAAGCTCAAATTCTAGGGGTTGATGCTTAAGTAGAGCTAAATTTATCTAGCTCGAGGTTAGTCTGGTCAAATGTTTTGAAACTAGCTTAGCTCAATTCAATTAAGATCTCAAAACAAGATCCCGACATTTTGCATATTGTATTTTCTACTAGTTTTAAAAGGATTAGTGCATTGAAAGTGATAGAATTTATTATAAAAATATAATTGAGCTATAAAAATTTTTGAAAGTGCAATTGAAATTCTACAACTTATTGAATTGGTCCAATCTAAATTCTTTTATTAACTTTGACCAATTTAGCTAACAATAAATGCAAACCAATTTGGCTCCACCAGTGAGGGCCGAGAGGATCTTGCTCGTGTCTTTTTTTCTTCTTCCCTTTCTAGTTTATTTTCTTATGTTTTTTAAAATAGCCTTCGGCATTTTTTATTTTCTAGATTAATTTGACTAAGATTTTGGATATAAAATTAGGATTTAGACCATTACTACGCCCTTTTAATATTATGCTATATGCTTTAGTCAACATCAATACCACGCAAGAAGGAGAAAACAATAGCAACAACGACAACAGCAAAAATAATAAAGTAGTCACGTTAGCATCTTCCATTAGTTAAACTGGACAAAAGTAATTGAAATACTTGATTATACCAATTCGACGAGTTTTGAGATCGATTGCAATCTTTTGAAACTTTTAAAATTTAATAGTCATTTTGTGACAAGTTCTTGAACTTCAGTTTGATTTATTTATTTATTTATTCCGATATTTAACCATACGATGTAAAGCATAGAAAAAAGTAGGGTCCAAACAATCAACGAGAAGCTCGACAGGTTTACATTCCACCATCCGCCGACGTCCTCCCTTCCTCGATCGACCCTCATGGCCTGCAACAGCCTAACGGGACAAGTTGCTCGCCCCGTAGATCCGATCCATCGCCACTGGCGCCCGGCGCCAACGACGATCCCCGTCTTGCTTTGGAGCCTTTACAAGGTCGCGCTGGTCGTTCGTTTCGCTCCTTCCTCGGATCCTTTACTGCTTTGGTTGGAGAGCACGAGTGGTTGGAGAGCACGAGTTCACGGCCGGTCTCACGCGCAAAAAGCAAAGGAGACGCGACCGCCCCCCTCCCTCCTTTCGCTTTTTTGACCTCCGCAGAGAGAAATGATGAGAAGCGCCCCTCCTGGTCTATGCTGTCGCGAGAGGAGGAGGGGGGCGCGACATGATTGCCGGAATTTGCACATGTCGATATGAAAGAGAGGATGATCATGGTCCACGCCAAAAAAAAAATTGCGGAGTGATCATTCCCTTCTTTAAATATTCTTGATCAAAGGGCAATTTAGAAAAGGGGGTAAAAATGAAAACAGATGTGAGGCTGCGGATTGCTTTCCTTAGCCCTATTGCTAGGTCGGCTTGGCGTGATTAAGGGTAGAGCAGTAATTGCCACCTCGAAAGAAGTTGGTAGTTGTCGTGTGACGGGCTCGATCCAATAAAAAATCGATTAGGAGCTTTACATGTTGTGACATTTACCTACTAATTGATTAGCACGGCTAATTGAATGGGTATATATATATATTTTTGGGGTTGAAACTAATTGGATTCAAAGAGATGAAAGTAAAGCTATCTTTTTCAACATGAAGTTGGAGAACCTGTTATTTTTTATTATTATTATTATTATTATTATTATTTTTTTTGTAAATGACCCATTAAGTTCATGGTCTAGATTTTGACACCTATTCATTCGATGCTCCTTGTTCAAATAATTTAATTGATTCCTTATTCATAATTAGCCATTCGTATAAGTGGATTCTAAATGCCAACACAACCATTTCAATTATGCAAGATAGGATAAAAATCACTGACCTTATCATTCGTTGGAATACAAGTCCAATAGACGTGACGTGAGTTGTCCTATGCAGGATTTTCATGTATAGTAGTTTTTTGCACCTCTCATGATGTCCCAAGTATAAGTTCCGCATTTTGTTTTCTCTTCTTCTTTTTTTCTTTTGGTGATAAACAATTTTTTTTTAATTAGTTGGAGACGTGTTCGAGTTGATTTTTTTTTTAATTATTTACAACTTCGTCACTTTTTTTCTTTTTTTTTAAAGCTTTTTTGAGTCCATGGATGCTACAAGCTTCTTTTCTCCAATTATCTACTCTCGATTGTTTATAAGAGTATTTTAAACCTTTCATCCGCCAAGTATGTTGCTAGACATTTGAGATTTCCACCAACCTAAGGTTTTCTAAGAAAATTTTATTTCATTTTTCAATGAGGAAAAAATATCATTTTCTTTTGTCAATTTACAATTTAGAATCTTAGTTTCTTGGTGAAGCGCAAGGGAAACTATGAAGTTGTGCTACTTACAGAATGTTACTTTCAGATTTGCATTATCAAATTTAACCAATTAAGAGAATCAAAGTAAAAGTAATTGCACCTGGGTCTTATCTCTACAAGTTTGACTTATATGTATTTGTTTATATACTGTCTAATTTATTTCTTCTAATATGTCATTTGATACAGTCAAAATAAAATTTGTCACATACGAAACAAATAATCCAACATCCTTTTTTTCCTACTTTGAAATAAATTCTAAGGACAAAGACATATGCTTTCATTATCTTGTCTCGTATGTCCAACCCTAACTGGAAGTCCCTCCTTACTTCTCATTGTTGCGTCCTTAAAGTGTGTTCATTTTAGGAAAATTTCCTAACAAAGGAAAATGCTTTTCTCTTTCTAAGTTGGGGAATTCATTTTCTTTTTAAAATTTTAAGCATGAATGTTTTATTTGACTTCAAATGATTTTATTATAATCAATCATTTTCAACAATCCAAACGAGTGAACCTATAAAACTAATTCTTGAAATTTCTTTTACTCAAACAAATACATCATTGTTTCATTGAAAACTTCTCGATAAAATAAAATACTTTTCATGAAAATCATTCAAAAAAATGGTTTAGTTTTTATTTGTTTAGTGATTGGAGGAAAGTGATTTCTTTTCTATCATAAGACAAAGTCATATCTCTAATTTAAACTTGTCGTTTTCACTCTATGGAAAGCGTTTTCCAGAAATTGATTAGATTTTTGTTATTTAAACAACGAAAAGTCCAAAAATAATTTAGCAAATAGATACTTAGATTCAATAAGATTTACATGGACCCACGTGGCTCGATGGCCTATTTAACTGAGCTCACATAAATCAAATGCACGCAAATGACTACTCCCCCTCTCGTTTAGACCGTTCGTGGACGGTGGAGGGCGGCTATAAAATTAACATCGCACTGACAGGTCAAACTGCAGTGCAGCCGTGCGATCGAACTGCTGTTCCCAATTTTGAAATTACAGGAACCATTTTGTACAGATCGATGATTTATACTCGACACTGTCTCGAACAAAGGATTCATTCACGGTCACCTACCAAAGAAGGAAGCCTTCAATTGCCGGCGGCCTTTCAACTAAAGATCGGCCCAAAATTCACACCCGGGCAGAAGTCTAACGAAGAAGGGAAAGATAACACAGCGAGAGAGGGAGAGAGAGAAGCTCAAACGTACTCGCAAAACAAGCAATCGCGGAATGAACGATGACAAGTCTACTGATGCAAGCTGCTAAACAAGCGCCGATCTTCTTCTCATCAGATCATCATCATTAATCAGTCGTCCCCGTCCTCGTCGATCCTCTGGCCGAACCCTCTCGGACCCGCCCTCGCCCTGACCCTCCCCTTCTTTCCGCCTTTCTTCTTCTTCCCCGCCTCTTCCTTCTCGAACTTCTCCCTCTCCCTCTTCTGCAGGAAATCCGTCACCGCTATGTAGGTCACCTGTTCCCAAGAACAGAACCCAACCCACCCGCCCCAGCCAATTCAACAACAGACCCACGTCAGAAAAATCTCGACTTGAGCCAGTTCCTGCACGCGCGCGCGACCCAAGCAAGACCCGGAACATGGAAAATGAAGCATCGGGGCGAAGGCCTGCGTTAGAATTACCCCGATTGTGAGAATGGAGAGACCGACGAAGGCGATGAGAAGCAGGACCGAGACGACGGTGGACACGCCGTCGTCGCCGCCGGCGCCGGACGACACTATCTGCTCCGAAGTCTCCAGGGCATCTTCAGCAGCGGCGCGGAGTCTCCAGCTTCGGGCTCTGGGGTTTCGCTCCGACGCTCTGAGAGACGAGCCACCTCCGACGGTTCTTTGGGAAGATGCGGAGAGCGAAGAGGCCGCGGGCAAAGAGAGAGCGGCGCTTTTGAGAGGAAGCGCGAAGGGTTTCGTCTTGAGAATGGAGATGTGGGGTGAGGAAGAAGATGGGAAGAAGAGAGACGTGGCCATGGCACATCTGCTAGTCTGCAACTTCTTATCGGGATGCACAGGAACACGAGGTCGCAGCAGCCAGCAGCGGTCGAGGGTACGGCATCGCACGGCGCATTTGGGCCCTCCGAAAGGCTTTCGCTTGAGGTCCAACGTGAAGCTTGGGCTTTCCGAGAAAGGCTATTGCGAGGACGAGCCCAGTGCCGGCGGTTTCGAACCCACGCAATCGCGCGTGCATCTATCCTAGGCGATGCGTCGCCGGTGTCGTCCCGGTCCTCGGCGGAGCTACGCCGGCATCCCTCTACCTCCTCCGCGAAGCTTTCCAGCCACGATCGAGTTGTCTTCTTTTCATCGTAGAGGATTGGCGTGAGACTATGTCTTGAGCCTTGAGCTACTGCAAAGCAAGATTTTGCACTAAAAGCCCTTCAAATTGTGCTACCAGATACCAAAACTTAGGGTCGAGAGTGTTTGAAGGCTTGAAGCTGCATGCAATCCGTATCTTCCTAATGAAGCTGTGAAAGTCGTTCTAAAAACATAAAGTTATTGCTATTTTGTCAAATCAGTTATAAAATTTTCAATTTTGTTAATTGATAATCAATTGTATTAGGTCAATTTTGGCTGGAAATCGTTGATGTGGATGCTAACCATTTCTACGTGATGCGGTCGATCAAAATTTTTAATAATATTGTAATATTTTAATTTTTTATAATTTATTATTATTTTTATCCTTTTTTTTTGTTACCCTAGGTAACCCCACCAGCCAAAGATGAGAACTCCACCAGAACCAAAAGAAGGCGGCCCTCTCCCAAATCTGGGCAAGGGTCCCTAGGCCTTGTTGAGGTGCCAGCAACTTGTTGGCCATGGTTGGCACCCCATCACTAATAAGGCAATGGCCGTAAGCGGAAGGGCTAGCCCACCTAGTTTGTTTATTTATTTATTTGTATTTTCTTTATTATTGTTGGTAACCCCACCAACCAGAGATGAGAGCCCCTCACCAGAACCAAGAGAGGGTGACCCTCTCCTAGATCTGGGTAAGGGTCCCAAGCCTTGTTGAGATGCTAGCAACTTGTTGGCCATGGTTGACACCCCATCACTGATATGGTGGTGGCCGTAAGTGGGAGGCTAGCCCACTTAGTTTGTTTATTTATTTATTTGTGTTTTCTTTTTCTTTTTAAGTTTTAGGTTTTTTTATTCTTTTTTGAGTTTATCATTTTTATGGAAAAAATAGAAACAAGAAAAAAGAAATAAAAAAGAAAAGAAATATAAAAATGTACAGGCCGAAAATACCCTTGACTAGCCAGTTAGATCAAACTATTTTTTAAAATAACTTTATTTGAAATAAGGTTCACTTCAAATTTTTATTTGAAAAAAAAAAAAGAACATTTCAAGTCCCAATTTGAATGTTTTCCTAAAAATACATGTAACCAATCGATGATTTAGGGAGCGTTTGGTAATACTCCGAGAATAAGTATTTCTGTTTTTTTGTTTCCTGAAACAGAAATTGAACATATGCGTTTGGTAAGTTTTTTGTTCTAGGAAATAAATTTAGAACAAATTATTTATTGTTCCAGAACAACTCAAGAAATAAGCTTTCATTTTTTCTTCCTTTCTTCCATTTCCTGTTCTCTTACTTTCTTCTTCCCCCACAGATTGCGGCCTCAATGAGGTCGCCTTGAGCTTGTTGGCCATCAGCGAGGCCCCCTTGTGCCTCACCCGGCCATCGTGAGGTCAGTGTCGCCTAGCCTCACGGTGGCGGGTGAGGCTCGGCCTCGTTAGATTTGGGCAAGGCCGAGATGGCAAGGCTCGAGGAGACCTCATTGATGGCCAACGAGGCTCCCTTGAGGCCGGCGACCTTGCCAAGGTTGACCACCTGGAGGAAGGAGAAGAAAAAAGAAAAAAAAAAATATAATAAAATTATCAATAAATTAAAAGAAATTTTAAGTCACAAAAATATTTAGGGTCATACCAAATGTATTTCTATTTTGAGAATATAAATTTTATGTAGTTACCAAATGTTTTAAAATATTTAGAAATTATTTTTGAAAACATAAATAAATAAATAAAACGTTTATGCAAAAAATTATTTTCGAGAATAGAAATATTACCAAACGCAACCTTAGTGACAAAATTGAGTGCATATATGCAATGAGGCCAATGGTAGGAATTAAAATCCAAAGGAAAGATGAAACGGTCTAAAACAAGAAAATAAGCTTGAGATTTTTATTTTTTTTTTAAATCCCATGCATGATTATTCTCCTTTGAAAAATTTCCCAACTAAAAAAATTGCACCCGGTCCCGACGGTTTTCATGGCATTTTCTACAAGGAGCACTGGTTAGTAATCTCCAAAGATATTCTCCAAATAGTACAACACCTCTTCACTACTGGTCACCTAGACCCTGCAATAAACAAAACACTTATCACACTGATACCCAAGATCCCTCACCCTGAAAAACTGGAGCAATACCGCCCTATCAGCCTCTGCAATTTCCTATACAAAATAATTTCCAAAGTACTTACAAACAGACTCAAACCAATTCTACCACATATTATTGCAGAGGAACATAGCGCTTTTGTGGGAGGTAGGCAAATTCAGGACAACATAATGATAGTTCAAGAGGTGCTACACAGACTAAGAAACAGCAGCAGGAAAAAGAAGTTCCAAGCGGTTTTAAAACTTGACATGCAAAAGGCATACGATCGCAAAGAATGGGACTTCCTCAAAGCCTGTTTAGCAAAACTAGGCTTCAGTCAACAATGGGTACAGATTATTATGCAATGCGTGACCACAGTGACCTACAGCATAAACTACAATGGAGAACCCTTACCTCCCTTTAAACCAACCCGAGGCTTGTGCCAAGGGGATCCACTTTCACCTTACCTCTTCATCATCGTGGCCAACGTGCTGTCTACCCTGATGAAGAAAGCAGTTCAAGATGGCTTGCTCACAGGAATCAGAATGAACAACCACTGCCCTACTTTGTCCCACCTTCTCTTCGCTGATGACTCAATCTTCTTCCTGAATGGCACAATAGCAGAATGTCAGCAATTGGTAAACATCCTAAATCAATACTGCTATGCATCTGGTCAGGCAATCAATCTCAATAAGTCAGGAGTCTACTTCAGTATAGGCTGTCCTACAGCTCTAAAGCGAAACATGGCTTCAACTCTTCGAGTACCAGAAATTACCAAGACAGGGAAGTACTTAGGTATACCTTCAGATTGAGGGAATTCCAAGAAAGACCTCATCGCGTGGATACTAGCTCGGGTCAACTCCAAACTCGATAGCTGGAAGGAAAAATTGCTATCAAAGGCAGGAAAAAAAATACTCTTGAAAGCGGTAATCCAAGCTATCCCTCAATACGCCATGTCAATTTTCAAAATACCTACATCAATTTGTAAGGCAATTGAGAGAAAGGTGGCATCATTTTGGTGGAAAAGCAATGACAAAAAAGCTGGCGTACACTGGAAGAGGTGGGACTTGTTAAAAACCAAGAAGAATGAAGGGGGATTGGGCTTCAAAGACTTACAAACATTCAACACAGCAATGCTAGCTAAGCAGATGTGGCGTATCTTTAAAAAACCAGACTCTCTCCTCACCAAAGTCATGAAAGGATTGTATTACTCATAGGGTGACATCTGGAACGCTCGAAGAGGCTCCCGACCTTCGTGGAGTTGGCAAAGTATCCTCAAGGCCAGGGACATGGTTGCTCCTCAGGTAATGCACAGGATAGGCAATGGAAAAAACACAGTCATCAGAACAGACAGATGGCTAAAAAGCGGCCCTATAGGAGGCCCAGCAACAAATAACGAACCAGAACGTGTTTCGGACCTCATCAATACAGAAACAGGCACATGGAACGAAAATCTACTGCATTCTATGTTTGGTGAATCAAGGGTCCAAGAAATACTAGCCACACCCATCAGCTTACCTAACGAAGAAGATAAACTGGTCTGGATACATACTAAGTCAGGAGATTACGAAGTGAAGAGTGGTTATTTCATTTTCAGGGATGCCAGGCTTCAACCACAGGAAACACAAGCACATTCGTCTTATACAGCCAACCCAAACCTCTGGAAATATATTTGGCAGTCCACAATCCCACCCAAAATTAAATTTTTTCTTTGGAATGCATGCAACAATGCACTCGCTACAATGGAGAACTTGCACCACAGAAAGATTGTACCTTCTCCTCTATGCCCCATCTGCAAGCAGGAACCAGAAATGCCCGAGCATACTCTTCTTCTATGCCCATGGACGGCCAAGGTATGGATTTCATCTCCCCTGAATCTTCGAATCTCCAGGTTTGGCCTCACCCGGTTTGAAGAATGGTTCTGCATAATCAAACATAACCCAATTACTTCGGGCAAATTTAACAACATAGCGGTGCTACTTTGGAGTGTTTGGAAGGAGAGAAATCAGGCCATTTTTAACCATCAAAACCCGAGACCGCACTCAACAATCGCCAGAGCAGAGGCGACCTCAGAGAGTTACGGGGCCATGAATAGAACACCCAAAAGAGAGAAGAAAACAGAACACTTATCTGAGATCTGGCATCCACCTCCTCCAGGCACGATCCGAATCAACGTAGACGCCTCCTTTGATCCAGATCTGGTAATAGACACATCTCCCACTGATGGAATAAATCCCCCTCGCATCAGAGAAGACGCTCTGGCAACAACCCCCACAGAAGAAAGAAACGGAAACAACCCTCCTCGACACAGAGCAGCCATCGCCTGTGTCTGTCGAGATCACCGCGGCTTCGTCGTCGATGGCTTCGCGAAGCAGGTTCCTTCGACCTCGGCCCCTCAAGCGAAAGCGATAGCAATGGACAAAACCCTAAAGTTTATCGCAAGCCGACACTTTCTCTCTCCTCAAGTACATTATGACTATTCAACTCTGATGCATGCTTTGAAGACTTCCACCGAACTCAACTGAGAACTGCAACCGATTGTGAGCCGGGCTAAAGCCAAACTCGCTCAACTTTCGAGCCTTTCCCTGGCCCACTGCCATCGCAGCTCAAATTTCCCTGCGGATTGGATAGCCAAGGCTTGTCAGAGTAATTTCTTACCCCCGAACTGGATATCAAATTCCCCCTGCTTTATTTGATCTCTTATGCACTGATGTAATGGGTGTTTTATTCCCAAGACAGAATGAGTAATCAAAGTTTGATGTTTGACGACCAAAAAAAAAAAAACACATGAAAATTGTAAAAAACAAAAAAAATCATCTCATTGGTTCATCCTTCACCAAATCAAACACGCCCTTGGAATGGATAGGGTTGACATGCTTTTTATATTTTTTAATCCGGCAACTCCACACGTGTTCCTCGCTTTCTCTAGAACCTCCCACGTACCACCAGGAACCCCGAACCAGCTGTACACCAACATCCCCCTACCCCATTGGCCGAACCGCCGCACCAATCAAAAAACAAAAGCAAAATACAATTCCCGAATTACCCAAAAAGCCCTCCAAAAGCGCAACGCGCTCCGCCGACGTGGCCACCCGCAGCGAATGGGGCGCGACTTTAAGATGCCCCCTGGTACGCCCTTCGGGGCGACTACGGCATGGCATTGGGGCCCCCGTCGCCCCCGCCCGGATCCGGCCGCCTACGTGGCGCGATCCGATCGGATGGCGGGACACGTGGACGGTGGACGGAGCGAGTGGGCGCGCGAGTGGGGGAAGGATCTAAAATATCTGCCCCAGCTGTCCACGTCGGCACGGAGGGGAGTACTGATCTGGAATCAGATATTGCACTTTTTCCTCCAAAAAGAGCAAAATGTCAATCGTTTTTTAATAAACTTTCTGAAATTCTCTCGCCCTTTTTGCGCACCAAATATCTTCCCCTTTTTTTCGCCTCTCCTTCCTCTCCATCTCGATCAGTTCTCTCCATCGGATCTCGGCAGCCGGACGATCTCCGGAGCATCCGCAGTTTCGGGTCGGGTTTTACGCCATTTCCGGTTCAATCTCGGAGCTCCGACGACGGTGGATATGGGCGAGGAGGTGAGGATGAGCGAGTATGGCGGCGGCGGCGGCGGCGGCGGCGACGGAGGCGGCGACGATCGGGTCTCCGAGTGGGAGGCCGGCCTCCCGAGCGCCGACGACCTGGCGCCGCTCTCGCAGGCGCTGATCTCGCCGGAGCTGGCGTCCGCGTTCAGCATCGCGCCGGAGCCCTCCAGGACCCTCCACGACGTCAACCGCGCGTTGGAGAGCACGCTGGCGGGGCTGCGCGGACACCGGACGCTGTCCCAGGGGTTCTCGTCGAACAACGAGTTCAAGTCCTTCGTGGAGGATCGCGACGCGGCGGTCGCGGAGGAGGCGGACGGGGAGGGGGGGGGGGGGATGGGGACGGGGACGGGGACGGGTCCGATTCCAGGAAGATGAGGAAGATCGACTCCGCCGAGGAGGCGGATTCGGCGATGAGGACGGACAATTCGGTGGAGGATGCGTCGGCCAAGGCGATGAAGAGGCCGCGGCTGGTCTGGACGCCTCAATTGCACAAGCGGTTCGTGGAGGTGGTCGCGCACCTAGGGATTAAGAACGCCGTGCCCAAGACGATAATGCAGCTGATGAACGTCGAGGGATTGACCCGCGAGAACGTCGCCAGTCACTTGCAGAAGTACAGGCTTTATTTGAAGAGGATGCAGGGGCTGTCCAGCGAGGGCCCGTCGGCATCGGATCCGCTCTTCGCGTCCACCCCGGTGCCGCAGAGCTTGCACGAGAGCCCTGGAGGTGGAGGTGGGCATGCGAATGGGCACGCGCCGATGCCGATGCCCATGTCGATGCCATATGGCGTGCCCTCTCATATGCCGATGCCTGTATATGGGCATATGGGGATGCAGATGGGAAATCCGCAGGGGTTTCAGTCGAACCCGTACATGTTACCGCAGATGGACTGGTCGGGGAATAGATGTGGATCACTTGTATCATATCCGAACTCCGGTTCTAATGATAAGTGATTGTAATCCTGAATTACATAGCACTGTTGGGTTGAGGTGAGCTTCTTTCTCTCATCAGCTATTCCCTGTACCATCGAATTTTAACATTGTTTATGATCGTGGCGCATCTGCTAGCTCTGTTTTGCAGGGTGATTATACTGCTTTCTTTACAAAGAAGTGGAACTTGCCATTCTTTTCCATTAAAGTGTTCATTGTTTTTGCCATTGCTTGAAGTAACTTATACACGTTCAGGGCCGTTGCCTCCGTTTGTCACTGTTTATATTCAACTGCGACTTCCCTTTGGAGTGGAGTGAAATTTTGTGGGTTAGAAATGAGTCAAGAAATATCCTTTGGCAAGTTGGGAAAAGTTGGATCTCTTTTGGTTCTATAGAGAAAGAGGAAGCCGGGCCACAGTGGCCTGTTTAAGCCTCTAATTCATATCGTATGAGTGATGGAGGACCGGCGGATACAGATAAGACATCAATGATAAAGTGGCATCGTGGCTTTTGCTTGTTCGCTCGTTAAAAGATTAGAGCAGAGAATTGAATTGTGATGTAACTCTCATCATTCTACTATTTTTGGCATTTTAGGTTAGTAGATGATGCCTCCTCATCTGAAGTCGCGTGGACTTCTTTGATTATGGAAATTTTGGTACTTGCTTCAATCCTTCTCGAAAAAAGTAATTTATGTACCGAGGTAGTCTTTATTCTAACCAAAAAAGATTATAGGAGTTCTTCTAAATGTTGCTACGATATATCAGTGTATGGCGGTGGAATGCATGGTTCGCTATGCTAAGAACCTCTATAGATTCTGCCAGCCTTGTCAACTTGCGCTAATCCTGCTTAAACTGATTCCCTAGTTTAGACTGTTCATAAAAGTGCTTCTTGTATAGAGGAAGCTGCCATCATGTTCACAAAAATGCGAGCATTTACTGGTATCTGATACTCTTATTCTGTTTGACCTTATTGTGAGCTTCAGAATGTTTTACTGAGAATGATGCTATAGGTCGAATTTACTTAAGTACCTTCACTAGTTGACTCTACTAGGAGAAAAGCAAGAAGCTGTATGGTCCGACCCCCCTCAATCTTGCATAAAGATTTCTACTCCAACCTAGCTTAATTGTGGAATGAGCTGGTTCCACATCAGTCTGAACAAAGCATGTTAAGGATAATGGAACTAGCCTACATCTTTTCAATAGACACTTTTCTTACCTTTTGGTGACTGGGTTTTGTTGAGAATAGTGCATCTTGTGCCGATGCTAGAGACATTGGACCGGAACCGGGTGGCTTGAGAACTTATAAATGTGGTGCTCTCTCACTAACATACTAACGCTGATCTTGTCATTTTCCTTCAGAGGTCATTTCATCGTGCAAGCAGCAAGAGTGCAATAGGAGGGGCTGTGAGCTGAACCATGATATTGAGGCAGATTACCTATCAAAGCTGTTCAGGCTTCTATCGAGTGGAAGAGCTTCTCTTAGATTCTTTATACCTCCTTTCCAGCATTATTGCCATGCAAGCATTCTCACTGGTGATTATTGTTTCAGAAGGGGAATAATGAAGTCCCAAGACGAGCCGCCTGCTGGAACTCTTATTGTGAAGCAGGCCAAAGAGATGAGGGAAGTATAGAATCCTGTAGCCGGTGAAAGAGTGAAATTGGACAATTGTTCAGTTGTTTGACTCTAGCTAGTTTTACAGACGTGCTTCTAATTTAACATGTCTTCAGATCTTCGGTATCAGTCGTCTGCTTTGATCTTGCCATATTGTCGATCATTTTTGTCACATCCCAACTCTTCAAGTATAGGGGAAATGACACGTCTGTTCTCCATTCTGAAGGATGCAGCAGCATCATATACATAACCATATGTAGAAAATTGACAAAACAACAAGCTGGTTACAGGTTTAGAGATTTAAATTCCACAAAATAGAATATATACATTTCCAGCGACTATCAAATTATCTCAACTTATATCGAAATTCAGCTCTCAGAAATCCCCGCTGGTATTGCTTTCTTCTGATATGTCGTAGCTATAATAGTTGAAAAGAACTGATATGAATTGTATGAGCAAATCATTGCCTGGTGAGTAGTCTAAATCTCTCATAAGCAAATTGAGCATTTATTTTACACATTTACAAATGGCATCCAAATATATTTATCCAAATCTAGTATATACAACACATACAAGATCAAAGATGAGTTATCCCTTCAAAAACATTTATTTGAGCAACAATATTAAAGCAAGTTTGGCCGAGTCCATCTATTAATATAAAGTTCACCATCAAACTATGGTCACGTTTAACATTTCGTGACAAGGACTATCAAAATTTCTCCCTTCGGGTGAGTCTTCACTTATGTCGGTGTCTTGTCCAAATTGGGCGTCTGGAGACATTATGCATACACAACCCCTCAATGGATTTAGCACATAGCAACAATAGGCATAAAACCACTAACTCATTTTCCAACAACTCACAAAACGGATCTAAAAATCATTTTATAATCTGGACACAAATGAAAATCATAACCTTTCCTAGTTCAATTTATCAAGCAACATATATTTTATATAGCATTTCTCAAACCAGTTTTCAAAAACTCAACTAATTTCAAGAAATGCTTTACTATGCCATTTCAAATAACCAAAAGGGTATGATCTTCTAGCTTGATGCAACAAAACATGCTCTAAATACCACATTTCTTTCTCTTTTTTACATAAATCATATCATGTGATGTCTCTTTTCTATTATTTTCAGGACATGAGTTCACAAATCCTTGAAAAGATAAGCATGACTCACCTAAAAATGCGAACTAGCTCAAGTGAAGAAAACTCTAATTCTTATCAATTTTTTTGGTCGGCAAATCTTATCAATTAAGTGACAAATGCATGAAATCAAGGAAATAACGACCTTATTTAAGGTTCGACAAAATTAAGTTTATTTGGTGACAAAGCCACTCCGACAACTAACAAAAAGCTTGCCCAAAGCAGTATTAACTACCGTTGTCTGCTACTGCTGTATTGCAATACTGCAATGGCTTGCACCCAGAATTTAAAAGCATTCGTTTGAACTGATGCTCATCTCAAGTGGGTCCAGAGTCATTGGTAAGTTAACTAGGCACATTAAAAGATGGCAGCAGATGGGCAAAAGCTGGTGCCAAACATAGTACTTCGAATTTGGTTTCAATAATGCGCAAGAAACTTCAAAATTTCACTCTGACTAGACTGTACACCCAAATCAACTTCTATAAAATTCTTTGCATCCACAACACCCCAAAATTTCTTTATAAAATGATTTCACAATTCACCAACCTTGAGAACCAACCCAGCACCTCAAAATTCAAGACAATCCGAAATTACATCTGCGCTGAGAATTTCTTTTCGATTAAAGAAATCAAGACTTGGAATTCTTACCGAGCACTTCGAAACAACGTTGATTCAATGTGTCAAGTTGTCCATGGCTTGATGAACCAAAACCCTTCCTCTCTCTCCTGGTTTCTTTCTTTTCTCGTACCCTCCTCTCTTCTTTCTTCTCTTTCTCTTCTTTTATAGCTGCAGCAAAAATGAGATATTGGCCCTGGAGGAGTATCTCCATGGGCTTAAAATAGGGTTTGGAGAATTGGACACAAAAATATTTCTCTTATTTGGCTCATTTGTTGCAATTTTCATGGTAATTGTAATAAGATGCGTTTTAACTTCTCAGGCAATGAGAAACAAGCATGCTGCTGGTCTAATCATACAGGTTCCACATTTACACGCCTATCAAACCATAAGACATGGCTCAATGCCAATCCTTCCTTCACCAACCCTGCAGGGCATGTCAATACTCGTCACCAGTCGATGGTGTTGACTGGGATTTTCAGATAGATACAAGAAATGTGGCTCCCACTACAATAGATCTATCTTTTCTCTTGGCAAGTTCCCAGTTTCCTGATCTCCTCATTCAAATGGTTGCTCTTTGATCTGAACCATCCAATGGAATCACCAATTATCTCTGCTCATCATCTGATTCTTCCACAGTAGTCATGTACTGAGTTGTAACAATGTAGTTGTAACTGATTGTAATTGTAATTGCACCTGCTTTAATGTGCAAGAGTAAACTTTTTCATTCTTAGGATGGAGATAACATAATAGCATTCACTTCAAGCTGTGTCTGAGCATCAGCCAGCTATCCAACTAGAACCAAGAAACTTCATCAGTTTTCTTCTTTTCATTCTTAACCTTGCATTCCAATTATTACTGGCATTGGCATATAATTCAGACAGCAACATATTATTCCCTGCATTTCCAGGCTCAAGCCTTGAAAGATGCTGAGCCGCTATTTCTGCAAGTTCCAAGTTCCCGTGGTTCCTACATGCCCCTAGTAGGGCTCCCCACACGAACAGATCAGGTTCCACAGGCATTGCCTCAATAAAGTCATAAGCTTCCGATAGTTTTCCAGCTCTACCAAGAAGATCCACCATGCAAGCATAATGCTCAAGCCTTGGTGCTATCTTGTAAGCTTCCTGCATCTTGTGGAACAAACTCTGTCCAAGTTCAATCATACCTCCATGACTACAAGCAGTGAGAGCTGCCGTGAAGGTCAGGTGATCGACCCTCTTACTATCTTCCTTCTCCATCTGAGCGAAAGTTTCAATTGCTTCGTCACAATAACCATGGCTGGCCAACCCAAAGATCATGGAATTCCAAGAGACTGTGTTCTTTTCAGACATGTCAGAGAATAACAACTTAGCTTCAGTTATAAGACCGCATTTCGCATACATGTCAAGAAGAGCGCTTTTCACAAAGATATCGTTCTCCACTCCAAGCACAACTGCATAACCATGCATTTCCTTCCCAAGCCTCACATCGGCAGATGTAGCACAAGCAGGCAAGAGACTACTAATGGTGGCCGAATTGGGGTAAACCCTGCAAGCCATCATCTCCTTGAATGTCTTAAAAGCATCTTCGTTTTTGAAACTCTGTACAAGTCCAGATATAATAGAAGTCCAAGACACCACATCCGGCTCAATACCAGCAGAGCTCATTGACTTGAGCAGGTCTCGAACAGCCAGAGGATCGCCCTTCTGTGAAAACCCATTAATCAATGAATTCCAGGTCACAACATCTGGCTTCAGACCCCAAAACTTCATCTTCTCTACCAATCCAATTGCCTCGTTTGCAAAGCCGTTTTGAGCATAACCTGAAACCATGGCATTGAATGTGACCAAATCTTTCTCTACCATCATATCAAATACTGCGCGCGCCTTCTCGACGTGCCCACATTTCGAGTACATATCAATCAACGCGGAATTGACGAACAAATCGTCCTCAACCGACAGTTTGAGAACCAAAGCGTGCACATTCTCTCCGGCTCGCCGATCCGAGAGCTGCCCACAGACTTTGAGGATGCTGGGAAGCACGAACTCGTTGGGCTCCATCCCCTCCCTCCGCATCTCGAGGAACGCATGCAAAGCCTCCTGATGGTATCCACGCCGAGCAAAGGCACCGAGAAGGACGGCCCAGCGGCGAACATCTGTCTCAGGAATTTCATCGAACACGCGTCGGGCATCGACCGTGCTCCCACAGTCGGTGTAGAAGCCGATGACTTTGGAGGCAATGTGGGCGGAAGCACAAAGGCCCGTCACGATCAGATGGGCGTGAAGGGCCTTGCCCGAGCGAAGCGCTCGATTACGAGCGCAAGCGTCGATCAGCTCGGCGCAGGCATCGAAAGAAGAGTGGTACGCCCGGTTGATCGATGGAGTTGCACGCAGGTCCTCGTTCCGTACGAGGCGCTTGGCGAAGAAAGACATCGAAGCTGGCGCCGCTCCGAACCGGTCTGAAATTGGCTTTGCTCTGATCAGAGAAGGGCGGTCCGGTTCACATGTATCTTCTTCATCTTCCGGTTCAACGACCCTTGAGCCGGGCCTCTGAGTACCTGCGCGTTGACTGAAGGTGTGGTTGCACTGATGGATTCTGACCTTGTTTTTACACCGTGAGAGGCGGTTGGATGGAGTAGGCCCAGTGAAAAGGCCGAATCCATATAAGCGGTTTCATCTTCTTCATGTTGTCATGAAGAGGTGAGCATGGTTTCAGGTAGAACTTAAAATTTAAGAATCGAATCGGTGAAAACCTATAGATTCCAGATTCCAAGATATGCAGGATATGTTTTAAGTTTCAAAAAAACAAAGAATCTATTTTGATGGGTAGATTTCAGGTTTTTAGTTGGAGGAATTTGAAATTTGAAACCTGTAATTTGTAACTTAGAATCTATAATAACTTTTAATATTTTTCTTAGTCCATGTTTTCGCGCGATTCTACAATATTTCATACTATTTGATAATGAATATATAATTTAAAAGCACTAGTATAAATTATGGTCAGTGACTTAAGTAGCAAATTGTGGTCATTAAATGTTTTAATTTCTTATAATTGTTCAATTGGTAATATAAGTGAAACTTAGATAGACCCTAGACCGACTTTAGAACCTATGGCAGGATAGGTTCTAACCCTAGAACCCATGATAGGGTAGGTTCTAGGTTCTAGGGTATGCATGATAGATTCCATTTCCAAAAAAATGAGGAATTTGTTTTAATGGATAGATTTCAAATTTTATGTAAAATTTGTACAAAACTTGGAATGACTTACCCCTAGTGTTTTGCACTTAAGCATGAAATAGCTTTAAAATTCCTATAACAACTAATTCGTCTCCCTCCCGGTTATTAACTTTCGAGCATCTCGATCCATGCACATATATAGAAGATACGTGTGTTTATAACAAAACAATCAAGAGAGTGGCTGGAGGAATATTACCAACCATGAATTGAAAAAAAACATAATACTATAACAAAACTAATTGTATTTTCATAAGATTATTATCACTAAAAATTTTAAATTGGTATATTTATAATAAATTTACTCTTAATTAATTTTCATTAAATTTTATAATCAAATTCTTTGAGTTAAATGATCTGTAATGATTGATCAATGTTTTGTTTAGGATTTTACCATGCGTTGTTATAAATATATTTGGTTTGTGATTTTTTCGTAATATTAATCTAATTTAACGGAAATCATTAAAAAAATTATTATAAATATATCAAGTTAAAGTTAATTTATCATATGTAAATCAATTTGGGGTTTATACTTTATTACATATCATGGGATTACATCATTTTACATGAGCATATGCAATCCAACGGCTGACATTTTTGGACCCTCCAGCTGAGAATCCAAAGCAGTCGATCGTGCGGATTGGATCAATTTCACGACAAGAGGCTGATTTTGTACTCAGGCCGACACGTCTCCAAGAACAAAGATTCCATTTTTTTTTTCTCTGCCGTTCTCTACGGCATGAGATCCACACACGACCTCGCTTGATGAACATGCATCATGGATTGGCTTCGCCTCTGAAACCTCGGCCCTGTCGTTCCTCCCACCTCGCTTCCACCGCGGATTTCCCCTTCTCCTCTCGCCTCCATCTTCCGCCCCAGCCCGGTCGACTCTTCCGTCACGGCCGCGGCCATGGCTGCGGCTGCGGCTGCGGCTGCGGCTGCGGCGGCGGCGGCGGCGGCGGCGTCTTCGGCCCTCTCCCGTCTGCTCCCCAGTCGTTCGTTTGGCCTGGGGAGAGGAACCGGGAGAAGGGTCGGCGCGCGAGGAACGCGCGTACCCTCTCGCGGGCGAGCAGAAGGGAGTCCCCGTACGAGGTCCTGGGGGTGTCTCCTTCCGCGACGCCCGACGAAATCAAGAGGGCTTATCGGAAGCTCGCTTTGAAGTATCACCCTGATGTCAACAAAGAGGTATGAGCGCGAGTCTCCATGATGGGTCCTGATTTTACCGCGCGGTTTGGTGTGTTTAGCTCGAGATGAACCGTGTCGATGCTTGTGGGTCTAAATTAGCTCTGCTGCTGCTTGTCCCTCTAGTCTAATTGTAGATATACAGTGCTAATTGACATGTTAAAATTTCATTGGGTGTAGGTAATGGTTGTAAACCGTAGCTGTTGCAGTTACTTGTGTTGTTCCCAGTCTTTGGTCCGTTTTTTAGAGTTGCAATACCTTGAAGCTGGGTGGGCAGCTGTGTAGGCCCTGCAGCTGGTAGGCCTTTCGCTAAGTACCTTGTAAGTAAACTTGCATAGTCCCTTTTCACACCAAAAGTTGGAAAGCTGTGCCAGATAGGCTGCACGATAGACTTACTCGGGGTGGAATATGGCCCACTACCAGTCTGGCGCGAGACTCACTATGACTGTTGTAGACAAGTGCTCATCTTTCTTTTGTTGATAGATGGCTAGAAGAAATTAAGATTGCAGAACTTAGTAGCTTGGGGTGGTTTTTTGATTTTGCAGTTTGGTGGAGAAGTAGTGTTTGGTGGAATCTATTTGAATCATGGGTATCTTTCCTTCGATCTAAAGGTGGAAGTTAGTCTGCATTGATGCTCCTAATGTTATCCACAGACAGATCACAGAATGATGGATTTTTCTCCTTCACGAGACATTCTAGGATTGCATCTTTAAGTCAGGGGTAGCACCAAAGCCTGCTTTATTTTGATCCTTTGATCTCGTTGATCTTTCATCTCTACGAAGTAGTTTAATAGTCAATGTGGACTGGTTAATGTTATCCAACTTCTGGAATTCAGCCTGAACAAATTGTATGGATTCTGTAAGCTGTTTATGTGCTTCAATGGTGGAGATGTCAATAGATTGTTTCGATATTAAGCATTAGAGCTGGTAGAGCTCATAGATCCTGACGAGGTTTTTCCAGTGTATAAAGCCATTTAAATCTCATGGACTCTGACTGTCCCAGAGAACTTTGATTCTAGACAAGTGACGGAAGAATATTGAGATTCTCGCTGTGCATTGTTGCATTTAGTGTGTTCTCAGACTTGTTAATGCAAAATTTTCACATCAAGACGAATATCTTCAACCAAAGATCATTCCATTTGCTACATAGAGATGGTCTTGTTAACCGGATTAAGTGCTGAAAATATCACTCCATTAGCACTTAATGTCGGTAGGTGTGTTTGATAACCACTAATTATACACAATTTAATTAATTCATTTAAGTAAAAAGTCACTTAATCTTGTAAGTAAGAATTACGCGCTTAATTGGTTAAGTGATAAAATATACAATGAAAAGTAAGAACTTTCCAATTATATTGTCAAAACATTTCAATAATACTCACTATTGCAAGTTCGGTAAGGAAGCAAGAAAAAAGTTAAAATTTAATTTTCATGTGTTATCAATCAAACAACTTTTAACTTTATTTTCAGCACTTACTAGTTTGTATTTAAATTTCAGAACTCATTTTTCAGTTCTATCGAATGAGCTATAGTTACATAGGGTCCCCAAACATTAGGGTTTGGGACTATTCACATTGTCTTGCATATGTTTAATGCCATCTTATATGGGCATTTGAAAAATGGTAAGGACCTATCTTCGATGCTATGGTGGAATTGTCAACTGGTCAAGTGGAAGTGTGGGAATTGTCTTGTGTGATTGATCTGTTCACACATTGTCTCTTCTTTAGGTGATCATACTTACAGACTGCAAGTTTAATGGCTGTGGTCAGATGCATATATCATTCTTTGAGGAATATTTTTGTTTAAGTACTTGTCTGCTGTTAGTCTACACTTAATATACCTTGGTAATGCCGTTTGCTATCTTGCATGATGAAGAAAGAGACATTTGGATCATGATTGTTGACAGGGCAGGGGTAGTTCAATTTGCTCCTGGTATGGGTCCACATCTTGGGAAATGCAGATGCATTTGCTAGAGAACCATTTAGAAACTTGGTTGACATAAGGACTTTTAGTAGGATCTTTTATTTCATCCATGCTTATTCTGTTGTCTGTCAATAGGCATTGATTTCATCAGCAATAGACGTTGAGAATGTAATGTTTGTAACCATTGTACATGATTGCAAATGGGTCATTCCTTGTCTCCAATGGACATTTGCTCCCTTAAGTGACTAAAAAGGTTTAGAGATTTCTTTTTTTTTTTAATCTGCAGAACATTCCTAGCTATGTAGCTTTCCTAGCTATATCCTTGCAAGATCTTTGTTGCAGCAGCAGCCTCTGTAAAGAAAATCAGACGAAGATGACCACTCAAGTGATCGTCAATAAAATTGGAAAAACTTATTCTGAAGTTTGTGGGTACATTATTTTGTAGCTCTGCATTTGGCCCTGATGAATGTGGTTTTTAACTATCAAAGACTTATTTTATTTCCTTCTCAAAGAAAATCATGATTAATTTCACAAAAGCGGTCGTTTGCAATGCGATGTAGTTTGATTTCTCAAATTGCTGTTGACTAAAATTTAATTATCTCATATGTCAAAATGTCTCATATTTCAGGCGAATGCACAGGAGAAGTTCATGAGGATTAAACATGCATACAACACTCTCCTCAATTCTCGTGATTCGAATTCCCAGAGGAGATACAACACTGGAACTCGTGCATCTGGGTTTTCATACTCCACCGAGGATAGAAGCACCCTAGATGAAGAATTCTATGGACTCGGTAAATTCAATAATAAACTGCAGTCATTACTTTGTGCATTATATGGTATTCTTTAAGGGCTTAAGTGGGTTTGGCATGTTTTGACCAAAATGACATCCTAAGATCTGGAACATCTTGGAAAGGGAATATTTTTTCAATAAATGAAGTAGTAGGTTCTTTCCTGACCATCATTAGTTATGTAATTTCTAGGTTAATGTCTGGATATAATGCAGTAGAAACTTATGGTGGAGACCACATGGACATGCAACTTAGTATAATGTAAATTGGGTATGGCCCTCGCCAATTCGTATTGAAGAAATACTTTTGGAGCACACATCACTTGTTGTTTAGCTTGGTTCTAGCTCTTCTTTTGTTCCATCAACTTCAGATTGATGTTGGCATGTGATTGTCTGGGGCAAAGTTTCTTTTCTGATGTGTTTCCAAGTGTACGTTAGTTTAGGGATTTTGTATGTTCTTATGTTTAACCCGTTTATGCTGCAGGTAACTTTTTCAGGGATGTTCAGATAACAATAGGTAGATAGTTTTCTCTATGAGACATTGCAAGTGCCATCTGGTTCTTGGCTTACCTGTTACTTTTTAATCTAACGGCCTATATTGTTTCCTGTATTTAGAAAATTTACTTTGATTTTTACCATCTTGTTTTGCATGGCAGAGGATTTCTTCAGAGATCTACAGGAAGAATATCGTAACTGGGAATCAGGTGCATCTTCGCAAGGAAAGCCGAAGAGCTTGTGGGAGGAATTGGCGGTGAGAGTTGCTTTTAAAATGTTGCTACATTTGGAAAAACAAAATCTCTTCCGTGCTATTTGTTTTAGAACCTGTTTTTATGGCAAAAAGTAGTAGCAATGCAGAATAATTCAACCTAATGTCTTCTATCCTTGGGGTTTGAGAGCCATGATTTGAGGCTAGGACCTTATGCTTTGAATTTTGTTGCTTGAAGGATATTGGTGAAGAATTTGTGGAGTTTCTAGAGAAGGAGCTAAACATAACTGATTCAGAGGTGGAAGCAAATCAGTATGATGATGGGTCGCAAAGAAGTTCCGGGACTGAAGGTACGCAAAATGCTAGTGAAAATGAAGCTAGCAAGGGAAGCGGCATCGAGGAAAATATTGATGAGATAGAAGCTACTCTCGCTCGCTTGAAAAAGGAACTGGGCCTGTAATTGATTCATAATAATTCTGTGCCGCATATTTGTTCCGTTACTCATGTTGTGTTTGTATAGATATGATATGTTGCGATACCTGTGGCTTCAATGATCTTTGAAACAGACAAAGGTCAGTGATGAAAGCAAAGGGAGGAGTAGGAGATTAAGATCGAGTCCTGCAAACATCATAGAATAATAGGTACAACTCAGGAGTAATGTTGGAGCTCAAATTTCATTCTAATTGAAATGAAAAGCTGTTTCTTTTTAAGTTTGCATATTCTTTAAAGTATGTTTTCTGAGTAATGTGAGCTGAAAAGACTGTTTTCGGTGTTCTGGTGTCTTCACTTCCATGTTGTGGTGGTTGCATTAAAAAGCTCTAAGTAACCATAGGCTTGTTTCCATCATGTTTATGGGAATGACATTGTCTGAAAATTTCAATTTGTATCAAATTTGCGACAATCTTTCCTCATTAGACTCCGGTTGACCGGTCGTGTCTACTTAATACCGTTAGCGCGCCCGTAATTTGCCTCAAGACATTCACCCAAAGTTGCATATGCCTTTGGAGTACAATAAAAGCAGTCTTTCATGTGTCTATCCTCGACCGTGCCGTGAAAATGTTGCGACTGTTTTCCGGAACTTTCGATGCCAAAGAATCGGTATGCAAACCCCCTTTCAGAAAGAATTGAAATTGCAGGCATCGTCCAGTGGGGCTGTTAATTCCTCAATATAAAGAGGTGTAGGGCATCGTGTACTGGACCTGTTAAATCCACGATATAAAGAGGTGTAGAGGTGATTGGTTCAAGACGTGGAATCTAGAATCTACCTTATTATAATTGGTTCTCAATTTTTGGAACTTTGTAACTTATTTTGTTTGCTTGGAATTGATTTTGAAACATACCGTATTTTTTGGATATGGTTCGAGGGTCTATCTTAGAACTTATTTTTCTTTTACTTTAAACTAGAGGGATACCCGGTTCGTCTTATTCGTGACAGCTTTGAATGGCTCGAGCTAAGCTCTCGATTCCAAAATAAGAGAGTTCACAGCTTCCAGCGAGCGCATTTCTTGCAACTCCAAATTGATGCCCTTAATCTCGACATGTTTCAAGAACTCATGCACAGGACCACTCAAGTCCCATTTTTAACATCTTCACCACACGCTTCAGATTCTTTAGTCTTCCCCAACAACTCAAGCTCCCTCTGCCTACAGATGTGCTTATTTGCTTAACACAATGCTAAGAACAAGTCAAACTGAAGTGAAGGTCAAAACAGAGAATGAAGTGGCAATGTGGCGACAACCTTAGCTTTAGCTTATGCGAGCGCCTCTTGCAACTCTCGAACTTGATTGTGGACGTTCGCGCCGTTCCAAAACGCTCTCGAGGTGGCGGATTGGGCAATAACATTGAGTACCAATTCGTTGACATCGCCAACGGCGATGGCACATGGTTCATGGTCGGCAAGAGGTAGCAAAACCAGTCGAATTTGTGATTGTGCAAGGAAGAGGAAAGACGAAGGATGGACGGAGCGCTAACCGATGAGGTTAGAATTTTGGGTGAAAACGAAATTAGGATTTTGACCTTTCAACTTAGAAAATCGGTTTCGAAACCGATTTCAAAATAGGTCTGGGCAATCCGATTCTCGAGTTGGGATTCAGCTAGAATGAGGGACTGGACCGGTTTTAACCAGTTCCGTAAATTTGGAAATGGTTCCGGGACCTGTTTTCCGGGCTATCCAGACCGGTTCGCAGGTAGAACTGGTCCGGCTGGACACCCCTAAGCAGTAGATCATGCGGGACCGGGAGGGATGGATTATGTTCTTGGATACCCACGTGGGGGTTGCATGCAACACCGGTCCCCTGAAATTTCGACACGCACAATGAAACCGCTGCTGATTTAAGAAATACACGAGAGATACGAGCCGTTGAGTTTGCCCGCTACGGATGAGGTTTACACCCTGTTTAAATCCGTAATCCGACCGAGCTCGACTCGTTTGATCAGCTGCATGCGCAACGTAAGATCTTTCGAAACAGAATCCACAGCGAGATTTTCGAGCTCCACTCCCGAGTGAATAGCGAAGCGGCGGGAATTCAGGACGACAAGAGATGGCCATGGAATGGGACCGGATTTCGCCGCTCGTATCCTGAAGCAAACGGCAACAGGAAGAGGCCACCCATCTCCTTCTTCTTCCTCTCCCTTCGCCGTGACGAGAGCCTTCAGCCTCCACTGCGCAGAAGACGAGAGCGAGTCCTCCTTCAACAGTCGCCACCCGCTTCACTTCGATGGCAGCACTCCGTCAGAACGACATGAATTTTTACGGACACCTCGCGCGCTCAGCAGGCTCATCTCTCGTTGCGCCAAATGGGCCTCGCTTGACGCCGGGGCTCAGCTCCATTCCGTCGTCGTCAAAATGGGTTTCGCTTCGAACGTCTACCTGTGCAGCGCTCTCGTCGATATGTACGGCAAGTGCGGCAGAATCTCGCGCGCCCGTGACCTGTTCGAGGAGCTCGGCGAGAGGAGTGCGGTCACTTGGAACTCCTTGATCTCCGGCTATCTTCACGTGGGTTGGCCGCTGATCGCCGTGGACATGTTTCTGAAAATGCTCGAAACGGGAATTGCTCCTACGCCGCACAGTGGTTCCACTGTTTTGGTGGCTTGTGCTCAACTCAGAGACGGCGATATTGGCAGACAGATGCATGCGTTGGGTTTAAAAGCAGGGTTTGGGCGTAATGTTGTCTTCGGGACTGGCCTGATCGACATGTACAGTAAATGTTCGAATTTGGAAGATTCGAGGAGGGTTTTCGACCGGATGGCGTGCAGAAACGATATTACCTGGACGACCATGATCACCGGGCAGGCGCAGAGTGAACAGCCAAGTGAGGCGATGATATTACTGAGAGAGATGATGCGTCGAGATCTTAGACCAAACTATGTCACTTATAATAGCGTACTCTGTTCGCTTTCTAATCCAGATTATTCGAATTGGTGCAAGCAAGTTCACTGTAGGGTGATCGTGGCAGGTTTCGAGTCCAACATGTATATAGCAGTCACGCTCGTGACTGTCTATTCCGAGTGCGGTTGTAGCTTGGAGGACTTTCGCAAGGTTTGTTTGGGTGTAAGAATATGGGATCAAATCTCATGGAACGCGGTGATCGCTGGATATGCTAATCTTGATGATGGAAAAGAGGCCGTGAACTGTTTTTGCAAAATGAGAGAGGCTGGAATCTGTACAGACTTTTTCACATTTGCAAGCACTCTCAAAGCTGTAGGTTCTTTCTCTGCTCTTGAAGAGGGGAAGCAAATCCATGCTCTGATTCTTAAATCCGGGCATGCTTCTCACATGTACGTTCAGAACGGACTTGTCTCTATGTATGCTAGATGCGGCACTCTTGGTGATGCAGAAAAGGTGTTCTCATCAATGGAAGAGCATGATGTTATATCCTGGAACGCATTGTTATCCGGCTATGCGCACCATGGTTTTGGTGGGGAAGCAGTCGAGGTATTTGAGCGAATGAGAACTGATATTAAACCGGATAGCACCACCTTCCTAGCTGTGCTGACGGCTTGTAGTCATGTTGGTTTGGTTGAGAAGGGACTTGAATTCTTTTCCTTAATGAGGAGCAGTGATTTTCTCGAGCCACCAAAATTAGAGCATTATGCTACTATTGTCAAACTTTTTGGTCGAGCTGGACATCTTGAAGAAGCAGAGGCATTCGTCCATGGCATTCCAGTGAAGCCAGGTCCCTCAGTCTACAAAGCTCTACTAAGTTCTTGCAGAATTCATGGAAACAAGGAAATTGCTCTACGATCTGCAAAGAAGCTTTTGGAGCTGTATCCTGATGATCCTGCCACTTATGTTCTGCTATCCAATGTTTTGCTAACAGGATGTGAATGGATTGATGCTGCAGAAATACGGGCACTCATGTGTGATAGAAGAGTTCAGAAGAAACCAGGTTCTAGTTGGCTTTAACTCTGAAGGAGGATATGTGCTGAATTTTCTTTTCTGGGACATGGAAACCTTATCCTGGGTGGTGTCAACTGTCAGAACGTGTGAGTGGCTGTCTTTTTCCCCCTCATAGAAGGAGGAGAAATTAGCGATTACCTCTGTTAGTCCCCAGAAGCATAAATCTCTTTTAGGTATTTATCGAAATGTGACGAGGTGAAGGAGTCCATCACAACTTTTGTCCCCAGTAATAAATTCTTTGTAACTTGCTGAAAATGGTAATATGACTACTGAGGACAAACTTCAGATATAGAGAAGATAGCATGGACTACTGAGCACGGAATCAGTTTACAAGAAGTACTGGGATCTAGTAGTTTTGCCCCCTTGTTATCTAGTAAACAACAATGTTTGTTTTAGTATCTTCATTAATCGCTTTGTTTGGCTGAGACTTGCTAATGTCACCACGTTTGACGAGGAATGAAGCTACAGAAGAAGAATGCTACAAACCAGCTGAAGTGACTGCAAGTGAAACATCCATTTACCAGCGGATCATGAATTTACAGTTCTTACTTCATTATGATGCTCTCTTTGTGCATACTTGGCTGTCAATGATTCCGTTCAGCCATTTCTTGTAAGTACTATCTTCACTACAGCATTGAATTGCAAAAATCTTTTTAGGCTGCCTAAAGCGATAATGTCATAAAAGCATCCATCTTCGGCATGCTTTTATCTGGGGGAACTCATTTTCCAAATTCGCAGATCATGTTTATGAGCTGAACTCGTTTTTGATATTCGTGAATCATAATACCCTCTGGCAGTATGGTCTTAGCTATGGTTATGTCTTCCATCTCATCCTTTTCAAAGGATGTATGCAAACTTCTTCAGGTGGTTTCATCTGAGAAATTATGGAAATGTAACCTAGCATGGTCTACTGCGATTCTGTTAGGAATTGAACTGGCTATGAAATGAACGTAAACTTTATCCCCAGTAAGCAAGTGCAACGCTTTAAGAGATAATAGATGAGGAAAAGGGAAATTATCCTCAAGAATGAATGAGAAGCATATGTCATAATAAAAAAACTACTAATATAAACAGGAAGACTTTCAAATTCAAAATCTAGCAATATAAACAGGGTTTGATCTGATCAATATCGTTTATAGAACATCCCAAACTTACGATAATGGTGGATTCTAATACTGGCAGCTACCATTGTCACTCCTGGCTGTTGGATCGAAGTTTGCTGCACCCGGGTCAGTGCAACCTTCAGGAACAGGAAGATTGACTTGTTGGGCTGCTTTGCCTGCGTTATTGTTTTCATAAGACGCTTTAACCAAATCCTGTAAATGAAGTAAAGAGAGTGCAGCTATCCATTAACAACAACCTCAGGGATACCGGGGTTCTAACCATAGAAAGTTCCCTGGTCCACAGAATCTTGATTGGCATCTCCCAGAGCTGCCTCGGCCAAGTACTTGTCGGCCAATTGGACTCTCTTCACATTTTCTTGTTCCTGCACCAGCATGTTGCCGTACTCAATCAGCTTCTCAAGAGTCATTTTGGGCTGATCAAAACTTGGGGGGCCCTCCTTTGAGTTTACAAGCTTCTTCCCAATGGTGTCGACTCCCACACCCGATATCCACTTCCTAACCTCGTCATCGTAGACTCTTGCTCTTAGAGCACCAAAAAAGTCTGCAAAGTAGATTGGGGTTTGTGATGAGTAAGATTCGACACGATGCGCTTCAGAGAAAACTTACAAGATTTCCCCATCTCCATCATTTTTTTCTCTCAAAGGACCCTGTAATTTTCAAAGCTTCTGCAAATTTGTTACGCTCTTTTTATTTGATTTTGGGATCTGGGTATATTTGTTATGATCTTAATTGTGGAGAACAGATACATGCCATCCTTTCCTACATAAAGGATACTTAGCAAAAAGTAGTCAACTATTCTCCTCCACATCAGTACTGAATTTGCAATATTAGCAAAGTATCAAGAGATCTACACCATGCTTACCAATGGATTGACCAGGGAAACAATCAACAAGCTTCACGATGGCTTCCCCGGTGATATTGTCCGTCCTGAAGATACCGGTGCAAACACCAATTCGGTCCTCACGAGTGGGAGCCCAGTAGAATTTCTCCATACGACCATCACGGATTAGGGGGGCATACAACGTGGAGAAGTCGTTACCCGTGACAATGATCGGGACACGAGGATTCTCCTCCTTGTTGTACATACCAGGGAGCTGGACATTGGTCGGGTTATCAGCAATATTCATGAGTGTAGCGTTCACCATTTGGTTGTTCACTGTGTACTGCGTGGTACCTCCCATCCTACCTGCACCTGCATCGAGATCATTGATAAAGAGGCAGCACATCTTCCCTTTCTTGATAATGTCGGCCGCTTCACGGTATCTTTGCCGGATGAGTTTTGCTGGTTCTCCTGCATTTCCACTTTCCAGCTCTCCAGCACTCATCATGATGGGGCTGAAATTTCATCACCAAGCATTCAGAGCAAACGAACAGTACAATCAAGTCTAATCAAGCACGGGGGCTTCTGGTCTTTTGGTTAGATTTCAGATGAAGAACTCACTTGATTCCCATTTTGGCGAAGACGAGCTCACACTGGAAGGATTTTCCCTGACCTTTGCCACCCCAGACACCTAAAATCAGGGGAACCTGATCGAAAACCAGATTAATTATCAGTTCAGACTAGTCCACCAAATTTCTATACGTTTTTTTCTCAGTATAGGAACTTCAGACTTCTAACCTTGATGTTCGGCAAGGTCATGAAGTTCTTGGTGATGTGAACAACGAGCTTGTCCATGAAAGCAGGAGCAATGTAGAATCCATCCATGTTATTATCCATATATCTTTATCAAGGGGAACATGTAATCAGTATGTATGACAATCGAGTTTGGTCGATAATTTGACCTTCGTTCTGATTGTACGAATCGAATAACCATGTAAATCACTTACTGGCGAAGACCGGTGCTGAGATATTCATAGGAACTCAGGACGGCGTAGTGGGTTCCGGTCCCCATAGGAGCCTGAAACAGAGAATCGACCATGCCCTTGCCTCTGGTAATGTCTTGCTGGTCGTCGGAAGTGTCGTAAGCGAGACCTTTCCATTTGTCCTTCTCGGTCTGCTTCCCCTCGTCGATCTCGGCGCAAATCCTCAAGCTTCGCGATGAGGGCTTCGGCTGGGTGGTTCTGGAGCTCACCTTCTTCAGGCTGTTGCCCAAGAAGGCTGAGCTCGCGATCGCCGGGCTGGAGTTGTTAAAGCTCAACTGCATCACGGCACATAGAAACTCCATTACACAAGCCAACATGAGTCCACTCGAACTACAATCTCTCTCCATGGCAAGACCATCTCTCAAAGAAAAACATATTCCCTAACCCATTCGCATTTCTTCCGTGTTATCTGCTCCGCTAGGGATCATACTACTTACAGAATCAACTATCGAAGATTAAAGAATGACATACACGTTACCGTGCACGAGCTAGAAAACCAACGAACATTAGCAACTGGAACGGAGCGACAAGAAAAGAACCGAACAAAACAAGCACGACCATATAGAGAACATCGGGCAAAGCGAAGTACCGGCTTCCCATTAACAGTTCCGACAGTTGAAAGTGCAGCAGCCATTTGGCTAGTCAAGAAGCTTCCACTGCTGCTTCGGAGCGAAGCTTTTTTCTCGTCCGAAGTGTTTGAGGGAAGCGTGGGCTATTACTTATTAGGGACGAGCTTTATGACATTCTAACGTCCATACAAAGGGGATCAGATGAGAGAACACGTGGCGCCCCCTGGAGGCCATTACCGCGTACAGACGAAACGAGATATCCCCAATTCATTCTCGCAGGCTTCTCGGCCACTGAAAAGGTGAGGGGCTTTTTTAGCAGGTCGAAGTAGATAAATGGAGGTCGCTGGGATGGGTTTTTGGAGTGGGACTTGTGTGCCTCTCGAGAAGAACCGGGGGCCCTCCATTTTATCTCAATTATGCAATCGCAAGCAGACAGAAAACGGAATCCCTGCTATCCCAACTTGCAAAGAGAAGAAGTTCTAGGAACAATCCTTAGCTCAGGGTCATGGTAGCACACATGCTAATCGGATGGTTCTTGCTCGACTGCTATGCATTCGATCAGTCGTTTGTCCATGGATCTGGCATAATGAGCGATTTATTCATTAAACTAAGGCCACTCGAGTCATATTTTGTGAGATTCATCGCCACTTCTTTCAATCACAAATCCTGTGAATTTGAAAGGCTCCCGTTCATTTTATCTTTTCGCGTTTATCATTTTGATGGAACAAGGGCAACTAATGAAGACAATTAATAGATTCCTTTTTTGGAATGATTCATTCTTCCCAAACACAACATATAATTATCCGTTGTATTATGCTCTCCAAATGTGCTTATTCCCCCTTCTTCCTTAGCAAGTGTTTTGTGAAATAATTCCGATAAATAGAAAAAAAGAAGGCATTAAGAGACGGGACCTCCTAACCTAACCCTAGACAATTTAAAATTCTTTTTCAAACCTACTCTCATTTCGAGTTAAGAGATAGATAAATAGATATGTCATATCGCTTTAATTGAGGGCATTCCAAAATGTGAGTTATTTATCATCTAATCATTTTTTTTACAGCTAAATCCAATTCTTGGTTTCTAAAGAAAAGAGAAGGAATTTCACATTTTTTTTCTTGGGGAAGGGAGGATTAAGAAAATCTTATTGATTGTAACTTTCTCTAAGAAAAGCGTGAAAAAAAGGCTCGAGTATCACAATCCCTCTGTCACCCTGGAATGAAAAGGGTGATCTCATAATTTTCGATTTATGAAGATACATTATTAGGTGCTCCAATTTATTTTCCCATTAAGACAGAAACTAAATATATAGTACACTGATAAGGGATGTATGGATTGATCGTGAAAGATCGAATCTGAGGCAGCGATTTACGAGATTTGTCATAAAACGGTGGCTCATTTTTATGGGTTCTGCAACTTGCCAACACGCCCACGCGCATACCACATGCCCCATCATATAGTGACATAGTGACAGTTACTTAACAGTCGCACCCTTAATGCACGGTACCTTATTGGATTATCCTACATGACACTCATCAAAATTTAAGGCTAGCCTTAAAGACTATAAATAGATGTCTAGACGTACCTTTCAAGAATCAAGGACTTTTTTCTTTTGGTCGGTAAGAATGGAAGACTTTCAGTAACAAAGAAAGAATGGGAAAGAAAAGAGCTGCAAAATAATGCCACCCGATGTGCTCAAAACTCAAATGTGCCCTCGAGAAAGTCACCAAAGGACCAACCATAAGATCATGATTCATAAGTAGAGAAATGCAATCGAAACGAATTACATAAAAGTCTTCGAGAGTTGAAAGTATAGATTACATAAGATACTTGGATCGCACTGCATTAGGGAAATGGAAAAATTCCCAAAAGAGTCCTGAATATGACCGTCCGTTTAAAGGCCGATAGGGGAAAAAATAGAATAAAACTCTTTCATTATGTACAATAGGCCAGACCGTCCAACCGAGGCCTGAGGACCTCAACCGAGGCTTCCCTTACTCTCTCACCTAATAACGGTAATAATCGATAAAAGGGGAAAAAATACTTAACACCAATTACATATCTCCATTGTTTCTTCCAAGTAAATTCCTGCTACACAGCAGAACTAATAATACTCCCAACATCATCAGAAGTCAAACTCTCCCGTTGCCTGACAGAAATCAACATAAAAAAAAAAAAAAATAAAAAAAATAAAATCCATCAGAACTTCGCGTTTAAAACATAAAAGAACAGATAGAACCGAGAAAGCATGAAAAAATACAATCAATTAACTCTAGAACCTGACCTTGTTGAAAAGGATATCCTTATTGTTTATATGCATTATGCCATCCTTAAGTGTGCACTTCCACCTGCTCTTCGTCCGTGTCACCTATCCACACAAAAAATACAATCTAAAAACATAGTTTCTACCTAAACAAGATACGATAGCTCCAAGGCAGATCATCATTGTCATTCTAAAGCAACCGTCACCTTGTCAAATTGGGCTAGAACTAGGTGCTGGGTATTTAGCTCCTCCCCATCGTCCACATCATCTAAATCATCATCATCATCATCATTTTCATTCAATGGTGGCTCATCTTCATCTTCATCCTCTCCAACATCATTATGAACTCCAATAGCAGGAGTACCTGCCTGTAAGTCTGAAGAATACAAGAGGGAGATCATCTGAGTTTTCTAATACACTAGTGACGCCAAAGGACTGGCTCAAATATCATAAACTTGCAAAAGTCGCCATTACCGTTTGGAGCTGGTGTACTAGCGATATTGTAATCTTCACTCACAACTCCCTGATAATTGTATATCTTCAATGCCAAGAAAAGAGAACACATTAGAAGGGAACCAACCAGTGAGATTGCTCCTCATCTCTCTTTTGTGTGTTGGGGCAGAGGGAAGGGAAGAGAAGAGAGAAGAGGAAGGGGGGGGAGGACTTTGCAGATGCAGCTATACATACCGCATGAACAAGGCATGAATTTTTAACACAGATCATGGTATACCCTTGCACCTTATGAAGATTTCTCAAAGATCTGCTATTAGATATATTTTACCAAGATATACTCATCACATGGATCCTGAAGACAACTACAGAACTTTCTGTCCAGTGTGCAATAGGGTAAATGCACAAACATGCAAAAATTCAGAATTCTATTATCAGAAGAAGCAGAAGAAAGGATCAAGCATCCAATTCAATGTTCTAATATCTTAAGTGGTACTCACATTTGGAGTAGAAAGCATCTCATCATATGGATCAGGAGTTTGCCCATCTACTTGAGGAATCTTTGACAGTGGCCTCCCCACATGTGCCAGCATCTGCCTGTTTCTGGTGTCTGCAGCGGGTAGAGTAGTCGTCTTCTCTGTGATCTGGAAATTTACCACACCCGGTTAGCAAATGTACAACTCAGCAAATTACACAAGTTCTGAAAGAGATGCTGAAACTAAATCCACCAGGAAATGGATCAACTATCCTCAATCTAGTAAACAGTACAGACATTGGCCCACGATAAAAAACTGAGCTTAAATGAACTTGAAAACAATCACCAAACTTCAAGAACCAAATCTACACATTTATACTCCCAAAACTCTCCCTAGGTCAAAATCATGTGGCTAATCCAGTTACAAAGAGTAATTCATGGAGTCTGAATTTTCACGGCCTGAGAAAATGGCATTATAGCAACATACAAGACAAGAAATAATGTTTCACATTGTGTTAGTGCCAGTGATTATCTGAGCTGGTCTGGATTTCCAATGCCTTGGGAAACTGAGCACACCCTTGATCAACATCTAAATACTGCATCTTTTGCTATAACTTTGAACTACCAAAACAAAAAACCGGTTTACAAAAGCAACCCACTAAACACACTCTCTCTCTGTGCTTGAGCATAAAGAAACTCGAATCAGCAATTGGCAAAAATCAGCAAAATAGAACAAAAATATCAGCCAAACCAAATAACATCTAGGTATTTTCACAAGAATTAGAAAAAACACATACGGACAATAGCAATGAAAATCAAATAAGACCTGTGAATCCTCAAATACAGCATCTCCAGCTCCATCCTGTTGCGGTATATATCCACCATTCTGATAGTGCTGAACAAAATCATCGCGTTTTCTCTTTCCAGAGGCCGTGAAGAAATCCTAGAATTTTTCAACATCAAGACCATTGCTCAAACTTCAATGATAATACTACCATCATTTTATGCAAGAAAACCACTCACTAGACATCCAGGAAGCTATATGAAATTCACAATTCAGAGTAAAATAAGAGGTGAAAACTTACTTGTGTATGGGGCTGATGAGAAGTTCCTCTGTCCCCATCCTCTCTAGCCTCCATATAAGCTACATATATAAGGATAGAAGAGAAATTACAATAGGACCATTAGATTGAAACTTGTTGCAGCTCTAAGATTTTACTCACCAACGTTAACATCGACACCCAAGGGGGGTCTTTGATTCATCCAAGGTGAAGGAGGAGGCTGCCAAAAACACAAAAAATCTGCTTATGGAAAATGTGCAGGACAAGGTTTTGAATAGCAGTTGCACAAAAAGGGCTGTTTGCAAAGGGGAAAGTTCATAAAGGGCATGTCTCCAGGTACGCTAGATGTGGATATTCTCAGTGAAGCAAAATCTATCCTCCCTTAAACACTAGAGCACATGTCACAGAGTGGGAATTCTTTTAATCATAAAACAAGCGCACAAACATTGACTTCAGTAGAGAATCAAAAATTCTGAAACCGAACCTACACTTCTATCTGTTATCAGTTCTGACAGGTTTATACTGTCCATATAAATATGGCTTAACATTCAAGCCTTTGTATAGCATCAAAACATATAACAGCTAAAGTTACTATCCTCCCAGAATCATCTAAAAGATGAGTTACGAGATTAAAATTAGCCATCATGCTGAGGCATTCTTGAATAAACAAGCATCATGAAATCAACCTAGCGATCACTCAACTACTCATACTAAAATTCAAACAGTAAGATACCGAATAAAAAAGAACTGTTCAGACTTAGAGGAGTAGGGTTTCAATATTTCATTTTCCTTTTCTTTAAGCAATAATTAACAGCTCGCATTATTGAAGAACGATGGTTATACATCAGGCCCGGTGGTTTAGCTAATCAGCTTGGAAAACCATTGCACCAAGCTGAATTGCTAACCATGGGAAAGTCAAAAGCAAGAAGCATCGTATGCGGCATGGTGTAGAATACAACGAAAACTACTTTAAATTTCTATGTCCTGGGAAATAGAAATTCCATACCATGTAAGGGCTGGGTCTCCCAGCTTTCTCAGTGTTGCCACTGGAATTGCCAACACCATCATTTGAAGGAGTTGGGTAATCAGAAGATCCAGTTGGAATGTTGTACAAGTTGCTATCTACAGTCCCGGGTAGTGGGGTTGGAATGGGAGTTTGCAGTGGCGTCTACATCTCAAGGAAATCCCAATCAAATGGCAGCAACCACGAGATTCAGACCAAGTCACTTAAAAGATGAGTAAAATGACATGGCGCGAGTGGACAAGGGACCAAACTCACTGGAGGAAAGAGCATGTCAGCTGTGGGAGTTTCGAATTCTTCTGTCCCCTCGTAAGGTACATTGAGATCATGAACAGGAGCAGCCGCGCCGCCCGGTGGAGCCTTGGCGGTGGCCGACCTGTCCACTGGACCGAGAACAGCACCCGCTTGCATCATCTTCGTCTCCCACATCTGTCGTCTCCACATTCAACAAGTATCAGGAATCCCGACAGTGGTTGCGGACGCATCGAGAAAACGGAAACACGCTTTCCGCATAAAATTAGACCCGATCATACAAAAATGAGAGAGAAAGCACACTAGAAGCCCTAAATAAAGGGCAAACCTTGACAGATCTACCGCTACGCCCAATTCATCCAGACTCCAAAAATCAAATCGAAACCCACAGACCACACAACAAAGCAATTCTCTCGAGAATCCAACAAATTGAGATGGGAGCGACGAAGAAATGAACTGTTCCCGTGGAATCAAGACGAAGGGGCGAGAATCAAAATTACCCCTTGGAGCTCGTTCAGGACCTCGTCGCCGGGGCCACCGTTGTTGACGAACTCCTCCCGGACCTTGGTGATGACGTCCCCGATCACGTGGAGGTACACGGAGCTCGTCGTCGAGGTGGCCGCCATCGCGCGATTCGCTAGATTCGCCGGGGGAGAGGAAAAAAAGGAACGACCTTTCCTTTCCTCGAGGAGATCGAACGGACGTCGGCGGCGGCGGCGGCGGCGGGGAGGATCAGCGGCGGAGGGCCGAGGACACGGGCATGGACGGGGCGGGGAAGGGGTCTAGGGTTCCAGAGAGAGACAGAGAGAGGGAGGAGGGCTGTGCGTTTCTCGCGAATGATGCTCGAGAGAAAGAGAGAGAGAGATGAGGGAGGGGCGGACGAGAAAAGCAGAATAAAGACTGGAATATAAATATGTTTGCATCCGATTGTGCGCGTGGGTCCACGTGTCGAGATCTGCACGTCACTCTGGATTATTTATTTATTTATTATTTTTTGTTTGCTTTTTATTTTTTTATTTTTTCCCCTTCTTGCGGACTGAGGAGATGGATGGGGTTGGGAGGGAGCGCGCGTGCGTTGGCATGGCGAACCGTGCGGGCTCGCACGTGATCCGGACTTCGGACTTGGGCCGAAACTCTTATCTACGGCCCATCGCGCTCTCGTCTCGGGCTTGGAGGCCCATTCGTTGCTTGGGTTCCTTCTCGTGTCTGGACTTTGAGATGAAATATATGACGAGGGAGGCGAATCAATGGATTGGAAATAATTTGGACTCCGGATAAAATTTTGAGGGAGCACCGTTAATTTTCAAAAAGTCTGAACTATTAGATAAAAGCATTGTTCGATATTTAAAATATTTTGATGCTTCTTTCTCGAATTCAAAATATCCCAAACGCTTGATTTAAAGATGTTTGAAACTGCCGATTTGAAGAGAAGATTTGATTAGCTCCTATTCCTATTGAGCACGTATCGGCTAATAAATTGGACATGATAATTACTTACGATGATCAAGTTTCTTATCATGGAAAACATATATATTAATTAATGGTGAAGGTAATGATCATTTCCTTGAAAATTGATTAAAGGCTCTCTAAATCCTATCCGTTGACACCTGGATTTTTGTCCAAAGATCTCATACATTTCATAAAATTTAGGGATCAAATGTGTTGATAGCGTCATAACCTGACCGTTAAAAAAAAAAAAGTAGCATGCGCATTGCATTTTGGCGTCATGGCCATTTTTTGGTTAGCAGTAACATGTTCGCATCAAATGAATCTGGTGAAAGGGCCCGGTCGTAAATTGCATTTTAAGTGCCCCGACATGTGAAATGAGTTTGAACCTAAAAGAGATGAACCCATTTCGTTTTTCAAGCCCGAGACCCCCCCAACCCATGAGCCTGGCCACCCTCTGATGAGAATTTAGCCCACACCCTTCAATGAAAGGGTTGACTACAAGCCGAATTTGGACTCTGCTGCTCGACTCTTCTTCGACTTGAGCGCACAACATCATTCATGATGGATTTTTTCCTTTCTAATGGGCTTGAGTTGACTCGTCTGCCCATGATGGGCCCAAAGGCCCGGCCCGTGAGTTGAGGGCCCATGGAGGAAATTATTAAAGATAAAGGGAAAATCTTGGAGGCGGTTAACTCTTTGTTTTTCACGTCCTCTCTCAAAATTTACGTCTTCAAAAAACACCGCTTTCTCCCAAAGAACAGATTATCCTCTGAAGAATAGTGTGGATTCTTCCTCGTGTCGCAACACCGGTGTTTAGTCTGTGGAAATAAGGTACGTTCGATTATGTGATGTGCCTTAGAATCGGTGATTCATGATTTTCCTAGGCTCGCTTCTGCTACGTTTGTGTTCAATTCTGTGTCAAATCACTATTTTGGGGATCCGTTTCCCAAATCTTTTCCTAAAAATGGTATCAGAGTGTCTTGATCATGTTTCCCGATTACTGTTTACGTTTATAATCAAGTTTTGATTGATTGTTTTTCGTTAAACGTCACTGTTAATCATTTTAGAGACGGAAAAATCCCGACATCGCACTGTTCCCCCCTAGTTTTTGTCCGTGGTTGGCCGATGTGTCATCAGATTTCTTAGAGAATTTTACTGACAAATTAGAGGAGTCTTTCCCTACTTATTTCTTAGATGAGTTTGAAATGTTTTAGGTGTAAATATCTCTTTCTATGTTGATATTTTTCCTCTGAATATATTACTTAGTGTAATGGACATGATTAATTATTGAAAGTTCAATATTATTTATTGTTGTAAATTAATATGTTAATTTACAATTTGTTGTGGGAAGTTCAAGAAAGTTTTAATGACTTCGCTGAGCTTATTTTGCATAGAAAATTATATTAACGATAATTTCAAGTTAGGATTTTTGGAGGATAATTAGAAACTCAGTGACCTTTTGATTCTGAAACCTTGCTTGAAATTATTCATTAATATGATGGGTCTATACAAAATAGATGCATAAATGATAGGCATTAATAATTCGTGCATATATGTATGATATGTTCAGATCAATAGATTCGGCAACTAAGAACATAATTGCTGATTTGAACAAAGAAGACAAATTGAACGGCGAGAATAGTGAAATATTAAATAAGAATATTCAATATGTGCTTGAAAAGCAAGAAGCACTAAAAGCTCTTGACCATGTTATAAAGATCTTGAGAATGCTGTGTGCCACCTTGAGTTAGCAAAGGACCGCCTCAAAGCATTTGAGCAGGATATAGATATTTTTTATGTTGCTTTCAACTCAAAAGGGGCTTTAAGCTCTAAGCGCAAGCGCATTGATTCGTTCAATATGTGGAAATGCAAGGGATCAAGTCATTCTTGCAAGAAACCAATAATTAACCAACATAAGAGAGAAAAACGTTCTTGTGTAAATAGAGGAAAACGTTCTCGTGTAAAGAGTATTTCAAGGGTGAAATGTTACAACTGTGATCAGAAGGGTCACTATGCTTGCGATTGTCGTGAGCCAAAGAAGGTAAATACCCCATTGTACTTTTGGAAACTTTGCATATGTGTCAAGTTTTGTATTCTTAACTAAATCTAATCATTTGTGGATTGTAAATTCGGGAGTAACAGACCATGTAGCGAAGGATAGAGAATCCTTCGTAGAATTTTGACGAGTTCCGACTGGAACTAAGTGGATCTATGTAGGAAATAACTCCAGAGCTGAAGTTAAAGGAATTGTCACCTGTCAATTGAACATGCGTGGTAGATGCACCTTGTTCCTACATGATGTATTATATGCTCCAGAGATTCGTCAAAGTTTAGTGTCTATTTTGGTGTTGGTTAAGCTTAGTTTTAGTGTGAACTTTCATAATAGCAATGTAGATTTGTATTTGCAATACAAACTACTATGGTTGTGGTCATTTCTTGGATGGTTTTATTGTACTAAATGTTGACTGTGGTGATGTTAATGTTTGTTATTCCCTTTTCACGTCTTCTACTTCATATAATAATGATGTGAATGTGTGGCATGCTAGACTTGGTCATATTGGCTAACAACCTATGAATAGACTAGCAAAAAATAGCTTGTTGGGTAACAATGAAAAAGTCGATTTGCGCATATGTGAGCATTGCTTAGTAGGGAAAACAATAATAAAACCATTTGGAAAAGGGAAAATAGCTGAATTTCCTTTGTATTTAATCCATTCTGAAGTCTGTGGTCTATTAAATGTGAGAGGAAGGGACTGGACTATTTATTTCATCATATTTATAGATGATTATACTCAATTCGGATATGTCTATTTGATTTCTCATAAATCTGAAGCATTGAGTTGTTTTAAAAAGTTTATGAACTTGGTAGAAAATCAATTAGACAAAAAATAAAAGTATTGAGATCCGATTGAGGTCGTGAATATTTATCTGATGAGTTCAGAAAGTTATGTGATGAAAAAGGAATAGAAAGACAGTTGTCTACTCTTTATACTCCTCAACAAAATAGTGTTGCGGAAAGAAGAAACATAATCCTTTTAGAAATGGTTAGGTTTATGATGGCGCATGCTAACTTACCTATCACTTTTTAAAGTGATACGTTGTTAACTGCTGCCTATATATTTAACCGAGTGTCTTCCAAATCAGTTACTTCCACTCTATATGAGTTATGGACAGGTAGAAAATCGAACTTAAGGCTTTTTAAGCCATGGGGTTGTACTGCCTATACTTATGAGCCCTCTCACAAGTTTGAGAAATTGGGTCCCAGAGGAAATAAGAGTATTTTCATAAGATACTCTGAACACTTAAAAATGTATGTGTTCATAGGTGAGCAAGAAAGTGATAATATAACTGAATTTGAATCACGGAATGTCACATTCTAAGAGGATGATTTTCCTAAGAAGGGCGAAATATATGAGGACTACTCCCTATTTGAAACATTGGATCTAGATAATGAATTTAGTGGTGTCGCGACCTACCCTCGGGGGGAGGGAACAAGTTTAGGGGTATTGCCTAAAGGACGGGCCTAAGACCCATGATCAGACGCGAGCTCTCCCAAGCCCATACCCCGTGTGACATTGGAATATTCTTTAGAGTTTTTGCACAAAAGGAGTCACCACTAGCCTATTGGGGTAGGCTAGAAACCAAGTGAGGTATGTGAGTATACCTCACTTCCTACGCAACCAGAGAATCTAGGTTCATGGACTTGATTACACTAATTAACCAATTAGTGCCATTTCGGTACCTAATCTTGTTCATTTTTAACAAAATGATTTTCATCAGGTAGTTTGGATTGATTTTATACCTATCTACTAACATAGGAGGTGAGCATGCGGGTGCGCAATCAATAAAGTAATAATTATAACTACCAAGATCCTATTTGCCCTAAAATTGAATATATACCAATTAAACACAAAACGCGCCAATTAAACATGCGATAAAAACAATATACAAGAAAATAAAGACTTAATTACACTAAAGTAGCAATACATAGCAATTCCTAAACAAACCCCATTATTTTTGGATTTTCGATTTTTTTTTTTATTAATTAATTAATTAATTTAAAAAATTAATTTAAAAAAATTTTTTAATATTTTCTGAGTTTTTTTTGAAATTTCGGAAATTTTTTGAATTTTTGAATTTTTATCATTTTTTATTTTTATAATTAATTTTTTTGAATTTTTAATATATATTTAATATTTAATATTATTATACTTCAATAAAATGGGTTCGGACCAGGTAAACCCAATCCGGCCCGTGGACCCAACCCAAACCCGGATCCAATACTTTTGGATTTTTTAAAAAAAAATTAAATTAAAAAAAAAATATCATTTCGATTGTCTTTTCTCACCGCACACTCCCTTTGCGATTCCTCCTTCCCAAGACCAACTTTTCCTTTCTCTTTTTTATTTATTAATATTTTGTTCTACTTTTTCATTTTTTTATACTTTTCTTTTTCTCTTTCTTTTATTTATTTTTTATTTTTTTGGGTCTTCTTCTCCTTCGTGCTTGCCCCTGCACGCCTTTAACCCTCCCGAAGAGGGTCTTCTCCTTCCTCGCGACATTCCTCACCAAAATTCGTTTCTTTACCAAGACTAATTTGAACAACAACATTAACCAAAGCACTTAGCATCATTTCTAACATCAAACCACCCCGACGCAAATCAACGCCGGCCATCTAACTCCGAGGGTTGCTACACCATTTTCGGATGCAAACACCCACAGCTCAAGCACACATGATTACTTCATGAAAATCACATGGAATCGTGATGAAAACATGAGAGACAGACATGATCCAACATATATATGAACAAGCGCAAATTAAACCGAGTTTGAACGCGGGTTTTTTCTCGGTTCTCTTTGAGACATTTTGTCAAACACTGGGTGTGCGATAGCTAAAAGAGGGCATACGGCTCACTTGAGGCTCAAATTCGAGTAAAGATCAACACAATATGCACAAGCAACGCTCAAGATCAACTAAGGGACATATATCACACTCGAACAGATGCGAACACAGCAAGTATTTTTAGCCACCACAGCATACTCACAGATTCGAATCTCTTTTGGGCATTTCATCAACCGGTTAGCATACACAATAGAAACGAAGGATCTTCGAACTGGTATAGACTCAAACACAGGCTTGGACGTCTATCAACATGCACTAGGACATCTATGAGCTTTCATGGAGGACCGGTGAAGTCGAAGCTCGCGAGAACAGGTCGGCCGTGAGCTCCGGCTTGAGACCTCGAAGTGAAGCGAGAAGCCTACCTGGTTCGGATGGCGAGTAACGGGCGTACCCCAGGCGACGGCGACGCACTCTCTCCCCAATCGTCTCCCTCTCCCCAGGGTTTTCCTCCTGCTTTTTCGTCCCTTCACTCCTCTCCCCCTTTTCCGGGTTTTTTTTTTTTTTTTGTTCCTCTTTCAAACTCCCTGTTTTTGCCTCCCCCTCCTCGTCTCTTTCTTTTCTTTTGTTTCCTTGCCGAGATCTCTCCCTGCTTTTCTTTCTTCGGCTCCTCGTGCGTCCGAAATTGGCTATGCGTCTCTTCCCTTCCCATGCTCGCTTGCCCCGCGAGATGATGCTGTCTCCTCCGCCCTCTGCCCCTGCTTTCGGCTTCGCCATTTCCCCACGCGAACGGCTACTTTCCGCTTTTCTCTTCGTTGGTTCCCCGTGCAGTAAGCGGCTGAGGGAGAAAACAACGGGGTGGGCCGGGCCGGAGGGAAGAAGAGGGCTGGGTTGTGCAAAGGGGAAGAGAAAGAAAAAAAAGAAAAAGTAAAGGGGAGGGTTGGGCCCAGGCCCACGCAAGGAGAAAATAAAAGGAAAAAAAAGAAAAAAAAAAGAAAAAGGGGCGGGTCGGGCCAAGGCCAGATCCGGCCCGACCCGGCCCTCACAACTCATTTTGTTTTTTTTTTTAAAGGAAATTAATAATTAAAATTTTTGATGATTTTTTTTTGATTTTTTTGATTTTTGATTTGATTTTTTTTTATATACTATTTGAAAGATAAGAAAAATAGGTATTAACAGCTGCCCCTCTTTGAATGTATCCTCGAAGAGGTTGTAATCAAAGATAGAAGACACCTATATTATTTTTGGCGATAGAAAGACCCTAGGTACATATGCACGTATTAGGTCGATGAAAATGACTCATAACTATGGAAACGCGTCTTGTCAATAAGTTGACGAAAGATTTCGGGCTACAAAAGCCCATCGAGTCATAAAAAGTGAGGAAGACTCTAGGATACAAGGCTCTCCGAGTCATAAGAAAGGATGGAAAACTCCAAGATACAAGGCTCTCCGGGTCATAAGAAGGATGGAAGACTCCAGGATACAGAGCTCTCCGGGTCATAAGAAGGGAGGAAGACTTCAGGATACAAGGCTCTTTGGGTCATAAGGAGTGGGGAAGACTCCATGATACAAAGCTCTCCGGGTCATAAGAAGTGAGGAAGACTCCAGGATACAGGGCTCTCTGGGTCATAAGAGGTGAGGAAGACTCTAGGATACAAAGCTCTCCAGGTTATAAGAAGTGAGGAAGACTCCAGGATATAGGGCTCTCCGGGTCATAAGAAGGGAGGAAGACTCCAGGATACAAAGCTCTCTGGGTCATAAGAGGTGAGGAAAACTCCAGGATACAAAGCTCTCCGGGTTATAAGAAGTGAGGAAGACTTCAGGATACAGGGCTCTCCGGGTCATAAGAAGGGAGGAAGACTCCAGGATACAAAGCTCTTCGGGTCATAAGAGGTGAGGAAGACTCCAAGATACAGGGCTCTCCGGGTCATAAGAAGTGAGAAAGGTTGAGGTCTCATCATGTTAAAACGAGTTTTGACCAGGTATGATAGTCTCACTGTGTATGAACAGGTTTCGATTAGGAGGTGAACAAGTATGGTTTACAGATGAACCCACCAATCTTAGAAATGACATGGTTTAAGGTTAACCATAAACCTTTGGGAGATGACATGGTTTAAGGCTAACCACGAACCTTTGGTTTTTTTAGGGAAGCACCCGCTAACCCCCTAGAAAACAGCATAGCTTTACTGATGAATCCTGTCAAACTCAACTTGAGCAAATGTCATTAGAGACGTCATCAAGAGACTTATTGGCAATATTGCAGCAATAATTGAACAAAATAATTAACCTAAGTCCGATTGCTTTAGAAAAACATTCGATGTCCATCGCCTCATGTGGCGCAAAACCTCATCTTGCTCGTGGATATATCATTAATCATCAAATTCTCTAGGAGACAAGCTCTCATCATAACGGCTACGACTCGAGAAAAAGGTTCATTAAGCATGCCAAACTAGAGCTTTTAGTCAGAAAGGATTTCTCACACACTCTCAATAAAATGGCTACTTGATCCCATCCGTTCATGTGGGAGATAATTGATTGCTGAAGGTATCTCACATAACCTATGTTGAAGGCTTCCGGAAACATTCACAATGAGCACAATCTGATCGATCAAAAAGGTCTTTTGAAAGGACCGCAATATAGGCTCGGTTAGGGCTCACACAAATGAATTGTTGCTTTGAGACCAATAAATGAACATTTGTCATTGTCTTCATTGGGTTTACAAGTCGAGAGCTTGGAAGATAAGAAAAGATAGAATTACTTCCACTCCTTCAAGTAGTAGCTTCTTTGTGGTATTCTCAATTTCACTCAAATTATCCCAATCAGAAGAGGCTTCGGAAAATGGTCATAATGTTGGCTCGGGAAAGGCTCGAAAGGCTTAAAACTTTCAATAGGGTCTTTAAGAGTCGGTGATCATCATGGCATCGTGACCAGGTCACTTGATCTTTCCAAATCATTTGGCTTTTGAAATACAACACATCTCGAAAGTCCCTTGATTAAGCATATCTGCATGGGAGCTTTGCTTCTTTCTTTAATTTCCTTTGCACTCGTGATGATGATTTTTTTTTTTTTTGGCATTGGCCTTGCTTTTACCAGGCACACTGCTTTTTCATGCCCCCTAGTTTGTTGAACTTTTCGCTTTTTGAACTTTTGGAGCTCTTATGACTTTCGAGATGCTTTTCACATTGTTCTCGTAATTGTCAATTGTTTTTGATCAATTCTTATGCTTTGCCCCAATGAAGGGAGATGATCACCGCTCGGGGTTTAGAAATGAATAATCATGCCCAAATTGGTTAAAGCAATGGGTATCAGTGTTTGGGTGGAGAATGGAATGCTCTTCTTCACATTGGGATGAGTCAAGATCTAATGAGAATTCCTTTGAAGCTATCACCAGAAGATTGATGCAAGTGAAAGTAATAGGATCTTTCCCAATCATTCACTTTACAACACGACTGTAACCTCCTATGCTGCCCCAATGTTGGGTCGTCCTCGACAGGGGTATTTTGGAGGATCATCTCTATTTGGCCCGAAGGACTAGCAATATGTCAGCTTGGCGTTTGGGATTGATGAAGGAAATGCCTTTATCATTTCGATCTTCACGCTCAATGCGAATGGATCCTCCGTCCTAAGAGAAGGTTGTTTTTCACTCTACTCTTGAAAGTGTTCGAAGGATGTGTTTGGAAATGACTTACCTTTCTTCATCCTAAGCACTCCTTGTTTGGCATGATTATTGTTTCAACTTTTTATCCGAATAAAATCATTCTTACGAGCTCCCCTCTTCGAGAATTACCGACATGAAGCACGTATAGTGGCACTAGAAAATAGGTGGTACGAATGACGCTATGCCCCCCGGTTTTTTTTTTACCTCTCATTTAAGAAAAAGAGATATTCAACCATTTGTGTGGAGACTTGATGGGTCTTTTGAATCGACTTTTCCCTCCGCCATTTTCCTCATCGAACGGTAAGGTGCCTGAAACACAAATAGATATGAGTGTATGTGATATATGTATAATATCTATGATGCTATGCATGATGCCATGTGACTCAGATTGCACATGAAGTGGTTCTTCAGCCGTGATTTCAATCATGGAAAGTATTTCTTGACTGCATCTGAGTTTACAGGTCTAGGTAATTCACTGCCATCCATTTCAACTAAAATCATAGCATTACCAGGCATAATCTTTTTAATGACATACGGCCCTTCATAGTTCGGGGTGAATTTGCCACGAGGGTCTGGTATAATCGGAAGCACTTTCCTCAGCACCGGGTCATTGACTTCAAAGTATCTAGGATGCACCATTCGATTGAAGGCTTTTGCAACTCGTCTCTGATAGCATTGGCCATGACACACAGCTTGCAATCTCTTCTCATCAATCAAGTTTAACCGCTCATGCCTCTGTTGCATCCACTCAGTCTCATCGAGCATAGATTGGGAAAGGACCCTTAGAGAAGGACCTCAACTTCAACATGTAAGACTGCCTCCATCCCATACACGAGTGAAAAAGGAGTTGCCCCTGTGGAGGTGCAGATAGAAGTTCGATATGCCATTAGCGCGTAAGGGAGTCTATCGTGCCAATCACGATAATTTTCGGCAGTCTTCGATAGGATTTTCTTTATGTTCTTGTTTGCCGCCTCCACTGCTCCATTCATTTGAGGACGATACGGTGATGAGTTCAAATACTTAATTCGAAACTCACTAAACAATCCATTTATGACTTTGTTGTTCAAATTAGTGCCATTGTCGGTAATGATCGCCTTCGGCACCCCGTAGCGAGCAACCATGTCGCGACGAATGAACTTCGCCACATTCTTGGTAGTAACATTAACATATGAATTGGCCTCGATCTACTTGGTAAAATAGTCTCTCGCCACCGGGATAAATCGATGCCCATTTGAAGCTTTGGGATTAATGGGCCCAATCATGTCAATTCCCCACATTGAAAAGGGCCAGGGTTGAGACATTTGGTGAAGTTCATTTGGAGGGACATTTATCCTATCTCCATAAATCTGGCATTGGTGACACCGTCGTACGTGCTGAATGCAGTCAAACTCCATGGTCAGGTAATAATAACCGAGTCGCATGATCTTTCTCACCAAGAAGTGTCCATTCATATGGAGGCTACACTCCCCTTCATGTATCTCCTTCATCAAACGGTCGGCTTCTTTAGCGTCGACACACCTTAGCAATGTCGAGTCGAATGACCTTTTGTAGATGACATTTCCACTGGAGAAGAATTTCGATGCTAACTTTATTAAATGCTTTCTATCTGCTGCTTCACTTCCTTCGAGAAATTCACCATTCTGCAGGTACTTCAAGATGTCATGATACCAAGGCTGTCCGTCCGGTTCTTCTTCAATCGTCATGCAATAAGCTGGGTGCCTAAAGATTTCAATTCTTAATGGTTCAATGTCCAAGCCTCCAGCTACTTGTAACATTGAAGACAAGGTAGCTAGGGCATCAGCAAACTGATTTTGAGACCTTGGCAAGTATTGAAATTCTATTTCTTGGAATTCTTCCGTCAACCTCCCCAGGAACTCATGATACGGAATCAATTTAGAATCCTGTGTTCGCCATTCGCCTTTAGTCTGTAAGATGATAAGGGTTGAATCACCATAAACTTGCATCTTTCGGATCTTCATGTCAATAGCAGCTTGGAGGCCGAGAATGCACGCTTCATATTCAACAATATTATTTGTGCAAGGGAACGTCAATTTATCGGCAACAGGGTAGTGCTGACTGTCTGGGGAGATAAGAACTGCCCCGGTACCCGACCCAGCTAAATTAACTGCGCCATCGAAGTACATCGTCCATTTGTCACTTGATACAAGTAAAATTTGCTCCCCTGCATCACTATCCTCATCAGATGTCCTGGACCTCTCGGGACTTTCTGCCAACATGTCTGCTATGGCGCGACCTTTAGCGGACTTCTGCCCTAGGCTCTGAACGTCAAACTCTGAAATTAAGATTTGCCACTTGGCCAACTTGCCAACCAATACCGGCTTCTCCAGGAGGTATCTGATGGGATCATTTTTGGTCACCAATAGGATTCGGTGATGGAGCGTGTATTGCCGCAGCCTGTGCAAGACCCAAATCAAGGCCACACAAGTTCTCTCAACTTCTGTGTAGTTCATCTCGGAAACAGTAAACTTCTTGCTCAAGTAATATATCGCGCATTCTCTCCCGTCATTTGGTCTTTTCTGTGCTAACATGGCTCCCAATGATTCGTCATGTATGGTCAAGTACAAAATTAGGAGAATTTTAGGGAGAGGGGGTACTAAAACTGGTGCGTGAGTGAGATAGTGTTTTATCTTCTCGAAGGCACCCTGACACTCGATGTCCCACTCAATTTTTGCATTCTTTTTCAGGAGCTTGAAGAATGGCTTCGTTGTTTCAGACAATTGATAGATGAACCTCGCCACATAATTGAGTCGCCCCATCAGGCTGTGGACTTTCCTAGTGGTGGTCGGGGATCGTAAATCACAGATAGCCTTAACCTTTGACGGATCAATCTTTATGCCCTTGTTACTAACCATGAACCCTAACAGCTTCTTCGATCTTGTCTCAAAAAATATTTTGTGGGATTGAGACGTAACTTGAATTTCCGAAGATGTTTGAACAGTTTTTGCAAGACTCCAACATGGTCCTCACCTTGTCTTGACTTTGCAATCATATCATCAACGTATACCTCAATCTCCTTGTGCATCATGTCATGAAACAACGTGACCATGGCTCTTTGATACGTTGCCCCAGCATTCTTTAGACCAAAAGGCATCACTTTGTAGCAGAAAGTTCCCCAAGGAGTTATAAATGATGTTTTGCTCGTATCCTCCTTCTTCATACGGATTTGATTATATCTAGAAAAACCGTCCATGAAGGAGAATAACTCAAATCCCGCCGTGCTGTCAACCAAGACATTGATATGCGGGAGTGGAAAATCATCTTTGGGGCTTGCTCGATTTAGGTCACGATAGTCAACACATACCCTGATTCGCCCATCTTTCTTCATTACTGGTACGATATTTGCTACCCAATCAGGATAATGTGTCACTTCAATAAAATCTACTTTCAGCAGCTTCATTACTTCTTCTTCGATCTTCTTGGACAACTCTGGTTTAGTTCTCCTAAGTCTTTGCTTCTTGGGTGGCATATCAGGATCTGTTGGCAGAGCATGCTCCACAATTTCGAGGTCCAATCCTGGCATGTCGGCATATGTCCAGGCGAACACATCTTGATATTCTTTCAAAAGATTAGTCATCTTTTCCGCCTCTGACTCTAAGAGACATGCCCCGATCCTTACTTCCCTAACATTCTCTGCATCACCTAAATTTATGGTGATTGCTCGCTCTTCTGTCAACGGCTTCAATCTTTCATGTCGATTCCATTCGCGTTCAGTCCCCTTTTGATCGTCATCGTTGGTGTCATCGGAACCTGAGAGACTTTCTTCATGCATGTTTGAGTCATATGCGTCCTTATTATGATTATGCATAATGTAATGCCTGAGATGCGATAAAATGAGTTAGAGCAATGTCAACAATAAAAAGGATGCATGTCGTTTTTCGAAGAATTTTTTTTTTTTGAAGTATCTTTGTAAAAGTTTCAAGAACTCATCCTCATATCCTCGGATTTCCTCGTCCTTGCAAGGCAATCAAATAAGGGAGCATGTGGAGATCTAGGCCTCAGTGACCATCATATGATTAGTTTGATGTGCCTCCACATGTCCTTAATAAAACATGTGTCTATTTTATTGAATGAGGAAAGATAAGGCCGTATTTTAAACACACACTACCCACGACCAACGGCTCAAGATCGGGGTTGACCATAGTTCACATTACAAATGACATAAACGGGAAATAAAGAAAGAAAAACTACGAGATCCCACGCAGGGGAGAAGACATAAAACAAAAGACTAGGCTAGACGAGAACCGCCCTACTTTAAAGGGACAACCATGACTTTAGAGGACTCAACTTCCTCGCATGCTAGGATGGTGCATACGACGTCTTCCTTGAATAGCTCAGTCACACCATAGATGTCCACCTCTTCCTCGAATAACATCCTTGGAGGTCTTGGAAACGTTTCTTCCAACAATGGGTGAAATGGGCCTTGACTGCCCTCACCATCCTCGATTTGGGCAATACGTTCACTCCAATCTCTATACCCACCTTAGCCTCCCCGGGCATTTCGGCCTCTCTGCCTTCCACGGCCCCCTCGGTTGCCACGATCACCTTGCTCGCTACGACCTTCTCACCCTTCAACATATCCTAGGCCTCTCCTCTTCGAGTTTTTATGAGCTTCAATGGGCTTTCGCACACCCTGACTATGTGATCCAAGGCCCTCTCCAGGATTATACCCGCTTGCCAGCATGATTTTTCCCGCAGCTATGGCTGGCTTAGACAATTTAAGAGCCTTTGTGAAAGACCCTATATGCACATGGACCATGGATACCAGCTCAAGGGTTTGAAAGCTGGATTCCTCGGTACACTTTGGCTCCACATAAGGGATGGCTGTCTCGTGATAGATCTTGAAGTCGGATTCTCCATGGACTGTGATAAGCCTGTTGTCCACCACAAATCGTACCTTCGATGGAGGCCGGAGGCAACAAAGACTGTGTGTGGATCCATGGTCTCCTAACAGAAAATTAAAAGCGCTTAGTATATCTAACACCTGGAACATGGCTTGGAAAAGTACAGGGCCAATCAGCAGCTCAAGTTCAATTTCTCCTATCACTTCCTTCTTCATCCCATCAAAAGCTCGCACAGTCGACTTGCTAGTACGGATTCTCCCAAGATCAATGCCGAGACGGTGGAGAGTGCCAACGGGCATATATTGAGTGCCGAATCGTTATCGATCAATACTCTTTAAACAAGAGTGCTTTCATGTTTCACCGAGATGTGTAGTGCTTTGGTATGACTAGGACCATCGGGGGGGAGATCTTCATCAGTAAAGGAAATTTGGTCTTTCAGTAGAACGGCCTCGGCGAACTCCTCCAATTGAACTTCATCGATTGATTCTGGCACATGCACCTCATTAAGGATTTTCAGCAATATGTCCCTATGCTTCTCGAAAGATTTGAATAATTCCAGGAGGGATATTTGAGCTGGCAACTTTCGAAGTTGATCTACCATGTTGAACTCACTGGACTTTACTACAGGCAAAAATTGTTTTGCCTCCTCCTCGGTCACGGCCTTCTTTTCTACTCCCTTATCAGGTGCGTAACAACGGCCTAATTGCGTGACAGCATCTACCTCATTTGTTCCGTAACCCCAAGGTACAGCTTTGGGATTGAATTTGGGAGAATACTCTAGCATTATCATTCCGTCTTCCTCCTGGGGAGGCAATTCAATCGTGACCGGCATTGTGTTTCCTCCCGTGACTTCGATTGTCGACATCTCTTCGACCATAAGGTCGATCACCGTGGGTTCAGCAATTTCTAGCTTGATATTGCCGGCGAGCTCCTCATCGGACAATTCAATCACCATCGGGGTAATCATAGCTATCACCCCTTCCTCGTACAAAGCTGCGGTCTTCGAAATTCCATGCATAACCTTCTTTGCCGCATAACCTTCTTTGCCCGAGACATACCAGCAAAGTTGCAAAAAGATGAGCGGAATGAGGATGGCATGGTCATGGTTATGACCTTCTCTTCCTCTTCTCCGCGTATGATTACTCCCGTGGCTACCATCCTACGGACGCGATTCAATTTCTCTTATAGGGTCACATTCTCCTGGCCTTCATAGTATCCTACTAGCACTAGGGATTCATATAACTCGGAAGCATCCAACACTAGAAGCTGTTGACTCGCTCGCGTGTCCTCGAAAATTGAGTTCACTCCCCCTACATGATTTGGTAGAGGGTTCTGTTGCACGTTAGGCTAAGCCTCCCTAAAAGTCAAGATGTTCTTGTCTAGAAGCTGTTGAACTTTGTATCTCAGCATGTGACAATTATCTACTCATGCCCCCTTTCTCCCATGTGGTATTCACATGTCTTGGTTATATTGAACTCGGCGAACCTCGGGGGGTTATCTCTAGGCACCTCCTTTGTGACCATCCTCTTTTCAAGAAGCATGGACAATTACTTTGACAGCGGGCGTGGTAGTGGAGAAAACCCCTTTCGTAATGGCCTCTTGCCATTATCGTATGCTTGTGATGAACTACCTGGAACCATCGTAGGCTTGTGCGCGGGTGTTGCGGTTGGCCAAGGGAAATGTGGCTCTTGCACAAGCGTTACTTCAATTACGGCCTCCTTATCTTTTCTTGCTGGGAATTTCTTCGCGCCTCCGGTTGAAATCTTTCCCTCAACTATCGCCCATTCAACTCCTTCACCTACCTCAACTAACTGTGAAAATGTCTGGCAACCCGAGAATACTAACCCTTGGAAGTATTCAAAGGGCAATGTTTTGAGGAACAGCTGCTTCATCTCCCTCTCATTCAAGGCCGGCTTCACTTGTGAGGCAATTGGTCCTCCACCTTTGCGCGAAGGCCTTGAATGACTCATTCATCTTCTTCTCAACACGAGTCAACTCTTCCCTCGTGGGGGCAAGCTCAGTGTTAAACCGGTATTGCTGCAAGAACTCATTGGTTAAGTCGTCCCAACTAGTGAATTCTTCAATGTCCAGCGCAATGAACCACGTTAGAGTAATGCCTTCCAAAGTATCTTGGAATGTGTGTATGAGGAATGGCACGCTGTCAGCATAGTGAGCCATTTTCCTCATATAATACCTAAGGTGGGTCCTTGGGCATCCCGTTCCGTCATACTTTCTTGTGAACTCAGGCTCCTAAAAATTCTCAGGAAAGCTCGTCTTGGTGTATGGAGATAGTCTATCAGCTCCTTTCAGCTCGTAACCTTGCAAGACACATAGTCGCTCTTCCATCTTCGCCAAACGTTTTTCACTGTCTTCACTTAGGCGGGGTGTTGGGTTTTCATTTGGAGAAGGATCCAGATTAATGATGATTGGCGTGACAGAAGGAGCTTCTCCGGCAATTTCTTTCCCAGGGAGATCAGCAACGTGCGTGCCTCTTGTCGACGGGGAAGCGTGTCCTAATAACGTAAGAGTGGATGTTCCAGTGACAGCTACAGCGGGGGGCTCCTTAAGCTTCTAGCTTATTTCAAGCATCATTGCGGTGAGTTGGGCCAGCTGGTCCTCCATCTTGGCCATGCGCACGTTGGTGTCATCGTTCTCCATTTTGACTTTTGCACGCGTGCGAATTGGGGATCTCCGCTTGGTCGTGTCGACGATCAGTAAAAGACAATCGATTGGTTAGTTCCTGAATGCAAAGGTAGATAAGCATATATAAGTACAAGTAATAATTAGGCGGTCGGCCCACGACAAAGATCTAATCGCCCCAATTTGCTCATTTCATTGAAAGCCAGGTTGTTACATAATACAAGGAAAAAACGCAAAAGAAAACCCCTAAACAATGAAGCTATTTCAAAGATGAAAAGACATTCTCATAACTCCCAATTTTCAACATCGAGACTCGAGACAAACTCCTTAATATTGCAACGCATGTGAGTATGGTCCTACTACATATTGTGCTCGACTCAATCTAATTGATGAGGACGGCTTCCGCTTGTGGCAGCTCCACTAACTCGGGTTAACTTCGAAGCATGCTTCTCGGCTTCCTCGAGCTCTCTCTTGAGGCGCTTGATCTCGGCTCGATGGGTGATCTTCAATGGCACTTCAGGAATCTTCGGGTGGAGGCTCTCTGGAATCTTGTGTCTAAGGATGTACTCCTTCGAGGCATAATAGGTCTTTTCTTGCCTCTCCAACTCTTCTTCAGGCCATATCAACTTCCGGGGGTGGCACATATCCCACATTGACTTGACCAATGCGACGGAGTCTTCGTGGTCTTGGCATCCGTCAGGGAAGTCTATCCTGAGCGGGTCCTCTGGATCGCCGGCGGAAGCTATTGAATCTCTTGAAACTGACGGGTGACTCGAGTCGGGTAATATTCGGTGACTCCAGTGATTCCTAACAAAGGAATAGGTCCAATAAGCCCACACACAAACTATGCTTCTCGAACTCGGAGCCATTTGGCATGCCATTAGAAATCCTCAGGCCCGGGGTTGGTCGTGAAAACTAGCCATTCAGAATAATGATAATCAAGGGCGAACTTTTTCCTATCTCTAAACTTTAGGATAGGGTGACTAGAGTCAGAAATGTCGCTCACAATCATCAAGTTACCGAACCCCTTAATGTGAGAGAAAAACCAAATTTGCAAGAGTGTAGGAGGAGCATGAAAAAATTTGTCTTTATTTTCTTTAAAACGAGTAAGGGAAAGAAAAGTTTCAGTCAAGATAGCATTAACAAAACCCTTTCCCATACATACTTCACGAACTACCCACGCTACGGAAGGGGTAATGGCATTTCTACAATGTGGGAATATCACAAACCCGAAAAAAAAAGCTAGTAGGAATATCTTACTCTTTTGGAAAGATGGGACATTTTGAAAAAACTTATTTAGAAATGAAAATGGGTAGGTTTTGCAATTAGCATTCAAAACTTTTCTCACATCATCTTCTTTAATTTTAAGGAAATCAGATAAGGTCGATGCATGTTCAATTCCTACAGGTGGGCTAACCAACTCCGACGCTAAGGGCTTTCCAATGGCAATACTGTATTCCTCCAAGGTTGGAGTGAGCTCGTGATCACCGAGTACGAACGTGCAAGTTGCGGGGCACCAAAAATGCGCTAACGCTTGCACAACATCAGAATGAGTTTCTATCTCCAATAGGGGAAGTAAATGTCCAACATATGATCGCACCCAATCATGGTTAGTTGGATCTAATCTCTCCCACCATGCACGAATCTTGGCTTTCGGGACGGGGATGATGCGAAGGTTGGATACCCCCATCGTGTGATCAACCTAATTTGTCGTGGACCGGCCAAAAATGAAAGCAAATAAGTAAATTGCGATGAAAAGAATTCAAGAAAAACTTACCCTACTCATTGAGCAGCGATGTAAGGGTCATAAACATGTGCATGGACAGTGGTTCAATTTCTACTTTAGATGGCCTAAAATGAAGCCATGGGATCACAGGACTGAACCAACATGCTCGTGGCTAGGTCGTGTTACCCATGACTCTGGCTTCGTCAAAGGACTGACCCGTGTCGCATGCTCGCAGACCAGGGTGGGGACCTCTAACATCAAGAAAGAAATTTCGGGTTGAGATGGGCGACTCGTACTATATGCTTGTAGTCGGAGTGGTATCCACCTCAACACCATCCTAAGTAATCCTATGCGGCCCAGGTCCGGCGGCAAGTTGTGTGTGCTAAAGTGTAGTGCAATGTAGGAGATGCAGGCATGACAATTCATAAGCAATTAACACTTCATACATGAATAATAAACCATACATTCCTTCACCTCCATACAAGACAAATGTGAGTAAACACTTCCCCTTATACCTTCCATTCTACAAAAACATTTAACACCTTTAATGTTAGAGACATAGGGGTGTGCAACATAAACCGCCCGAACCGGACCGGATCGGTTGGTTTCGGGCGGTTCTAGAGGGTCTCGGTCCGGTCTTAGGTTCCTATTTTTGGAATCGGTGATCGGTTGGTCCGGTTCTCGGTTTGGGGGTCGGAACCGGACCGACCGGACCAGACCGACCATATATATATAAATATATTAATTTCTAAACTAATTTACAATACCCATTACCAGATTCATTTTTTCCTCAAAGCTAATTCCTTTCTTGCGTTTCTTTACACTCAACAGTAAACATCACATCAGTTTTTTAATTTTACAATTCTTATTTTCCTTTTCCCTCTTGAAACTGAAACGGTTAAACCCCTCTTTATTTTTTAAGTTTCTGCTCTCATATACAGTAACCATCACATCAACCTCCCTTTCCCCAAATTTTACAACCTAATTCAGCGGCAATTCTCACTGTCTTTCCCTCTCAAAACCGTAACCCTTCCCCTTGCTCGCTCGACGCCTTGCCCGACGCCCCCAATACCTCACCTCACGCCCCACTCACACCAACGCTCGGCTCTCTTCCTCCGAGTGCCTCGGACGCTCAGCTCTCTTCCTCCTCGGAGTGCCTTGCCGCAACATCTCGCCTCACACCGTCCGATTCCAACCGGAGGAGGAGGAAGGAGTCGATCGACTTCTGGAAGCTGTTGAAGGCCTCGACATCGACCGAGACGCTGCTGTTCTGGTACATGGCTATGAACCCGCTCGGGTTGAGCCAAGTGTAGACCGCACCGGCCCCGTCGACCACCTGCGCCTTCGCCTCTAGCGCCTTATGCTCCCAATACATTTGGTCCAAATCACCGTCGAACTTCGCGTAGAGGGTGAAGAAGTCAGTCCCCATGCGCATCGAGTAGAGCTCGTTCGACGACGTCAGCGACATGGCGGCCGTGAAGTTTTGGTTCTCCATGAGGGTGTCCGCTGGAAAGTTGAAGCTCTGCCACACAACGACAGGGGTCTCGCTGCCGCCGTCACTCTGCTTCTAGACTTGAAGTCGCTCCCCCGTAGTCGTAGCCTCGCCCTATGCCTAGCTTCGATCAAGGTTCTTAAGCCTTGATGTCAACCCCGTGCCGTGGTTTCTCTGTCGTTTTTCGAGAAGCCCCACTTCAATTCCTTGCTCTATTCGTCCAGCGAGTGCCATGTCCGAAGACCCTTTGGGTTTTTAGAAAGTGGGTGCGTGAAAAGGTGCGGCCTTAGGAGGAGCTTGAGGAGCTTCGTGACGTCTGCCATCGCCACGCCGAACTCGGTCCTGAGCGAGGAGGCTTTCAAGAAGTTGGGGACCGGTGGGTTCTCGGAGAGCGAGGTTGACACGAGTGAGGATGAGGGCGGCTTCGTGTCTGAGGGCAGCGAGACTGAGAGTGTGAGCGAGGACGAGCTTGCTCTCTCCAAGCTGGGTTTGCCTTAGAGGCTCGTGGAATCTCTTGAGAAACGTGGCATTACCCATCTCTTTCCCATTCAAGTATGCTTTATCCTTTGTTTCCTTCCCCTGTGTTATCCAATATTCTCCTTCTCCACAAGTTGTGAAAATTTTAATTGCCAATTGATTGATTGATTCAAGGGCAATCCTATGATGGTCAGGAATGAGTTTGGTTCAGAGGCAGTAAGGTTTATGTTATCATGTTTGATCTCTCTGATTTGTTGATGCGAATTGCGGATGGTATTTTGATTCAAAGATTTTGATCAGGAAATCGAATATACATCATTTAATTAAACTATGCATATGCATCTCTTTGCTCACTAAGTAAAACCCTAGTTGTTCTTTGATATTTCAAATTTGTGTGGATCTTTAGCTTATTTTTTTGTTTCATAATAGTGCAAGGACATAGGGTATGATGCAGAATTTTAATTTTTGTTTCCACAAAGTGGACGTTTATAATTTAATAGGGCGTCACTTTGTTGGTCACAAAGTGAATAAGAAAACTTGACCGGATCATAATCTCGTGCATTACTTTACTAGTAATTGCTATTTATTTTTTTGTTAAATGAAATGAAAATAAGTGATGGTTCATTGGAACCGGACCGGACCGGTTGGTCGGTTCGGTTCTCGGTTCCAAGATAGCCGGTCCGGTCCACGGTCCAGAAAAGTGGGAACCGGTCCTCCCGGTCCGTTCCCGGTTCTTGGGTGGAACCGGACCGAACCGGGAACCGATCACCCCTATAGAGACATACCTGGAATCCTTGCTGCCAAACAAAAATATTTTTTTGAACAAGATTAATTTTGGCCTAAGTCCTCTAAGGTTTAAAACCAGTCCCCAGCGGGGTCGCCAAGCTGTCGCGACCTACCATCGGGGGGAGGGAACAAGTTTAGGGGTATTGCCTAAAGGATGGGCCTAAGACCCATGATCAGACGCGGGTTTTCCCAAGCCCATACCCCGCGTGACATTGGAATATTCTTTAGAGTTTTTGCACAAAAGGAGTCGCCACTAGCCCATTGGGGTTGGCTAGAAATCAAGTGAGGTATGGGAGTATACCTCACTTCTTACGCAACCAGAGAATCTAGGTTCGGGGACTTGATTACACTAATTAACCAATTAGTGCCATTTCGGTACCTAATCTTGTTCATTTTTAACAAAATGATTTTAATCAAGCAGTTTGGATTGATTTCATACCTATCCATTAACATAGGAGGTGAGCATGCGGGTGTGCAATCAATAAAGTAATAATTATAACTACCAGGATTTTATTTGCCCTAAAATTGAATATATACAAATTAAACACAAAACGCGCCAATTAAACATGCGATAAAAATAATATACAAGAAAATAAAGGCTTAATTACACTAAAGCAGCAATACATAACAATTCCTAAATAAACCCCATTATTTTTGGATATTCGAATTTTTTTATTTTTTTATTAATTAATTAATTAATTAAAAAAATCGAATTTTTAATGTTTTCTGAGTTTTTTTTGAAATTTCGGAAAATGTTTTGAATTTTTGAATTTTAATCATTTTTTATTTTTATAATTAATTTTTATGAATTTTTATGAATTTTTAATATATTTTAATATTTAATATTATTATACTTCAATAAAATGGGTTCGGACCGGGTAAACCCAATCCGGCCCGCGGACCCAACCCAAACCCGGATCCAATACTTATGGATTTAAAAAAAATAAAATAAAAAAAAAGATCCTTTCGATTGTCTTTTCTCACCGCACACTCCCCTTTGCGATTCCTCCTTCCCAAGACCAACTTTTCCTTTCTCTTTTTTTTTTTTTTATAAATATTTTGTTCTTTTTTCATCTTTTTATACTTTTATTCTTTTTCTTTTTTTGGGTCTTCTTCTCCTTCGTGCTTGCCCCTGCACGCCTTCAACCCTCCCGAAGAGGGCCTTCTCCTTCCTCGCGACATTCCTCACCAAAATTTGTTTCTTTACCAAGACTAATTTGAACAACAACAATAACCAAAGCACTTAGCATCCTTTCTAACATCAAATCACCCCGACGCAAATCAACGCTGGCCATCTAACTCCGAGGGTTGCTACACCATTTTCGGATGCAAACACCCACAGCTCAAGCACACATGATTACTTCATGAAAATCGCATGGAATCGTGATGAAAACATGAGAGACAGACATGATCCAACATATATACGAACAAGCGCAAATTAAACCGAGTTTGAACGCGGGTTTTTTCTCGGTTCTCTTTGAGACATTTTGTCAACACTAGGTGTGCGATAGCTAAAAGAGGGCATACGGCTCATTTGAGGCTCGAATCCGAGTAAAGATCAACACAATATGCACAAGCAACGCCCAAGATCCACTAAGGGACATATATCACACTCGAACAGATGCGAACACAGCAAGTATTTTCAGCCACCATAGCATACTCACAGATTCGAATCTCTTTTAGGCATTTCATCAACCGGTTAGCATACACAACATAAACGAAGGCTCTTCGGACTGGTATAGACTCAAACACAGGCTTGGACGTCTATCAACATGCACTAGGACATCTATGAGCTTTCATGAAGGACCGGTGAAGCCAAAGCTTGCGAGAACAGGTCGACCGTGAGCTCCGGCCTGAGACCTCGAAGTGAAGCGAGAAGCCTACTTGGTTCGGATGGCGAGCAACGAGCGTACTCCAGGCGACGGGGACGCGCTCTCTCCCCAGGGTTTTCCTCTTGCTTTTTCGTCCCTTCACTCCCTCCCCCTTTTCCGGTTTTCTTTTTTTTTTGTTTTGTTTTTTTTTTTCTGTTCCTCTTTCAAACTCCCTGTTTTTGCCTCCCCCTCCTCGTCTCTTTCTTTTCTTTTGTTTCCTTGTCGAGATCTCTCCTTGCTTTTCTTTCTTCGGCTCCCCGTGTGTCCGAAATCGACTCTGCGTCTCTTCCCTTCCCATGCTCGCCTGCCCCACGAGATGATGCTGTCTCCTCCGCCCTCTGCCCCTACTTTTGGCTTCGCCATTTCCCCATGCGAATGGCTACTTTCCGCTTTTCTCTTCGTTGGTTCCCCGTGCAATAAGTGGCTGAGGGAGAAAACAAAGGGGTGGGCCGGGCCGGAGGGAAGAAGAGGGCTGGGTTGTGTGAAGGGGAAGAGAAAGAAAAAAAAGAAAAAGTAAAGGGGAGGGTTGGGCCCAGGCCCACGCAAGGAGAAAATAAAAAGAAAAAAAAGAAAAAGAAAAAAAAGGGGCGGGTTGGGCCAAGGCCGGATCCGGCCCGACCCGGACCCTCACAACTCTTTTTTGTTTTTTTTTAAAGGAAATTAATAATTAAAATTTTTGATGATTTTTTTTTATTTTTAATTTGATTTTGATTTTGATTTTGATTTTTTTTATATACTATTTGAAAGATAAGAAAAATATGTGTCAATAAGTGGAGTTTGTTCAAGTGGGAGTAACATGAGAAGTGTTGAATTTAATTCAACTTACTTTCAATTACAACCACATGATGAGACGATTTCATCATTATCTAATCCGAGTGGGAGCATAATGGGAAATGATGTGCAAAGTGTACCATCTCCCGTACGATGAACGAGTCGCAAAAGTATTCCCCATCGACGTTTTGGCATTGAAGGGGAAACTTTTATGATTGCTTCGCAAGATGAAGATGAGCCAAGGAATGTAAATGAGGTTCTAAGTTGCCATAATAAGGAAAAATGGATACATGCAATGAAAGAGGAAATTGAGTCAATGAAGTCAAACCATATTTGGGAACTTGTTGATCTTCCAAAAGGACGCAAAGCCATTGGGAACAGATGGGTTCTCAAAATTAAGCGTAAAGCTGATGGCTCGATAGAAAAGCATAAGGCTTGCCTTGTGGCGAAGGGGTATAATCAACGGGAATGAATTGATTATGAGGAAACATATTCTCCTATCGTGAGATTTACCTCGATTCACATTATTCTGGTAATAGTGGCAAGTATGGATCTCGAGTTACATCAAATGGATGTAAAGACTGCTTTCCTTAATGAAGAATTAGACAAAAAAATTTATATGGAACAACCTGATGGTTTCATTATGAAAGGCCAAGAACAAAAGGTATGTCGACTTTTGAGATCGATATATGGTTTTAAGCAGTCATCGAGACAATGGTATATACGTTTTCATAATGTTATAATGGGATATGATTTTACAATGATTGATGATGATCATTGTGTATATATCAAAAGATCCAAAGATCAATTTGTGATCATATCATTATATGTTGATGATATACTGATTGCTGGAAGCAATAAGGAGTTTGTTAATATTGTCAAAAGTTGGCTATCTTCCAACTTTGAGATGAAAGATATGGGTGATACTACATACATTCTTGGAGTTAAGATTTCAAGAAATCGTTCGAAGAGATCATTGTCTCTTTCGCAAGAAACATACATAAATAGGGTTCTTGAACAATTTCGTATGCAAGATTGTAAACCCATAGATACTCTTATTGCAAAAGGCGAAGGGTTGAGTCACAGATTGTGTGAAATGACTTCACAAGAGAATGAACAAATGCAATATGTTTCTTATGCTAGTGCTGTTGGAAGCTTGATGTATACTATGATGTGTACAAGATCTGACATATGTTTTACAGTTAGAATGGTGAGTGGATACCACTCAAATTCAAGTCAAGTACATTGGAAAGCCGTTAAGAGAATACTGAGGTATCTAAAGGGAACTACTGATTATACGCTGAGTTATCAAGGAAAGGATCTGCGATTTGAAGGCTATTCAGATGCTGATTAGGGAGGATATTTAGATGAAATGAAATCTACCTCTGGGTTTGTTTTCTTACTGAATAATGGCGCCATATGTTGGAGCAGTAAGAAACAAATGTGTATAGCCTTGTCCACGATGAAAGCTGAGTTCGTGGCATTATCAGCAGCAATACAAGAAGGTGTTTAGCTTAAAGAGATTTTTGGATCATTTAAGTGTTATTGAAAGTGCTGCAGATTCATTATTGGTTAACTGTGATAGCTAAGCAGTAATAGCGTACACCAAAAATCCAAAATATTATGGCAAGACCAAACATATAAATACTAAGTATAATTTTGTCAATAATATGGTTGCACGAAAAGATGTAAACTTACAGTACATGTCTACGTATAGAATTGTAGCAGATCTTATAACAAAGCCAATACCTAGAGATATGTTTTGTGGTCATGTAAAATCTCTAGGATTGCGTATATGCTAATGTATTGAATATTGTAATTTCCCTTAAGTGTTCATATTTGATGAATTTGTGTTTTTATCATTAATGCTTATGAATCTTTGTTTAACGTTTATGCATCCTAATGCTCAATGCATTATATTAAGTTGAAAAAGTATGTCAGACAGATAAGAGATTAGCCCACTCACACGGGTAATCGTCTCTATTTACTGTGTGATAAATAAAGATAATGCAGTTTTTAAGCTTATTATCTAGGTGATAATTGAGAGCTCAAGTTTAAAATACCTATGTCGCCTTAACTGAGTGTTAAGATGATAACATAATATTTTCTATCTTCGAAAGTAAAATAACTCACATATTTTACTTTATCTGTCTATGATGCTAGATGTGAGTTTTGATGAATTTTGTGAATGGGTAGATACGTGAACTTAAGTTAGACATTAAGTATGTCTGAACTATCATCTATACGGTATTAAATGTGTAGACATACGCTCCATAGGAAATGAGTTAAATACTGTAATACGTATTTCATACTACGTATGCATGAGACGACCAATAAGAGTGGCAAAAGTTTTGATCTCAACTTTTATGTCGTGTGAGACTCTTGAGGAAAATAGTTTCTCAATTTAGTGCCCTTATGACTCTTACTTATTCTCAAGATTTCTATTCAATATTTGCTATCTTAGAATGTTGCCAATGGTCATGAATTGATTAGATCTAATGGGACATTTCTAGAAAAACAAGTTGAACTGAAATTGAGAGTTTCAAGGAAAGAGAAAGATAAAATTTGGAGAATCACATTATAGTTTTGTATTCACTGGTCGACCAATTATGATTGTTTTATGGGATAATCATAATTGTGAATACAATATATCATTATTTAAAAAGAGATCAGAAGAGAGATATAAATGTGATCGATCGATTTAGGGTACTGCATACTAAATCTACTCAGGATGTGATGCCCATTATGAGCTGCTATATATTTCTAACAGATGTATGACAACGAGCTCTCAAAGTATGTTGGTCGCACGGACTATTTACCAGTATGAATGTTGCAGTGAGGAAAGAGGATTCTATTTGGCTCACCATGTCAAGTGGGAGTTGATGGATTTTTCACTGATGGGCTTAAGTAGTGCTTGTATGCTCATGTTGGTTTTGGCCCACCATGTGCGAGTGGGAGATAATGGATTTTTTCCTTTCTGATGGGCCTGAGTTGACCCGTCCGCCCATGATGGGCCCAAAGGCTCAGCCCGTGAGTTGAGGGCTCATGGAGGACATTATTAAAGATAAAGGGAAAATCTTGGAGGCGGTTAATTTTAAAAGAGGTTATGTATTTTGAGAAAGAGAGATTACGCTCTCTCTATTTTTCACGTCCTCTCTCAAAAGTTACGTCTTCAAAAAACAACTCTTTCTCCCGAAGAACAGATTATCCTCTGAAGAACAGTGTGGATTCTTCCTCGTGTCGCAACACCGGTGTTTAATCTGTGGAAATAAGGTACGTTCGATTATGTGATGTGCCTTAGGATCGGTGATTTATGATTTTCCTAGGCTCGCTTCCGCTACGTTTGTGTTCGATTCTGTGTCGAATCACTGTTTTGGGGATCCGTTTCTCGAATTTTTCCCAACAATTCACATCGTAGTTGTCGCATCCATCTTGAGCCACCGCGTCGCCCAGGGGGGTTGCCAATTTCGACAGACCTCTATAATAATTCCTTAGGGCACGAATGATGACCTTTATGTTCCTGGAATAGATTTCTAGCCATTCTCTAAACAAGTTTCCTATAACCATACAAAATTTCTATTATTGAAATGGAAATTCGTTTGATACCAACATGAAATTTCTCTCTCTTACACTTTTTTCCATTCATAGATAGGTGACAATGGGAGAGAACATCGACAAGGGGCGACGGTGGCAATGGAAGACGAGAGCAAGTGATGAGAAGAGTTTTCACGTCTCTTTTTGTTCCAGAAACAGAAATGTAGAAATTTTTTTCTTTTCATTTATGTTTCAAACTTGCTTTTGAACTAAACATTTGTTTTAGAAATAGAATAATGAAATTACATTACTAAATGGATTTTTATTCCAAATTTGTTACCATGAACAAAAAAAATAGATCTAGCTAGAAATTGAATAGTTATCATGCATGCCTTTGGCATCAAGGCATCGATGTCACTTGCGCCGATCTTTGCGCTTTTAGTTGCAGTCTTCATCATGAAGCTATGTAACCCATGTTTGCTAGATTGAATCGGTCAGGACAATGAGTTGCTACCATCCTATTCTAGTTGCCGAACAGATCGACACTATTGATTTGCTCGTTATTGATTTGATCTGGCGTCTCATTGTGACTACCCTTAGGAACTGATTGTGAATCATCCACACCTGGTTCCTGAGGGTGTTTTTTGTCTTAGCTCGCTACATTCGACTAAATTGGATTGCAAGATGCGAGAAATCGAACCAAATTCCAGAGTGCAATCTGGGATTTGTGCTGTCCATTGTCCAAGTTTGGACGTAATGCAGGGCCTAACTGGTTAATCTTTGGATGCATCTCCCGTGATAAAAACATGGACTCTTCTGCATGCATTTTCCTATTGTTTCCAATAAAATAGAAGATCGAAAATAGCAGTGTTTCCTTCCACGTCACTTGTTCGTTATTGTTCAATTGCATGGTATGAGGAACATGACTTTCCACATAAGAATGTTTTCATGTTTCCCGAATCACATGTTAGATAATTGGAGATCCAACATATAGGAAATTGCCGAGAAATTATCAATAAAGTCAAATTCAGTTCTAAACCTTTCAATTTGACTAATTGAGTTTTAAACCTTTTGATGATTGATTGAATGTAGTTTATTTGATCAATTTTGACAAGAAATCACTAACGTAGATGCTAGCCGTCTTACATAATGTAGCCAATGTTGACGTGGAAATTTTATATAACTTTTTTGAACTATGTTGACCAACGAGGAATGGCCTTGTCTAAGGAGCTTGCAAGAGTACTTTTAGACTTTTCACCTACAACTCATGGGGTTTAGTTTTGAATAGGGATGAGCATTAATCCAGGGTTAACCTTGGATCGACCGTGGACTGGCTCAACCTTGTCGATCTTAGTCCAATTCTTAGGTGGACTAAGTCGGTCCTTGGTCCTGAGATCCTAGGACCAGTATTATGCGGGTAGGTCTCCGGTCCTGGGAGTTTATGGTCGGTCAAACCCGGATCAATCCTAACTGTATGTATTATATATAATATATCTAAAATATATTATATATTTATTTATATATTCTAAAGAGAAAATCCTAAGTCAAACAATATCGACAACATTAAACGGCTCATCACAGTGTCCAAAACGTCGTAAATAGCATTAAATGGCTCCTCATGGCATCCTCCTCCAGTACACATTCTCTTTTGTCTTATTTGTTCTCTTAGTCTTCAATTTCCTGAAATCAAAAGAAATAACTTCGCCACTCACCGCTCAACAATTGCCCTGTTCAACTTCCCCGCTCACCACTCAACTTCTCATGTTGTTCCATATCTCTATGAGCGGTCTTAATTGTTTTTATGGTTTCTTACTTTTAGCATGTGTGAAATTTCTATTGCCGCCTTGTCTTAAATTTGTTGAATATGTACTAATATTTATAGTTTGGTTACATAACATTGTATTTTCGATGGATATGTAATTTAAAATGATAGGTTTATTTTTTCAAGGAGTGCAAAAAATGAAACAAAAAAATTATTGTTTTGTTCAAAGTTGACCCTAGAATCGGACTGAACCCATTGGGTCGGTCTGATCCTCGGTCCCAGGCTCAATAGGGTCAATCATTCATCCCAAAAATTGAAGACCAACACTATGCATATTAATAATAGGGTTAGGGGGTGGACTGGCCCAATAAGGATCATACTCACTCCTAGTTCTGAAGCCTATGAAAAAGCTTTGTTCATTTTTGCCTAATTTGGCTAGGGTTCCTTATTATTCTAGTTATTTATTTATTTGCTATATAATTATTATATCATTTTTTTTAATGTTATTGCATGATTGTTTATTTTATTGCTTGAATATCATTCGTGATCACTTTTAAGTAATAAAATATGACAAAGATTGCATGCAAAACGATTTCATAAAGAGAAATGGTATTGAAGCAACGTTAGATTCATAAAGTATAATTAAATTTGGTTTTCGATAGTAAGATGGACTCCTACACCCAACTTGGGATTCTACTCGATGCATAATAAGTTAGTGACGACTTCTTAGTTTAATATTGCGTGAATAATTAAGTGAAAAAAGTCAAGTTGCAATTGATAAGATTTGGGAGGGCATATGTTACTAGAAGGCGAAAGGGTCACCATGCAAGAGTAACTTGTTAGGTGGGCCTGCGTTAGCAATCTGTCAATTTTCTTCAGCGAATCCATGTTGTCTGCTGGGAGGGTGGCTGTCATTGTCACTAGCAACTCAACCAAGGTTAGGTGTGCAATTAATGTCGGATACAATGGCAAGTGGCCACATAACAACGGGAAGCAGTACCATGCATAATTGGGAAAAGTACCAAAAAAATCGTAAATCTATTGTATTGATATAAATTTAGTCATAAACTTTTTAATTGAGCCAATTGAGTTTTAAACATTTTCACATTAGTACCAATTTAGTCTATTTGGCCAAGTTAGACCGTAAATTATTGACGTAGATGTGGACGGTCTTATGTGGCATGGCCGTGGCTACGTAGATATTTTTAATAATTTTTTTAAGAATTAGATGTCATTACGTGTAGAAATGGACATTCATGCGTTTTCTAGTTAATATCTTGTAGAACATACTATGCATTGCAATTAATGGGCTTTTTCTTGCCTAAGGTACTTATATTCTTGCCCAATCTCTAGCAATTTATTTACTACTTTGATTACTGATTATTAAATTTTTGTTTGTGCACCAACATGATTACCTCTCTCATGTTAGTGGCTTAAGTTAAAATTGATGAATACTATGAAAAAAAGAAGAAGCTTTGTTCATTTTTGCCTAATTCGGCTTGGGTTCCTTATTATTCTAGTTATTTATTTATTTGCTATATAATTATTATTTCGTTTTTTTTTTATGTTTATTGCATGATTGTTTGTTTTATTGCTTGAATACCATTCGTGATCACTTTTAAGTAATAAAATATGACAAAGATTGCATGCAAAACGATTTCATAAACATAAATGGTATTGAAGCAACGTTAGATTCATAAGGTATAATTAAATTTGGTTTTCGAAAGTAAGATGGACTCCTACACACTACCCGGGATTCTACTCGATGCATAATAAGTTAGTGGCGACTTCTTAGTTTAATGTTGCGTGAATAATTAAGTGAAAAAAATCAAGTTGCAATGGTAAAATTTGGGAGGGCATGTGTTACTGGAAGGCGAAAGGGTCACCATGCAAGAGTAACTTGTTAGGTGGGCCTGCATTAGCAATCTGTCAATTTTCTTTAGCGAATCCATGTTGTCTGCTGGGAGGGTGGCTGTCATTGTCACTAGCGACTCAACCAAGGTTAGGCGTGCAATTAATGTCGGATACAATGGCAAGTGGCCACATAACAACGGGAAGCAGTACCATGCATAATTGGGAAAAGTACCAAAAAAATCGTAAATCTATTGTATTGATATAAATTTAGTCATAAACTTTTTAATTGAGCCAATTGAGTTTTAAACATTTTCACATTAGTACCAATTTAGTCTATTTGGCCAAGTTAGACTGTAAATTATTGACGTAGATGTGGACGGTCTTATGTAGCATGACCGGCGTTGACGTAGATATTTTTAATATTTTTTTTTAAGAATTAGATGTCATTACGTGTAGAAATGGACATTCATTCGTTTTCTAGTTAATATCTTGTAGAACATACTATGCATTGCAATTAATGGGCTTTTTCTTGCGTAAGGTACTTATATTCTTGCCCAATCTCTAGCAATTTATTTACTACTTTGATTACTGATTATTAAATTTTGTTTGTGTACCAACATTATGACCTCTCTAATGTTAGTGGCTTAAGTTAAAATTGATGAAGAGAAAATATATCAAAAAGGCATTAGATTTATCTAGTATAATCAAATTCTTGCCTCCATTAATTTTTTATTCGTAAAAGTAAAGTACTTTTCCACACTTTACTTAGATGTCTAACCAACCTACTGATAATTAATCAGTGGCGACTCTCAAATAAATTGATTTGCATGTTATGTTAATTAAATTAAAAACTCAAAAAGTTGCAGTTAGTATGAGCCTGGAAGAGTAGTAATCCATTAGTTTTTCTTTTGATGATTCACATTTGGGAAGGCCGTGACACTGTCACGTTACTCACGTTGCACCAGGATGACCACGAAGGTTGGCATTATATGACGTATGTATGAATAACTACTGATGCAACACTTACAAGATAATTCTATATGTTCAACCTGAGAAACACGAAAACACGAGTAACGTGGTGCTTCGATGAAAGACAGGTGTGGGACTTGCCTACTTCCATGATAGAATGCAAATTCTGTGGTTCGAAATCGTTGTGGCGTCCTAAATCTTGTCATCGCCACAGTTCTCACCCTCGGCAGGCTCCTATGTCCTTACGTAGGGAGTGGTTCCCACCTCACATGAGAGGCGGGAGGACCTGGGTCAGGAATCCTCTACCAAACCCTAACTCTCAGTCAGGCATTAGGCACTGGACTGAAGGGCCTATATAAAGCGGGGGAGAGTCAGGGAGACCCATTAGATCCATAAAGAACGAAAAAAGAGTTGGGAGGAAAAACCAAATTTTAGAGAGAGAGAGAGAGAGAGAGAGAGAGAGAGAGAGAGAATGGCTTCTGAGGGAAAGGGGACTGCAAGTAGACGCGGCAGTCAAAACGGCAACAACGACAACAGGTGGTCGCTTCAGGGAATGACCGCTCTCGTCACCGGTGGTACCAAAGGAATCGGGTCTCTCTCTACACTTCATTTTTTTTTTTTTTTTTTTTTTTTTATAGCATTGATTAAGATGATCAATGAAATGTTATCATTTAGGTCGGGAAGAAAGATTATTATTTAGGCATTTGAAGATTGTCAATCTCGATATATCATTCCTTTTTAATAATTTCAGTTAGTAGGATTATGGTCGGCCAAGCGCTTATGTAGTTCTTGGCCCATCCGAAACAAATTAGTCATAATATTTGTAGGTTGCACCTAGTCTTTTATTACACTAGCCTGAATCAAAATGAATTACTCGTCTCCGATCCGGGCTTTTCTAGCTTAGGCCTAGAATTTTGCGCACCTCAACTTTAACTAGACATAAGATTTGATCTAGCTAGAGTTATGCAGTCAGTATTGCCCGTCCAAAAGCTCCTACAAAGCTCAACACTGTGAGCCTAAAGGGTCCAGGCATTTGGTGCTACATTATGACCGCTAAAAAGACTTTTTCAGCATGTTTTCAAGTTACCTTAACGAATTTTACTCCTACCGTCACATCTCTCACTCATATAATGTGTAGCTATTGAAAACGCGTGTCTTGCTACAACCATATAAAGCTGTATTTGTTAATTTCAGTGGTCCTATATTTTTAATGCGTCAAGTTTCTCAATTTATACAATCTTGATCAATCATAATTAATAATGTAGCAAATAAACCTGTTTAACCGTTTGATGCTGCGGTAGTGCTATAAAAGGAGGCGTCCTTTATTTCTGATTGGGTGGAGTTAAGAATTACAAAATAAAAATCTTATCTTCACAAGATATAAACTACGATTTATACTACTTCACCAAAAAAAAAACTACGATTTATACTAAATATGTTTAATATTTTTTCTGATGTACTAAATAAGAAGAATTAACAAAAGGGAACAAATAAAAAATTAGAAATTAATATATAAATGTACATATTAATTGCCTAAGAGGAAAAAAACTGAAAAAAAAAACGATATCAATTGAAAATGAAGTACGAAGGGAAAAAAAGTAATGAAAAAGTAAGAAACGAAAAGGGTATACAAATTCTCTCTAAAAACAATTTTTTTTTTTTGGTCGAATAAGGGAGATGTCCACATGAAAAAAGTAAGGAACGAAAAGTAATGAAGAGTTAAGGTTTGGCCAATAAGGGAGGAGCTCTATGGTAGGTTGGCAACCAAAAATAAGAAAAAAGGGAAACAAAATAAGTGAAAGAGATGTCCACATGAAGTTAGTGAGCTAATCTTGGAACGACAAGTAGATGAAGTTGGGAGGAAGTTAAGGTTGAATTAGCGTTTAAGAGTATGTACTCAAACTTATATAACTTTATTAGGTTTTTTTTTTTTTTTTCAATTTTTCAATTTATGTGTTTTTTATTATTATTTTGGAAAATCTATTGTAGCAAAATGGGTAATAGTAGCACATCGCAGGCCTATCCGGGCCCCAAAAATTTGAATTGGGTGTGTCAAACAGGGCTTTCAACCAAGATTTTCTGAAGGCCCCTATTTTTTTTGGGGGGGGGGGGGGGGGGTGCTTTTGAATTTCGAATTCATTGATAAAAAGTTAGACAAGTAATTTCATTGTCACTCAAAACTATATTTGATAAAGATGATGAGAGACTAGATGGAGCACAATTACTTCAAGTAAATCCCACATCAATTTATAATTATTTATTATTTAATTTTTTATGATAAATAATAGATTGTTATTCTTATAATAGATTAAAACTACCACCCATTTTGTTTTCCTTCTTCTATTGGCAAAGAAAAAGGCATAATCTGTTCTCATTTGTAATTACGAGTTGGTAAATAGTCATAAAGTCGTCCTATGATTAGGCGTGCCACTGTTGAGGAATTAGCGGGTCTTGGGGCTACCGTGCATACCTGCTCCAGAAATGAAGCTGAAATTAGTGAACGCTTGAAAGATTGGGCAAGCAAGGGCTTCCGAGTGGTGGGTTCGGCTTGCGACGTTTCCTCAAGATCGGAGAGGGAGAAGTTGATGCTCACCGTGTCCTCCCTTTTCGATGGCAAACTCAATATCCTAGTAAGTCTAAGTCGTCTTTGATCCCGTGGATCCAATAACAACATTAATAAGGTCATAATTCGTGCTTTTCTTTCGATAGATTTTGTTTCGTTTTCATTTTCTTGGGATTGGCTTGTGTGTCAGGTAAACAACGTTGGGACTCTTGGGCCCAATAGTGGAATGCCAACCGTGGATTACACGCCAGAAGATTTTTCTTTCATCATGACAACTAACTTCGAATCGGCTTACCATCTGAGCCAGCTCGCACATCCTCTTCTTAAGGCTTCAGGAACCGGAAGCATCGTGTTCTTGTCATCTGTCTGTGGTGTCGTTTCCGTGAGTACCGGATCAATTTACGCGGCCACCAAAGGTGAATTGATAGTATCATAAGTAGCTATCTAACCACATTTAATATGGAGCTATATAGATTCTGTCTAATTCTTAGTTTCTCAACTCATTGACAGGAGCAATGAACCAGTTGACCAAGAATCTGGCTTGCGAATGGGCTAAAGACAACATAAGAAGCAACTCTATTGCACCTTATTTCATAGGCAGCCCACTCACCGACCATGTAATTTAATTTACCAAGACTTAAAATTTCCGATCCTCTTCGAAAATAGTTCACCCCATAAATCTTCATCACCTTTGCCATTGTGATCTAACATTAACTCATCCGTCATAGCAGCTACTCAGCAATGAGAAATTCCACGAGGAGGCGATAGCAAGAACACCGCTTGGTCACATCGGAGAGCCGAAGGAGGTTTCGTCGCTGGTGGCCTTCTTGTGCTTGCTGGCCGCCTCTTACATTACGGGGCAAACCATTTGTGTCGATGGAGGGTTTACCGTGAATGGCTTCTTGCTTCCTAAAGCATGAGTCCAACTCTCTTCTACCTCTAAGATGTTCATCGTACGTTTATCGTCGCAGGGATAAAGAAGTTTATTTACCAATAATGGCAACATCGAATACATTAAAATGCGTGGGTTGATAAATTTGTTGTTGACCATGTATGAGGGAGAGAGTCTTACTCCCACTTTCTATTCCCACTTTCAAGCTTTTCTTTTTCTCTTCACTTTCAATGATATTTTCTTACTAGCGGATCAGAGAATCGAGTGATTCGGCGGATCTTTAATTATTCTTTTTCCTGTTTTCTTACAAGGCAAAGGAGGAAAGATAATAACACAAAAAGAAGAAAAAAGATTTGGCCCTAGCGCCTCCCAGCAACCTAGGCTCATTCCAAGTTATCACGCGTCCTAGGGCCTCAACATTTGGAACTTCTTCTATTGGCAAAGAAAAAGGCTTGACATGTTCTTGTTCGCAATTGTTAATAAAAAAATTAATTTTTAAAAAAATATAAAAATTGTCCACTAAATTTGTATTGTAAGAAAGTGTTATAATTTTTTTAAAAAATTTAAGAAACAAGTTATCCCAAATTAGATTAAATGAGGATGTGTTTTAACAATATAGATTGAATTAGGTGTGGATCAAGAAATTTTTATTATAGATAAATGGATCATACTTAGATTAGTGAGTGAATTTGGATTGGACCATTCATAACTAGACCAAACCTACCTATTTGACAGGTCTAAGTGCCACATATAATTTATTGCAGCCAAATCTTTTCTAGGATTAAAAGTTGTACCATGAACGATCTTTTGAAAAGCATTTGGAATTGAGAAAATAAAAAGAAATATGTAATGTATGTTACGTTTTTATCATTTTTGTCCAATTGTTTTGCACCAATCTATAATTAAAACTTCTTTCTAGTCTATATTGGCGAGATGACTGGATATGCATTAAGAATTATCTCTGAACAAAAATCTCCTAATAATTGGGATATCATTAAAAAGTTCAAAAAATTACTTATTTAAATTAATAAATTACCTATTGGATGAACTATCCTGACTTAAATATTGAATAAGATTGGAAGAACATAGATGACTCAAAATGTGTCAATTTAAGATAGCATTAGCAGACAAGATTTTGATACCAATGCAATTGCTAGGAAACATGCTTTGTCAAATTTATGTCAAGAATTAATAATTAATTGTGCGTTGAATTTTAGGATTTAGGTTTCAGATATATGAAAAACATATTTAATATATTTACGAATCAAATTACGTTTGTCTTGTGTTAAAAAAAGATGCAATCTCGTATTGTGCATTGTAATATATCATGTTTGTCGTTTCAATCGTTGCTTGTCAAGTATGTAAATTTTCTCAACCAAAACAAGTATGTGAATTTTACTTTTGGGCAATTGCAGAAAAGTAAGAAAATATCATTGAAAGTGAAGAGAAAAAGAAAAGCTTGAAAGTGGGAATAGAAAGTGGGAGTAAGACTCTCTCCTCATACATGGTCAACAACAAATTTATCAACCCACGCATTTTAATGTATTCGATGTTGCCATTATTGGTAAATAAACTTCTTTATCCCTGCGAAGATAAACGTACGATGAACATCTTAGAGGTAGAAGAGAGTTGGACTCATGCTTTAGGAAGCAAGAAGCCATTCACGGTAAACCCTCCATCGACACAAATGGTTTGCCCCGTAATGTAAGAGGCGGCCGGCAAGCACAAGAAGGCCACCAGCGACGAAACCTCCTTCGGCTCTCCGGTGCGACCAAGCGGTGTCCTTGCTATCGCCTCCTCGTGGAATTTCTCATTGCCGAGTAGCTGCTATGACGGATGAGTTAACGTTAGATCACGATGGCAAAGGTGATGAAGATTTATGGGGTGAACTATTTTCGAAGAGGATAGGAAATTTTAAGTCTTGGTAAATTGAATTACATGGTCGGTGAGTGGGCTCCCTATCAAACTCGGTGCAATAGAGTTGCTTCTTATGTTGTCTTTAGCCCATTCGCAAGCCAGATTCTTGGTCAACTGGTTCATTGCTCCTGTCAATGAGTTGAGAAAATAAGATTTAGCCAGAATCTATATAGCTCCATGTTAAATGTGGTTAGATAGCTACTTATGATACTATCAATTCACCTTTGGTGGCCGCGTAAATTGATCCGAGACTCACGGAAACGACACCACAGACAGATGACAAGAACACGATGCTTCCGGTTCCTGAAGCCTTAAGAAGAGGATGTGCGAGCTGGCTCAAATGGTAAGCCGATTCGAAGTTAGTTGTCATGATGAAAGAAAAATCTTCTGGCGTGTAATCCACGGTTGGCATTCCACTATTGGGCCCAAGAGTCCCAACGTTGTTTACCTGACACACAAACCAATCCCAAGAAAATGAAAACGAAACAAAATCTATCGAAAGAAAAGCACGAATTATGACCTTATTAATGTTGTTATTGGATCCATGGGATCAAAGACGACTTAGACTTACTAGGATATTGAGTTTGCCATCGAAAAGGAGGACACGGTGAGCATCAACTTCTCCCTCTCCGATCTTGAGGAAACGTCGCAAGCCGAACCCACCACTCGGAAGCCCTTGCTTGCCCAATCTTTCAAGCGTTCACTAATTTCAGCTTCATTTCTGGAGCAGGTATACACGGTAGCCCCAAGACCCGCTAATTCCTCAACAGTGGCACGCCTAATCATAGGACGACTTTATGACTATTTACCAACTCGTAATTACAAATGAGAACAGATTATGCCTTTTTCTTTGCCAATAGAAGAAGGAAAACAAAATGGGTGGTAGTTTTAATCTATTATCTATTATAAGAATAACAATCTATTATTTACCATAAAAAATTAAATAATAAATAATTATAAATTGTTGTGGGATTTACTTGAAGTAATTGTGCTCCATCTAGTCTCTCATCATCTTTATCAAATATAGTTTTGAGTGACAATGAAATTACTTGTCTAACTTTTTATCAATGAATTCGAAATTCAAAAGCACCCCCCCCCCCCCAAAAAAAATAGGGGCCTTCAGAAAATCTTGGTTGAAAGCCCTGTTTGACACACCCAATTCAAATTTTTGGGGCCCGGATAGGCCTGAGATGTGCTACTATACCCATTTTGCTACAATAGATTTTCCAAAATAATAATAAAAAACACATAAAATGAAAAATTGAAAAAAACAAATAAACCTAATAAAGTTATATAAGTTTGAGTACATACTCTAAAACGCTAATTCAACCTTAACTTCCTCCCTACTTCATCTACTTGTCATTCCAAGATTAGCTCACTAACTTCATGTGGACATCTCTTTCACTTATTTTGTTTCCCTTTTTTCTTATTTTTGGTTGCCAACCTACCATAGAGCTCCTCCCTTATTGGCCAAAACTTAACTCTTCATTACTTTTCGTTTCTTACTTTTTTCATGTGGACATCTCCCTTATTCGACCCAAAAAAAAAAAAAAATTGTTTTTAGAGAGAATTTGTATACCCTTTTCGTTTCTTACTTTTTCATTACTTTTTTCCCTTCGTACTTCATTTTCAATTGATATCGTTTTTTTTTCAGTTTTTTTTCCTCTTAGGCAATTAATATGTACATTTATATATTAATTTCTAATTTTTTATTTGTTCCCTTTTGGTAATTCTTCTTATTTAGTACATCAGAAAAAATATTAAACATATTTAGTATAAATCGTAGTTTATATCTTGTGAAGATAAGATTTTTAGTTTGTAATTCTTAAACTCCACCCAATCAGAAATAAAGGACGCCTCCTTTTATAGCACTACCGCAGCATCAAACGGTTAAACAGGTTTATTTGCTACATTATTAATTATGATTGATCAAGATTGTATAAATTGAGAAACTTGACGCATTAAAAATATAGGACCACTGAAATTAACAAATACAGCTTTATATGGTTGTAGCAAGACACGCGTTTTCAATAGCTACACATTATATGAGTGAGAGATGTGATGGTAGGAGTAAAATTCGTTAAGGTAACTTGAAAACATGCTGAAAAAGTCTTTTTAGCGGTCATAATGTAGCACCAAATGCCTTGACCCTTTAGGCTCACAGTGTTGAGCTTTGTAGGAGCTTTTGGACGGGCAATACTGACTGCATAACTCTAGCTAGATCAAATCTTATGTCTAGTTAAAGTTGAGGTGCACAAAATTCTAGGCCTAAGCTAGAAAAGCCCGGATCGGAGACGAGTAATTCATTTTGATTCAGGCTAGTGTAATAAAAGACTAGGTGCAACCTACAAATATTATGACTAATTTGTTTCGGATGGGCCAAGAACTACATAAGCGCTTGGCCGACCATAATCCTACTAACTGAAATTATTAAAAAGGAATGATATATCGAGATTGACAATCTTCAAATGCCTAAATAATAATCTTTCTTCCCGACCTAAATGATAACATTTCATTGATCATCTTAATCAACGCTATAAAAAAATTAAAAAAATGAAGTGTAGAGGGAGACCCGATTCCTTTGGTACCACCGGTGACGAGAGCGGTCATTCCCTGAAGCGACCACCTGTTGTCGTTGTTGCCGTTTTGACTCCCGCGTCTACTTGCAGTCCCCTTTCCCTCAGAGGCCATTCTCTCTCTCTCTCTCTCTCTCTCTCTCTCTCTCTCTCTCTCTCTTTCTCTAAAATTTGGTTTTTCCTCCCAACTCTTTTTTCGTTCTTTATGGATCTAATGGGTCTCCCTGACTCTCCCCCGCTTTATATAGGCCCTTCAGTCCAGTGCCTAATGCCTGACTGAGAGTTAGGGTTTGGTAGAGGATTCCTGACCCAGGTCCTCCCGCCTCTCATGTGAGGTGGGAACCACTCCCTACGTAAGGACATAGGAGCCTGCCGAGGGTGAGAACTGTGGCGATGACAAGATTTAGGACGCCACAACGATTTCGAACCAAAGAATTTGCATTCTATCATGGAAGTAGGCAAGTCCCACACCTGTCTTTCATCGAAGCACCACGTTACTCGTGTTTTCGTGTTACTCAGGTTGAACATATAGAATTATCTTGTAAGTGTTGCATCAGTAGTTATTCATACATATGTCATATAATGCCAACCTTCGTGGTCATCCTGGTGCAACGTGAGTAACGTGACAGTGTCACGGCCTTCCCAAATGTGAATCATCGAAAGAAAAACTAATGGATTACTACTCTTCCAGGCTCATACTGACTGCAACTTTTTGAGTTTTTAATTTAATTAACATAACATGCAAATCAATTTATTTGAGAGTTGCCACTGATTAATTATCAGTAGGTTGGTTAAACATCTAAGTAAAGTGTGGAAGAGTACTTTACTTTTACGAATAAAAAATTAATGGATGCAAGAATTTGATTATACTAGATAAATCTAATGCCTTTTTGATATATTTTCTCTTCATCAATTTTAATTTCAGCCACTAACATGAGAGAGGTCATAATGTTGGTACACAAACAAAATTTAATAATCAATAATCAAAGTAGTAAATAAATTGTTAGAGATTGGGCAAGAATATAATTACCTTACGCAAGAAAAAGCCCATTAATTGCAGTGCATAGTATGTTCTACAAGATATTAACAAGAAAACGCATGAATGTCCATTTCTACACGTAGTGACATCTAACTCTTAAAAAAATATTAAAAATATCTACGTCAGCACCGGTCATGCCACATAAGACCGTCGACATCTACGTCAATAGTTTACAGTCTAACTTGGCCAAATAGACTAAATTGGTACTAATGTGAAAATGTTTAAAACTCAATTGGCTCAATTGAAAAGTTTATGACTAAATTTATACCAATACAATAGATTTACGATTTTTTTTGTACTTTTCCCAATTATGCATGGTACTGCTTCCCGTTGTTATGTGGCCACTTGCCATTGTATCCGACATTAATTGCACGCCTAACCTTGGTTGAGTCGCTAGTGACAATGACAGCCACCCTCCTAGCAGACAACATGGATTCGCTGAAGAAAATTGACAGATTGCTAACGCGGGCACACCTAACAAGTTACTCTTGCATGGTGACCCTTTCGCCTTCCAGTAACACATGCCCTCCCAAACTTTACCGATTGCAACTTGACTTTTTTCACTTAATTATTCACGCAATATTAAACTAAGAAGTCGCCACTAACTTATTATGCATCGAGTAGAATCGGGTAGGGTGTAGGAGTCCATCTTACTTTCGAAAACCAAATTTAATTATACCTTATGAATCTAACGTTGCTTCAATACCATTTCTGTTTATGAAATCGTTTTGCATGCAATCTTTGTCATATTTTATTACTTAAAAGTGATCACGAATGGTATTCAAGCAATAAAACAAATAATCATGCAATAAACATAAATAAAAAAACGAAATAATAATTATATAGCAAATAAATAAATAACTAGAATAATAAGGAACCCTAGCCGAATTAGGCAAAAATGAACAAAGCTTTTTTTTTATAGTATTCATCAATTTTAACTTAAGCCACTAACATGAGAGAGGTAATCATGTTGGTGCACAAACAAAAATTTAATAATCAGTAATCAAAGTAGTAAATAAATTGCTAGAGATTGGGCAAGAATATAAGTACCTTGGGCAAGAAAAAGCCCATTAATTGCAATGCATAGTATGTTCTACAAGATATTAACTAGAAAACGCATGAATGTCCATTTCTACACGTAATGACATCTAATTCTTAAAAAAAATATTAAAAATATCTACGCCAAGGCTTGGTCATGCCACATAAGACCGTCGACATCTACGTCAATAATTTACAGTCTAACTTGGCCAAATAGACTAAATTGGTACTAATGTGAAAATGTTTAAAACTCAATTGGCTCAATTGAAAAGTTTTTGACTAAATTTATATCAATACAATAGATTTACGATTTTTTTGGAACTTTTCCCAATTATGCATGGTACTGCTTCCTGTTGTTATGTGGCCACTTGCCATTGCATCCGACATATTAATTGCACACCCAATCTTGGTTGAGTCGCTAGTGATAATGACAGCCACCCTCTCAATGGATAGCATGGATTCGCTGAGAAAAATTGACAGATTGCTAACGCAGGCCCACCTAACAAGTTACTCTTGCATGGTGACCCTTTCGCCTTCCAGTAACACATGCCCTCCCAAATTTTACCGATTGCAACTTGATTTTTTTCACTTAATTATTCACGCAATATTAAACTAAGAAGTCGCCACTAACTTATTATGCATCGAGTAGAATCCCGGGTAGGGTGTAGGAGTCCATCTTACTTTCGAAAACCAAATTTAATTATACCTTATGAATCTAACGTTGCTTCAATACCATTTCTCTTTATGAAATCATTTTGCATGCAATCTTTGTCATATCTTATTACTTAAAAGTGATCGCGAATGCTATTCAAGCAATAGAACAAATAATCATGCAATAAACATAAAAAAAATGAAATAATAATTATATAACAAATAAATAAATAACTAGAATAATAAGGAACCCTAGCCGAATTAGGCAAAAATGAACAAAGCTTTTTTATTTATTTATTTATAGTATTCATCAATTTGAACTTAAGCCACTAAACATGAGAGAGGTAATCATGTTGGTGCACCAACAAAAATTTAATAATCAGTAATCAAAGTAGTAAATAAATTGCTAGAGATTGGGCAAGAATATAAGTACCTTAGGCAAGAAAAATCCCATTAATTGCAATGCATAGTATGTTCTACAAGATATTAACTAGAAAACGCATGAATGTCCATTTCTACACGTAATGACATCTAATTCTTAAAAAAAATATTAAAAATATCTACGTCAGTGCCGGTCATGCCACATAAGACTGTCGACATCTACGTCAATAATTTACAGTCTAACTTGGCCAAATAGACTAAATTGGTATTAATGTGAAAATGTTTAAAACTCAATTGGCTCAATTGAAAAGTTTATGACTAAATTTATATCAGTACAATAGATTTATGATTTTTTTGGTACTTTTCCCAGTTATGCATGGTACTGCTTCCCGTTGTTATGTGGCCACTTGCCATTGCATCCGACATATTAATTGCACACCCAATCTTGGTTGAGTCGCTAGTGACAATGACAGCCACCCTCTCAATGGATAGCATGGATTCGCTGAGAAAAGTTGACAGATTGCTAACGTAGGCCCACCTAACAAGTTACTCTTGCATGGTGACTCTTTCGCCTTCCTGTAACACATGCCCTCCCAAATTTTACTGATTGCAACTTGATTTTTTTCACTTAATTATTCACGCAATATTAAACTAAGAAGTCGCCACTAACTTATTATGCATCGAGTAGAATCCCGGGTAGGGTGTAGGAGTCCATCTTACTTTTGAAAACCAAATTTAATTATACCTTATGAATCTAACGTTGCTTCAATACCATTTCTCTTTATGAAATCATTTTGCATGCAATCTTTGTCATATCTTATTACTTAAAAGTGATCACGAATGGTATTCAAGCAATAGAACAAATAATCATGCAATAAACATAAAAAAAAAACGAAATAATAATTATATAGCAAATAAATAAATAACTAGAATAATAAGGAACCCTAGCCGAATTAGGCAAAAATAAACAAACATTTTTTTTTATAGTATTAATCAATTTTAACTTAAGCCACTAACATGAGAGAGGTAATCATGTTGGTGCACAAACAAAAATTTAATAATCAGTAATCAAAGTAGTAAATAAATTGCTAGAGATTGGGCAAGAATATAAGTACCTTGGGCAAGAAAAAGCCCATTAATTGCAATGCATAGTATGTTCTACAAGATATTAACTAGAAAACGCATGAATGTCCATTTCTACACGTAATGACATCTAATTCTTAAAAAAATATTAAAAATATCTACGCCGCCACGGTCATGCCACATAAAACCGTCGACATCTACGTCAATAATTTACAGTCTAACTTGGCCAAATAGACTAAATTGGTACTAATGTGAAAATGTTTAAAACTCAATTGGCTCAATTAAAAAGTTTATGACTAAATTTATATCAATACAATAGATTTACGATTTTTTTAGTACTTTTCCCAATTATGCATGGTACTGCTTCCCGTTGTTATGTGGCCACTTGCCATTGCATCCGACATATTAATTGCACACCCAATCTTTGTTGAGTCGCTAGTGACAATGACAACCACCCTCTCAATGGATAGCATGGATTCACTGAGAAAAGTTGACAGATTGCTAACGCAGGCCCACCTAACAAGTTACTCTTGCATGGTGACCCTTTCGCCTTCCAGTAACACATGCCCTCCCAAATTTTACCGATTGCAACTTGATTTTTTTCACTTAATTATTCATGCAATATTAAACTAAGAAGTCGCCACTAACTTATTATGCATCGAGTAGAATCCCGGGTAGGGTGTAGGAGTCCATCTTACTTTCGAAAACCAAATTTAATTATACCTTATGAATCTAACGTTGCTTCAATACCATTTCTCTTTATGAAATCATTTTGCATGCAATCTTTGTCATATCTTATTACTTAAAAGTTATCACGAATGGTATTCAAGCAATAGAACAAATAATCATGCAATAAACATAAAAAAAAATGAAATAATAATTATATAGCAAATAAATAAATAACTAGAATAATAAGGAACCCTAGCCAAATTAGGCAAAAATAAACAAAGATTTTTTTTTTATAGTATTAATCAATTTTAACTTAAGCCACTAACATGAGAGAGGTAATCATGTTGGTGCACAAACAAAAATTTAATAATCAGTAATCAAAGTAGTAAATAAATTGCTAGAGATTGGGCAAGAATATAAGTACCTTAGGCAAGAAAAAGCCCATTAATTGTAATGCATAGTATGTTCTACAAGATATTAACTAGAAAACGCATGAATGTCCATTTCTACACGTAATGACATCTAATTCTTAAAAAAAATATTAAAAATATCTACGTCAGCGCCGGTTATGCCATATAAGACCGTCGACATCTACGTCAATAATTTACAGTCTAACTTGGCCAAATAGACTAAATTGGTACTAATGTGAAAATGTTTAAAACTCAATTGGCTCAATTGAAAAGTTTTTGACTAAATTTATATCAATACAATAGATTTACGATTTTTTTGGAACTTTTCCCAATTATGCATGGTACTGCTTCCTGTTGTTATGTGGCCACTTGCCATTGCATCCGACATATTAATTGCACACCCAATCTTGGTTGAGTCGCTAGTGATAATGACAGCCACCCTCTCAATGGATAGCATGGATTCGCTGAGAAAAGTTGACAGATTGCTAACGCAGGCCCACCTAACAAGTTACTCTTGCATGGTGACCCTTTCGCCTTCCAGTAACACATGCCCTCCCAAATTTTACCGATTGCAACTTGATTTTTTTCACTTAATTATTCACGCAATATTAAACTAAGAAGTGGCCACTAACTTATTATGCATCGAGTAGAATCCCGGGTAGGGTGTAGGAGTCCATCTTACTTTCGAAAACCAAATTTAATTATACCTTATGAATCTAACGTTGCTTCAATACCATTTCTCTTTATGAAATCATTTTGCATGCAATCTTTGTCATATCTTATTACTTAAAAGTGATTGCGAATGCTATTCAAGCAATAGAACAAATAATCATGCAATAAACATAAAAAAAAAACGAAATAATAATTATATAGCAAATAAATAAATAACTAGAATAATAAGGAACCCTAGCCGAATTAGGCAAAAATGAACAAAGCTTTTTTTTTATTTATTTATAGTATTCATCAATTTTAACTTAAGCCACTAACATGAGAGAGGTATCATGTTGGTGCACGAACAAAAATTTAATAATCAGTAATCAAAGTAGTAAATAAATTGCTAGAGATTGGGCAAGAATATAAGTACCTTAGGCAAGAAAAAGCCCATTAATTGCAATGCATAGTATGTTCTACAAGATATTAACTAGAAAACGCATGAATGTCCATTTCTACACGTAATGACATCTAATTCTTAAAAAAAATATTAAAAATATCTACGTCAGTGCCGGTCATGCCACATAAGACTGTCGACATCTACGTCAATAATTTACAGTCTAACTTGGCCAAATAGACTAAATTGGTACTAATGTGAAAATGTTTAAAACTCAATTGGCTCAATTGAAAAGTTTATGACTAAATTTATATCAATACAATAGATTTTTGATTTTTTTGGAACTTTTCCCAATTATGCATGGTACTGCTTCCCGTTGTTATGTGGCCACTTGCCATTGCATCCGACATATTAATTGCACACCCAATCTTGGTTGAGTCGCTAGTGATAATGACAGCCACCCTCTCAGTGGATAGCATGGATTCGCTGAGAAAAGTTGACAGATTGCTAACGCAGGCCCACCTAACAAGTTACTCTTGCATGGTGACCCTTTCGCCTTCCAGTAACACATGCCCTCCCAAATTTTACCGATTGCAACTTGATTTTTTTCACTTAATTATTCACGCAATATTAAACTAAGAAGTCGCCACTAACTTATTATGCATCGAGTAGAATCCCGGGTAGGGTGTAGGAGTCCATCTTACTTTCGAAAACCAAATTTAATTATACCTTATGAATCTAACGTTGCTTCAATACCATTTCTCTTTATGAAATCATTTTGCATGCAATCTTTGTCATATCTTATTACTTAAAAGTGATCGCGAATGCTATTCAAGCAATAGAACAAATAATCATGCAATAAACATAAAAAAAAACGAAATAATAATTATATAACAAATAAATAAATAACTAGAATAATAAGGAACCCTAGCCGAATTAGGCAAAAATGAACAAAGCTTTTTTTTATTTTATTTTATAGTATTCATCAATTTTAACTTAAGCCACTATCATGAGAGAGGTAATCATGTTGGTGCACAAACAAAAATTTAATAATCAGTAATCAAAGTAGTAAATAAATTGCTAGAGATTGGCAAGAATATAAGTACCTTAGGCAAGAAAAAGCCCATTAATTGCAATGCATAGTATGTTCTACTAGATATTAACTAGAAAACGCATGAATGTCCATTTCTACACGTAATGACATCTAATTCTTAAAGAAAATATTAAAAATATCTACGTCAGCGCCGGTCATGCCACATAAGACCGTCGACATCTACGTCAATAATTTACAATTTTTATATATTTTTAAAAATTATTTTTTTATTAACAATTGCGAACAAGAACATGTCAAGCCTTTTTCTTTGCCAATAGAAGAAGTTCCAAATGTTGAGGCCCTAGGACGCGTGATAACTTGGAATGAGCGGAAGATTTGATTGTTCTAGCAACTGAAGTCTAACATACGATTAAAGCCTTTAAATGCACATGGCCCATTCATTACTTAAGGCTCTCTCTCTCTCTCTCTCTCTCTCTGAAATATCATTTGAGAAGGCAAAACTAGAGGGAAAATCTCGAGAGTACATGGTCTCTCTCTCTCTGTGAAAAATCACTTGAGAGGGCAAAACTAGAGGGAAAATCTCGAGAGTTCATTGGTTGTTATGTAATGTTGACCTGCAAGATGAAGTCGTAAGTTGTCGTTGGATATTTGAACAAATGGATTATATTCAACCACTTAATAAGGCCAATATGGAGCCTATCTTATGATTATATAATGCATTTTTTGTATACTTACATTGTCCGATATAGACTAGATTTAAGCATTTTATGAATATTGAGTCACTTGATATCCTTGATGATACGAATATTAAGCATAATACTATTTCTTCATCTAACCTACATTAGAGATAAAATATATAATGAGCATTTGAACTTTAGATAGGATTTTGTTATACTACTGTCAACTCTTTAGAAATCTAAATTATTTTATTGAAGCGTGGTTTAACATTTAAGTATTCTAACACTCCTTTCAAATTTAAATTATATTTAAAGACGTTTGAAATTGTTGATTTAAAGAGAAAATTTGATTCACTTCCATTGAGTACGTCTTAACTAATAGATCAAGCATGACCATTACTTACAACGATCAAATCTATTGTCATGGCAAACATACATTAATTAAGGGTGAAGAAAAAGATAATTTCCTCGAATTTTTTTTAAATATCTTTTAAAATTATCTGTTGACATATGACTTTTTGCCTAAAAATCTCAGATGTTTCACAAAAAACTTTGGGATTGAATTTGTTGACAATGACATTATTTGACCCTTCAAACAAAATACTGATATCACACAATTTTGCACGCACATTGCATTTAGGCGTTATGACCATTTTTTGTTCACTAGTAACATGTCCGCATCAAATGAGTTCCATTAAAATTGGCTTGGTTGTGAATTGCATTTTAACTGGCCCGTCAGGCTAAATGAAATTAAATTTAAAAGAGAAAAACCCACTTCAATTTTCAAGCCCGAGCCCCCATAAGCCCGGCCACCCTCTAATGAAATCTCAGCCAGCACCCTTCAATGAAAGGGATTTCGGCAAATACCGCAACACCCTCGGCCAGAGACAGCATGTATTCTCTCGGTCGGGACCAAGCAGAATATTCAGTGGAATTGTGAAGAGACTCTCGACCCAAAACAAAACACACCACGGGGAGAATACAAGCAACATTCAGATCCCGCTGCTTGACTCTCCTTTGACTTGATCGCATAGCATCATTCACATCGCAATTATCGCGTCCATCTCGAGCCACCGCAAAAGGCATTGTTGCCAATATTTTTGCTCTTAGTCGTAGTCCTCACCGCAAAGCTGTGTAACTGTGTTTGCTAGTTTGAATCGATCGAGACAATGAGTTGCTACCATCCTATTCAAGCTGCGCCGAACACATCGAGACAATAAGTGTGACTGTGTTTGCTAGTTTGAATCAATTGAGACAATGCCATCCTATTCGAGCTGCTGCACATTGAGACTGTTGATTCGCTCGTTTTTGATTTGGTCCCTAATCGCTGACTACCCTTAGGAACTGGTCACAAACCATCTGCACGCGGTTCCTCAACGTGATTTGTCTTAACTCGCTATAATCGACTAAACAGGATTGCACGATGCGAGGGATCGAACCAAATTCCTGAGCGCAGTCAGAGATGCGTGCTGTCCAGGTTGGGATGAGATGAAGGGCCTAATTGAATATCTTTAGGATGCATCTCACGTGATAAAAATATAGACTCATTTGCATGCATCGTCCTATCATTTCCAAAAAGATAGAAGACCGACAATAGAAGTGTTTCCTGCACGTCACTTGTTCGTGATTGTTTGATTGCATGTTAGGATGGACATGGCTTTTTACATAAGTTAATGTTTTCATGGTTCCTGAATCACATGCTAAATAATTAGAGATCCAATATAGAGGAAATTGCTAGGGAAATTATTAATAAAGTCCAATTTGGTCATGCACATTTCAATTTGGCTAATCGAGTCCTAAACCTTTTGACGATTTGTCAATGTAGTCTATTTGACCAATTTTGACTAAAAATCACTAGCTAAATGTCAGCCACTCTATATGATACAATTGGCATTGATGTAGACATTTTTTACAATTTTTTTTAAACTTTGTTGGCTAGCAAGGGCCGGCCTTCTCTAGGGGAGGGCGAGTGCCAGTGAGGCCGCCCTGGCTTGGGTGAGAGTCCCTCGCCCAAGTCAAGGCAGCCTCACCGGGCCTTGCCTAGGCATGGCCGACCCTCGCATGTAGTGAGTGAGGGCGACCCTCACCAAGCTAGTGACCAACCATTGGCAAAAAGGAAAGGAAGGAAAGAAGAAAATTTAGAATTTTTTTTTTTTAAAATTATCTATGTCAAAACTCATTATACCACATAAAATGCCCAACATCTACTTTAGTGATATTCAACCTCGGATTACATTGTTAAAGTATAAAAAAAATTATGACTAAATTTGTCAAATTGAAGTATTATTCTATTGGCATATTCATATGTTTGTTACCATAATCACAAGTTATAAAATAAAATTTTAAAAAAAAAATCATTTCTTCTAGTAATTAGATTGCATCTTCATTTGAATAATCACAAAAATATGTATGAGGGTGCATTCAGGGGCATATTTATATTATATAAGTAGATTCATTCTTTTAGATTACATTTGGTAGTCCAAATTTTTAATTAGGATATGACTGAATATGATAGGATATGAAATTCAAAGATTTTGTTATATTATATCCACTGTTTAGTGATTGCAATAATCAAGTCTGATGTATTCACCTCATATCTTGTACATTGTTTGGTATTAACAGTGTATTAGTATAAATGAATAAACAAATTTTGCAAATGGAGATGGTAAAAAACTCTCGTGACACTCTTACCCACTTTATTTTATTTTCCCCTCTTTTATCAATTAATTTCTTTTTTTTATTTATTTCTTTCTCCCCTTCCATCATTCTCTAATAAACTTTTATTAAATAGTAAATTGTGCTAATATACCTAAAATACTAAAGTACCTAAAATATGTAATAATATATAATTATATTTATATATTGAATTTATATTATAGAATAGAATTAAATTCAAATATATAAATAAAATAAGATTAAATTAAAATAACTATTTTTTGAATTTATTTTATTAGAATTCAAATATTATTTATATTGAAATTTAATTTAATTTTGTCAATTTAAGAAGTTTGTCATTTGAAATTTCTTTTTTTCCTATTATAGATGTTAGAAATCATATCCACGTTTATCCCACTTCTATTATAGGATAATATTATCCGGTCTATACCATTTATATGCGACTATATCCTGTCTTGAGTGACATCGAATGCAGGATAGGATAATATCCTATCTTGAATTTTATCCTGACTATGAAATATAGACTTAGTATTGCATTGCATAATGTTAAATTCTATTCCCATGTTTTTTTTTTTTTTTGGTAAAAGATAAGAGATATATGGACTTTTAACCAAAAAGCTATACAGTTGTATAGCAAGGGAGCTCAGTGCCAAAAACTTACACTCATGATGACAAACAGGTCAAAATGAGTGGAAGGGTGTCAAGAAAGAGGAAACACAACTAGCAAAAGAACAAGAACAAAATAGCCAAAACAACAGCAAAGAAGCAGCCAAACAAAGGCCACTAACAAAAAGAGAGGAGGGAAAACCAACCAACTAAGTGGAGGCAACCCTTACAGCAGCCAAGTCACGAATAAACTAGAAAGACCACACTGCAGAATAGGGTCACTAGACAACAGCCTCCAAGGAGAAGATAGCTGGATCTAGCCCCAACCGCAAGAATCGGATGTAGCTCCATCTTCGAATATCCAAAACCACACCTGCAAGGGGAACCTCTGAGGAGAATAGAAAGTTGGGTATAACCTCTTACTACGCTTGATGTATCCTCGACCTAGCTTGAAATATCCGCAACCTGGACAGGCCAAGTAAACAAAACGGGACAGACAGGCAAGGCCCCCAACTGGATAAAGGACCAGGGAGCATTCCTTGAAGAATCCATGACCCAGCTGAAGGAGACGCCAAAGACACCAACAAGAAGAGGCTGCCATGATCAATCAAATATAGAAGGATGGAGGCCCCAACTTTGTTGAAGCCTACGATTTCTAGCGGTACCCCGGACCTGCTTGAAGGTTAAGGCCTTGTCCTTAACAGCTTTATGGAGGTGCTTCTATACCCATGTTTAATGGCTCATTTTCAAAAAACACTTCATTTAGTATATTTACTTTACATAGCATGTTACATTTACATATTCACTTTCCTGTGATACAATTGTCTATTTTAAGAAGCTTGCACAAGTACTTTTAGACTTTCCACCTACAGTACACGGGGTTTTACCTGAAGCCTATGAAAAAGCTTTGTTACTTATTACTCAATTCGGATGGAGTTCTTTATTATTCTAGTTATTTATTTATTTGCTAGATATTTATTATTTCGTTATTTGATGTTTATTGCCTGGTTGTTTATTTTATTGTTTGAGAACGATTTATGATCACTTTTAAGCGATAATATGATAAAACGATTTTATAAAGAGAAGGGTACCAAAACAATGTTAGATTTATATAGCATAATTAAATTTGGTTCTTTGGAGTAAGATGGACCGCTACACCCTATTCGGGTTACTACTCGACGCTTAATAGGTTAGTGGCAACTTTAGTCTAATATTGCTTGAATAATTTATTGGAAAAATTAAGTTGTGATTGGTAAATTTGGGAGGGCTCATGTTAGGCAAAGGTATCACCTTGCGATCGCTTAGCAATCTGTCAACATTCCTTGGGGAATCCATGTTGCCTTTAGGAGGGTGGCTATCACTATCACTGCCCACTTAACCAAGATTAGGAGGGCAATTAACGTGTCTGATACAATGGCCACATAACAAGGGGAGTAGTATGCTGATAATTAACAACAGTATCAAAAAAGTCATAAACCTTTTTACTTTGGTACCACTTCAATTTATTCAGCCAATTTGGATTGGAAATAATTGACGTGGATGTTGGCGGTCCTATGTGGCATATGTTGGGCACTAATGTAAACTTTTTTTAAATATATCTCTAATAGTTAGATGTTGGACAAAGTAAATCAAGAATGCCAAAACTTGGCATAAGTGAACACTTTAGTGCTAAAAATTCTAAAAGTTACACTTAAATGCCACTTTTTTTTAATAGTGGGACACTTTAGTGTCAAATCTAGTGAAAGTAGCTGAAAATTCGACATGGCATTTTTCTAATAATATATGTGATCTATGTGGCTCACCAAAAGCCAACTCAGCAATGAAGGTACAATGTGGGCTCACCAAAAGCCAACTCAGCAATGAAGGTGCAATAAGACATTGTTTTGCCCTAAATTTATTAATTTAATATTAATTAAAAACTAAATTTAAAAACTAAATTATTTAAATTAAAGGAAGAAGAAGAAGGAGGAGGAGGAGAAGAAGGAGGACACTTTAGTGTCAAATCTGGTGAAAGTAGCTAAAAATTCGACATGGCATTTTTCTAATAATATATGTGATCTATGTGGCTCGCCAAAAACCAACTCAGCAATGAAGATGCAATAAGACATTGTTTTGCCCCTAAATTTATTAATTTAATATTAATTTAAAAATAAATGATTTAAATTAGAGGAAGGAGGAGAATAAGGAGGAGAAGGAGGAGGAGGAGGAGGAGAAGCAGAAGGAGAAGGAGAAGTAACTTTAAAAACTAAATTATTTAAATTAGAGGAAGAAGAAGAAGGAGGAGGAGGAGAAGGAGGAGGAGGAGGAGGAGGAGGAGGAGAAGGAGGAGGAGGAGGAGAAGGAGAAGTAGGAGAAGAAGGAGGAGAAGGAGAAGAAAGGAGGAGGAGGAGAAGGAGAAGAAGGAGGAGAAGAAGAAAGGAGGAGAAGGAGAAGAGAAGGAGAAGAAGAAAGAAGGAGAAGAAGAAGAAGAAGAAGAAGGGGGAATAGGTTTGGTGAGGGCTAAGGCCCTTGTAGCCGCCCACTAGGAGAAGAAGGAGAAGAAGAAGAAGAAGAAGAAAAAGAAGGGGGAATAGGTTTGGTGAGGGCTAAGGCCCTCGTAGTTGCCCACCGAAGAAGAAGAAGAAGATGGGGGAATAGGTTTGGTGAGGGTTAAGGCCCTCGTAGTCGCCCACCAGAAGAAGAAGAAGAAGGGGGAATAGGTTTGGTGAGGGCTAAGGCTCTCGTAGCCGCCCACCAGGAGAAGAAGAAGAAAAGAAGGAAGAAGAAGAAGGAGAAGAAGAAGAAGAAGAAGAAGAAAAAGAAGGGGGAATAGGTTTGGTGAGGGTTAAGGCCCTCGTAGCTGCCCACCATAAGAAGAAGAAGAAGAAGAAGAAGGGGGAATAGGTTTGGTGAGGGCTAAGGCCCTCGTAGCCGCCCACCATTGCCAAAAAAAGGCAAGGAATGAAGAAGAAGAAGAAGGAGGAGGAGGAGGAATAGGTTTGGTGAGGGTTAAGGCCCTCGTAGCCGCCCACTAGAAGAAGAAGAAGAAGAAGAAGGGGGAATAGGTTTGGTGAGGGCTAAGAGGGAGCCGCCCACCATTGCCAAAAAAGGCAAGGAAGGAAGAAGAAGAAGAAGAAGAAGAAGAAGAAGGGGGAATAGGTTTGGTGAGGGCTAAGGCCCTCGTAGCTGCCCACCATTGCCAAAAAAGGCAAGGAACAATGGGGTGAGAGTTGGCTGGGGTTGTCGGCCCCTAGGTAGTGGCCGGCGAAGGCTTGTAAGCCCTCACCCAAATCTAGGGTGAGGGTTATCACGGCTAGTGGTGGCCCTTGGCCCCTCTAGGCGAGGGCTGGTGACCCTCACCATAAATCTAGATGAGGGCTTGCAAGCCCTTGCTAGCAGTTGGCTAGGGTCGCTAGCCATTGCTTAGGAGCCGATGATCCCAGTCAACCCTCGCCCCACCATCGTCGGCCCCTCCTGGTGCCAGTGGGGCGACGGCAACAAGGGCTATGCAAGCCCTCATAGAATGCTGCCGCATATCTTTTGTTTTGTTTTTTTTTTTTTTTTAAAATTATTTTGATTAATATAATATTAAAATTCAATTTTGGAGCCACATCAACACCAAAATGACATTGTTTTGCATTTATCTAGCCACATTAGTGCCAAAAACAATGCCGTTTTGCATTTGTCTTGCCGGAAGAATGTCATGTCAGCAGTTTGGCCAAAATTTCTTGCCATCGACATTTAAGGCTGCACATGACTAAGTTTCTTAATTGGAGAAGAGTTTTTTTTTTTTTTTTTAGAAATAGTTCTTTTTTATTTCTATTTTGGGGAACAATTTCTAAGTAAAATAAGACGTTTGGTAACTATACAAAATTTCTACTTTAGAAATAGAAAATGAATAGAAATGCGTTTGATACGAAACATTTTTTTTTTTTTTTTTGTATTTATTCATTTTTTATTTTTGCTCACGGATCACGATCACAGCTGTAGCTGCTGCATGACCGTCGGTCGCCAACCATCACCGCCGACCATCACGCCAGACCCATCAGCCGTTGCGGACCGCCGGCCGGTGGCGGCGGCCGACAACGATCGATCGTCGGGCGGTGGCGGCCGGTGGTGGCTCTGGGCGGTTGGAGGTGGCCGCGGTAAGAGAGAGGAACAAAATAAAAATAAAATAGAAAATTGGCTTATTTCTAGAAATTGTTTCCAGGTATAAGAAGCAACTTTTTTTGTTTCTCGTTTCTGCTTCAAATCTATTCCCAAGCTAACTTTCTATTTCGGGGAATAGAAAAACAACTTGGCGTTACCAAACGGATTTCTGTTCTTTTTTTATTCCGGGAAACAAAAGAACAGAAATCCAGAGGAACAAAAACGTTCCCATGCGCTGCCTAAGTGTTTCATTTTTCTCTGATCTTGGCACTTAAGTGTACATTTTAAAACTTTTAGTAGTTTAGTGTCCCCCAGTGTCAAATGTTAGCACTCACGGTATCCACATCTTGTTAGATGTCATTACATGTAGAAATGGACATGTATGCATTTTATAGTTAATATGTTGCAAAACATCCTATCTATAGTACTTTACCAAAAAAAAAAAAACATCCTATCTATAGTAATTAATGGGCTTTTGCTTGCTTAAGGTGTTCATATTCTTGCCCAGTCTTTAGCGATTTATTTATTGCTTTGATTATTGATCGTTAAATTTTTATTTGCACACCCGCATGATCACCTCTATATTAGTGACTTAAATTAAAATTGATCAAAATTGCCTCCAAAACATTTTTGAAATAAAGAAAAAAATCTACCAAAAGGGTATTAGATTTATCTAACAAATCAAGTCCCTATATCCATGAATTTTTTATTCGTAAAAGTAAAGTACTTTTTCAGACTTTACTTATGTGTGTAATCGACAATTGATAATTGATGAGTGGTGACTCGTGAATAACCTAATTTGCATGTTATGCTAATTAAATTAAAAAAACTCGAAAAATACGGCATGTGTAATCGCCCAACTGATAATTGATGACTGATGAGTGGCGACTCGTAAATAAACTAATTTACATGTTATGCTAATTAAATTTAAAAAACTCGAAAAATACGGTTGATAAGGGCTTGGAAAAGTTCACGCTAAGTCTATGGGTTTACTAATTCATTAGTTTTCTTTTTGGTGATTCAGATTTGGAAAAGTTGCTACACTAGTTACTCAAATTGCACCAGGATGATCATGAAGGTTTATATGACAAATGTATGAATAACTATCAGTGCAACAATTACAAGATTGTTCAATATGTTTTTTTTTTTTACAAAAGATTACGGCTCAAAAAACTTGCAGTCAAGATGAGATTGTTCAATATGTTCAACCTGAGTAACATGAAAACACAAGTAACGTGGCGCTTCAATAAAAGATAGGTGTGGGACTTGCCTACTTCCATGATAGAATGCAAATTCTGTGGTTCGAAATCGTTGTGGCGTCCTAAATCTTGTCATTGCCACAGTTCTCACCCTCGGCAGACTCCTATGACCTTACGTTGGGAGTGGTTTGCAATTCACATGCGGCGTGAGGGGAAGGGGACTGCAAGTAGATGCAGCAGTCGCAACGGCAACGACGACAACAGGTGGTCGCTTCAGGGAATGGTCGCTCTGGTCATCGGTGGTACCAAAGGAATCGTGTCTCTCTCTCTCTCCCTCCCCGTCTCTCACCGAACACTTCGTTTTTCTCATGTCATTGATTTAAATGATCGATTAACTGTTATGGTGTAGGTTGAGAAAAATAACTTCATGATTTAGGCATTTGAAAATTGTCAATTTTGATATATCATTCCTTTATAATAATTTCGGAGATAGTAGGATTGTGCCTGGCCAAGCACTTGTGTATTTCTTGGCCCATCCAAAACAAATTGATCGTAATGATTGTAGGTTGCGCCTAGTCCTTAATTACACTAGCCCGAATCAAAATGAATTAGCCGTCTCTGGTCCGGACTTTTCTAGCTTAGGCCCGAAATTTCGTGCACCTCATAAGATTTGATCAACCCAGAGTTATGTGGTCAGTATTGCCCGTCCAAAAGCTCCTACAAAGCTCAACACTGTGAGGCTGTAGGGTCAAGGCATTTGATGCTATTTTTAGATCACTAAAAAGAATTTTCCAGCATGTTTTCGGGCTACCCTATTGAATTTTACTCCCACCATCACATCTCTCACTCATACGAAGGCGAAGCTAGTGATAACCTCTACCTTGCTACGGTTATATAAAGCTATATATGTTAATTTCAGTGGTTCTATATTTCCAATGCATCAAGTTTCTCGATTCATACCGTCTTGATGCTGTGGATCTCATGTTCAAATTAAAACATCTCTTTGACCTAGGCAGTGCTATAAAAGGAGGCATTCTTTCATGAATATTATTAACATAGCATTACAAAGACAATTTTGATGATACAATTGCGACGAAACATACTTAGTCAATTTCGTGTTAAGAATTAATAATAAATTATACTTTGGATTTTATGATTTAGCGTTTAGGTATATGGAAAACAGATATAACATATACGTGAATCAAACTTCATTTGTCTTGTGTAAAAAAATGTTGTATTCCCGGATAGTGCTGTAGTAGTATATCATGTCTGTTGTTTCCATCATTGCTTGTCAAGTACATAAATTTTACTCATAGGCAATTGCATAAAAGAGCTCGAAAGGGAATACAAAGTGGGAGTACGACACTCTCCCTTATATGCGGTCAACAAATGATCGACGTACACATTGAAACGTAATGCGATGTTGCCATTATTGGTTAATAAACTTCTTATCCCTGCGACGGCAATGCACGACAAACATCTCAGACACAGAACAAAGTTACACTCATGCTCTAGGAAACGAGAAGCCATTGACAGTGAATCCTCCATCGACACAAATGGTCTGCCCCGTTATATAGGAGGCTGCCGGCAAGCACAAGAAGGCCACAAGTGACGACACCTCCTTCGGCTCTCCTGTGCGACCGAGCGGCGCCCTTGCTGTTGCCTCCTTATGGTACTCCTCACTACAAAGTAGCTGCGACGACGGATGGGTTAACGTTAGATCACGATGGGAAAATTGATCAAGATAAAAATTTAAAGCCTTGGGACATTAAATTACAGGCTCGGTCAATGGAGTCAGAATAAAATAAGGTGCAACAGAGTTGCTTCTTATGTTGTCCTTAGCCCATTCGCACGCCAAATTCTTGGTCAACTGGTTCATTGCTCCTAACAATGAGTTGAGAAAGTAAGAAACATATGGAATTTGTTTAGCTCCATATTAAAAGTGTTTAAATAGTTGCTCATGCTACTATCAATTCACCTTTTGTGGCTGAATAAATTGATCCGATGCCGAGTGAAACAATACCGCAAACGGATGACAAGAACACGATGCTTCCAGTTCCCGAAGCCTTGAGAAGCGGATGCGCAAGCTGGCTCAAGTGATAAGCCGATTCGAAGTTAGTAGTCATGATGAAGGAGAAATCTTCCGCCGTGTAATCCACGGTCGGCATTCCAACAGTTGTCCCCAGAGTCCCAACGTTGTTTATCTAACACACAAACCAATCCCAAGAAAATGAAAAACGGAACAAAATCTATCGAAATAAAAGCACAAATCGTGACCTTATCAATGTTGTTATTGGATCCACGGGGTCAAAGACGACCGAGACTTACTAGGATGTTGAGCTTGCCGTCGAAGAGGGAGGACGCGGCGAGCATCAGTTTCTCTCGCTCGGATCTTGAGGAAACGTCGCAGGCCGAACCCGCCACTTGGAAGCCCTTACGCTTCCACTCTTTCAAGCATTCATTGAGTTCAGCTTCAGTCCTGGAGCAGGTGTAGACGGTAGCCCCAAGCCCCGCTAATTCCTCAACAATAGCACGCCTAAGCACGGGACGACATTATGACCATTTACCAACTTGTAATTGCAAACGAGAACAGATCAAGCCCTTCTTCTTTGCCAATAGAAGAAGTTGACATGTGATACCTTGGAATGTGCGGAAGATTTGATTGCACAGGCAATTGAAGTCTAACAGATGATTAAAGCCTTTAAATGCACTGGATCATGACAATCGGAGAATGCAAATTCTACTAGCTAGCGGCATGTCTATGAGCTATTAACATCTAAAGACAACAAAACTTTAAATAAAAAAAAATGCATAAACCAGCCTATCCAGCTATGAATCCTCGAAGTAATTGATCTCTCATCATCTTCGTCATATAAAGTTTTGAGTGGTCATGAAATTAGTTGTCTAGCATTTTATCTATGAAATCGAATATAATCAGATTCAAAAGCACCTGCTATAGTTGAAAGCCCTATCTGACATGCCTGACTTGAATTTTTCGGGCCCGGATAGTCCTAAGTTGGGCTACTATACCCATTTTGCTATAATAGATACTCCAAAATTAAAAACACACACGCACACACAAAATGGAAATTGTAAAAACAAATAATTTATTTTAAGCACCCTAATCAGTAGTCATATAAGTTTAAGTACATACTCTAAAACACAAATGCAACCTTACCTTCCTCCCAACTTCATCCACGGGTCATTACGAGATCAATTCACTAATTTTACGTGGACGGTTGAGATTTGCTCCAGGTTTGTCGTTAGTTAACAGATAAAATTAGTTTGATTGCCATAGGCACAGGATTGACTGTCTTCAAATGCCTAAATTATGATGTTTTTTTTTTTTCTTAACCTAAACCATGACAGTTGATCGATCATCTAAATGAACAACATAAAAAAAGGAAATGTTCGGTGAGTCAGAGAGAGAGAGAGAGAGAGAGAGAGAGAGAGAGAGACCCAATTCCTTTACTACCGCCGGTGACGAGAGCGGTCATTCCCTGAAGCGACCACCTATTGTCGTTGTCGCCGTTGCGAGTGCTACATGTATTTGCAGTCCTCTTCCCCTCGAAGCCATTCTCTCTCTCTCTCTCTTTCTCTAAAATTTGATTTTTACTCCCATCTCTTTCTTTGTGCTTTTCTCCCTGACTTCCCCCTGTATTATATAAGCCCTTCTGTCCAATGCCTGATCAAGAGTCGTTGTTTGGCAGAGGGATTCCTGACCGAGGTCCTCACGCCACGTGGGAACTCGGAGCCCCTCCCTGCATAAGGTCCTTGAGTCTCTACCTAGTGGGAGAACAGTGGCGATGACAAGATTCAGGGCCCCCCTCGACGGATTTGCATTCAATCGTGGAAGCACGCATGTCCCCACGCCTGCCTTTCGCCGAAAGCACCCCGTCAACTCGTGTTTTTCAAGTTATACATCGAACGATCTGGTAATTGTTGAAATGATAGTTATTATTCATACAGATGTCATATAATGCCAACGTTCGTGGCCGTAGTGCAACGTGAGTAATATGATAGTGCCGTGACTTTCCCAAAGATAAACCATAAAAAAAAAAGAAAAAAAGCTGAAGCATTATTTTCAAAAACTTAATGGCAGACTCTTCCTAACTCATACCAATTAGAAGTGTTAATGGACCTAATCAGATTTCCTCATTACCTGACCCAACTTGAACTATAAGAGATATGTGCTCTCTTTGATCTGCACTTGACCTAAAATCCATATGATCTGAAACGAAAACACTGCTCATAAAAATAAGACACTTGAGCTTTTCACAAACCAATTTTATATGTGTTAACTAGCGGCAAAACTTTGTGTAACCGGTATAAAGAGGCCGTAAAAATTTGCCAATCAAACTAATTTTATATCTATTAACTAGTGATAAACCTGTGCCTATGGCACGATAATAATGGTACCGTATACAATTATCAGCCAAAGCTCTTGTAAGATTAAAAGTTGTACTATGAACCATCTTTCAAAAAGCATTTGAAAATGAGAAAACAAAAAACATGTAATGTACCCACATTTTCATTGTTTTTGTCCATATTCATGATGTTGAAATTCAAGTTGGCGGAAGACAACTTACCTCTATCTGATATGCAAGCAACAATTAGCCCCAGGAACAAACGTTGAATTGCGGATGAATCACGAACAATATTACCTCACGTTGGTCTGAATGTAATCATGAGGAAAACATCCGATTTCCACAGTGTAAATGCCGATTGTTCTTGTAAAGGAGAAATTGACGTGCGGACCCTTGAAGTGCCATAACTTTGCACAAAGGGACATTTAAATACCATAACTTACGAAAGGTATACTTAAGTGCCAAAATCGGAGTAAAATGGATCACTTGAGTGTCAATCTGGCCAAAGTCCGGGCAAAATGCCAACGTCGTATTTTTCCGACGAAGCAAGCCCAAAACGACGCTGTTTTTTGCACGTTGATGTGATAAAAAAATAATATAAAAATTAATTAAATTAAATTTAGTTAAAATATTTTAAAAATAATTTAAAAATTAAATTTAGTTAAAATATTTAAAAATAATTTTAAAATTAAATTTAATTAAAAATTTAAAAAAATAATTTTAAAATTAAAAATTTTAAAAAAAGAAAGTGGGGGAAGGCTGCGAGGGGATCAGCCCTTAGCCATCGCCGCCGCCGCCCACCGCCACCGGAAGGGCCGGCAATGGCGGCGGGGGCTAGGGCCTCGGCCTCGGCCGGCCGGGCGGCGAGGGCTCGCGAGCCCTCGCCCAAATCCGGCAAGTGTTGTGAGCCCTCGCCGGCCGGCCAAGGGCCGCCGACCCTTGCCAGATCTGGGCGAGGGCCATGAGCCCTCGCCACTGGCCATAGATCCGGGAGGGTCGCGGCCCTCACCCGATCCGGCAAGGGTTGGCGGCCTTCACTGGCCGGGGGCCATCGCCCGGCCGGGCGACCCCCCGGGCGGTGGCCCTTGGCCGGGCCCGGCCCCGGCTAGGGCCTCCCGACCTTCCCCCGGCCCTTCCGGCGGTGGTTGAAGGCCGATCCCTCGGCCACCTCCCCTCCCTTCCTTTTTTTTTTAATTTTTAAATTTTTTTTTCATTTTTTAACTAAATTTAATTTTAAAATAGTTATTTTTTAATATTTTAAATAAATTTAATTAATTTATAATTTATATATTTTTTATCACGTCAGCCCAAAATGATGTCATTTTTGCATTATTTGGCCACGTCAGCGTGCAAAATGACGTCGTTTTGGGCTCACTTCGCCGGAAAAATGCAACATCGGCGTTTTGGCCGGAGTGGCATTTAAGTGTACATTTCATAAGATATGGCACTTAAGTGTCCCTTTGTGCAAAGTTATGGTACTTAAAGCGTTCTTTTGCCAGGAGAAATGTAACGCTTCCTTTTCTATTGATGGAAATGGGACAAGACAAGGAGAAAATTATGAGTGTACGTTTGCCAACATTTGCCAACGGTTGTGTTCTTGAGTCTTTTATATGACTCCATCACACTCCTTCAAATGTTGTCTTTCTATCATAGCGTTTCAAGGTGAAATGGTGCGTTCTCATCGCACCCCATCATGGACGTACTAATTCAGTACAACATCTCCCACTCGAACATAATGGGCTTGATAGAACTTTATCAAGAATATAATGCATTCAACATTCAACAATTTTATAAAACAATTCATACTGAAAAGTAAGCCGTGCAACCAGTGAATACACCTACAATTGATAGCTCAAATTATGCATATGTTATGGATGACATAATGACTACAACCCTGAAAAGAAATAAACAATCGATGTCTCACAGTGCCCCGGACATATTTTATTACATCAGTCAAAGTATACATATCTCTTAAAGGCTATACTTGACTATTCTCAAAATATCATGTATTTACAATTATATCCACGATCACATAAGGTGATATAATTTGGTTGACCAGTAAATACATGCGATAGATGTAAAATAACAATAGTTTTCATTCGCACTTATGTCTCTTTCCATTTCAGAACAACTGCTTTCCTAGACACATCCCATAAGGCCAAATCTATTCATGACCGCCGGTAACATGCTAAAATAGCAATATTGATCTTTCACTTTGAAAACATAATCAGAAGTAACATAGGGCACGAAATGAGGTAAATTATAAATTATCTCAATGACTCACACGATGATTAAATATGGATAATTTTACTCACCTTCTCTTGTCGGTCATACAATGCACATGTAGTATAAATTACATGCTATAGTGGATTTATCTTTCTATAAGAGCATATATCATTTATCAAATATATCCACTATATGGATCTTAGCCTAAACATAGTCATGTGCTTCTCACATACTCATATTTAGCTCGAGTGCTATATCAACACGTTTTCTATTGCGCCCAATTAAGTACTCGCATCCAGCATCTTTCAAGCATACATGATTATGGGACTATCATGTTCGGTCTTATTATAAACAAATCACATACCTCATCTTGACTCCAATCAAGGCGACATATTTTATGTACTAAACTTGCTCTTCAACATTTATTTGTACATAACGTCTCATCTCAACATACTAACTATAGCACTTGAGGTGATTGCTCGTGTGAATGAGCCAATCATTGCTTGCCGACATACTTTCCAATAATATATGTGTGCTTATGCTAGTCTCATAATGAATTTGTACTTATTGATAAAATATTAAGTCACTAATAAACAAACAAGTACAATGCATATGTCCACATATACATAAACCAATGATTCTCTACAATAACACATATCACATTCTACACAATCCTAGTGACATCCTGTGGGCCAAGAATATGTCTCTAGGAATAGCCTTCGTAAATGGATCAACAATCATTTTATTGGTTGGAATGTATTGTAGAATCACTTCTTTCTGTGTTATTATATCTCTTATGAAGTTGTTCTTTATGTCAATGTATTTTGTCCTTCCATGATACTTGGGATCCTTCACATAGGCAATGGATGCTTGATTATCGCAATAAACTATCACTAGTCTTGAAACCTTAATGACAGTGGCTAAATTTTCCAAGATACGTTGTAGCCACATTGCTTCTTGCACTGCAGCAGAGTATGCAATAAATTCTGCCTCCATCATAGATAAGGCCTTGCATGTTTGTTTTTGCTATTCCAAGAAATCACACCTCTATTGAACAAGAACGCATATCCAGAAGTCGATTTACGCTCATCCGGGTCTCCACCCCAATCAATAACTAAAATGCCTAATAGGTGTAAATTATTCCTTTTGTGACAAAGTCGATAGTTCATAGTGCCTTTCAAGTATCTTAGGATTCTCTTCATTGCTTTCCAGTGTGTTTGATCGAGATTTGATTGATATCGACTCATCAATCTCACGGCATAACATATGTCGAGTTGAGTACACATCATAGCATACATCAAACTTCCAACCGCACTAGTGTAAGAAACAGTTTTCATTAATTTAATTTCTTTTGAAGTCTTAGGACACATCTCAATACTTAGGCTTTCATCTTGAATGACAAGGGTATCAATGTGATTACAATATTGCATATTGAAACGCTCAACAATATTCATTATATAAGACTCTTGCAATAAAGCAATGAGTTTCCTTGATCGATCTCCTTCGATCTTAACTCATAATATATAAGCAGTTTCTCCCATGTCCTTCATTTTAAAATTAGAGGACAACATTCTTTTATGGTGATAACTAAAACCTTATCACTTTTTAGCCAATAGATTATCATCCACATAAAGTGATAAAATCACAAATTTATCTTTGGACCACTTGACATATACATGGTGATCTTCTTCAATTATCGTGAAACCAAAAGTTGTTATGGCTCGATAAAAACAAAGATATCATTGTCTAGATGATTGCTTAAGACCATATATTGTGCGATGGAGCTTGCATACTTTATCCCATTGACCTTTAGTTATGAAACCTATTGACTGCTTCATATAAATTTCCTCATCTAGTTCTTTATTGAGAAATGCCGTTTTTACATCCATTTGATGTAATTTAAGGTCCAAATGTGCAACGATGACTAGAATAAGGCGTATTGAGACAAACCTTACAACTGGTGAAAATGTTTTCTCATAGTTTATACCCTTTTGTTGAGTATAACCTTTCGCCACAAGGCAAGCCTTATACTTTTCAATAGATCCATTCGTCCTTCGCTTGATCTTAAAACCCATTTTTTCCCAATATCCTTGCGATTGAGTGGTAAATCAATTAAGTCTTAGACGTGATTTACCCTCATAGACTCTATCCTATCTTCCAAAGTTTTTCTCCATTCTTCCTTATCATGGGATGAGAGAGTCTCTTGAAAAGTCTTAGGCTTTGTATTGTCTTTCTAAGCAATCCTAAATGTTTCCCCTTCAATCTCAAAACGATGACGATGAATGCTTTTACGATTACTTTTACGTAACTGAATTTCTCTTGAATTTAGTTCATCAAGCGTGCAACACTCCCATTAGGTCTTGTATGTTGAGGTAAATCTTTATTTCCCTCTACAACATTAGTAGGTATGTTATCAGGATCTCCCATCTCATATAATTGGAAGTCTTTATCAATCTCACCTCTACTAGGAAAATCGTTCTCCAAGAACGTGACATCTCGTGACTCCATTTCGGTTACACTTCCATCAGCTTGTTCACCTATAAACATGTATCATTTGAAGTGTTCAGAATATCTTATAAAAATACATTTCTTCCATCTAGGGCTTAATTTGCAATATTTATAGAAAGAATCATGAACATAAGCTACACATTCCCATGAACGTATAATACTTAAGTTTGGTTTCCTACCAATCCATAATTCATAAGGGTGAAAGTGACCAATTTTGAAGGCACTCGATTAAGTACATAGGCAGAAGTCGATGACGCATCTCCCCAATAAGATATAGGTAAATTTGTTTGCGTCATTAAAGACTTAACCATTTCCAATAGGGTTCTATTCCTTCTCTCAGCTATCCCATTTTGTTGTAGAGTACTAGGAATAATCAATTATTGTACAATTCACTTTTCATCACAAAGCGCCTTGAATTGTTCAAATAGATACTCACATGCGCGATTGGTTCTCAATGTTTTTATTGTTTTGTTCAACTGATTATCTACCATCACTATATATCGTCTAAATCAATCTAATGCTTTTGACTTATGGGAGATTAGAAAAACATAAACGAAACGAGTGAAGTCATTTATGAAAGTGATGAAATATGAGGCTCTATGCCTTACCCTCACATTCAAAGAACCACAAATGTTAGAATGTATGAGTTGCAATGAAAATTCGGCTCTAGTCCCTTTATCGAATGGTTTTTTAGTTGCTTTTCCTACTATACAATATTCACATATGGGTAGATCAATATTAATGAGTGACCTTAAAAGGCATTCTCTAGCTAATCTTTGCATTCTTTGCAACCCAATGTGACCTAATCTAGCATGCCAAGTAGTTGCATCAATCTCAACATTACAAAAAGATGCAATTAAAGAAAAACAACCATCAACATTAATATTATACTGATCATAGTTAATGTCTAACACAATAAAAACATTCGATACTATTCCATACAAAATGTCAACACAATCACCATGAAAATTCAATACATAACCTAGGTTAAGAAGAACAACTACGGAGACCAAGTTTCGTCAAATATCCAAAGCATATAGGACATCATGTAAGAATAGGCTTTGACCACCACGTAAAATTAATTTACATGTGTTGATACCCTTCACTTCAATTCTTGAGTTATTCCCAACATATATCCATTTTCTTTCGGGCTGAATCCGACGATACTCAACAAATGCTTCTCGGTCTCTAGCTACGTGGTTTGTTGCTCTTGAGTCTACAGTCCACATTGGATGAGATTCAGCAAGCATTACAGTGCTAGAAATAAAAGCGTTACTTAAAGTAATAGAGTAATATGGTACCTCTTTCGGTTTAGTGCATTCACGAGCCAAGTGAGCTATCTTGCCACAATTGTAGCACTTCATTTTGGCCTTATACTTCTTCCCACCATGCTTCTTGCGTTGGAAGATCTTAGCCCTCTTAGGTGCTTGATCAGTTTTTTTCCATTTGTTGTTGAATTGAGAATTCCTTTTGTGTTTGAAGCTCGAAGCTTTGCGTGAACTCGATTCAGCAACATAAGCATGGGTAGAGGATCTCGCAGCCTCTAGGCGCTTATTCTCTAATTCCAAATGACGTGCTATATCATCAAAAGTGACAATATTCTCATTATGCGTCATATTAATCTTCTTATACTCCAAATTGTCATGAAGAGGCCTTATAATAGCCTAAATTTGTTGTTCATCAGTAAGGGAGTGACCTACCAATTTTAGCTCACGAATTATGTTTGACATCTCCCGAAGATGCTGCCTCATCGTTATATTTGGGCGATTTTGGTATGTGTCAAACTTGATGGTAAGTCTCCTCAGCTTAGTGGCAGATGTACCCCCAAATTTATCTTTCAAGGCAACCAACATAACTTGAGCTTTATCATTACTTTCAAACTCACTTATGAAATCATCTTGCTTACAGCTCAATAATGTGATGCAAGCAATGCTATTTTTCTTTTTCCAAGCTTGATAAGCTTCTAGGTCTCTCATGTATTGAGCTAAAGTTTCATGCTCAAGTTCATCCATGGTGTGGTTGAGGGTTTCCAAAACCTCTTACTCCTCAAAGATATACTGAACCTTTTGGTTCCAAATATCATAATTGTTACCATTCAACTTCTTACCCTTATTAAGGTCAGCCACAATAGTCTTGGATGTTGAAGCCATAATCAATTGCTATAACACATTGACATAATAAACGCAGAATTAATGCTAGTACACTTTTCAAAGTAACACACATATTTAATTTGCAGCAAAGACAAACTAAATTAATGATAATTCAACAAAAGACATAGAAACAAAAGTTCACTATATTCCTACCATTGTTCGAATTTTCTTATAACTAGAAAACTACAAGTATATTAAACTATATACATGCTACCATCGAACCAAGCTCTACTCAACATATATGACATCATTTTTATACAAGCTAACTATTGTATTTGCTAAAACATAAGAAAATACAAGCTAAAAATGAATAAACTATGCATTTAACCCCCAAAAATACGCGCACTTAGGGTTTTCTACACATTTTTATACATTTATAAAACTAAAAAATAAAAAATAAATATATCACAGTATATAGCACATCCATACGAACCAAACGCCGCCGACCGTGCTCTAATCAAAGCCCTCACGCGCTCACATGCGCCACTTGAGTGTGTGGCGGGTGTGGCGCATGTGCCAGCGACCCTTACAAGCTCCTGGCCTGTTCGACCAGTTCGATAGGTGATTGGCCGGCCAACTGCCGTTGTCGGTGACGTCATCGATGATGTCATTCGGCAACCGACAATTGATGATGTCACAGTGACGTCATCATGCGTCAATTTGCCGACCGACGTGTGTTGTGTACGTGCTGGTGTTCCTAGGGCTTCAGGCGCATGACGCCCACATGCAGCGGCTTCTGGCCGCACGTGTGGGCGTCCGGCGTCCTCTAGTGGCGCTCTATCCATCATCGGACTTGTCTCGATGAGTACTTTCAAAAATTGATTTTTGCTAAAAAAATATTTTGAAAAATGGCCAAAACTGTACGAGTGTACATGACCCCAAACCCGTTCTTTGCTTCAGTTCGTTTTTAACGATTTAGATTGCAATTCCGAACAATAAACATCCAGACGGTGTAGATTTCATATTCTTGATCTTGATATCAAATGGTAAACGAGAAAATTCGATGAAAAACAAGGCAAAAATCACGACATTGCTCTGATACCAATATTGTAATTCAAGTCGGTAAAAGACGACTTACCTCTATCCGATGCACAAGTAACAATTAGCCCTAGGAACGAACGTTGAATTGTGCATGAATCATGAACAATATTACCTCACGTTGGTCTGAATGTAATCATGAAGAAAACATCCGATTTCTACAACGTAAATGCCGATTGTTCTTGTAAAGGAGAAATGTAACGCTTCCTTTTCTATTGATGGAAATGGGACAAGACAAAGAGAGAATTCTAAGCGTACGTTTTGCTAATTTTTGCCAACGGTTGTCTTCTGGAGTCTTTTATATGACTCCATCACACCCTTCAAATGGTGTCTTTCCATCGTAGCGTATCAAGATGAAACGGTGCGTTCTCATCGCACCCTATTATAGACGTACTACTTCAGTACAACACACAAGATGAGTGGATATACATGAAGCAAATTTGTTTGTTTAATCTTGTGATAAAAAAATATCGTGGTAACCAGGACATAATTAAAAAGTTCAAGAACGTTTATTTAAATTGATCCATTACATGTCGGATGAAGATAGCTCATATTTGGAAAAAAAAAATCACGGCTTTTTATTTGATACATTGAGAAGTATATAAAAGGCTTAAAAGACGTGAAGTTAGCATAGCATGATTTGATATTGATGTGATTGCTATATGTTGGAGAAATCTTCTTGAAGTGTTTTGAAGTTGACAAAACGTTTCCATCAGTCTAGTCTGAAGGCTTGCAAACTCTGCTATTTAAAGTCTAAAGACCTCCGGACAACCAGATTCAAGATTCAAAGTATATCCTCATTGACAGTCTCTAATCCGTTGAAGAAAGGTTATCCAGAACTGGATGTTTCATTAAGGATATGACCTTATCAACCGGAGAAGATCTCTTGGCTGGAAAAGACACAACGGAATCCTTTGATTAATCGAGATTGACTCGAAGATTAAGGAACCGATGATTGCCTAAATATTCTTGGAAGGTTCTACTTATGGAAACCGAGATCCTGATTGTATGGGCGAACATGATTGATGGGCTATCGACACGTTCCTTTAATAACTCGAATAATCTTCCTAATTGATTCCGTCCAACGGGTAGATTGGAGGAATTCCTTTTGTAAGTGCCAACGGGTATGATGGCATAAAGGAGTATATAAGGAAGACGTTCTAAGTTATTCGAAGAGTGCGCGATAGAAGAATTCCAAAGTCTGAAGCTCCTTGTTGTTTAGACAATTCCTTTGAGCGAAACTTTGTATACAAAAGAGAGTCTATATTTGTGAGAAACCTTGAGGACGTGTGGTAGATCATCTACACTATGGAATCAAGGAAAATATGTGTTGTAACTTCTCTTTTGTTCATAGTGAAATTCAACCGGTGGGCTGTCAGTGCGGAAGAGTGGACGTAGGCTTGGAATAAGCCGAACCACTATAAGCCTTGTGTTTAATTTTCTCTTCCTTACTCCCTTTACTTTGATCGTACTTTATTTTGATAATCAATAGAGAACCTCCTTTCTATCGGTTGCCAAGAATCGCTTCCGTATCTCGATAAATTATTTGTGCACCTATTCACCCCCCTCTAGGTGCTTATACTAGCTATCTCAATTGGTATCAGAGCTCGTGTACTCACTTTGTTTGAAGTGTTTTATTTCAGAGTTAAAGATCCATGGCTAGTATGTTGGCTCAAGGGCTGGTAGAAGGGCAAAGTAACACTAGACCGCCCTACTTTGATGGAAAGGACTACAACATATGGAAAAACAAGATGAATGCGTTTTTAAGATCAAAAGATCATATGGAATGGGACGTTGTAGAAAAAGGAATCATTCCTAAAGCTGCACCTGTCTCAGAAAGAGGAAAAGACACTGTTGAGTCTAGCGAAATGACTCAGGAAGAGATAATCAAGAGACAAGCTCTTGATGCAAAAGCTATTTATTCCTTATATTATGCTTTATCACCTACTAAATATAACATAATATCTTCTTGTGATACAGCCAAAGAAGTTTGGGATAGATTATACATTACTTACGAAGGAACCGATCGAGTGAAAGAGACTAGAATCAACATTCTCGTCGGTCAATACGAAGCCTTCAGAATGAAACCAGGAGAATCTATAACTGACATGTTTAGTCGTTTTACAGAAATTGTGAATGGTCTTGAAAATCAAGGTCAACCAATTTCTGATCTCATGAAAGTAAACAAGCTAATGCGTGGACTCTCTAAGGATTGGAATCATATAAAGACCTTAATTAGAGAGACCCAAAGAATCATGCCACTGTCTGTCGATGAGTAAGTTGGGACTCTTCAGTCTTATGAAGTGGAACGAATCAATGAAGACGGAGATCCTAAAGGTAAGAAATCTATTGCATTAAAATCTAATGATGATTCTGATGTAACAGATTCTAAAGACGACATGGATGATGAAGAACTTGCTCTCATGATAAGAAGATTCAGAAAGCTGAATAGAAAATGAAGCAGATTCAATGCAAAGAAACAAAGTTTTCAAATGTAACAGACCAAGTATGCTGAAGACGATGAATCAAACAAAGATGTAGTCTGCTTTGAATGTAAGAAAAAAAGGGACACATCAGACCCAACTGTCCTCTTCTAAAGAAGAAGAAAGGAAAAACTGAAAAATATCGAAAAACTCTCAAAGCTGAAACCTGGAGTGATACGGAGTGCAAAGATAGTGATGATGATTATGCCAACATATGTCTAATGGCACAATCAGATTCAGAATCAAACTCCGAAACTGATTCAGATCCAGAAAGTGAATTCGAGGTAAGTAACTTCAAAATCCCTATTAAAGTTTCAAAATACATTGATGAATTATGTTTCAGTCTTAAGACTTCTCTTAAAAGAATTTCCGAACTCAAAAAAGAAAATGCTGCTTTAAAACAACAAGAAAATGTTTTGGAAAAAAAAGTGAAATGCTTAGACCCGAATGTTTCTTCTCTCGAGAAAGTAAAGATAATCTTTTAAAAGAAAATGCATTCTTGAAAAATGATATTTCAAATATTTCTAAAAGATTTTCTCTAGGATCTGAAAACTGGAGAAAATACTTTCTGTTCAAAGACCTTATTTCAATAAATCTGATTTAGGAATGACTCTGAAACCATTCCTTTAATTGATTTTCCTAAAGTAAAAGAAAGAATTAAACAAAGACTCACAAGAAATGCTTACAAAAATCATTTTGAAATGACCTTTGTAAAAACAGAGATCGCAATGCTCTTAGATGTTCAAAATGCAATAGTGCATATCATTTTGAGAAAGAATGTCCCATGGTTTGGAAACCTGTCAATAAAGTCTGGGCAAAAACCGTATATCAGACTAACTCAAAAGGACCCAAGAAAATATGGGTACCAAAGAAAGCTTGAGTTTCTTTTTAAATGCATGTCATTATCAAGAAAAAAGTGAAATGGTATCTGGATAGTGGATGCTCGAGACACATGACAGGAGATTCAAATTGCTTCATAAAGCTTGTTCAAGCGAATGGTGGAAAAGTCTCATTTGGAGGAAACAACAAAGGAAAAATAGTGGGATTTGGAACTATAAAGATTGAGAACCTCTCAATAAGCAATGTTTCTTTAGTTGAAGGGCTCAATTACAATCTGCTCAAGATCGATCACTTTGTGATGCCGGTTTTAAAATCAACTTTCAAGAGGGTATTTGTTTAGGAACCAAAAGACTCTACTCACATTCATGGGTCGAAGATATGGGAATATCTACCTCTTAGACGTGAAACCGATGAATCGCAATGTCTAATCTCAATCCAAGACGAAGCGAACTTATGGCACAAAAAGCTTGGGCATATCAACATGAAGCAGATAGCCAAAATCTCGGCAAAAAAGCTTGTTCGTGGTCTACCCAATTTATCATACCAAAAGTCTGATCTATGTACACCATGTATATTGGGAAAACATGTAAGAAATTCCTTTAACCCAATAAATCAAGTTTCCACTAACCGTGTACTGCAGTTCTTGCATATGGATCTCTTCGGACCAACAAGAACGCAGAGCATTGGAGGTAAGAAATATTGCGTAGTAATTGTGGATGACTACTCACGGTTTACTTGGGTATATTTCTTGGCAAGTAAGTCTGAAACTTTCTCTTACTTTGAAAAATTTGTTAAGAATGTTCAAAATGAAAAGGGGTGTGTTATTTCAAGTATAAAAACAGACCATTGAGGTGAATTTGAAAATCAAGATTTTGCTAAATTTTGTGAAGAATCTGGTTTTCAGCATTTGTTCTCTTCTTCATATACTCCAAAAAAAAAAAAATAGAGTTGTGGAAAGAAAGAATAGATCGCTTCAAGAAATGGCTAGAACTCTCTTAATTGAAAGCAATATCTCTTTACGGTTTTGGGCTGAAGCAGTTTCAACATCATGTTATATTATCAATAGAGTTTTTCTAAGGCCTATTTTAGAAAAAACCCCCTATGAACTATTCAAAGAAAAGAAACCCATTGTTTCATATTTTCATGTATTCGGATGCAAATGTTTCATATTGAAAAATTCAAATGATCGAGTTGGCAAGTTTGAAGAAAAGTCGAGATGAATGCATCTTTCTTGGATATTCAACCACAAGTAAAGCGTATAGAGTCTACAACAAGAAGACTCAAACTGTGGAAGAATTAATGAATGTCAAATTCCAAGTAACTATACAAAATGAATCTATTCAGACTCATTTTGAAGAGACTGAATCTGCTCCAGACTCTACAAAGTATAAATCTCAAGAAGCAAAATTTCTCGGACTTTGAAAGACCAAAGCAAGTGACTATTGAAGATTCAAGTGAAGGAAGTGACCATCAATCTGATAAATTAACCAAAGCAATCGGAAACATAAGTCCAAATCATCCCAATGATCTTATTATTGGCGACATCAATGAAGGAATTCGCACAAGATCCAAAAGGCGAGAAGAGTCTAGCGCTGTGGCTCTTATTTCTGAAATAGAACCCACGAGCATAGAAGAAGCTTTATCCGATGAGAGCTGGATTGAAGCTATGCAAGAAGAACTCAGACAATTCAGAATTAATGATGTCTAGGAGCTGACTCCTAAACCAAAAGGTAAATCAATTGTTGGAGCTAAATGAGTTTTCAGGAACAAGATGGATGAGAAAGGAAAAGTCATAAGAAACAATGCTAGACTCGTGGCCAAGGGATACACACAAGAAGAAGGGATCGACTATGACGAGACTTATGCACCGGTAGCCAAGTTAGAAGCAATTCGTTTATTACTTGCATTTGCTTGTTATAAGAATTTCAGGTTATTCTAAATGGATGTCAAAAGTGTCTTCCTAAATGGATTCATCCATGAGGAAGTCTATGTGGAACAACCACCTGGGTTTGAAGACCCAAGGAAACCAGACTCAGTATTCAGACTCAAAAAGGCCTTATATGGCTTAAAACAAGCACCTCGAACTTGGTACGACAGATTAAGTAAGTTTTTAATTCGAAATGGATTTGTTAAAGGTAAAGTAAAAACTACTATTTTTATTAAAAGAGAAAGCAAAAGTTTTCTATTTGTTCAAATATATGTCGATGATATTATCTTTGGATCCTCTAATGAAAGTCCGTGCAAGAAATTTTCTAAGACTATACAGGATGAATTTGAAATGAGCACGATGGGTGAGTTAACCTTCTTTCTCGGGCTTCAAGTGAAACAACTGGAGAAATGAACTTTTATTCATCAAGAAAAATATGCTAATGATCTCGTCAAAAAGTTTGGTCTGAACAATTGCAAGAAGGCTGAAATACCAATGTCAAGCTCCTTGAAGATAGACAAAGATGAAGAAGGAAAGAAAGTCGACCAGAAGCTATACAGGAGTATCATTGGCTCACTTCTTTATCTTACTGCTTCTAGACCTGACATTTTGTTTAGTGTTTGCATTTGTGCCAGATTTCAATCGAGACCCAAAAGAATCTCATTTGAATGCTTTGCACAAGCGTATAATCAAATATATTTCATCAACTTCAAGCTTTGGTCTCTGGTATCCAAAAAGGGAAGACTTTACTCTTCTTGGATATTCAGACGCAAACCTTGCTGGATGCAGAGTAGATAGAAAGAGCACATCGGGTACTTGTCAACTACTTGGAGGCAGGACAGTGTCTTAGTTTTCAAGAAAGCAAAGTACAGTAGCTCTCTCTATAGCAGAAGCAGAGTATATAGCTCTCGGAAGTTATTGTTCGCAAATCTGTGGATAAAACAACAGCTAAGAGACTTTGGAATTGAAGACTTATGCACAGAGATTAATTGCGACAATATCAGCGCTATGAACCTCACCAAAAATCCAATTCTCCACTCAAGAGAAAAGCATATAGAGATCCGACATCACTTCATTAGAGACCATGTTCAAAATGGAGATGTTTCAATTCAATTTGTTGATTCAAAGAACCAACTGGCGGATATATTTACAAAGCCTTTGGAGAAAAATCAATTTGAAACTATCCGTTCCAAACTCAAAATTTTAAGGTATGAGGAAATCAAAGTCTAAAGACTCTTAGACTTAGACATACAAGACTTTAATTGTAAGTTAGTCTCTCTCTCTCTTTAATCTTATCTTGAAGAGGTACGACCGTCAGACTGTGTTTAAATTGCTATATTTAATCGACGTAATTATTGTATCGTCTCCTTTTCAAAAAGGAAGTTATTTTTGAAATGACTATTTTTGCGGAAAAAATGACGATTATTCTGAAAATGCATCTTTTTATTTTCCTTTGTGACGGTTCGTTTATCTCCCTTTTAACTGATCGTGCACTGTTGATTTCCTTTCACTTTACTCTCAAAAACCCTAGAAAGCATCGATCTTCCATTCCTGTTTTCTTCCCTTGTTTAATCTTCGAAAAAGTTGTCATCTTTCTTGGGAAAGTCAAGCAAAGAATCTTCCAAAAACTGAGAAAGATGTTGTCTTCAAGAAAATCTTCGAGAATCGCAAGCAGGGGACCACGTCGAATGAGTGAGGGGCCTGTGCACTTCGATCTCACCGAAGAAGAAGTGTATCCAGATCAGCAGCAGAGCCCACAACATTCTCAGCAGCGTCACTCTCCTCCATCTAGTCCTCAGGCGTTGATCATCAACAATAGGAAGAAATCATCGAGGATGCAGATCATGTAAGAGTTCAAAAACCCGTTTTTATGTATAATATGTATCGTGCTTTAAAAGGGATTCATACTCCTTTGAAGTATGTCGATGATTTTCTTAAAGACAAAGGATATGGAAATGAATATATCTTTTTGCGAAAAATGGAAAGTTTGGGAATTGCTCATAAAGGAGTGGCTGAAGAAACCCTTGCGAATATCCCAAGTGATCCTCGTGATTGGGGAGTTAATCCTGTAGATGGAAATGATTATGATAAACTGTACAACCAATTTCAACCGAGAATGGGTGTTGCGGTTGAAAATCGAGGAAAAAGGGGAGACTTGTTCAGATCGAAGGAACAAAAGGATTTGTACTCAAAATTGCTTAAGCGTGGGGTGATAAACCCTAGAGATGTGGATTTTGACTTTCTGGATGCTGTGAATGTGAACTTGAGGGAAAAATTCGGTTATCTTCGACTTGAAAAGTTCTACTCCGACACTACAGAGGCCTAGGCTGAACTAATCGCATATTTCTATTCAAATCTTAGCTTTTTGGATGCGAATAGATTCTCTTTCATTGTCAAAGATCAAGACTATGTTGTGGATATGGATACGCTGGCGAATGTATTAGGAGTTAAGAGAGGAAGATATTAACCGATCAAAGTTTCTATTACTCGTGCTACATTAGAACTTGTTAAGGACATGAGAACAGAGGAAAAGATTTCCTACTTAAGGATGAATGCATTCAACATCTTGCTTCACAAGATTGTGATCAATTGCCTCCGACCAAAATCAACTTCCAAGACTGACGTTTCAAGTTCAGAGGCAAAGCTGATGTATGCCATCCTCATTGGGAAAATGTTTTCTCTTCCTCACACTGTTATGTTCCACATGTATAGAGCCATGATGAAGGACAGAGGTCAACTTCCTTACCCAAGTCTTGTGACGAAGTTATTCAGACATCTGAATATTCAGCCTCTGCAAATCTTTTGTGTTCGATCGTGCGATCATATGGTGGTAGGACTGAAAATGGTGACCAAAATGCGTCTGAAAGAATTGAACAAGGCGTTGGAGAAATTCAAGGAGAAGACTCCAGTCAAAGCTCATCAACCCTCTTCTTCATCAAAATGGAAAGGAAAGGAACCCTTGGTTGCTTCGAGAACGAAAAGAAGAGCTCTTATTGTTGAAGATGAAGATGATGATGAAAACCTCACCATTTCTGTAATGGCTTTGAAGAATTTTGAGTCATCCTGTTCCAGAGAAAGAATCGGAACAAATGACGAAAGCAACAGAGGAGAAGGAAGAAGAAGAAAGACAAGCTGAGAAGGAAAGAGTTGAGAAAGAAGAAGAAGAAGAAAGAAGAGAAGAATGAGAACCTGAGGAACACTTTTCTCCATCTGTAGACATGGAAACAGGGGGAGATCAAGAGAAAAGAGGGAAGTCCTCATATCCCGATGCAAGTGAAGGCATTAGTCGCTCTCCTATAGACCCATATGACATTTATGCCTCTCAATTTCCGGAGGAAGGTCATGAAGTTTCATCGCCAAACCCGCGAGATTATGCGATCTACCATCATCTCGCATTTACTCCATCGATCGAGCCAAGCAAGTACTCGGGACGATAATGCAGCAGATTTTCGCAGAATCATGGATATTCTCTTGGAGATGCGAGGTCAAATTTATGCCTTGGGATGCGAGGTTCAAACCTTGCAAAATGCGGGTCAAGTTTCTTCATGTTCATTGAATGATAAAATCCAAGCTCTCTCTGTTCAGATTCAAGCCAATGCCAAGGGTGAGGAGATTGCACAACTAAAAGAAGACTTGAAAATGCTGGAAGGTATCGTTTAGTCTATGGGAGATTTCCAGCTTGTCCGCGTTCCCAAGCAATCTTGACTTTATTCCATTTTCATCTCAACCTTTTTAATGCTGACAAAAAGGGGGAGAGATGCAAGATTTGAACAATTTGACTTTTAATCGTATGGTTTGTTAGACTGTTTGTTGGATTATTTTGATCTGTTTGACTTTGTTTTTGTGTCTGGATGAGAATTGAACTAGACTTGGACTTGACTGCTTCTATTAACTACTAGTGATATCTTATGGATGGCTTTATCACATATTATACTAACCTATTTTCTGTGGTTGCAAATTCTAGTGTTATTCATTTAGCCATTTATCTCTATAAGATATGCATATGTGTTTGAGAAATGTTTTGCAGGTCAAAGTTGTCCAAATTTGCAGGAAAGTTTTGTCACCATAAAAAAAGGGGAGGTTGTTGGAGAAATCTTCTTGAAGTGTTTTGAAGTTGACAAAACGTTTCCATCGATCTAGTCGAAGGCTTGCGACTTTGCTATTTAAAGTCCGAAGACCTTCAAACAGCTAGACTCAAGACTCAAAGTCTATCCTCATTGACAGTCTCTAATCCGTTGAAGAAAGGTTATCAAGAACTGGATGTTTCATTAAGGATATGACCTTATCAACCGGAGAAGATCTTTTGGCTAGAAAAGACACAACATAATCCTTTGATTGATCGAGATTGACTCGAAGATTAAGGAACCGATTATTGCCTAAATATTCTTGGAAGGTTCTACTTATGGAAACCGAGATCCTGATTGTGTGGGCGAACATGATTGATGGGCTATCGACACGTTCCTTTAATAGCTCGAATAATCTTCCTAATTGATTCCATCCAACGGGTAGATTGGAGGAATTCCTTTGGTAAGTGCCAACGGGTATGATGGCATAAAAGAGTATATAAGGAAGACATTCTAAGTTATTCGAAGAGTGCGCGATAGAAGAATTCTAAAGTCTGAAGCTCCTTGTTATTTAGACAATTCCTTTGAGCGAAACTTTGTATACAAAAGAGAGTCTATATTTGTGAGAAACCTTGAGGACGTGTGGTAGATCATCTACATTGTGGAATCAATGAAAAGTTGTGTTGTAACTTCTCTTTTGTTCATAGTGAAATCCAGCTGGTGGGTTGTTAGTGCGGAAGAGTGGACGTAGGCTTGGAATAAGCTGAACCACTATAAACCTTGTGTTTAATTTTCTCTTCCTTACTCCCTTTACTTTGATCGTACTTTATTTTGATAATCAATAGAGAACCTCCTTTCTATCGGTTGCCAAGAATCGCTTCCGTATCTCGATAAATTGTTTGTGCACCTATTCACCCCCCTCTAGGTGCTTATACTAGTTATCTCACTATAAAACATACTTTGTCTTGTAAGTGGGAATAGAAAGTAAGAATAGAAAGGGGGACTAGGTGAACATAAGAATAACACTGAAGCTACTCTCCTCCATATATATATATATACATCAATGTTCAGAGATTTCGTCATTATAGGTTCTTTGTCCGTGCGATGACAAAGAACGCTGAACTTCTTATGGGAAGAAGAAAGTTGGACTCACGTTACATAGGAAATAAGAAACCATTCACGGTGAATCCTCATCAACACAAATGGTTTGCCCCATTATGTAAGAGGCTACTGGCATGGACAAGAATCCCACCAACGACGGCACTTTCATCGGTTCTCCGGCGTGACCGATCGGTGTCCTTGCTATCACCTTCTTGTGGAACTTCTCGTTATTAAATAGCTGCAACGACAGATGAATTAAACATCAAAAGCAAAATGGACAAACATGATCAAGATCTATGTAATGAAACATTCTTGAGCAGGAGAGAAAATTTAAAGCCTTGTGAGATCAAATTACTGGCTCGGTTCGTAGTGCAAAATAGTTGCTTCTTATGTTTTCCTTAGCCCATTCACATGCCAAATTCTTGGTCAACCGGTTCATTGCTCCTACCAATCAATTTGAATACAAAAACAGAAAACATCCGCAATTTGTTTAGCTCCATATAACAGTGTTTAGATAGTTATCTATGATTATGTTAATGTACATTTGGCGGCCGAGTTGATTGATCCGGTGTTCATTGAAACAACGCCGCAAATGGATGACAATAACACAATACTTCCAGCTCTTGAGGCCTTGAGAAGGGATGTCCGAGCTGGCTTAGATGGTAAGCCAGTTCGTAATTAGTTGTCATGAGGAAGGGAAAATTTTCTGTTGTGTAATCTATGGTCGACTTCAGAGTGTTGTCCTAATGTCATTTATCTGCCACAAATGAAAACCAAAAACAAAATTCATTAAAAGACATGCACAAGGTGCAACCTTATTATAAATATTGTTATTGGATCCACTCGATCAAAGACGACTTAGACTTACAAGGATCCACTTGTTGCAAGCCGATCCTGCGACCTGAACACCCTTGCTCTTCCAATCTTTCAAGCATTCATTGATTTCGGCTTCATTTCTGGAGCAGGTATACATGGTGGCCCTAAGCGTCTCTAGTTCCTCCACAACGACATGCCTAATCATGGCACAACGACATGATTACTTTACCAACTCGTGATTGCAAACGGGAACAGATTAAGCCCTCTTCTTTTCCGGAAGAAGAAATTCCGTGTGATACCCAAGAACGTGCGGTAGATGTGGCCGCACTCGCAATTGAAGTCAAACCATTAATTACAGCCTTTGAATGGCCAGGATTTCTTTTTGGGAAATCACAAAAGGAGAAAAAAATTCTGTTAGCTAATAATAATGTCAAAGGAGTTATCACGGTCAAAAGGCTACAGAACTTAAAGAAGGCTACCTATGAATCAATCACCCAGCGACGACATCCTCAAAATAATTAAGGTCTCTAATCAAGTCTCTCGTCGTTTCCATCATATAGAGTTTTAAGTGGTGATGATATCAATTGCCTAGTTTTTATTTATCCACGGAATCGAACATCATTGGATTCAGAAGCATCTACTGTCACTCGGGCAGTTAAGGCTGCGCATGACAACGCTTCTATTCCTGGGAAGAGTTTTTTTTTCAGAAATGATTCTTTTCTATTTCTGCTCCGGGGAACAATTTCTGAGTAAAAGAACCCGTTTGGTAACGACACAAAATTTCTACTCTTGGAATAGAAAAAGAATAGAAATGTGTTTGGTAACGCAACAATTTCTTTTTTGTATTTATTCATTTTATATTTTTGCCGACGGATCGCCACCGCCGCCTCGACGCCGCTACTTGCCGCCGCCGCTGCCGCCATTTGACATACCGTCCGCCAACCGTCATCGCCGACCGCCGCCGAGAAGCCCATTGGCCGCCGACGACCGCCCGGCTGCCGGCCGTCGAGGCCGATGGGCTTCCGTCAGGCGGTGAAGGTCGGCGGTCGTCGACGCCGATGGGCTTCGCGGTCAATGATAAGACGGTTTGCCGGCGGCCAATGGTCGTGGCGGCGGCGGCGGCTTGCGGCGCGGGGCCGGCGATCGGGCGGATGGCGACCGACGACCGATGGCGGTGGCAACCGGCGGCGGTCGGCGACCGGTGACCGGCGGCGGCAAGGGCGGCGGCGGCAGCTTGCTCGAGCGATTAACGTAGTCGCAGCAAGAAAAAAAAAAAAAAGAAAATTAACTTACTTCTAGAAATTGTTCCTGGAACAAGAAGCAACTTTTTTTACTTCTCAAAACTGTTCCCGAACAAAATGAGAACAAAAAATTGAGAAATTGTTTCAGAACAAATGTTTTACCAAACAGGTTTATGTTCTTTTTTTGTTCCGGGAACAAAAGAACAGAAATTGGGAGAAACAGAAACGTTGTCATGCAGACCCTAAAAGAATCTTGATGGTCGGAAGCTCGATCTAACACGCTCCGATCATAAAGATTTTCTTGAGCCTGGATATGATGGAAATAAGTCAATTAAAGTGCTTAAATTCATCCTTCTTGGCTAGATTTATTCTAGCGACCTAGAAATTATAGGCTCAATTTTTTTGGCTAGGACAAGAAGTACTTTGATCGCAGATTGCTCTAGTCAATGTACAATCCTACTACTATCACTCAAATTATCATAGAGAGAAGAGATTTCAAGATCAATGATTTTCAAATGCCTAAATCAAGATGTTTTCTTCCTCAACTTATATCACACAGATGATTGATCATCAAAACCATCGACATAAAATAATGAAGTGTTCAGTGAGAGAGAGAAAGAGACCAGATTCCGACTTACAGAAGCCATCCAAGGCTTCATTTTGGCATTGCAGTATCAATTCAAGTAGATCGCAAGTTACAAAAGCTTTCTGCTACCGCAACGGTAGATACTGCAACACTAAAAACCGAAATGCACACTCCTGTTTGTATTCCTCCCTTACGATAAAATTGCAGAGTAAGTCTGAATACAATCACGAGTTCTAACACTAGAGTAATGAAATAAGCACAAAATGATTCTCGGAGGTCGCAAATGTTCTCCTGTGATCTCAAAATTCCTCCGGTTTAATAAAACAACCTTATATAGATTGCTTATTCGAACGTTTCTGCACAATCTTCCTAAAATTTACCAAATCCTCGTATGGTTGTTTCCATAAGTACCTCAATCACCAAACGATCATCTCACAATCAACGAGACTCTTTCTTAAACGACTATAAGAAACTTTTTAAGCTAAATTAAAAAGTTTTCCTAAGAAGGTCCTGCATAATTGAACAATGCTGTCTTGAATCTCTTCGTGTGTTGCATTTGATGCATGGCCGACAGTATCAATCAAAAGTCATAACTTGGGAAGTCTCTGAGTGTGAACGTGGACATAGCAACGCGATGCTGTAAAATCAACTGAGTTTAAACGTTTGGAGCTGCCTTAGACTCCGACCCATCGTTTGATTCGAGTCCCGGCATTTTGTGGCCTTGAGTGATGGAGTTGCCTACTCTACTGTGGTCTTTGTAAACAAGCTTCTGCAACTTCTGCCGGTCATAACGTGGGTAGCAGGTTACTCTTTTTTGGTAATATCAATAAAAATATTTAGAGCCTATTTAGGATGACTTTTTATTTTTATTTTTTTGGGCCTTCTCAAAATACAGACATAACGTTTTAACATGATCTTAGATGTTAATATTTTCCTAAATACTTTTACACTGTTGGGTCATTCGCTGATAAATACGAGAGTCAAGTCTTGAACGTCGAAGGCAAAAGATAAAAATAAAAAAGTTCAAACTCGAAGTAATTGAACATCAATTCGAACTCAAGGGTCGAAACGACATTACAATTTCCTAGCTGCGCGGCTTAATAAAAGAAAGTTCAACCAGAGTCTCAAAAGCGCCCGATCTCTCTCTCTCTCTCTCTAAAACTTGGAAAAGGAGGAGGACAGACGTGGCGCGGACCCAAAAAGAGCAGAAGAGGGAAGAGATGTCGATAATTAAACGGGGTCGAATACTGTTGGCTTTCAGCCGTGGTCGGTCCATAAGACAATGGAAAGTTAGGCGCACTGGGCCCAAGAAGAAAGACGAAAACAACAGAGTTGAAGGGAGAAGAAAATTCATTTTTTAGATAGAGAGAGAATGGCTTTAGAGGGGAGTAGTGTGAAAGAGACGAGAACAGAAACAGAGAAGAAGAAGAAGCTGACAGAGATGACTTTAACAGAAATGAAGAATCGGAAAATGAAGTATTGAGCTTCTGTATTCAATCAATTTGAGAGAGAGAATTTCACAAAGAGCACCACACCTAATCTTCTGTACAACTCAGTATTTATCTCGTTCAACTTACAACGAGAAAACAACAAACTTGTTAACCGAACTAACCGAAGCAAAAAATAACAGAAAAGGAAGTATTCAGTTCCAACTCAAAACTGAATATTTATTCTTTAATGAGCACGTGTTGTTGATGTAAGTCATGTTATCTTCGTTCAGCTTATCTCTATCCACAAAAGTAGAGTTAAGCTCGTTGCTTCCAGTCTTGATTGAATCATCAGTAATATCATTTGTTACTTCATTTCCCAAATCAGCAGACTGCGACTGCCTTACTTCACTTCCCCTGTTTTCACCAGAACTGATCTTTCGAACATCAACATTTAGCTTCGGCTTCAGCTTGAACTTCCTCACTTCACTTTCCTTGTTTTCACCAGAACTGAACTCTTGATCAACAGCATTTAGCTTCAGCTTTGGCTTATATCCTTTAACATCCCCCTGCAAATTGGGAAGGGGTAAAGAGCCCATGCCCAATTTGATACAAATATCAAAATGAGCTAACCATGAGAGAGCTTTTGTAAAAATATTAGCGAGCTGACAATTGCTTGGAACATAGCACACATTGAGAGAGCCGGAGGCAACTTTCTCACGTACAAAGTGAAAATCAACTTCAATGTGTTTGGTGCGAGCATGTAAAATAGGATTAGCAGTAAGAGAAATGGCAGACTAATTATCACAAAACAGACGAGTTGAGGAAGAAAGTGATAGACCAATATCACGAAAAACAAAATTGATCAATGTAAGTTCAGCAGTAGCAGAGGCAAGGGCACGATATTCTGCTTCGATAGAAGATCGACTAACAGTAGACTGTTTCTTTGCTGTCCAAGAAATGAGATTAGAACCAAGAAAGGTGTAGAAGCTAGTTGTGGATCGTCTAGTCTCAGTGCAACCAGCCCAATCTGCATTTGAAAAGCCATAAAGATGTCTAGAGCTGCAAGAGTGAAGAAAGATACCAAGACTAATAGTTCCTTTAACATAGCGCATAACCCTCTTTAGTTTATGAAAATCTGCAACAGTGGGCTGCTGCATTTTCTGACATAACATGTTTTTAGCATAGGCAATATCAGGACGAGTTAATGTTAGATATTGAAGACCACCAACAAGACTTTTATATTCAAGAGGATTGGATAAGGGAATGGAATCAGTTTGCAGGACAGATGATCTATGAGATAGAGGAGTAGAGATTAGTTTACAATCAACCATGTGAGCTCGAGTAAGGAGATCAAGAGCATATTTGGTTTGACAGAGAAACAGATCGGTAGAGATACGTTTAGCTTCAATGCCAAGAAAATAGTGAAAATATCCCAGATCTTTCATGTGAAACTGAAGGTTGAGAGAATGAAGTAATTTCGAAAGTAACTAGGCTGAGCTACCAGTTAAGACAATGTCATCAACATAGAGTAATAGAAGTAATGTGTCTTGTCATCACGAAGAATAAACAGAGATGGATCAGTTGAGCTGCAGAAAAAACCATTCTCAAGTAAGAAGTTACTGAACTTATCAAACCATGCACGAGGAGCTTGTTGAAGGCCATAGAGAGATTTCTTGAGGAGGCACACATGATTGGGTGTTTGTGACTGTATGAAACCAGAAGGTTGTTCCATGTAAACTGTTTCAGTCAATGTGCCATGTAAAAATGCATTCTTAACATCAAGTTGATGAATTGGCCATTGATTCATCATTGCTACAGAGAGGACTAATCGAATTGTAGCATGTTTGTCTATTAGACAAAAAGTTTATGTAAAATCAATACCTTCTTCTTGATGAAATCCTTTAGCTACAAGTCGAGCTTTCAACCTATCAAGACTTCCATCAGATGCCAGTTTTGTTTTAAACACCCATTTGCAACCTATCACATTCATGTGATTAATTCAAGGAACTAATATCCAGGTGTGATTCTGATATAAAGCATCCATTTCTTCTTTCATAGATGTGTACCATCCTTGATTTGCTAAAGCTAACTTGACTAATCTTGGTTCAACAGGTACTTTATATTCAGCAAGACAAGCATATCTAGGATTTATTTTTATAATTCCAGACTTTGATCGAGTCTACATAGGATGAGTTGAAGTTGTATCGTGTAAGGCAGAACTAGCAGGAACTTGGTCGACACTATTTCCATTTGAGTGTATAACTTCAGAAGCAGCTGCAGAACTAGAAACTTCCGGATCTTGTGAAGAGTAATGATCTTGATTATTAGGGACTTTAGCTTGTGTTGTTGTAATGGAAGTAGGATTGTCCTGTTCTACAGGAGGCAAATAAGATGAAGTAGAATGATTGATGCCATTAATATGTAGCTGTTCTATACAGTCCTGTGAAGATGAAGGCATGGCACCTCCACTTACTGGGTCCAGAAATTTAACCTCTTCTATCCACAATCGATATAGTGTTGTATAGGGTGTGTGCTCTGTTACACAGGTCTTAGTAAAAGGGAAGAAATTTTCGTCAAAGATGACATGTCAACTGATGTATACTCGACCAGTAGTAGGGACAAGGCATCTATATCCTTTATGATGTTCACTATATCCAATAAACACACAGGTAAGTGATCATGGATCAAGTTTGTGCTGTGCATAGGGTCTGAGGCAAGGAAAACATGCACAACCAAAAACTCTGAGATGATCATAGCTCGGTTCTTTCTGATAAAGTTTACTATAGGGTGATTGCATCAGTAACTTGGGTGTATGAAGTATATTGATGATATAGGTAGTTGTCATGAATGCATCAACCCAATATTTCAAAGGAATTTTAGCTTGATAGAGCATAGCAAGACCCAATTTAACAACATGGCGATGCTTTCTTTCAGAAACACCATTATGTTCTGGTGTATAGGGGTAGGATACATGTTGCTTAATGCCACAGCTCTGTAAATGTGTCTGAAACTTATGACTAATGAATTCACCTCCACCATCACATTGAAAGATCTTGATTTTGCAATCAAGTTGATTTTCAACTTGTCTCTGAAACAGAACAAAGATGTCATAGAAATCTGATTTTACTTTCATTGGATAAATCCAGCTGCCGAGAGAAATTGTCTACAAAGATGACACAATACTTGAAGTTTTGAAATGAAGTGACTGGTGAAGGACCCCAGATATCACAGTGAACCTTTTCTAAAGGTCTAGATGTTACAGATTCAGACAATGGAAAGGGTAGAGTAGTATGTTTTGCAACTTGATAGCTTTGACACACATTTTGTACTCTGGTATTGCAGTGAATGAGTTGTTGATTTTACAGGTGCTGCAGTGTTTTCAAATTGGTGTGCGTTAAACGCTGATGCCATATATCCTCTCCTAGTGCTCTGTGTCTTTGAGTTAGGAATGCCTCTGTGGTATGAGGATCGACTCGATACAACCCTTTAATTTTCCTTCCGAGCAGAAGAGTTGTGTTGGTGTAATTGTCCTTAACATATACACCAGTTTTATCAAAAACAAAATAACATGGATAGTCATCTGTTAGTTTCGACATTGATAGAAGATTCTTCTTTATATCAGGAACAATTAACACATCATTCAGAGGTAATGAATCCACTTTAGTATGTAACAATGTATCGCCAGTATAGGTGATAGGTAGACATGATCCATTTCCAATAATTATTGTATCAGTTCCATTATATCTAGAAAGATTATGAAGAATACCAGAGTTTGCAATAATGTGAGCAGTCGCACCAGTGTCTAGATACCATTAATTTCCTTTTGAATCTTCGATGTGCATTACTGCCAATGCTGTTGGAATTTCCTCTGCTTGGTATGAATTGTCAAAGTGATACCATCAGTAAAGTGCATCATGGCCTAGATGTTTACAGACTTGACACTCCAATCTAACATTGTCAGTTGATTTCTCAACCTATAGATCTTTGGAAAAGGTTAGATTTGAAGAAGGATATGATCTGGTCTCTTGATATCGTTGTGAAGAACTAGCATAAGAGCGAAATCCCTGATTGGAACCAGGACCAGAGATATTACTGAATTGTCTAGATCTTGGACCTTCATAGTTGCCATTAATTGATCTGTAACTCAAATCCCTTCCAGGATATCTATAACCACGACCTCTATTATTGAAAGATCGTCCTCTTCCATAACTACGTCCTCCACGATTAGTAACTCTCAAACCTCCAAAACTAGAGTTTTGCTGAATAGTTTCTCTATCAATTTCTTCATTTTGCTGAACTTCAGTTTTTCTTTGACCATAGTAAGCTAGATTAGGGCTGTATTGGCTTGATGAGTAACTTTATAGTCGTGATTCAAACCTTTCTAGCTGTGAAATTACTTCATCATACTCCGGCTGAGGTTTTAAGCAGTATATAGTGGTTTTCAGATTCTCATATTCAGGTCCTAATCCCTCAAGAACCCCAAATAGCTTTGTTATCTCATCTAAAGGCTTTCCTATTGCACTGAGTTGATCACAAATTGATTTATATTCTCTGAGGTAAATTGACAATGCTCGACCTCTCTTTTGGCAAGCTTGCAGTTTTCCTCTCAACTCGAATTCTCTAGCTACAGACTTTTGCATAAATCGATTAAGTAAAGTTTGACATACCTCATATGCAGTGTCCAAGCCGATTATCAAACTGAGTATGTTTTATGAAACAACTCCACTAATCCACGATGATACAAGCTGATCAGTTTTGATCCAGTCACTGTAATCAGGATTCACAACTTCTGCAACATTTCCTTCGACTTCAACTTGTAATAGTTTTGCATGTGATGGTATTTCTCCATTGATGAATCCAAACAGTTCCTGACTCCACAAAAACCTATAAAATTGCGCTTGCCAGAGGAGAAAGTTATCTTCAGCTAGCTTAATAGTAACAAAGTTAGAGATGTTGACATGAATCGGAAATGGATACTTTTGAGTTCTTGCAGCCATCTCGCACTTTCAAGTCTTGTTCTTACTGTTGTGGCTTTCGACATTGAAGACTTTCTTCCACATATGTAACTTGCCATTTTCGAAGGCTGACGAAAACAAAACAACAGCAACAGCATACAAATCCAGTGAAGGATAGATTCAGATTACCACATTGTTCGTGATGCTCTTCGGATGTGCTCTGATACCATGTTAAAGAGACGAGAACAAAATTAGAGAAGAAGAAGAAGCTGACAGAGATGACTTTAACAGAAATGAAGAATCAGAAAATGAAGTATTGAGCTTCTGTATTCAATCAATTTGAGAGAGAGAATTTCACAAAGAGCACCACACCTAATCTTCTGTACAACTCAGTATTTATCTCGTTCAACTTACAACGAGAAAACAACAAACTTGTTAACCGAACTAACCGAAGCAAAAAATAACAGAAAAGGAAGTATTCAATTCCAACTCAAAACTGAATATCTATTCTTTAATGAGCACGTGTTGTTGATGTAAGTCATGTTATCTTCGTTCAGCTTATCTCTATCCACAAAAGTAGAGTTAAGCCCGTTGCTTCCAGTCTTGATTGAATCACCAGTAATGTCATTTGTTACTTCATTTCCCAAATCAGCAGACTGCCTTACTTCACTTCCCCTGTTTTCACCAGAACTGATCTTTCGAACATCAACATTCAGCTTCGGCTTCAGCTTGAACTTCCTCACTTCACTTTCCTTGTTTTCACCAGAACTGAACTCTTGATCAACAGCATTTAGCTTCGGCTTTGACTTATATCCTTTAACAAGTAGGACAGCAAGGAGATGTAGCAGCCGCAACAATGACGACGACAAACAGGTGGATCACTCACCGGTGGAATCAAAGGAATCGGGTCCCTATCTCGAACGCTTCATTCTTTTATGTCATCGATTTCGATTACTGACCAGCTGTTGTGGATTAGGTTAAGGTAAAAACTATTATAATTTAGGCATTTGAAAACTGTTGCTCTTGAAATTCCGTTCCTCTATAATAATTCAAGTGATGGTGGTGTCAAGATATATCTTTACCAAACTAGATTAAATACAGCCGAGAATTTTAGGCCAAACCATCGGTCCTTTGTAAATTAGCTGGCACTACATAACTCGGTTGAGTCCAGTCAGGGCTTTTTCTACTTAGGCTTGAAATTTTGCACTCCTCGATTGTAAGTGACCATAACTTTTGATCAAGATAGAGGTAGGCAACTTATATTACTCAACGAAAAGCTCCTTGGATGCTCCACACCATGGAGCCACAAGTGAAAGAACTGTTGATGCTATTTCTGTCCACAAAAAGACTTGCAACGAGTTTCTCGACCCCTTTCTTGAATTTCGACCCTACCATCACATCGCTCATGTAATCACTGGAATGCTGATTAACTAGTGGTAGCCCATGTCTTGATACGGTCATATAAATTAATTTCAGTGATTATGTATTTTTTATGCATCAGAATTCTCAATTTATACAATCTTGATCAATCATAGATGACAAAGTAGCAAGCTTATGAGACGAACCATTCGATTCAGATGCTACAGCTTTTACGTGCTAATAAAAATATCCTATTTTTATATGTGATCATAGTTTCTAACTCATAGTATGATTAGAAAAACTTACAAAATACATGTGGAAGAGATAATTTGAGTGCATTGCACCGTATGATTAGAAAAACTATGGTACCGTATACACTTTTAAGCATGCTCTGCTAATGCCTCACTTCAGTTTAGTTATATAATATATATTTATATCAATTTCAAGAATCAATTAAACGAAAATAACCTCAATGTGAATAACAAAAAAATCTAACTATGCCACCTAAGATTGTAGATCGCCGAAATTAGCCTCTCCTCATTGCAAGAAAACTTTTTTGGTGATTTTTCCACGAAAGTAGCTACCACCTAGACACTACCTCAGCAAAAATCGATCGTCTACTTTATTCCTAAATTGAATGACGACTTTACGTTTCTTTCTCTTATTAAACCCACAATTTAAATTGTCATTTGAAAAATAATTGGCACTAAAAAAAATATTTTATCTTTTATGCCAGCATCGTATCGATTTAAAAGTCTTGAATGACGACTTTACATTTCTTTCTCCTATTAAACCCACAAATTGAAATTGTCATTTGAAAAACAATTGGCATTTAAAAAATGTTTTATCTTTTATGCCATCATTGTATCGATTTATAAGTCTTTAAATCTTTAGACACATACAAAGGTAATGCATCTAGGCGTCTCTCAATAATTTGAAAAGAAATAGAAGAAATTTTTTTATAATGCCATATAGGAGTGTTGTATGGTGTGTTGTTGTGACTTTTAATATTATTCGGTTATCAGATAAAAATCAATATACTTTTATTGTTTCAGAAACAAAGTCATAGTCATGAAAGTTCAGAGCAAGGTCGACTTTGACTTACTCCTTTGCCATGATCAATATTAGAATATTATGCACTTACACTTCATAAGCCGAAGGGCAACAACTTCACTATCTAATGACATAGTTCAATTTCTTTAAATCTAATGGTGATTCCATCAATTCTAAATATTTAATTCATCAAAGCAATTTTATATATTGTCCATAGTTTTATTTTTTAGTCAATTGAATTATTTTTGAATGTCAAAGAAAATCATTTTGATTTCTTTTTTTCTTTCTTATTCTATTATTTTTCTTTTTTTAATTTTTTTTAACAATCTTCCAGGTCCAGTGATTACTAATTCTAGCTCTCTTGAATTAGCAATCACAAATTCCGTAAAAAATTTTAATCAAAACGTTTAACAAGACCTTAGATGTTAATATTTACCTTTTTACTTTTACATTATCAGGTTGTTCGTTAGTAAATCCATAAGTCAAATCTAAAACATCAAGGTCAAAAGAGAGAGGAAGAAAAAAAACAAAATGTTAGAAATTCAGAGTAAGTGAAAATCAATTTGAAGACAAGGGGTGAAACGGTACTGCAATTACAAGTTTGCAAATAAGATACATGGAGCCCCAGTTACACAATAAAGTACACTAAAGGACATCGGCAAGAAAACGTCCGCTGGAATACATAAATGATTTTAAGGGTGCGTTTGATAATGATTCTGATCAGAAATGATTCATTTTTATTCTGTTCTCGGGAACAGATTCTAAGCATTTTAAGCCGTTTAGTAATTGTCCAAATTTTTTTATTCTAGAATAGAATTGTGTTTGGTACCGTATTTATTGATTCTATTCCAAATCAATTTCTTTTAATTTTTAAATATTTTTTTTTACTTTTTTCCCTTTTTTTCCTTTCTCTCCTATTCTTCTTCTTCTTCAAGCGGTCGGTTGCCGGAGCGTCGCCGGCCCTTGGTGAGGGTCACCTAGGCCCGGTGAGGCCGGCCTCACCGAGGCTAGGCGAGGATTGTCCAGTCCCACCGAGGCTCGACCTCGCTGGTGGTCAGGTGGGCCTCGTCAGTGGCTAAGCTTGCCTCCGGTGAGCTCACTGAACAAGTTGCTAACGATCGGTGGCGGTGGGCAGCAAATAGTGGAGGATAGCAACCATGGTGGCGGTAGTTGATGAAAAAAAAGAAAAGGGAAGAAGAAGAAGAAGAGAAAATGGAAGAAGAAGAAGGGAGAGAACGTATGAGAGAGGAGGAGTTTCACTTTTTTTTTTTTTTTTTGCCCAAGGAACCCCGTACAGCCGGTTGCCGACAGGTAAACCCTGGAGTGATACTAGCGGAGGACCCATCACCCCAACATCACACTTAAAACCCCATGCATCTAGCTAAATTCGAACTCCTCACCTCTCGCAAAGGATCAGCAAAGTCTTATCTAACTGAGCCACCTTAGGCATTGGTGGAGTTTCGCTTTTTTTTATTCTTCCTTTTGTCTCGGAACAAGAATCAAGTTTTTTTTTTCTAATATTCTTGATTCTACTTTAAATCTATTTCCATGAATAAAATTTTTTACCAAAAGCAATTTTCTTCCCAAACTATTCTAGGGAACAAAAAATCAGAATCAGTTACTATTGGGATGGTTACCAAATATGGCCTAAATGAATGAAAGTGTCGTCCCTCAACGAGAGTGGGGAAGGTATTGTTAGCTACGGAAACAACACCTCAAGATCTTCATAATTAGATTTTAGAACACGGCAATGGAAAAAAAAAAAAAGATTTGCACACATAATTTGGAATCCATCGTTCTTGATGCGAAATGACAATAATTCAATATTATTTATAGAGTTTTCAGTCATAAACTCAACCATACTTTGGTCAACTCTATATTAGACTAATTAAAAAATTTTATATCTTATCTTATTAAATCAATCTTATTAAACATAGTAAATTTCAATTTTAATTAATGTAATTCACATCAGAAATTTTTTATGTGTATTTTATGTGTCGGTGTCATTATGGTGTCGTAGCATGAGCAAAAGCAAGCTATTAGGAACGGTGAGTTCCAAATTCCTAAACATAAAGTTGTCTAGGTACGTATAATGTTCTCTCGAGTCCAGAAGTAGCAATGCATAACAATTATTGATCTTGGGAAGTATTGGATGCGAAGCCCACGTAACAGTTCATGAAATGAACAACTTCGATTCATGTCACTAGTCATGATATGATAGGTCGATTAGTCTTGGTTGGAGACTTCTACGACCGTACATAAGTAGCGGCTCTGTGTCGTGCTTGGAACGGGTCTTATCACTCCACCATATGGTGACGTCCACTCAATCAGGATGCGACACGTGTCACCACGTGGAGGCGGGGCCCACTATTATTTTTCGGTTAATTTTTTACTGCTTCTCTCATTTCATTAAATGCTCCGTCCTTCTCTACACCATTTCTCCCATTTGCACGCAGGCATGCGTCCCTCCCCTCCCATTCTCCCAGCAAGAGCGCGGAACCTTGGATTGGGGTGATATTCGTATATTACCATCACTGTCCTATACCTTTCCGATTTCGGCTTGCATTTCTATTTGCTTATATTAGTCAATCACTGCAAGTTAGAAATGCTCCGTCCTTCTTCGTCCTTCTCTGCACCATTTCTCCCATTTGCATGCAAGCGTGCGTCCCTTCCCCTCCCATTCTCCTAGCAAGAGCGCGGAACCTTGGATTGGGGTGATAGTTGTATATTACCATCACTGTCCTATACCTTTCCGATTTCGGCTTGCATTTCTATTTGCTTATATTAGTCAATCACTGCAAGTTAGAAATGCTCCGTCCTTCTTCGTCCTTCTCTGCACCATTTCTCCCATTTGCATGCAAGCGTGCGTCCTTCCCCTCCCATTCTCCTAGCAAGAGCGCGGAACCTTGGATTGGGGTGATATTTGTATATTACCATCACTGTCCTATACCTTTCCGATTTCGGCTTGCATTTCTATCTGCTTATACTAGTCAATCACTGTAGTTAGAGAATGAGAGGGGAAGGGACGCACGCTTACGTGCAAATGGGAGAAATGGTGCAGAGAAGGACGGAGCATTTAATGAGAGAGAGAATGCGTGCAAGGGAGAAATGGTGTAGAGAAGGACAGAGCGGTGTAGAAAAGGACGGAGCATTTAATTCATTTAGGGGCTGCATGATAACTGATAAACGTTTATGTTCTTTTTTTGTTTCAAGGAACGTAAATAAATAAAAAACGTTTTTGTTTCGAGGAATAGTTTTTGAACAAAAGAACGCGTTTGGTAACGTTTGTTCTGAGAATAAAAAATGAATAAAACACGTTTGGTTTATTCTTTTTTTGTTTCTTTTAATTTTTTAATATTTTTATTTTATTTTTCTTTCTTTTTTATTTTTTCTTCTTTCGGCCGGCAGCCTCGCCGGGGCCAGCGATGCTTTGGCGAGGTCGCCGACCCTCGACAGCGTCGCCAGCCATGGCCGAGGCCAGCGACCAGCCAAAAAAAAAAGAAGAAGAAAAGAGAAGAAAGAGAAGAAAAAGTGTTTCTTCAAAATCGTTTCTGGAACAAGAAGTAAGTTTTTTTTTGTTTCAATTTTGTTCTAAGAACAAAAAAACAAAAAAGAAACAAAAACGCAACCAAACGCGTTTCTATTCATTTTTTGTTCCCCAGAACACAAATATAAAAAAAAGTGTTCATAAACAGAAATAAAGAATAAAAACATGCAAGCCCTTAAATTCTCTCTCTCATTAAATGCTCTGTCCTTCTCTGCACCTTCTATCTGCCTGTACTAGTCAATCACTCCAGTTAGAGAATGGGAGGGGAAGGGACGCACACTTGCGTGCAAATGGGGAGAAATGGTACATAGAAGGACGGAGCATTTAACTACTGGGATTCGCCCCAGTGGCCACCCTTCCAATATGAAAGGGGAGGTGAAGGGGTTAAATCTCCACCTTCTCAGGGGGATGGGGTGGGGACGCGTAAGTTTCGAATGGGTTTACTCCCACACTTGCAAAGAGCGTAAGCGAAAAGTCTGAGAGTAAGTGTATAATAGAAATAGAGTAGGACTGACAAAAAAAAAAAAACGGAGCATTTAATGAGAGAGAGAAGTAGCAAAAATTTGTCCGAAAAATAATAGTGGGCCTTGCCTCCACGTGGAGCCACGTGACGACACGTGTTGCATCCTGATTGGGCAAGTGCACGGTGATGTGGCGCGCTCAGCCCACCCAATATTTTCTCCCATAGTTGTGTGGTCAGTAAGCCTCTTCCGGTCGCCGTCTCTCTCTCTCTCTCTCTCTCTCTCCGGCCAGCGAAGGACTTAGCATAAAGCGGGGTAATGCATCTAGGCGTCTCTCGATAATTTGAAAAGATATAGAAGAAATTTTCTTATAATGCTATATAGGAGTGTTGTATGGTGTACATCAAACTGTGTTGTTATTACTTTTAAGGTTATTCGGTTATCAGAGAAAAATCAATATATTTTTATTGTTTGAGAAACAAAGTCATAGTCATGAAAGTTCAGAGTGAGGCCGACTTTGACTTTCTCCTTTGCCATGATCAAATGAGAATATATTATTTAATTCAGTTAAATGGCAATATTAGTATATTATGCACTCACACTACATAATGACATAGTTCAATTTCTTAAAATCTAATGGTAATTCCATCAATTCTAAATATTTAATTCATCAAAACAATTTTATAAATTGTCCATAGTTTTATTTTTTAGTCGATTGAATTATTTTTGGATGTCAAAGAAAATCATTTTGATTCTTTTTTTCTTTCTTATTCTTATTTTCCTTTTTATTTTTATTTTCCAACAATCTTCCAGGTCCAGTGAATGCTATTCGAAAGAAATAGAAAAGAAATCATATTGCCTTTTAAGTCTTCCTTTTCAATTAGACTGAATTAGATGCTGAACAGGCCTCATTTAGAAGGTCGCATACAATTAAAAATGTTGACTTGAATCTTTTTGTTTGTGGCATCTGATGCATTGCTGATTGTATCAATCAAAACTCGGTAGTCTATTGAGTATGAACATGGACATAGCAATGTGATGATGTAAGAGTCAATTGAGTTTTTACTCATTGACTAGATCCCAAGCGAGATTTCAAACGTTTGGCACCGTTTTAGATCCCGACTTATCGTTTGATACAACTCACGGTATTTTTTGGCCTCGAGTGGTGGAGGTGTCTTCTCTACTATGCTCCATGGGTGCAAACCTCTCCCAGCCATAACTTTTTTGATTCGGCGTGTGTAACGGGTTACCCTTTCTTGGGTAATATATTAGTTATATCTAGAGCCTATTAAGGGGGCTTTTTGGTTTCCTTTTCTAGCTCTCTCTAATTAGTAATCACAAATTCCTAAACAAATTTTAATCGAAAAGTTTAACATGACCTTAGATGTTAATGTATACCTTTTTTACTTTTATATTGTCAGGGTATCCGTTATAAATCCGTACGTCAAATCTAAAACATCAAGATCAATAGAAAAGGAAAAAAAAATAAAACGTTCAAATTCAGAGTAAGTTAAACTTGAACACAAGGGGTGAAACGATACTGCAATTATGAGTTCGCAAATAAGATACACGGAACCTCAGTTACACAATAAAGTACACTAAAGGACACCGATAAGAAAACGTCTTTTGAAATCCTTAAAAATGATTTTATATGAATGAAAGTGTTGCCCCTCAACGAGAGCAGTGAAGGTATTGTTAGCTACGAAAACAACACCTTAAGATCTTCATAATTAGATTTTAGAACACAACAATGAAGAAAAAGAACTCTGTGCACATGATTTAGAATTCATCATTCTTGATGTGAAATGACAATAATTCAGAATTATTCATAAAGTTTTCAATCACAGACTCAATCATTCTTGATGTGAAATGACAATAATTTAGAATCATTTATAAAGTTTTCACTCAATCAATCCTAATTTAATCAACTCTATATTAAGTTAATTAAGAATTTTTATATCTTACTAAACGAATCTTTTTAAATGGTAAATTTCAATCTTAATTAATGTAATTCATCTTAGAAAAATTCTTATGTGTATTTTATGTGCCGGTGTCATCATGGTGTTGTGGCATGAGCAGAAGCAAAGCAAGCCATCAGGAACGTCTAAATCTCATATCGAGTCCATACGTAGCGATCAATAACAATTATTGATCTTGGGAAGTCTTGGGTGCGGGGCCCATGTAACAGTTCTTGACATGAACAGCTTCTATTCATGTCACGGTCATGATGTCACTAAGGTCGATTAGTCATGATTGGAGACTTCTACGACCGTACGTAATAGTGGCTCCGCGTCGTGCTGGGAACGGGTCTTGTCACTCCACCATAGTTGTGTGGTCAGGATGTCTCTTCCAGTCGCCGTCAATCTCTCTGGGGGCCAGTGAAGGACTCAGCATAAAACGGGGTGGAAAGTTAGAGAGACGCATTACCCACGAAAAGGAGAAAAAGAATTCCGGGGAAAATCACGTCTGGGATAGAGGAGAGAGAGAGTGACAATGGCTACGGAAGGAGACGGGACTGCAAGTACATGCTATAGCAGCTGCAACGACAACAAAAACAGGTGGTCGCTTCATGGAATGACTGCTCTTGTCACCGGTGGAACCAAAGGAATCGGGTCTCTCTCTCTCTCTCTCTCTCTCTCTCTCTCTCACCCTTTACCGAACACCTCGTTGTTTTCTATCGATGATTTCGATGATTGATTATCTGTTATGATTTAGGTTGAGAGAGAAAACATCATGAATTAGGTATCCGAAAACCGTCAACCTTGAAATCTCGTTCCTTTGTAATAATTTGAATGATAGTAGGATTATGCAATGGTTGGGGCAATCTAGGATCAAGATACTTCTTTTCCTGGCCAGAACATACAGGGCCTACGATTTCTAGGCCAAGCCCAGTCCTACTCAAAACAAATTGAGCGAGGATTTAAGCACTTTAAGTGGAATTTTCGGTCATATCTAACCTAGAAAAACTTGTTCCAACTGGAGCATGTCAAACTGGCTCCCGACCAACAAATTTTTTGAACCGCTCGAGTGATAGTGGATGCTTTTGAATCCAATAAGCTTCGATCCCTCGGATAAAAAAGCCAAATAATTGATATTATCGCCACTTAAAATTCTATATGACGAGAGACTTGATTAGAGAGCTCAATTACTTTGAGAATGATGTTCCTGGGTGACTGATTCATCCACAACCCTTTCGAAATTATGTGGCCTTTAGACGTTGGTAAATCATTTGCGTCTTTGGGATATCATTAGCCAATAGAATTTTTTTTTCTCCTTTGGTAATTTCCCAAATAAAAATCCAGTGCATTCAAAGGCTTTAATTATTGGTTTGACTTCCATTGCAAATGCCGCAGCCAAATCTTCCGTACATTCTTGGGTATCACAAGTACTGATGTCTTGTCACGTAGAATTTCTCCTAGTGGAGATGAAAAAGGGCTTAATCTGTTCTTCTTCGCAATCACAAAGTTGGTGAATAATCATATTGTTTTTACCATGATTAGACATGCCATTGTGGAGGAACTAGCGAGGCTTGGGGCGACCGTGCATAGCTGCTCCCGGAATGAAGCCGAAATTAATGAATGCTTGAAAGATTGGAAGAGCAAAGGTTTCCGAGTCTCGGGTTCAACATGCGACGTTTCCTCAAGATCGGAGCGAGAGAAGCTGATGCTCACCGTGTCCTCGGTCTTCGACGGCAAGCTCGACATCCTGGTGAGTCTAAGGCGACTTCGATCCTATGGATCCAATATTGATATTTATAATAATGCCGCAGTTTGTGTTTGTCTTTCAATAGATTTTGTTCTCGGTTTTTATTTGTGGTAGATAAACAACGTCGGGACCAACACCTTAAAGTCGACCATGGATTACACAGCAGAAGATTTTTCCTTCATCATGACAACTAACTTCGAATCGGCTTACCATCTGAGCCAGCTCGCACATCCCTTTCTCAAGGCCTCGGGAGCTGGAAGTATTGTGTTCTTGTCATCTGTCTGCGGCGTTGTCTCAATAAACGTCGGATCAATTTACTCAGCCACCAAAGGTGATAGCATTACCGTTAATAACTATCTAAACACTATTAATATGGAGCTAAACAAATTGCGTTTGTTTTTTTTGTTTTCTATCCGCATTGATTGGCAGGAGCAATGAACCAGTTGACCAAGAATTTGGCATGCGAATGGGCTAAGGACAACATAAGAAGCAACTCTATTGCACCTTGGTTCATATTGACTCCATTAGCCGAGCCTGTAATTTGGTCTACCAAGGCTTTAAATTTTCTCTCATTGCTGGAAAATAGTTCACCACATCAATATTGACCATGTTCGCCATCATGATCTGATGTTAACTCGTATTTCGTTGCAGCTACTTAGTGACAAGAAGTTCCACGAGGAGGTGATAGCAAGGACGCCACTCGGCCGCACTGGAGAGCCGGAGGAGGTGTCTTCTTTAGTGGCCTTCTTGTGCTTGCCAGCGGCCTCTTACATAACAGGGCAGACCATTTGTGTTGATGGAGGGTTCACCGTGAATGGCTTCTTATTTCCTAGAACATGAGTGCAACTTTAGTAAGAAGTTTATTAATCAATAATGTCTCTGCACATTCACGTGTGTGGGTAGACAATTTCTTGTTCGTACATAAGGGACAGTAGAAGCTACTCTTTATGTTCATTTAGTCTCACCTTCTATTCTCACTATTGAAAAAATTTCAAATGAGTCATAAACTTATTATAAGGATGTCAATTTAATTCTAAATTTTTAAATTTTACCAATGTAATCTTGAATATTTAATAAAATTTTAATATAATACTCCAGCCAAGTTTTTTAGAAAATAGTAACATAACGGTTAATCGCCGATTTACCTTATTTCTCCAATATTTGACAATCGGTAATTTGATGTAGGCAAAATTATGTCGTTTCCTTCTTTTTTTTTAATATAGTTTTCTGAACTTTCTTCTTTTTTCTTATTCTGTACCGTTCATCTTTTTTCAAAAACATACACTTCTCATCTCTAATCCAACACTCAGCACTCTCAAAGCGACCCTCACCACGACCTTAACCAATTCGAACCTTTGAAACATCGTCGTCGTCCTCGCTTTATGAACGTCTCTGTAAATCGGCATCACCACCCGCCTCTCACATCACCACCATTGCTCTGCTTCTAGAGGAGGAGGGAAGCGGTCGCAAAAAGAGCATTGACCTTTAAGATTCAGTCCAATGGTCAAGTGTCTTAGCTTCACGGCAACGAGGGACTAGTGCCTCCACTTCTTTTTCTCGCTGTATGGCTTCGAGTCCACCGTCACTGACCTGGTGACCTCAATGACAGCATGGTGATGCGATGTTGTGTCCCCAAGAGTCCCAATCTGCGACATCCCGATTTTCCAATTCTATTTTCAATAAATTGAGACGTCAATCACAAAATTTCCTTGAGAACACAAAAATTTATCGAGGTTTAGAGTTTCTAATGTGTCTTTGATCGTCGATCTTTCGGACAATCTGCAAGGGTCATTGCTTAAAATTGATTAGAGATCTTAGGTTTTGATCGCGTGGGTGATTCCACCAGATCGACAATTCTTGTCGATCGACAATTTGACCGACTTTTTCTATCGATTGGTTGTTCGTATTTGAAACCTTGAGATTACCTCGACAACCGAAAAAACAAATGTTTCAAAGATGTACATTGTGGCTTGAGATGATCAACCACAGGTCAAATGCATGAAAATTTCTAAAGGCTACCTTTCCTTGAATTGGGCCGCACAAATATCGTCCAAAGTGAAATTAACCGTGAAATTGAGATCGAATTCTCCTTGGGTGTGTCACAAATCATTTTAGGAACATTGATTAATCTTCGGAAGATTTTTCATGCAAGCCGAGCTTTTCAGCAAAATAATCAAGAAATAGCTAATTTGGCTCGAGAAATTAGTAGGCCGCTTTTGGTCGCGCTTTTGGGACACGAGTTGATTTTATAGACAAGTGAAGATGTGAATTGAAGTGTGGTGGCATTGAATTTATTTTATGGACTTCAATTTGATTCAATTGGAAGAGAATCAAGTGGAATTGAAGAATTGGTTGTACAAGAATGGGACCCGGCGGAAAAATAAAATGGACCCATTGGAAGAGATTGTAGAGGATTGGGTGAGTGGAGTGTGATGTCACCCGTGAGGTCACGTGGGGGCCAATTTGTTGAATTAAAGAAAAGGGAAAAAGGAAAAGAAAAGTGCCCCTTCTTCTCTCTCCTCCCTCTCTTCTTCCTCCTCCCGTGCGATTCCTCCATGGGCGTTTTCTTCTTCTCCTTCGGACGTCACCGGAAGCCAGCAACCGTCGCAGCTGCAGCCGGACCCGTCACCGCCTCACGCCGTCCTCGCCGGTCCGCTCGCGTCCCCGCTCCGCCCGCGCTCGCCCGCGCTTGGCCGGCATCCCGAGCTACTGTTCAGCTCGTGCAAGAGCTACCGGAGCTCGTCCCCGCCGCCGTGAACCGCCGTCGACCTCCGCCTTAGCCCGCCGGAGCTTCGCCTTGCCTCCGCCGCCCTTGGCCGCCTCAACCGGCGCCGGATCTGCTCCCTCTCGGCCCCGATCAGCAACCCAGAAAATGGGTATGGCAGCCCCTTCGTGGCCCGTTTTGGCCGCCTTCCCGAGCCCGGATGCTCGGCCCGCTTTGAGGAAAGTTGTTCTCCTCGGCGTCCCCATCGTTTTGGTCCGCTCGGTTCGCTAATCCAGTGAGTTTAACTCACTAAACCTCGCTTAGAGGGTTAATTACGCTTTAGGTGTGCTTAGTTTATGTTAATTGTGATTAGGTTGTTAGTTTAATTTATTTAAGTGTGGATTATATTAATGTGTTTAATTAACTTAAAGTGTGATTAAATTAAGGTTAAAGTGTTTACATTAATATAAACCTTGATGTGACATAAATGAATTTACATTTGATTTATTTAAACATTTCGAAATTATTTAATAATTTAATAATATATCATTATTCGAAATTACTAAAATATTATTATTTAATTATTTTCGGAATAAATTTAATTATTTATTAAATTAGATCCTAAATTTATTTAAATAAACTATGTATTTTTTTAAATTGATGGTGGATATCATAAATTTAATTGTATCATTTAAAAAACATGGATATTATTATTTAATTAATTTTCGGAATAAATTTAATTATTTATTAAATTCGAAAATTTTGTCGACCCTAAACTTTAGAATTTCGTGCCGATCATTGCTGTGTATTTAGAATGTGAATTTGATGATTGATTGTGGCAAATTGAGTGTGATTGTGATGAATGTGGATTCTTTTTATAAAGTCCCAAGTGTTTTATGGAAGAGTTGGTCGTGATTAACCACCTATTAGAGGTCCCCATGAGGCCGTGATATGTCACCTATTAGAGGTCGCGCCCCCCACCCGATAAAGGTCGCGCCGAGTGGGGCCGTGATGCCACCGATTTTAATTTCCGCGAGTGGGGCCGTGATTAAGAGTAATGATTGATTTGCTGAATTGACATGTAATCGGCCAAGTCGATTGATCGCTGAGACGATCCAAGTGGTTGAATTGTTCTGATGATGTGATTGTGCCTTGATTGTTTGGTTATCATAATTGTACGTGGTTGAATTATATAAATTGTGTTAACCTGCAGATGAAGGCTATGGCGAGGTAAGTTCTCTATGTGATGTGGTTAGGCCACCCTTGGGCGTATTTTCTTTCTAATAGGGGTTTAGGGGGTTGAACTTGCTGAGACGTTGTCTCAGTGGTTATTGAATAACCATTTCGGTCCCCCCGGAGCGGCCAGATAGCTTTGGTTGGCCTTGAGGAGTTGCAGAGGTGAAGTCATAAGGATTGAAGATCGTGTCCGACTTGTAGGTCGTAGGACGATTCATTTTTAAGGGCCGGTCTTTTGTAGACTTTTGGCCGTAGACCTCTATTTGTAATTCCCCCTGAATTATGAAAGTGATATGTTGTGATTTTGTTTCCTGCTTTTCTATCCCGTATGTTATTGTCAGGGGTTTTATAATACGTTCCGTTTGCGCATTAATAAATGAATGGGGTCGGCGACACTACCTGGGAATGTCGCATTTGAATGACCATGGTGGGATGTTGGCGCGCTCGAGGTTCGGGGCGTGACATCCCCGTTTAAGTGGTATCAGAGCATGGTCTGTGTATGGAGTGATAAGGTGCGATGAGTCATGGGATAGTTAGTAGGAAAGGCTTTTAATATGCTTATGCATGTGAATGATAGCTGATTGGTAGCTTGTTTGTGGGGTCACTCAAATTCTAACCTGGTGTTGGAATTGGAAGACAGGCATCTATATAGAGTCTGTAGCATGAGTGACCAGGAGTGGAGGACTCCTTGGAGAAGGTCGTTAGGACCTGTACCTCGGGGTAGGATGCTGACAAGAGTCGGTACCCGAGGTAGTGCGCAGGCTCAGACCAGCGCGAGTGTGAGAGTACCGCTGTCAGTCGGTACTGAGAGTGTTGCAGCACCGAATGATCCTAGGTTTGGCGGGATCGTTTAGGCGCTAGTGTTCCTTGGAAGCTCGTTGGGTCAGTAAGCTCAGGATCGAGCCGCCGCTGTTGCCGTTGTTTCTACTGCTGCCAGTGTTGTGACCGTTGTTGTTGTTGCGCCTGTTGAGGCCTAATCTAGAGTTGTGATCGAGGATCAAGCCGCTGTATCTGAGTCAAGGTTCAGTTTAGACAGAGATGGAAATCGATTGGGGAGAAAGGCCGATGCCAGAAGAAAGGTGTCCTATTTCACCCAACCGGAGAAGTAAAATTGGAAAGTCAGTGCTCAACTCAATCGATGTGTGTCGTGTCTGTAAGAAAAGACAGGGATATGTTCTGTGTTGTAAGAGAGAAATGACTTGTTACAAGTGTTGCCAGTAAAGTCATTTAATCAAAGATTGCCCGTATAGGCAAATGGAACCAGCTGTCTCTGTCACCGCCGTCGAGACTATTTCCCCCCACCCCAAATTTATTTCACTTTTTTCCCTTCCCCCACCCACATGACAGGCTGTCATTGACTCACTTCACCACCATTGAGTTTCCAAAACCCTTGCTACTGAAACACTTTTTTCCCTCGAAACACTTTTTCCCCTCGCCGCACGGTCTTCCTCTCGATCCATCTCCATCTCCTCGCCGGATGACCTCCATACGACCCCCTGCCTCTCCTCTTCCTCTCGATCCTTCTCCTCCTCCTCCGCCTCGCCTTCGGCCCTTCCTCACTTGCAGTTGCAGCCTCGTTGCCGATCTCGCAGCATCACTGCGGCCACCCTCGCCTCAGTCTCTACGGCCGCCCTTGCCTCGGTCTCTACTCTTTCTCTGGCACCTCAGTCTCTACTCTTTCTCTGGCGGTTTCTTGCTGTCTCAGGCTCGCCGTCACTAGCGGCCTGGTCTCTCCTCCCTCGCCCTCGCTTCCATCCGACACGGGTGTCAAGACGAGTCGAAAAAAGTTGACTACGTGTTGGAAAATTCGACACGCATTGACCACTTGTCCGAGCATGTCGACGTGTCTGACACGCTCCGACACGTGTCGGACACGACACGGAAGCACGTGTCCGTGCTTCATAGTCCTTACTATGAATATATGGCGTCTCTACCATCTTGTCTCGAACCATTTCCCTTACAAAGTGATAATCGAACTCTATGCATTTGGTCCTATCATGAAAGACTGGATTTGAAGTAATGTGTATTGTTGCCTAATTTTCATAGGATAGCTTCGTAGGCTTAGACATGGCATCACGGCCCAATTTTTAAAGTAATAGATGAAGCCATACAATCTCACTAGTGGCGATAGCCATGGCTTGGTACTCAGCCTTTGTGCTAGATCTAACCACAATTGTTTGCTTCTTACTCTTCCGAGTGACTATATTTCCACCAACAAAGGTACAAAAACCCGTGGTAGATTTTCTATCCATGGGGTTCCTAGCCCAATCAGCATTAGTAAATCCCACAATACCATTATTCTTCAACAAAGTTCCTCTTGCCATAGAAGCTTTTGGATATAAGGAGCTAGTTTAACAACTCCATATGCCCTCGTGTAGGTTTTTGCATAAATGGCTCACATAGCTGATAGAATAAGTAATGTCAGTTTTAGTAATAGTTAGGTAAATCAATCTCTCTACCAAACACTGAAATTGCCCAATATCCTGTAATGGTGTTTCCTTAGACACAATCTTACGGCTGTAATCCATAGGAGTGCTAGCAGGTTAAACACCCAACTTACCAATCTCCTTCCGTAGATTTAGGATACATTTCCTTTGAGTCAAGAACATACATTTGTCAGAATTTGCTACCTCTATGCCCAAAAAGACCTCAATTTTCCAAGATCTTTAATGTCAAACTCCTTGTTTAACAATTGTTTAAGTTCTGCAATACCCATTAAGTTACTGCTAGTAATAATAAGATCATCAACATAAATTAAAATAACAACAATACCTTCACCAATTGCTTTAGTAAACATTGAAGAATTAGCCGTCCTCCTTTTGAAACCAAATCTATCGAGTGCGGAACTCAATTTGTCATACCATGCTCTAGGCCACTACTTGGGACCACATATTGCATTCTTCAATTTGAAACCATTCCCTTATTATTCTCTAAGGGATGTCCTAGAGGGATATCCATATAAACATCTTACTCCTTGAAGGAATGCATTCTTCACATCCATCTAAAACAATGGCCACCTACAATTAATTGCCACAGATAGAAGGACACTAACAATGTTCTTTTTCACCACAAGAGCAAATGTTTCCTTGTAATCTATCCCATAGGTTTGAGTATACCCTTTTGTGACAAGCCGAGCTTTGTACCTCTCAACCAAACCATTACTATTGTATTTGATCTTGTAATTCCACCAGCATTCAACTATCTTTTTCCCGTTTGGCAACTTAACAAGTTCCCAAGTATGGTTACGATCCAATGCCTAAAGCTCATATTTCATGGCATTCACCCACACTTCTTTTACATGCTTCCAAGAAGGTATCGAGTTCCTTTTGATTTTTAATGGCAGATCAGAAACTTAAATAATTATGAGAAAATCTACCATACCTAATAAAATCCTAAATGGGATGCTGAGTAGTATGATATGTTGAAAAATCACCGAGTGGTGTTGAAGGCCCTGGAATGCATGATGACTTGTAGGTCGGGGCTAAGATAATGGGTGCAACATCTACTGGAGCTATCTTTGTTGCATATTCAGCCCTAACTTCCAAATTAGCTACATTTGTTGTAATGGCAACTACATTAGGAATGGCAACGACACTAGGGATTGGCTGACTCCCTTGAACAGCCACTGTTGGAACTTCCTCTTGATCCAACATTGAATTCACTATAGGTAGGACATGAAGCAAAAATTAAGAATAGTCACCTTGCTCCCATGAATTTGATTCCTGAAAAATAAATAAATAAACATGTAAGCATCTTTGAAGAAAACATCACGAGATATATAAACACGTCCAGTACTCGGCTCATAGCATTTGTATCCCTTCTTGACATTCGAGTATCCTACAAACACACACTTTCGAGCTCGTGGATCCAGCTTGTCACTAGATCGAGAATGCACATAACACACACATCCAAATTTCTTAAGTGAGAGATACCAAATTTTGGGCCATATCAACTTTCAATTGAAATTTTATACCCAACACCTTACTAGGCAAACGATTGATTAAGTAGCAACTAGTAAGGACTGCATCTGCCTAATATGTATTGGGTAAATTTCCTAAGAATAACAATGTTCAGGTAACCTCAAGCAAATGCACGTATTTCCTTTCCGCAACTCCATTCTACTATGAAGTTCCCACGCAGGAGGTCTAATGGATGACTCTCAGGCCACATAGGAACACTTGAAAAGCTTGATTGGTATATTCAGCTCCATTGTCTATACGAAGAATTTTCACCATAGTGTTCAAAGTGATTTTTCACCAAATTGCAAAAATCTTGAGACACGGTCATCACTTCACTTTTGGATTTAAGCAAACAAAGCCATGTAGCTCAGGATTTGTCATCAATAAATATAACAAAATACTTGAACCCCTCCTTAGAGTCAATTGGAGAAACCCCCCAAATATCCGAATGAACTAAATAAAATAACTATTCCGATTTATGTGTGCTATGTGGAAAATGTAACATATGCTACTTAGCATATGCTAATCATAACTTAAAGTTAGCTAGTAATAATAACAAGGATCATTTGTATCTATAGTTTTTCTTAAAATCTAATGAATTCCATCAATTCTAAATATTTAATTCATCAAAGCAATTTTATATATTGAATTTTATTTTTTAGTCGATTATATTACAAGATGTTAATATTTACCTTATAAGTCAAATCTAAAACATCAAGGTCAAAAGAGAAAGGAAGAAAAAAAAAAAAAAAAACAAAATGTTCAAATTCAGAGTAAGTGAAAATCAATTTGAAGACAAGGGTGAAAGCGGCACTACAATTACAAGTTTGCAAATAAGATACATGGAGCCCCAGTTACACAGTAAAGTACACTAAAGGTTCGAAATGGTTTTTATTCTATTCCCCGAATAGATTCTAAGCATTTTAAGTCGTTTAGTAACTGTTCAAAATTTTTTATTCTTAGAATTGTGTTTGGTACGTATTTATTGATTCTTTTACAAATCAATTTCTTTTAATTTTTAAATATTTTTTTATTTTTTCCCTTTTTTTTCCTTTCTCTCATATTCTTCTTCTTCTTCTTCTTCTTCTTCAAGCGGCCGACCGCCGGAGCATTTTCAACCCTTAGCAAGGGCCGCCCAGGCTAGGCAAGGCCGGCCTCGCCGAGGCTAGGTGAGGCTTCCCGGTAGCCACGCCGAGGCTCGACCTCGCCAATGGTCAAGCGGGCCTCGGTGGCTAGGCTTGTCTCGCGAGCTTGTCGGACTAGTTGCTCGATGACTGGGCGGCGGACAGCAATGATAAATGAAAAAAAAAAAAAGAAGAAGGAAGGAAGAACGTAGAGAGGGAGGAGTTTCGCTTTTTTTTTTTTTTGTGACCCGGGGGAACTCATGGCACCTCGGTACCGGCTGTGTAAGTAAACCCTATGGAAGCACGTAGGATTTGATTTTTAGAATACATTTGCGCACATGATTTGAAATCCATCGTTCTTGTCCAATAATTCAATATTATTTATAGATTTTTAATCATTTTACATTAGACTAATTAAGAATTTTTTTATATTTTATTTTATTAAACCAATCTCATTAAACACAGTAAATTTGAATTTTAATTAATGTAATTCACATCAGAAATTTTTTTATGTATTTTATGTGTCAGTGTCATTATGGTGTCGTAGCATGAGCCAAAGCAAGCTATTAGGAACGGAGAGTTCACAATTCCCAAACGTAAAGTTGTCTAGGTTCGTATAATCTTCTCTCGAGTCCAGAAGTAGCAATGCATGACAATTATTGATCTTCGGAAGTATTGGATGCGGAGCCCATTCATACATAAGTAGCGGCTCTGTGTCGTGCTAGGAACGGGTCTACACCGCGTCCGCCCAATCAGGATAGTTTGAATGATATTACGATTATGGCCAGAACATGCAGGGCCTACGATTTCTAGGCCAAGCCCAGTCCTACCCGAAACAAATTGAGCGAGGATTTAAGCACTTTAAGTGGACTTTTCCGTCATATCTAGCCTAGAAAAACTTGTTCCAACCGGAGCATGTCAAACTGCCTCCCGACCAACAAATTTTTTGAACCGCTCAAGTGGTAGCGGATGCTTTTGAATCCAATAAGCTTTGATCCCTCGGATAAAACGATAGATAATTGATATTATCGCCACTTAAAACTCTATATGACGAGAGACTTGATTAGAGAGCTCAATTACTTTGAGAATGATGTTCCTGGGTGATTGATTCATCCACAACCCTTTCGAAATTATGTGGCCTTTAGACGGTGGTAAATCATTTGCGTCTTTGGGATATCATTAGCCAATAGAATTTTTTTTCTCCTTTGGTAATTTCCCAAATAAAAATCCAGTGCATTCAAAGGCTTTAATTATTGGTTTGACTTCCATTGCAAATGCCGCAGCCAAATCTTCCGTACATTCTTGGGCATCACAAGTACTGATGTCTTGTCACGTAGAATTTTTGCTAGTGGAGATGAAAAAGGGCTTAATCTGTTCTTCTCGCAATCACAAAGTTGGTGAATAATCATATTGTTTGTACCGTGATTAGACATGCCATTGTGGAGGAACTAGCGAGGCTTGGGGCGACCGTGCATACCTGCTCCCGGCATGAAGCCGAAATTAATGAACGCTTGAAAGATTGGAAGAGCAAAGGTTTCCGAGTCTCGGGTTCAACATGCGACGTTTCCTCAAGATCGGAGCGAGAGAAGCTGATGCTCACCGTGTCCTCGGTCTTCGACGGCAAGCTCAACATCCTAGTGAGTCTAAGGCGACTTTGATCCTATGGATCCAATAATGATATTTATAACAATGCCGCAGTTTGTGCTTGTCTTTCAATAGATTTTGTTCTCGGTTTTTATTTGTGGTAGATAAACAACGTCGGGACCAACACCTCTAAGTCGACCATGGATTACACAGCAGAAGACTTTTCCTTCATCATGACAACTAACTTCGAATCGGCTTACCATCTGAGCCAGCTCGCACATCCCCTTCTCAAAGCCTCGAGAGCTGGAAGTATCGTGTTCTTGTCATCCGTCTGTGGCGTTGTCTCAATAAACGTCGGATCAATTTACTCAGCCGCCAAAGGTAATAGCATTATGGTTAGTAACTATCTAAACACTATTAATATGGAGCTAAACAAATTGTGTTTGTTTTTTTTGTTTTCTATCCGCATTGATTGGCAGGAGCAATGAACCAGTTGACCAAGAATTTGGCATGCGAATGGGCTAAGGACAACATAAGAAGCAACTCTTTTGCACCTTGGTTCATATTGACTCCATTAGCCGAGCCTGTAATTTGATCTACCAAGGCTTTAAATTTTCTCTCATGCTGGAAAATAGTTCACCACATCAATATTGACCATGTTCGCCATCATGATCTGATGTTAACTCATATTTCGTTGCAGCTACTTAGTGACAAGAAGTTCCACGAGGAGGTGATAGCAAGGACGCCGCTCGGTCGCACCGGAGAGCCGGAGGAGGTGTCTTCTTTAGTGGCCTTCTTGTGCTTGCCAGCGGCCTCTTACATAACAGGGCAGACCATTTGTGTTGATGGAGGGTTCACCGTGAATGGCTTCTTATTTCCTAGAGCATGAGTCCAACTTTATTAAGAGGTTTATTAATCAATAATGGCAACATCTCTGTACATTCACGTGTGCAAGTAGACAATTTATTGTTCGTAAATTAGGGAGAGTAGAAGCTACTCTTATGTTCATTTACTCTCACCTTCTATTCTCACTATTGAAAAATGTTGGGATTATCGGATTCCCAAAAACCGGATTCGACACTAAATCGAACTCCTAAAACGAATGCGGAAGACGAGCCCGGGAAAAACACGTATCACCGATCCTAAAGCACACCACGGAATCGAGCGTACCTTGTTAGCCACAGATTAAATATCAACGCTGATAAGAGGAAGAGAAAACCGATCCCATTCGATCCGATGACGTTGATTAGCCTTGAAGGGAAGAGAGCGTCGCCTTTTGCGTTTGTTTTTCTCTTTGGTGGGAGAGAGGGAGAGGAACGTACGTACAAATGCCAAAATGTGTTTTTGTCTCTCTATTTCATCCCTTATATACGTTCCCTCAAAAATAGAAACGTACCCCTTCATCCATGGGCCCTAATATTGTGGGCTGGGCTTTCATGGCCCAACATGGGCGGACGGGCCTTAAGCCCATCATATAAAACCATCATCTCCCACTCGCACATGGTGGGCTGAACAGGATTCTCTTAACCTCTTTTCAACATTCATACCGGTGAATAATCCTTGCACCGGCATACTTTGAGAGCTCGTTGTCATACATCTGTTAGGAATATATAACAGCTCATGATGGGCATCACACTCTGAGTAGATTTAGTATGCAGTACCCTAGATCGATCGATCACATTTATATCTCTCTTGATCTCTTTTAAAAAATGATATATATATATATATATATATATATATATATATATATATATATATTGTATTCACAATTATGATTATCCCAAAAACAGTCATAATTGGTTAACCAGTGAATACAAAACTACAATGTGATTCTCTAAATTCGATCTTCATCTTTCCTTCAAACTCTCAATTTCAGTTCAGCTTGCTTTTCTAGAAATGTCCCATTAGATTGAATCAACTCATGACCATTGGCAACATCCTAAGATAGCAAACACTAAATAGAAATCTTGAGAATAAGTAAGAGTCATGAGGGCACTAAAATTAAGGAACTATTTTCCTCAAGAGTCTCACACGGCATAAAAGTTGAGATCAAACTTTTGCCATTCTTATTGGTCGGCTCATGCATACATAGTATGAAATACATATTACGGTATTAACTCATTTCCCATTGAGTGTATGTCTACACCTTCAATACCGTACAGATGATAGTTCAGAGATACCAAATGTCTAACTTGAGTTCACGTATCTACTCATTCATAAAATTCATCAGAACTCACATCTGGCATTTTAGACAAATAAAGTAAAATATGTGGGGTATTTTACTTTCGGACATAGTAAGTATTATGTCATCATCTTAACACTCAGTTAAGGCCACTTAAGTATTTTAAGCTTGAGTTCTCGATTATCACATAGATAATAAATTTAAAAATAGTATCATCTCTATTTATCACACAGTAAATAGAGGCGATTACCCATGTGAGTGGGCTAATCTTATATCTGTCCGACATACTTTCTCAACTTAAAGTAATGTACTGAGCATTAAAATGCATAAAGATCAAACAAAGATTCATAGGCATTAATGATGAAAACACAAATTCATCAAATGTGAACACTTAGGGAAATTACAATATTCAGTACATCAGCCTCTACGTAATTCTAGAGATTTCATATGGCCACAAAACACATCTCTAGGTATTGATTTTGTCATAGGATCTGCTACCATTCTATGCGCAATATATATTGTAAGTTCAAATCTTTTCGTGCAACCATATCCTTGACAAAATTATACTTGGTATCTATATGTTTGGTCTTGCCATATATTTTGGATATTTGGTATACACTTTTGCTGCTTGGCTATTACAGTTAACCAACAATTAACCTGCAACACTTCCAATAACACCTAAATGATCCAAAAAATCTCTTAAGCCAAACACCTTATTAGATTACTGCTGATAATGCCACGAATTCAACTTCTATCGTGGACAAGGCTATACACATTTATTTCTTACTGCTCCAACATATGATGTCATTATTCGGTAAGAAAACAAACCCAGAGGTAGATTTTCTTTCATCTAAATCTCATCCCCAATCAGCATCAGAATACCTTTGAGTTGCAGATCCTTTCCTTAATAACTCAGCGTATGATTAGCAGTTCACTTTGGATACCGTAGTATTCTTTTAACGGCTTTTCAATGTGCTTGACCTGGATTGGATTGGTAATTACTCACCATTCCAATTGCAAAACATATGTCAGGTTTTGTACACATCATAACGTACTTCAAGTTTCCAACAGCATTAGTATAAGGAACATGTTTTATTTGTTCCTTCTCTTGTGGAGTCCTTGGACACAGTCTATGGCTCAATCTTTCACCTTTTGCAATAGGAGTGTCTATGGGTTTACAATCTTGCATACGAAATCGTTCAAGAACCTTATTTATATATGTTTCTTGCGAAAGAGATAACGATCTCTTCGAACGATCTCTTGAAATCTTAACTCCAAGAATGTATACAGCCTCACCCATATCCTTCATCTCAAAGTTAGAAGACAATCAACTCTTAACAATATTAACAAACTCCATATTACTTTCGGTAATTAATATATCATCAACATATAATGATATGATCACAAATTGATATTTGGATCTTTTGATATATACACAATGATCATTATCTATCATTGTAAAATCATATGCCATTATGGCATTATGAAAACGTATATACCATTGTCTCGATGACTGCTTAAGGTCGTTTATCGACCTCAAAAATCGACATACATTTTCTTCTTGGCCTTTCAATATGAAACCAGTAGGTTGTTCCATATATATTTCTTCCTTTAATTCTCCATTGAGGAAAGCAGTCTTTACATCCATTTGATATAAATCAAGATCCATACTAGCCACTATTGCCAGAATAATGCGAATCGAAGTAAATCTCACTATAGGAGAAAATGTATCTTCATAATCAATTCCTTCATGTTGATTATACCCATTCACCACAAGGCGAGCCTTATGTCTTTCTATCGAGCCATCAGCTTTTGCTTTATTTTTTAGAACCCACTTTATTCTCAATAGCTTTGTGTCCTTTTGGGAGATCAACAAATTCCCAAACATGGTTTGACTTCATTGACTCCATTTCCTCTTCCATTGCATGGATTCATTTTTCCTTATTAGGGCAATTTAAAGCCTCATTAACATTTCTTGGCTCATCCTCATCTTGTGGAGCAATCATAAAAGTTTCCCCTTCAATGTCAAAACGTCGACGGAGAATACTTTGGCGACTTGTTCGCCGTATGGGAGATTGTACACTTAGCACATCATTCCCATTATGCTCCCACTAGGATTAGATAATGATGATGTCGTCTCATCATGTGATTGTAAATGAGAATGAGTTGAATTAGATTCATCACTTCTCATGTTACTCCCACTTGGACGAACTCCACTAATATCATTATCTTGATTCAATGTTTCAAATAGGGAGTAATATTCCCTTATTTCGCCCTTCTTGGGAAATTCATCATCTAAGAATATGACATCCCGTGATTCAAATTCAATTATACTCCCACTTTCCTGCTCACCTATGAACACATACCCTTTCGAGTGTTCGGAGTATCTCATTAAAATACTCTTCTTTCCTTTGGGACCCAATTTCCCAAACTTGTGAGAGGACTCATGAGTATAGGCAGCACAATCCCATGGCTTAAGAAAACTTAAGTCCGGTTTTCTATCTGTCCATAACTCATATAAAGTGGAAGTAACTGATTTGGAAGGCACCCGGTTAAGTATATAGATAACAGTTAATAACGCATCACTCCAAAAAATGATAGGTAAGTTAGCATGCGCCATCATTGACCTAACCATTTCCAGTAGGGTTCTGTTTCTTCTCTCCGCAACACCATTTTGTTGAGGAGTATATAAAATAGACAACTATCTTTTTATTCTTTTTTCATCACATAATTTTCTGAACTCATCAGATAAATATTTTTGACCTCGATCGGATCTCAATGCTTTTATTTTCTTGTCTAATTGATTTTCTTCCAAGTTCATAAACATTTTGAAACAACTTATTGCTTCAGATGAGAAATCAAATAGACATATCCGAATCGAATATAATCATCTATAAAAGTGATGAAATAAACAGCCCCATGCCTTCCTCTCACATTCATTGGACCACAGACGTTAGAATGGATTAAATGCAAAGGAAATTCAGCTCTTTTAGCCTTTCCAAACGGTTTCCTTTGTTATTTGTCCTACTAGGCAATACTCACATATGGGCAAATCGACTTTTTTAATGTTGTCCAATAAGCCCTCTTTGGCTAGTCTATTTATGCGTTGTTGGCCAATATGACCAAGTCTAGCATGTCACACACTCACATCATTATCATATGAATTAGGAGACGTGAAAAGGGAATAACAAACATTGACATTACCATAGTCAACATTTAGTACAATAAAACCATCAAGAAAATAACCACAACCATAGTAGTTTGTATTCAAATATAAATCTACACCTCTATTATGAAAGTTCAAACTAAAACCAAGCTTAACCAACACCAAAAACAGACACTAAATTTCGACGAATCTCCGAAGCATATAGAACATAATGTAGGAACAAGGTGCGTCCACCACGCATGTTCAATTGGCAGGTGTCAATCCGTTTAACTTCAACTCTGGAGTTATTTCCCACATAGATCCACTTAGTTCCAGTTGGTATCGTCGGAATTCCACAAAGGATTCTCTATCCTTCGCTACATGGTATGTCGCTCCTAAATCTATAGTCCACAAAGGATTTGATTCAGCCAATAATATAGAACTTGACACATAAGCAAAGTTCTCAAATGTACAAGAGTTGTTTACCTTTTTCGGCTCACAACAGTTGTGAGCATAATGACCTTTCTTGTCACAATTATAACACCTCACCCTTGACATTTTCTTCACTTGAGGACATTTTCATCTCTTGTGTTGGTTAACTCTTGATTTCTTGCAATAAGGACTTGATCCTTTACATTCCCACATATTGAACGAATCAATACGCTTGCGTTTAGAGCTCAAAGCCCTTTTCTAAGCTAGAACTAGCAGTGCAAATGTCTATTTTCGAATAAAATGTCGTTAGGCGGTCCTCTACTAGCTCAAGGTGGCGCACGGCATCCTCAAGATCTTCCATAACATGGTCAAGAGCTTCTAATGCTTCTTGCTTTTCCAGCACATATTGAATCTTCATATTCAATATTTCACAATTGTTGCCATTCATATAAGCAATTACGTTCTTAGTTGCTGAAACCATCAATCTGAACACATCAGACATACATGCACGAATAATTTATGCCTATCATTTATGCATCCACTTTGCACAGACCCATCATATCAATGAACAATTTCAAATAAGGTTCCAGAATCAAAAGGTCACTATGTTTCCAATCATCCTCCAAAAATCCTAACTTAAAACTATTATTAATATAATTGTCTTATGCAAAATAAATTCTACAAAGTTACAAAAACTTCTATGAGCTACCCACAACAGTCATCAACAACACAAAGTAAATAATATTTGACATCCAATATAATAATAATACTTTCACATAATACAACTATCCATTACACTAACTAATATATACAAAGAAAAATATTAACATAAAAAGAGATATTCACACCCAAAAAACATCTCAAACTAATCTAAGAAATAAATAAGGAATGTTCATTTTAATCTATCAATCAAAATATCCAAGAAATTTGAAGGCACATTTGCCAACCATGGAAAAACTTTTGGAGAGCTTTCATGTCGCCTTCAAGGCGCATTCACTCTGCGCCATGTGGCGCTCAATCTAAAGGTTGAAGTTTTGATTAACTCAATCCTATAGTACTCTCTTACAAAAGTTACCACTAGCCTCCTATAACCCGGGACCACATTAACCTCCCATAGGCGATCTAACACTGCTTGCCATTCAGGTGGAAGAGTGTTTATCAAAGCCGGCACCTTCTCAAAATCCGACATAAGATAACCATTCCAGATGATTTCCTGTATCATCTGATTGACTCTGACCACGTGTGATATTAAATCACCGTCATGCCACCGATAATCAGCTAACTTTGTCATCGGCCTTTTAAGTCTTGCTCTTCCTTCGTCCGTTCTCGGGAATGCAGGTATCCGTGCATAACACATCATAGTTCTTGCAACAAATGCAAAACTAAAAATGGATCACTTATAATCCATAATAAACATAATGGAAAATATATAATTTTCCATGATTCATGCAACAAATGCAGAATAAAAAATAGATTACCTATAACCCACACAAACATAATTGAAAAAGAAACAAATTCCTCATTCTTTTTTTGGGTCAACGGTCGTCGGTCAACGGTCAACGGTCAGCGAGTCGGACCGGTCGGGCCGGTCGGGCGGGTCAGACGAACCGACTCGGCCCATGCCTCGCACGCACGAGCGACCCGTCGGATCTCGGGTTGGGTCGATTCATCGGTCAGGTCGGGTCGTCCGCCGGTCACCGACGATGACATCATCGATGACATCATCCCAACGGTTATCGACTGTTGGGTGACGTTATGGTGACGTCAGCACACATCGGTTCGCCAACCGGCGCGTGCCATTTCGCCGGCCGGCGGCGCGCACGTGCTGTTTCGCCGACCGGCGCGTGTGGCGCACGCGCTGGCCGAGCTAGCGCTTCAGGTGCGTGGTGCCCACGCGCAGCGGCTTCTAGCCGCGCGTGTGGGCGCGTCCGGCGTCACCCAGCGACGTTCGACATATCGACGGACTCGTCTCGACAAGCTCTTTCACCCTATGCCTTCAAAAATTGATTTCGACTTACAGAAACTCGAAAAAATGGATGAACAGTGCTCGGGTATCGGGATTTTTCGCCCCGATCTGTGTTGGCTGATTATTTTCGAGAAAATTCAATCAAAACTCATTCATAAACATGAAAGGGGTCGGGAAAACATGAACTAGGGCTCTGATACCAATGTTGGGATTATCGGATTCCCAAAAACCGGATTCGACACTAAATCAAACCCCTAAAACGAATGGGGAAGACGAGCTCGGGAAAAACACGTATCACCGATCCTAAAATACACCACGGAATCGAACGTACCTTGTTAGCCACAGATTAAACACCAACACTGATAAGAGGAAGAGAAAACCGATCCCGTTCGATCCGATGACTTTGATTAGCCTTGAAGGGAAGAGAGCGTCACCTTTTGCGTTTGTTTTTCTCTTTGGTGGGAGAGAGGGAGAGGAACGTACGTACAAATGCCAAAAGGTGTCTTTGTCTCTCTATTTCATTCATTATATACGTTCCCTCAAAAATAGAAACGTACCCCTTCATCCATGGGCCTTCATATTGTGAGCTGGGCTTTCATGGCCCAACATGGGCAGACGGGCCTTAAGCCCATCATATAAAACCATCAAAAAAAAATTCAAATGAGTCATAAAGCTATTATAAGGATGTCATTTTAACTTTAAATTTTTAAATTTTACCAATGTAATCTTGAATATTTAATAAAATTTTAATATAATACTCCAGTCAAGTTTTTTAGAAAATAGTAACATGACGGTTATTCATCACCAATTTACCTTATTTCTCAAATATTTGACAATCAATAATTTGATGTAGGCAAAATTATGCCGTTTCCTTTTTTTTTTTTAATATAGTTTTCTGAACTTTCTTCTTTTTTCTTATTATGTTCCTTCATCTTTTTTGAAAAACATACACCTCTCATCTCTTATCCAACACTCAGCACTCTCAAAGCGACCCTCACCACGACCTTAACCAATTAGAACCTTTGAAACATTGCCGCCGTCCTTGCTTTATGAACGTCTCTGTAAATTGGCATCACCACCCGCCTCTCGCATCACCACCATTGCTCTACTTCTAGAGGAGGAGGGAAGTGGTCGCAAAAAGAGCATTGAGCTTTAAGATTCAGTCCAATGGCCAAGTGTCTTAGCTTCACGGCAACGAGGGACTAGTGCCTCCACTTCTCCTTCTCGTTGTCTGGCGTCAAGTCCACCGTCACTGACCTGGCGACCTCAATGACGACATGGTGATGCGATGTTGTGTCCCCAAGAGTCCCAAGCTGGTGAGGCCTGTTGAATTTTAGTAAGTCAATCGCAAAAAAGAACACAAGGATTACGAGATTTAGCAATGTACCTACATCCTCGGACAAACTCTCAACTCTCATTTTTTTGTCATGACATTCTTCTGCAATTTGTACACAAGGTTGCTACAACAAAGGAAACAAGCAAACCCAAAAAATAGGAAAACTATCAATATACAAATTTGCCTACAATCTCTCCTTTCCTTGAATAGGAGCGCAAATCCCCCCAATATCGCCAATACTTCTCCTCAAGTTGAGCAAAGACATCATTAGAGATCAACTTATTCATCATATCTTGAAATAGTCCCTTGGATAAAGTTTTAGTGAACACATCAGCAAGTTGATCCTTGCTACGAATATATGGTGTCTCTATCATCTTGTCTTGAACCTTTCCCCTTGCTACAATTATACGGTGTCTCTATCATCTTGGTCTTATCATGAAAGATTGGATTTGAAGCAATTTGTATCGTTGCCTAATTTTCACAAAATAGCTTCGTAGGCTTAGACATGGCATCACGGCCCAATTTTTAAAGTAATAGATGAAGCCATACAATCTCACTAGTGACGGCAGCCATGGCTTGGTACTCAGCCTCTATGCTAGATTTAACCACAACTGTTTACTTCTTACTCTTCCAAGTAACAATATTTCCACCAACAAAGGTACAAAAACCCATGGTTGATTTTCTATCCATGGGGTTCCTAGCACAATCAACATTAGTAAATCCCAAAATACCATTATTCTTCAACAAAGTTCCTCTTGCCAGAGAAGCTTTTGGATATAAGGAGCTAGTTTAACAACTATATGCCATTGTGTAGGTTTTTGCATAAATGGCTCACATAGCTGACAGAATAAGTAATGTCAGGTTTAGTAATAGTTAGGTAAATCAATCTCCCTACCAAACGCTGAAATTGCCCAATATCCTGTAATAGTGTTTCCTTAGACACAATCTTACTACTATAATCCATAGGAGTGCTAGCAAGTTAAACACCCAACTTACCAATCTCCTTCAATAGATTTAAGATACATTTCCTCTGAGTCAAGAACATACATTTGTCAGAATTTGCTACTTCTATGCCCAAAAATACCTCCATTTTCCAAGATCTTTAATGTCAAACTCCTTGCTTAACAACTGTTTAAGTTTTGCAATACCCATTATAATAAGATCATCGACATAAATTAGAATAACAACAATACCTTCACCAATTGCTTTAGTAAACATTGAAGAATTAGCCGTGCTCCTTTCGAAACCAAATCTATCGAGTGCGGAACTCAATTTGCCATACCATGCTCTAGGCCACTACTTGGGACCATATATTGCCTTCTTCAATTTGAAAACCATTCCCTTATTATTCTCTAAGGGATGTCCTGGAGGGATATCCATATAAACATCTTCCTCCATTCTTCACATCCATCTGAAACAATGGCCACCTACAGTTAATTGCCACAAATAGAAGGACATGAACAATGTTCTTTTTCACCACAAGAGCAAATGTTTTCTTGTAGTCTATCTCATAGGTTTGAGTATACCCTTTTGCAACAAGCCGAGCTTTCTACCTCTCAACCAAACCATTAGTATTGTATTTGAACTTGTAATTCCACCAGCATCCAACTGTCTTTTTCCCATTTGGCAACTTAACAAGTTCCCAAGTATGGTTACGGTCCAATGCCTAAAGCTCATCTTTCATGGCATTCATCCACACTTCTTTTACATGCTTCCAAGAAGGTATTGGGTTCCTTTTGATTTTCAATGGCAAATTAGAAACTTAAATAATTATGAGAAAATCTATTATACCTAATAAAATCCTAAATGAGATGCTAAGTAGTATGATATGTTGAAAAATCACTGAGTGGTGTCGAAGGCCCAGGAATGCATGATGACCTGTGGGTTGGGGCTAAGATAATGGGTGCAACATATGCTGGAGCTATCTTTGTTGCATATTCAGCCCTAACTTCTAAATCAGCTACATTTGTTGTAATGGCAACTACATCAGGAATGGCAACGACATTGGGGACTAGCTGACTCCCTTGAACAGCCACTGTTGGAACTTCCTCTTTATCCAACATTGAATTCCTAATAGGTAGGACATGAAGCAAAAATTCAGAATAGTCACCTTGCTCCCATTACTTTGATTCCCGAAGAAAAAAAAAATGTAAGCATCTTTGAAGAAAACATCATGAGATATATAAACACGTCCAGTACTTGGTTCATAGCATTTGTATCTCTTCTTGACATTCGAGTATCCTACAAACACACACTTTCGAGCTCGTGGATCCGGCTTGTCACTAGATCGAGAATGCACATAACACACACATCCAAAAAAATTTAGGTGAGAGATACCAAATGTTGGGCCATACCGACTTTCAATTGAAATTTTATACCCAACACCTTACTAGGCAAACGATTGATTAAGTAGCTAGTAGTAAGGATTGCATCTTGCCCAATATGTCTTGGGTAAATTTCCTAAGAATAACAATGTCCGGGTAACCTCAAGTAGATGCATGTATTTCCTTTCTGCAACTCCATTCTGCTATGAAGTTCCCACACAGGAGGTTTGATGGATGACTTCTCAAGCCACGTAGGAATAGTTGAAAAGCTTGATTGGTATATTCAGTTACATTGTTTATACGAAGAATTTTCACCATAGTGTTTAAAGTGATTTTTCACCAAATTGCAAAAATCTTGAGACACGGTCATCGCTTCACTATTGGATTTAAGCAAACAAAGCCATGTAGCTCAGGATTTGTCATCAATAAATAAAACAATATACTAGAACCCCTCCTTAGAGTCAAATGGAGAAACCCCCCAAATATCCGAATGAACTAAATAAAATAACTATTCCGATTTATGTGTGCTATGTGGAAAATGTAACCTATGCTACTTAGCATAATAACAAGGATCACAACAATTGGAACCATAACTTAAAGTCATATCAAGAGTATGCAATACCCAATCAAAGGAATGACCTAAACACCAACAATTGGGAAGTGTCATTAGTCTTCCTTTGCACCATCAACACTTCGTTGTTGAGGTCCATTGTATACAACACACTCTGCAACAACCCTTCACCAATCATCCTCCCGGTGGTTTGAATCTTGAAAAGACACCTTTTGAGGAGTAAAGATAACACTGCAATTCCACTGATTAGTATATTTGCTAACTGACATTAAATTTGAGAATAATTTAGGTACCGATAATACTTCAAAATTATATGAGAAAAAATTAATTTGTCCAACACCACTAGTTGGATCCTACCCACCACAACTTGGAGTAATATTGGATAGCAAGTTTGGAGAACTAGACATGTGGTCTGTAGCCCCAAAGTCAACAATAAACTAAGTTTTGGATAAAGCTAAGTAAGCATGAACGTTACCGGACGTCATAGCCAAATTTCTAGTTTTAGTGCTAGAAGCATTCGTTCCATTGCCATGTATTTGAAATAATTGATGAACTTGTTAAGACAAAGCCTCCAACTTGGATTGAAAATCATTAATTGTTTTGGACTGCCACCTTAGTTTTTGAACCCCTGTCTTTGGAAAGACACAAATGTGGATGAAGAACCAGCACCTCTTTTTGGAATGGCCATTGCGATTGCAATGTTCACAATGGAACCGTGCTGGTTTCTTAAATTTTCCTTTGGCATATCGAGCAGTGAAGTCTCATCGCTTTGTGTTGTGTTGGTAGCATAGTGGGCCAATTGTTCACCAAGCTCTCCTGATGCAATTGGAGCTGAAGGCATGACACGTCTCCTTGTTTCCTCACATTGGGTTATGGCACAAACTTCATTGAAAGTGGGCAATTGAGGACTCCTAAGAATTTGACGTTTGACATCCTCAAATTCAGGCCTAATGCTTGCTAATGGTTGAAAGATTTTATCTTGCTCTTCTAGATTGACATAATCCATCACATTCTAGGTTGCAGATTTATACTGACGAAGCTCATCCAATTGCTTCTTCATTTTTCCCAGGTTTTCAATGAAAGATTGTGTTGCGCCTTGCTTAGAACAAACGACTCCTTGCTACTGCTCAAAGATCCAAGATGCATTTTTGTCTTGACCATACGTCTCATATATCGAATCCTACAATGCCTTGGCTAACTCTGAATATACAAATATCTTGTAGATCATTGGTCCCATGGAATTGAATATCCAAGACATTACATTATGGTCATTCACTTGCCATTCATCAAATCTGGGATTTGTTGCGGGAGGTGCTCTAATCTTCTCATTGATGTGACCAAGCTTCAATCTACCCCATGAGAGCAACTGTTAGAACTCGTGACAAAGGAAGGTAATTTCTTTCGTTTAGCAACAACATAGTCAATGGTTGGCTATTTGTCTCCTACACCTTTGTTGTGTTGGATGCATCTCCGGACTTCTTTGACGCCTCCATGACGTGTTGGTAGTAATAACAAGGATATGACAGCAACAAATAAAGGAACAAGCACTGACCAAAGAAAACAGATTGTCGGAGAATAGGAATGGACCCGAACATAAGTAGATCAAGACAATTAGATGTGCAAAAAAACCAAACCCAAAAAATCACAGGTTGAATCAAACATGCTTTGATATCATGTTGAGTTTTAATAAAGCAATCACAAAAAAGAACACAAGAATTATGAGGTTTAACAATGTGCCTATGTTCTCAGACAAAACTCTCAACTCTCTTATTTTTCTGTCATAACATTTTTTTGCAATTTGTACACAAAGGTTGCTACAACAAAGGAAACAAGTAAACCCAAAAATAGGAAACTCCAAAAAATAAGAAAATTGTCAATATACAGATTTGCTTACAATCTCTCCTTTCCTTGAATAGGAGTGCAAATCTCACCAATATCACAAATAAGGCCCAACCTCCTCCTCCACCTCCTCCCGGGCATCGGAGCCAACGGAATGTGGTAGTGCCGAGTGGAATGACTTCGTCTCCCCGCTGGCTGCCCGCTTCAGCGTGTACGTCCCTGACTTTGTCTTCTTTGTAGACTCTTGCACGATGAGGCCTGAGCAGTCGGAGCAATTCCAAGCCCAGTGGGCAATTGCTCTAATGGAGGAGAAAATATTGGGTGCAGCTGGAGGCAATTGGCGTGAAGAAGATGAATGTGGTGGGGATGAGCTACGGAGGGTTCGTGGTGTGCAGCATGGCGGTTCAATTCGGAGAGAGGGTGGATGAACTCGGTGCTGATTTGCGCGACCATGTGCTTGAAGAAGAAGGACATGAACAAATGAACAGAAGAAGGAAAGGAAGATGAACAGTAACCACAAAGGAAGGAAAAAAAAAGAGTTCAAGAAAACAAGATAACAAGACATCATTTTGTCAACATAAAATTTCCAATTATGCTATTTAAGACAATCGATAATAAATAGACCTTTACATGAGCATTTTCCCATGAAAATTAACTGAAAAAGACTACATTAAAATTTCACAAAAAAAAAAATTTATAATTCTACTAATAAAATTGCAAAATTCATGACTAATTTAATACATTTTCCCCTCACTTGCTATTCTCACTTTCAAGCCTCCATTTATTAGCTTCTCGTGAAACTTTTTCTTATGTTTATGCCATTGCCTAAATTTAAATATGTATGTGTTTTGTTTTTTTTTAAATATATGTACTTGACAAGCAATGATTGACATGACAAACACGGTCCAATAAACTTATCATATAAAATGCTATGTTTTTTTTTTTTCCTAGTTAGCTTCAACAGAATTTATCCATTTAAATAAGCATTTTCTTGAACTTTTTAATGACGTTCCAATTATTAGGAAATTAAAGGAAAACATTGTACACAATATATATCCACTCATCTCGCTAACGTATATCAGAAATACGTTTTAATGATAGATCTTTGCAAAACATCAAAGATTTTCAACAAAAAAAAACAATATATTAGTGAAATACAAAGTTTTTATTTTCTTATTTCAGAATGTTTTCTGAAAGACTGTTCACAATACCGCTTTCAAACTTAGAAAAGATTTGGCTGAAATAATTGTATATGGTACTATTACAATCGTGCCATAGACACGGGTTCATCTCTAGTTAACATGATGATGCCAAAAAAAGTAGAAATAAAATAAGTTTGATTGGTAGATTTTTATGGTCACTATTTATCAGTTATACAAAGGGTTAGAACGATTTCAATGCATTGTGAGGTGATGGTATTATAATTGTGTCCTCTCTCGCGTGATGTCTTTTGATTTTTAATTTCTCAAGTAGCATTATGTAAGATCTCAGTCGATATTGGACTAAGGACTCCAATTGCTTCTGGTCTTCTCAAAGCGATCAGTTCACCAAACCAGTTGGGCGTGTGGGCCGTGCTGTGCAATGGGACTGTGGCGTCCTGCAGGCTTCGCCATTCTCCCTAGACAAAGTGTTCTCAAGCCCAATGTCTGAGCCAGCATCGCATGCATGCATTCGATCCATGTGAGCGCCGGATACACACGGCGAGCATCTGTTGCTTTTTGGCCATCGTCGGTCACGTGGTAACTTTAAGCTTCATCTTCTGTCGATCTCATGCTGCAAATGGCAGTACGACTTCATACACCTGGACCCTAATATCAGGCCACACGGAATCGCCGCCGAACCCAATTCCACCGTACTTATACATGACACAGTGGGAAGTTAGAAATCGCATAGACCCAAAAAGAAAACAAGTGAGAAGAGGAAAAAAATCAGATATTAAAAAGAAAGAAAGAGAAGGGCTCCTGAGGGGAGTGGAACGGCAAGGAGATGGGGCAGCCACAACAACGACAACAGGTGGTCGCTTCACGGAATGAGCGCTCTCGTTACCGGTGGAACTGATGGAATCGGATTTCTCTCTCTCAAACACTTCATTCTTTTGCAGTGTTGATTTCGATAATCCATCAACTATTTTGGTTTAGGTTGGAGGAACAAACATGATGAATTAGGCATCTGAAAACTGTCAATTATGGCATCTTATTTCTATTGGAGGTAATAGGTTTGAGAGAGAAGAAATAGTTGCTTGAAGTATTACACCAAGAGACGTCAAATTTGGAATCTTTCAACAGTGTTACCTCCAACGTAGGAAACCCTAAAGTTTTTATATGCACGTTATTGAAACTTCGGCGTATAGACCCAAATAACCATACTTTTTTACCTATTGGGCTTGTATGTGAACATATTATTTTGGACTATATTAATAATATATCCAACAATTTCCTCCTATGTTCACCATACAAAGACAATCCAATAAGGTAGTCGTATAATGTTCATACAAACATGAATCATCCATATTCAATCCAAGACAATCAACTCGAATCGGTCAAAGAGTATTCCAGCAGAAAGTATTAAACTAAATCATCATGTGCAAACTAAATAAGTAATCATTCTTATCATGAATCTGTTCTAGATTAAAATCTAAATCCCAAAATAAATCTCGATTCAGTTCACAACCAATATATGCATATTAATCAAGTATAAGTAGGCCAGTCAAAATAGTCTAAGGCCTTACAAATATAAGAAATAAGCATAATAATGTCCACAAAATATAAATAGCAAAATGCAAGTCTCAAGTACATGGTGCAACGGCAAGTAAATTGTCAAGTCTCTACACGCTTTAAATGATATATATTCATTCATCAAGTAAGTAATCCTGGTCGATCCCACTCATTAAGCTTTCCTCCATCTCTACCATCCTATGTAGAATGTCAAATATGAATTTCATATTATCATGAATTCAATCATTTGAATAAAAACTTAGCACAATTCCATCAGGCGAAGAAGAACATATATTGATGTCATAAAATATCATAATATCATGTCATAAGCATCAAGCCAGTTTCATAAATTATGAACAAGACCTAAACAATGTGATTTACAAAAAGCCATCAACTTAAGTTTATTTGTAGGAGAATAACTATTGTCTAGTTTCAAAGAACAAGACCAATAGTCAAGTCACTTACAACAACCTAGTCATGTAATATCAAGTTTCAATTAAGAACAAGACAAATAGGCTTCTTATGTAAACAATTGTTTCTATGTTTCAATTTGGAATGTCACAATTACTGATTCCTTAAAGTCAAATAATCTAGCATCAAGTTTGGAATGAAATTATTTAACCAAAAAGGATAGTCCAATCTAGTTTAATTGTATCATCAAGTTTGGAATGACACAATTTTTCCAGATAGAACATTTGAATTAGGTTAAAGTCATCTTTATCAAATTTGGAATGAGACAACTCACCCTCTTCAATTAGTCAAGAATCGTGAACATCAATGAAACATATAAACTGTGCTTATCATTGTAACCAATAAAGAAAGATTTGATAATTAAAAACACAGGTAAATAAATGGTAGTTAAGACTTGTCCTATATAGTCTTTAACCCTAGTTCCCCCAATCGTTTTGAATAATCGATCTTTAGGCATACCTTTGGTGAGAGTATCGGCTATGTTATCCTTCGATCTCACATCGATCAAGGTGATAACCCCTTGTTCTCTCGAGATAATTCAACAACGCATGTCTCGATCTCACATGTCTTCTCTTTGAATTAAAGAGAGTATTCTTGATGACTTGGACAGCTACTCGATTATCACAAAATAGGCTTAAAGAATTAATCTTTAGTCGAGTCAAAGGAATATCCATAATCAGATTATTTATCCACTCTGCCTCTTCACCGGCTGAGGCTAAAGCAAAAAATTCCGATTCCATAGACGACAATGCAATACAAGTCTGTTGTTTGGATTTCCAAGTAATAGCAGCTCCACCCAAAGTGAATACATACCCATTAGTGGACTTACTATTTCCAATACCTGAGCACCATGAGGCATCAGAATATCCATCAACAGTTGGAGGATAACCAGAATAATAAAGAGCATAATCTTTAATACATTTAAGGTATCTCATTAGCCTATTTAAGGCATCACAATGCTCTTTACTAGGATTACTAGTAAAACGACTCAGCATGCCAACTGTAAAGGCTATGTCGGGTCTAGTGCAACTCATAACATACATGAGACTACCAATCAGTTTCGAGTACTTTAACTGATCCATGCTAGTCCCTTCATTAGGACTCAGTCTATTATTATAATCACATGGTGTCTCACTCGGTTTACACTTATCATATCCCCAAGTAAAAAGTAGCTGTTCAATATAATGAGTCTGGTTAAGGGAGATGACTTGCCGTTCAAAACTTACTTTCATGCCAAGAATGATATTAGCAATACCAAGATCTTTCATGTCAAATTATTTAGCTAAAGTAGCTTTCACGTCACTCACTACAGAATGATCGGAACCAATAATTAACATGTTATCAACATACAAGCAAATGATGATTATCTTATTTGACATAGAACAATGGTAAATGCATTTATCTAAATAACTAGACTGAAAGTCATAACTCTTTACCACTTCATCAAATTTAAGATGCCACATCTTAGGTGCTTGTTTAAGACCATATAGGGATTTATTTAATTTACAAACTTTGTCCTCAAGACCTTTCATAACATATCCTTCCGGTTGTTCCATATAAATTTCCTTATTTAAATCCCCATTTAAGAAAGTTGTTTTTACATCCATTTGATGCACTATAAAATGTTCAATAGATGCCAAAGCAAGAAGAATTCTTATAGTTGATAGATGACACACAAGTGAATAGACATCAAAATAGTCTATTCCACTCTGTTGTTTATAGCCTTTAGCTACTAAACGTGGTTTGTATCTGGCTATTGATCCATCACTATTCAGTTTCTTCTTCAACACCCATTTACAACCTATAGCTTTAACCCCTTTTGGCAAATTTACTAGCTGCCAAGTGTGATTTTGCAGCAGAAAGCTCATTTCATCATCCATGGCTTCTGCCCACAGTAGAGATTCCCTAGATCTCATTACTTCCTGATAGGAGAATGGATCATCCTCAAGATGGTAAGCAACAAAGTCCTCACCAAAACTTTTGGGAATTCTCTCTCTTGTAAATACTCTTACTGGAATTGGTTCAATAGCCAATTGTGTGAAATTAGTGTCAGAATGGCCTATTTCAGATTCTACAAGAGATTCTGAAATCATATATGTAGATCCAGAAACATTCAAGCATTGATCTCTGATAAACTTGTTTTCAAAGAACACTGCATCTCTAGATTCTATCACTATGTTAGTAGATAGATCTAAAAACCTATTTGCAACGCTATCTTCTGCACTACCTAGATATACACAAGTAATAGTTCTAGATCCCACCTTAGGTTTCTTAGGATCTTGTATACTTACATAAGCAATACAGCCCAAAGTCTTAAGAGTATCATATTTACAAGGGCGTTTATGACATATCTCATAAGATGTCATGGACAACTTAGAGTGCGGCAACTGTTCAAGATGTGATTAGCGATTAGAACTGCTTCTCCCCCGATAGGAGGAATGCATGACAGCTGTAAATAACATAGAGTTTAATATTTAAGTTAACGTTCTATTCTTACGCTCGCAACACCATTTGATTGGGGTGAATAAGGAGCAAAGTGGTTTCAAGTGTTATACCTTCGAAGCACAAAATTCCTTGAACCTTGACATAGTATATTCTCCTCCTCTATCACTCCTAAACCTTTTAATTTTCAAGTTGAGTTGATTTTCTACTCTAGACTTGAAAATCTTAAATTTTTCAAAAGCCTCATCTTTCGATTTCAACAAATAGACATAACAATATCTAAAAAAATCGTCTATGAATGTTATTCGATACTTCCAACTACCTTTAGTAATGTAATTTCTAAAATCACAAATGTCAGAATGTATTAGCTCAAGAAGTTGTGTGCTTTTAGAAACCAATTTAAAGGGTTTTCTAGTGATTTTAGCATATGCACACACTTCACACTTATCAAATCGAATAGAAGTATCTAATGGAATGTTATGAGTTTTAGCTAAATGTTGCATTTTCATGTAATTCACATGTCTAAGTCTATTGTGTAAGAACTTTGGATCAATCAAAGTAGAATTTACATGGTTTATGCTATCAGCATTTAAACTCAACCTATACATATCATTAACCATGAATGCACAACCAAAATAATGAGTTAACAGATAAAGTTACTCTACCATTCATAGTTGAAAAAGACATACCAGCTTTATCAAGTAAACTCATAGATATTAAATTCTTCTTAAGTAAAGGTACTACTCTAACATGTTTCAGAGTTAGTAATTTACCTGAAGAAAGCATCAAATTTGCAGTTCCAGCATGAGTCACCTTTGCCTCACCACCATTGCAATTTTCCATAGTATCTTTCAATTCTGTGACATCAATGAGTAATTTTTTGTCATTTGTAGCATGACAAGTAGCGCCACTATCCAACCACCACTCAGAAGAGACGCTGGTCTTTCCATTCTTCATCATTCCGATAAAGGCTCGAGGCTCAAATCCTCTAATTAGCATATTGGCCTCATTATGTGATGTGTCATTATTTGGCTTCTTCGGCAACTTACACTCTGCTGCCCAGTGACCCCACTTTCCACAGCTATGGCACTCACCCTTCTTCTTCTTTTTGAAGATAGTCTTTTTGGCCTCTAATTGTAAAGAGGATTAACATTTTGGTGACTTGGACTTTTTCTGAGGTTTATTGGAGTGTGAAACTAAGTTGGCAACTGACTTTTGTTGTCCCACTTGTTCCAAACTCTTCCTAGCGATATTTTGATCATCAATGTGAATATACCTCTTTAATTCATCCAGTCCCATCTGTACCTTCAGTTTGTGCATTTCAGTCTTGAAAGAACTCCATTCGGTTGGCGGTTGCTCAACACAAGACCAACAAAGAGATTATCGGACATATCGAATTATCATCTTTCAGCTTGTTCCTCATGTTCTCAAATTCAACTAACGAGAGGTGATGCTTGAATTCATAGTGAATTTAAAGTCAAAGAATTTCTCCGCTATGAGGGTTTTAGATAACCCCTCTTGTTTTTGAAACTGAGCGTTCAAGTGATCTCATATCTCTTTTACCGTCTTATACTCACTATAAGTCATAGCCAAATTAGGATTTAGAGAGTTCAACAAGTAATCTCTACAAAAATCCTCATCTTTGTTCCATTGATATTCATTCACATCTTTAGTGGTAGATGTAAAATCGCTCAATACAGTATAAAATATGTCACATTCTTTCATACCAAATTAAACATGTAATTTCCAGCCATGAAATTCAGTAACATCAAAAGATTGCAACTTTATAATATCATAGGAACTATGCTTTGCCATTTTAATCAAAGCAAAGTGTTAGAAAGAGTGCACCTTGAAATCCTTAGAGTAACAAAGTTGAATAACTCCCCTAGCCTTGATCAAACCGCTCTGTAGAGATGGAATTTGCCAAAACAAACCCCAAAAACGGATCTGGAGTGCCCAAAAACCTTAAGATGGACTGCCCTTGTCGCTGAAACTCGTTGAAAGATTTCGCCCCCCGAAATTCGCTAGAAATTTCATCTCCAAAATTCGCTAGAAATTCAAATGGAAACTTCCGGATGCCGTAACTTCTCTGCCCTACCTCCGATTGACTCGAGTGACCACTCAAAACGTTTGCAGCGACGAGTAGATCAAATCTCAAGTGGTTTCACCCTCTTAAATTGGCTATAATTTTTGGGTTTTTGAATCAAAGATTTCAGTCACCCGAATCTTCAAACTCAGATCCCGGCCAATATCACCGTCGAAATCGAAAGTAAATTACAGCTGCGATTTCGTCTAGACGAAATCTTCAAGAACACACTTTACTCGCTCAAATTCGACACACGAACCTAATACTTCAAGATTGTTGGAGGTAATAGGTTTGAGAGAGAAGAAGTAGTTCTTGAAGTATTACACTAAGAGACGTCGAGTTTGGAATCTTTCAACAGTGTTACCTCCAAAGTAGGAAACCCTAGAGTTTTTATATACACGTTATTGGGTTTCGGCCCATATGAACACAAATAACCATGCTTTTACCTATTGGGCATGTATGTGAATATATTATTTTGGACTATATTAATAATATATCCAACAATTTCTTCATTATAATGTGAATGATGTGTACGAATTAGGCAGTCCGAACGTCGAGGTACTTTTTTTGGTCCTATGAGAACAAATATGGCCCAGAATTTCTTGGCCGGGTGATCAGTCCTTTATATACTAGCCCAGCCAAATAACTCCGGTCAAGTCCAATCCGGGCTATTCTGGCTTAGGCCCGAAATTTTGCGTACATAACTTCTGATAATGTGCAGGCTGTATCATATACATCAGACAGTTTCTGCAAAGCTCACCACCATGGAGCCACATGTTAAAAGGCCTTTGATGCTATTTTCGGCCATTGCATCCCTCATATAATGTTTAACTAGTAACAGCACAAATGGGCTTAGTAGCCCGGCCAAGCCTGTCTGGGCTTGAAAAAATCGTTTTCAGCTAGGCTTGCCCCAAGAGATAGTAGGTTCTTCTAAATTCAGTAATGCTGGATTCTATAAATAATAAGCTAGAAAATCTATATGATGCCATCTAAAACTCTATCGATGAAAATGACGAGGGGCATAACAGAGAGCTCAATTCGCTCAATTACTTCGAGGATTGCGTCGCTGAAATGGCCGGTTTATAACAATCCTAGGTATCACATGTACTAAGGCTTAATAGTCAAATTGTTGTACCATGATTAGGCATGACATTGTCGAGAAGCCAGCGAGGCTTGGGCCCACCGTGTATACCTGTTCCAGAAATGCAGCAGGATATTCATGAATGCTTGAAAGATTGGAAGAGAAAGGGTTTCCGGGTCGCGGGTTCGACTTGTGATTTTTCCTTAAGATCGGAGCGAGAGAAGCTGATGCTTACTCCTCCCTCTTCGACGGGAAGCTCAACATCCTAGTAAGTCTGATCCTGTGGATCCGATTACAACATCAATAACAAGGTCGTAATTTGTGCATTTCTTTGGATAGATTTGGTACTTGGTTTCGGTAGTAGTTTGTGTGGTAGATCAACAAATCAACAGAGTAAAGCTGACCATGGAATATTCAGCGGAAAATTTTTCATTTATCGGCGTTGTTTCGATGAATGTTGGACCAATTTACTCGACAACCAAAGGTAAGTTAATATTATCATAACTAACTATCTGAACTTTTTTCATATGGAGCTAAAAATTCCTCTCTTTTTTCTCCAAGTTGATTGTTAGGAGCAATGAACCAATTAACCAAGAATTTGGCATGTGAATGGGCTAAGGACAAATATAAGAGGCAACTCTATTGCACCTTGGCACATAATGACCCCACAAGCCGAGCCTGTAAGATTATCTCTTAAGGCTGTAAATTTTCTCTCGTGCTTGAAAACAGATCACTACTTAGATCTTGATCAGGTTCGTCATCATGATATGACATGAACTCATCTTATCGTAGTCACTTAGTAACGAAAAGTCCCATGACGAGGTGATAGCAAGGACGCCGCTCGGCCACATTGGAGAGCCGAGGAGGTGTCATCATTGGTGGCCTTCTTGTGCATGCCGACAGCTCTTACGTAACGGGACAGACCATTTGTGTCGATGGAGGGTTTACCGTGAATGGCTTCTTGTTTCTTGGAGCGTCAGCCCAACTTTCTTTTGCCCGTAAGACGCTCCTTAGTGAATTTTCGTTGCAGGGACAATCGATTTTCTCGTTAATAAATTATGGCATGACAATGATGTTATATCTATGCATGATATCTTTTTCATATTTAATTTCTCGCGTAGCATTTTCCCATAATATCTAAGTACCATTTTTCAAGATGAGCAAGTGAATTCTCGAGCAACCAATAGAATAACACTTACGTTAATCTCTCAATCTAGTGACAAAGTGAACACTATGGATAGTTTCACCTGGATTCTCAAGATCAAGGGGCAGGCAAGAGATGAGAAAGATTGTCTGAGATATCGATGAAGACGAACACTTCACCGTCCGTCATGGAGAAGGCATTCAAATTATGGACTTATGACTCTAATCACTGCTAATTTTCTCAAGTGATCGGTTTACCAAACCAATCAGGCCTGTGGGCTATATATCTGGGCCTTATGTAGTCAAATCCCTTGGCTGCAAAATACAGTAATGAGTGAACCTAAAGTGGACTTTCGAGCATCACTTTGGGGTTGGTTTATATTCGAAAGAGAGAACGAAAGAAGAAGATGACGAAAAAGATGGAAGGGTAAGGGTATTCCATTTGAAAAAAAATATATATATTCTCGAGAATAGATTCGGAACAAAATTAATGAGTAAAAAAAAGTTGCTCGTTTGTTCTTGGGAACAATTCCAAAATCAAGCTAATCCAAATTTCTTTTTTCTTTTTTTACTTCTCCTTTTCTTCATTTTCTTTTTCCTTCTCTCTTCTTCTTCCACCGCTACTGCCGTCCACCACCGCCAGTCATTGGTGATCGATCAGGTAAGATCCGACAAGCTCGCTGAAGGCTCGCCCAGCCACCAACGAGCCTCACTCAGCTAGGCGAGGCTTGATTGAGCCTCTTGCCTAGGCGAGCTCAGTCAAGGCTCGACCAACGAGGCGTGGTCCCACTCAGGTCAGCAACACTCCGACAAGGTTGCTAACCCTCATCTGACTGATCACCGATCATCCAAAGGTCGGCGACAAAGAAGAAGAGAAAGAAAAGAAAAAAAAAAAGTAGTAAAATAATTTTAAAAATTAAAAGAAAATGATTTAGATTAAAAATTTTAAGGACGGTGCAAAATACAATTTTATTCAGGGGCTATAAATTTTGGACAATTATCAAACATCTTCTTGAATCTTAGAAATTCATTGAAAGAATAAAATAAAAAAAGAATAATTTCTAATTAGAAATCATTTTCGAGAGCGAAATGATTACTGAACAAGCTCTAAGCGGCCAGCAAAAGCAAGTAACAATAGTTGTTTCAAATCATCCGACCAAATTGAATCGAACCGATCGAACCATTTCTTGTGCTCTAATTAAATCTCGAGGAGCATTTGCAACCCAAACTGAACAGTGCTAATGTCACTCGAAATCAAATCAACTTACCAAACTAGATTTATATACTCACCCCCCATATAATCTCATCCCCAGTGGCCGAGTTAGGTTACCCAAAAAATATACCCTCAAGCAACGACCGGATTATCTTAATCGTAGTCCAACACCCAGTCGGCTCTGACCCTAGATCCTTTAGGAAACCCCAAAAAAACAAAAACCAGGTAATGCATAATTTCCCAATTTATCAATCTTACTAGCGACAAGCATTTCTCGACGCATGGTCATTGGACTTTAAAAATTAAGTTCCGGCCGATCCACATTTCCGATTAAACAATAGGTTTATAAACTGAATAGACAACAGATGGTCCATATCATTTGATCTTGACAGTTTGAAATATGATTTTCAGGGGCGTAATGCGACTACGGAACGCGACCGAGGACAAGGTCCGGTTCCTCTTTCCTTGGAAAAACGAACGATTCTTATCCGGACTCGAATCCATCGACGATGCCGGAATCGCGTTCTCCCCGCGCGCGGCGCGGCTCGTCCTTCCCCTCGCGTGCGACGATGCCATGGCGATGTCCTGCACGCTTCGCCTTCCTCCCTCGCCAAATGCTCACGAGGAGCCAGTATCCCTCGCGCGTATTCGATCCGTATATAAGCTCCCACTGCACATGACAAATCGTTCCACCACCTGACGAGCTCTCTCTCTCTCTCTCTTTTCTCTCTCTCTCTATCTGTGCCATCGAACCTCCACGTAACGACCCCGTTCTTCTCAACTTCTCTGCAACGACGCTAACGTAAACCCTCCACCGAGCACCAACCGCTCTCCTCATTGCCAGCACCAAACGCTTACGTGTCCCTCGCCCCCCTAACACGTACCCGCCACGCGTCCGCCCACCATCGTCGCTCTCATGATGATGCTGCTGCTGCTTGCTGCTGCTTGCTGCTGCTGCTGCTCTCACTCTCGCATCCACGAAGCCACGCGTCCCGCGTCCGGACACGAAACCTCGACCCTTCTCGACTAGCTTTTTCCAAGCGCGCCTCTCGTTGCGCGGTTCCATAAAAGAAAGTTCAACCACGCTCCCCCAAAAGCGCCCGCTCTCTCTCTCTCTCTCTCTCTCTAGAACGCAGAGGAGAGAGAGAGAGAGGAGGAGGAGGAAGGCAGACGCGGCGGGGAACCCAGAGAGAGAAATGACGTGGTCAGTTAAGTTAACCATGGTCGAGTTAAAGTTCGCTTTCCTTTCCTTTTCTTTATTTTTTCTTTCCGGGGCCATCATCGGTCACGTGGCGATTTCCAGCCTCGTCTTCTGTCAACCTCAGCTCAGGCCCCCGCTAGCGAGATGGCGGTACGGCCCCACACACGTGGACCCTCACGTTAGGCCCGCCCGCTCGCTGAATCGCCGCGCGGGGCCCAGCCCCCACCCGTACTGTCCTGTCTGTCTCCCACACGTTGCCCAGTCGCCGCTCGCCACGTGCCCGGCGGAATCTCCCACCCCCCCACACCCCACCCGAAAGGGACTTTTGCGGAACCACCACCCCTTCTCTCTCTCTCTCTCTCTCTTTGGAATACTCGCATCGCTCGACTTTTCTTTCGGTTTTCTTTTTATTCTTTTTTTTTAATTTTTCGGTCGATTTGAATCGTTCGATATCTCTTTCTTTCTTTCTTTTTACTTAGATGCTCCGCAGTAGGATGATGACGTGAAAGAGAAGAAGAAGCGAGGGCATTTGTTCGTCCAAAGCTAACGGCTTTTTAACTTTTCTACCACCAAGAAAATAAAGTTTTAAAAAAAAAATTATGTGATTATATATGCTTATTGCCAAAAAAATTTTGGCGTCACGGGCGATGGATCAAATCGATGTGAGGCAAATTTAATAGAACGGGCGGTCTCGAATCAACAAAGTTGATTTTCTATTTCTGGCTCTGTCTTTGCACAAAATAGTTTTTCTTTTTTTCTACAAATGGATTGAGTGAATGCGTGATTCATCAAAGGTGTGTCGGCACATGAGAGGAAGAGTTCCAAAGAAATTCACTATTTGCGATGTAGATGACAAGGAAAGGAGGTAGTTGGGAAATTAAATTTCAAAGACTGGAGATTCAAGGACAAATTGAAAGCTTAGTTGTGGAATTTTAAAAAATTCTGGTGAATTGCGCGGTATTTAAACCAGAAAGCATCATAAAGTAAATATGAAAAATGGATAACAACATAAATAAACTATGAATTTTGATTTGATAATGTCGTCTATAAAATTTTAATTTTTTTAACGTGACTTTAGAGTTTTGACGTATATTGTATATAAAAATATTCGAAATTATCCCGACCCCGATCAAGACACGTGGTGTCCGATCCGGGGATGGGCTCTCTTTCCCACGGATTCATCTCCGTATTTCTTTCGACAGGGGCGTCAACGATGGGGACGTGTGGGCCCACATGTCAACCTTCGCCCCGATACGTATGAGCATCCCATTGGGCCACGGCATCCGAGAAGAATAAAAGTCGCGGTCTTTTCCTATTTTTTTTAAAGAAAAAACCAGAAACATAATTTTTCCAGCTTCGAATGCGAAAGGACGCGTGTCACCAACTCGAGGGGGATTTAAATTTCGACACGAAAGGACGCGTGGGGGGACCATATGCGTGCCTGGCAGGCAAGTCCTTTATTTTGTCCCCGAAAAAAAATAAAAAATAAAAGAAAAGTCATTTTTCTAGTTAAATAATTGCACAAAATCAATCTAGATATTCAAGTAAGTAATTTACGTATTTTTCAGGGGACGTAAAGCTAATTCCGAGTCTCATTAAGATTACATCTGACGAACAAGACAGATGCACTCATGCGTGATTCCGATATCGTATTAAAATAATCAAATTAAAAATTCTATTATGAAGCGATTTGAGATATCTGGACGTATAATTCTCGTGGTAATGTCATTTTAATAATCCTATAGGTTGGCCCTAAAAAGATAAGATTTTTTCACTCATCACATGGCCAGAGTCCGTAGGGAAAATGGAGCAATCCGTTCGTTCGCAGATGTCGGATTGGGCCACGCACGAGAGATAGGGAGCACACGTGGTCGGCATCGACGGAGGAGAGAGGGTCGTTTGGAGGGGGATCGACGGCTGGGATGGCCTCATTTAGGTGGAGGGGAAGCCCGCTAGCTAGCGCGCTGACGTACGTCGGCGGACCTGCCCCCGTCACGGGACGACGCTTCTTCTTCTTCTCCTTTCTGCTTCTTCGTAGGAGAAGAAAGGAAGGACAGGCAGAGCTTTAGCTTCCTCTTGAATTCTCTCTCTCTGCGCGGAACCTGGTTTCTGTAGGGTGTAGGCTCATGGGATTGCTCGCGAACGTCCTTTATGAGCGCTCTAGGGTTCTCGGTCGTGTCTTCGTTCTGGTGTTCTAGCATCGGTCTGGCCGGAAGTCGGTGCCGTTTTTGGAGCGGTCTGTTTCGGTGTCGGAGTGTGCAGAAGAAGAAGAAGAGGGTGGTGGAGCAAGAGAGAGAGGGAGGAGGAAGGCGAGTGCTTTTTTTGCTTTGGTAGTTCTGTTTTCGATGGCGGAGATCTGGTGCGGGGTGGTGAGCGAGACCGAGACGGACCCGACGTGTAAGCCGAGCTCCAGGGCCGCGAGGCGGCGGAGGATGGAGATCCGGCGGTTCAAGTTCGTCGGCGGCGGCGGGGCCGGCGGCGTCGTCGCGGCGCACCCTCGAGGCGGCGAGGCGGCGGGCGGGCGGAAACGGAGGAGGCCGCTCGACGCCGCCGGAGGATCTTGCTCCGATGAGCAGAGACGCGTCGGTGGTGAATTGGGCGGCAGGAGTTGGGGGCGCAAGGCTGCGTCGATCAGCGACGATTCGCTGAGCCTGATTAGAGTGGCGGCGATGACGACGGCTCTGAGCAGGACGCTGTCGAGCCCGGCCGCTCTGGAGCTCCCGAAGGAGTATCCGAAGTTCGGAGTCTCGTCCGTCTGTGGGAGGAGGAGGGAGATGGAAGACATGGTCGCCGTCCACCCTTCCTTTTGCCGCCGGCGCGGCGAGCCCACCAGCGAGCTGCATTATTTCGGTGTCTACGACGGACACGGTTGCTCTCATGTAAGAATTCCGGGCTAACTAAAATTCAAACAACATCGCGAGCTTTAATGATCCTTAAAAAAATGAAATTTTTCAGTAAAACCTCTAAAATATGGTCTATGGGTTCATTGGTAGGTGGCAGTGCGTTGTAGAGAGAGGATGCACGAGCTGATAAGGGAGGAGCTGGTGGTGACGAGCAAGGAGGGCGGCGGCGCGGCTCCGACGGAGTGGCGGGCGGCGATGGAGAGGAGCTTTCAAAAGATGGACAAGGAGGCGATCGCGTTCAACGAGAGCGCGGCCGCGGCGGCGCACGAGAGGTGCAGGTGCGAGCTGCAGTCGCCGGAGTGCGAGGCGGTCGGGTCGACGGCCGTCGTCGCCATCGTCACCCCGGACAAGATCATCGTCGCCAACTGCGGCGACTCCAGGGCCGTGCTCTCGCGCAAGGGCAAGGCGATTCCTCTCTCCTCCGATCACAAGGTCCGGCACGACTCTCTTGGGCTTTCATTTTTTGAGAATTTATTAAGGATTCATACATAAATTCACCATATCGAACTGAATAATTATGATCACGCGTGCGAATTTTAACGTGGTGATATTTCCGGCAGCCGGATAGGCCGGACGAGCTGAACCGGATCCAGGAAGCGGGCGGTCGGGTCATCTACTGGGACGGACCTCGGGTTCTCGGAGTTCTCGCAATGTCGAGAGCCATCGGTAGGTTTCATGGGGTGGCACGTAATGATCGACTGCGTCTTCTTCGCGTTTTTGATCCTCGCGTCTGATTGAATACGGTCTCGTTTTTCTTTCGGGCGCAGGTGATAATTATCTGAAGCCTTACGTGAGCTGCGAGCCGGAGGTGACGGTGATGGAGCGGACGGCGGACGACGAGTGCCTCATCCTCGCGAGCGACGGGCTGTGGGACGTGGTCTCCAACGACACGGCGTGCGGGGTGGCGCGCATGTGCCTGAGGGGAAGATCCGCCCGCCCCGGAGGACGCCGGGGCGGCGGCCGAGCCGGCGCCCCCGGCGGGGATGGTGGGCGGGGAGAGGAGGTCGGACAGGGCGTGCTCGGACGCGTCGCTGCTGCTGACGAAGCTGGCGCTGGCGAGGCACAGCACGGACAACGTGAGCGTGGTCGTGGTGGATCTCAGGAGACCTTGCTAGACGCTAGCACGTAGGGCTCAAAGCTCTTCTCTATTTTTAATTTTTAATTTTATCCCTTATTTTCTCTTTCCGTAGTTTTTATGCAAAAATTAATTCCGAGATCAAAATTTGTTAATTGAAAGGGGAACAGAATGTAAGTGCTCATCTGTAATTTTGCCGGGTTGATTTCCGCATACGAACTGCTGCGACATTTAACATCTCCTGAGCAAATGATGCAAATGAACTGACCTTTGGGAATCACGAAAAGTGGGAGAGGTGGTCGTTGGCGATCTACTGCTTAAAGACCTTCGCCGGTCCTTTTATCTTGTTCTCATGGTTTGGTCCCAAGTAGTCTCTGATCTTTCATCTTTGTGTCAGGGGGTTCTCCGAAATGAACGAATGGGCACAAATCTCAGTGGCCATCGGGGTTTCTGTCCTTATGCTCATCCCGTTTGCCCATGAAAGGTCATTTCTAGCCCTTTAGTAAGGAACCATACCATTTGGATGACAAGCATGAATACATGTTATTTTGCCCAAGAACTTCCCGAAGGGGGAGATTCTGCTTTTGTTCCATTAAAGTTGCCTGCGCCGTTTCATGTTATAATCGTATATCGAAGCCCGGTCGTCGAGAGATGCCTTTGATCGACGCTTTTACATGAAGGGGGTTCTCAAGTTAACATGGCTCTGGAGAAGGAAGCTACCTTCAAACATGATGTCCATCGGCAGGAATTCATGCTCCTTTAAAAAGATAAAGGTTGTAGGGTCGATCCCGACGACGTGTCTCATAGAATCATGAAATTTCACAGTGGCTAGAACAATTTTATGGTCGTTCAAAACTTATGTTCAACCGAGTGAAGATGACGCAATGAATTCTTTGAATCTGAAGAAATTTCACCAAAAAGATCAACGCTTTCTTTGGCAAACCAGCCCTTCCCTGAAACGGAAGAAGATGGTTGAATTCAAGAGAGTATGGTTACGAAAAGGGTCGAAATTCTGCTTCGATACTCTAGGACACTAGCCTAAATGTCGACCATTCCAAAAAAAGCCCTCCACATCCAAAGCCGCCTATGGAATGTCCATAGTCCTCGAAAATCATAATTTTTAAAGCGCTTTACATTCAGCAATTGACTGTTCCCGGTGAGGAACTTAAATCATACATATGCTTAACAATGGGAAATGCAAAATTGTCGAGTGAACAGGCTCAGCTGAGGTAAAGGTCAAAGTCTATGCGAACGGGTTAGTGGCCCCAAACCCTCATCGGTGTAGAAAATAGGAGAGGCACTACTAGTTCACAGGAAGCTTTTCCACTGATTCCACATCACAGATGATACTGAAAATGAAGGAAAAAATGTTGCAATGAAGATGGTGCACTAACCGAAAAAGAACCTTCCTCTGAGATGACTATTAACCATACACCCACTTCCAATTTCGAGAATCTTAACAAAATCTTCGTTTGCTACATTTCCTTGCCGGAATCTTCAATGTGACCAGACTTCAAGATCTTCAACTTTCTGTACCCCTTGTCAGTTCCAAAGATCCTGGCAACATAGATAAACATGCCACCACTCAAAAATGATGCTTACAATAATGAAGGACATCATATGATCAACATCGCTATAAAGAGCAAAGCCCTGACCCAACAATACTAGTGATGAAGAGAAAGAAGAAGCACAATCAAGATCATGTGGTTAGGAGGAGAATGTATCACACGTCTCTGCTGGCATGCAACAACTTATGTATTGTGCCCAAACAATGTGCTGTGCAGATCTTTCTTATTAGCCTAAATGCTTATGGGATTCAGGATGCAAGTCCAATAAAAAGAGGAAGTTTAGTAATCCCCAGCACCCTTTAGGGTACCATAGGTCCTCTAATTGAGATGATAGCAGAATAAAAATTTTCTGTGATTTCATCACTTACTCAATTACATCATTCAAGCAGGGTAAAGCATAAGAGTTGCTCATAAAACATTATCATCTAAGCATCGTATAAAAATGGCTAATTACAGATTATTTGCAGTCCATTTCTACCCGGGAAAAGACCCAATAGAAGGATCAAGTAGAGAACTTCTGATACAGGAAAAAGTCTCAACAAACAACAATAGACAGAGTTCCAAAGGAACTTCGGTTTGTGAAAAGCTCACAGACAACGCCCAAAAAGCATACAATACTAGAGAGTGCAGCAGGCTACACAGGCCCAAATGCTCTGAAGGAATGATTCTAGGGTCAATATGACCATTCAGGTTACAAAATGCACAGAAGGCAACTTCAACTTTTAAAGGTTCTTCAACTTTTAAAGGTTCACTCTATCTGGAATGGTAGGAAACTCCCATCAATTAGACATATAAATGGGACAAGATTTACATATGCGCCATTCAAATAGGAAATGGGAACAAAAATTTGTTTGGACAAGATTTACGTTTTTCTATCTGAAATCCTGCGGCCTGCACACTCTTGACCTTTTTGGAAGCTGGAACACTTCAAACTTCCACAAAATGCAAATGTTGACACATAAGTTTCCCATATGAACTTTTTATATTTTTTTCAGAACTGATATTTTAAATTTTGGTGGAAAAACAGAAAAATACCTTCTGCTTTTGCTTAAAGTCAAACAGGTAAAGCCCAAAGAAGTCTGTTATAACTGCAAACAGCTCTTGCCATTTAAAAAAAAAAACAAGATTTTACAAATGTAGAAAGTGCGAAATGCAGACAGCAAAGCAAGGCAGGTATAAAAGATAATGATAACAACCAAAATTTGATATGGCAATGTCATATCATCCTTTTCACTCATTGATGTAGGCCCTTTCCCACTAACTAGATTCAGTGAGCATCCATAAGAAAATAGGTCAAATGCTAAGGAAAACAACAAAGACAGAAGATAAAAAAATGATATGAAAGCAGTACTTTAACCATCATTTTTGGCTTGGACTACCTTAAAAGAATGATAGGACAAAGAAAAAGAAAATCTTATGGCCTCACAACAAACATGAAGTTAAGAACTCACCAATCCATGTACACAAAGGTTGACGCGTAGTTTCCAGACTTGGTATACAGCAAACGGTGGTGGTAATCATGAAAATCAGCACTGAAAAATACATGAAAGAGATATTTCAAGCAGAAAGGTCAAGGGCGGAGCAACTCATTATAACACATAATGAAGAGAGGGACAAAACTCTAGCACGTACCCCCCATATATTGGCAAAAAGTTTGAAAGGCTCCATGGGAAATGGTAACCACAATGAGCTTCAACTGTCTCCAGCACTCTGAGTACCATCCATAACCATAAAGTCATCAGATGGGGCCCAGTAATGGCAGGGCCAACAATGGTTGCAAAACCAAGAAACAGTATCTCAGCAGGGTGTGCATATTCGGAAGTCAGTCCAAAGGGCGTCGCATATCTGTGTTGACATGAGCACATTCACATGTTTTTCCAAAGAAAGGGCTAGAGTAAACAGTGAAAAATCCTTGCTTACTCATGGTGGACACTGTGAACATGCTTGTACAGCCATTTTGTATGTAGAACCCTGTGGCCCCAATAGAATATAAAGTCCTCGAGGATGAAGTAGAATATAATCTGCGCCAACACTGTCTTCCTGCAACATCAGAACGAGGAAGTCGGTAGCTCCTCAAGTAAAGGTACAAAAAGATGGTAACGATGCAGTCCAACCTTGAGGGCTACTTTGAACAATGTTGCAGAAAAAGAACATTTCACATATAAAGAAACAGAAAATACCAGGATGGCAGGGGAAGACTACTTCGCATGCCCATGGATCTGAAGACAGGATAGGAGAAAATCATCACTGGTAGGTTTACACACAGATGATACAGTACAAGACGAGTGATGCATTTTTCCTGAGCTGCAGGGGTGTTATTCTTCGGCTGCACAAAATGTTAAAACTCCATGAGGATGGAAGAAGGAATAGGAGAATCCACAGATGACATAGACGGGTTGATAAGTAAACTTCAAGGTACTTCTCAAACAAAACATGACCGGAATTATTGACACAAACTTCAAGTTTAACAGCAGAAACCTCTCTGACCGGGGAAATGAGGTTGTCAATCCTTAGCAATACCATTCCTGTTCCCTTGATACTGCGAATCATAATTTGTTCAATTGTCGCAAATGAAAACTTTTACCACAGGCAACAATCTTATTTCTACCCTCGTTATTTCAATATCAAGTACATAACATCTAAATGATAAGCTTTTGATAACTATTATTGCCCATGCTTTTAGACATCATACTGGCAGAGACATATTCAAAATTTTGGACAAGGAAAACCTTAAATGAAAACGAAAGCTGTTTGCTCCATACAAGGTTGAAGGCCACAAACATACATACATGCATATCTTCGCAAGCGTCTTTTGCAAAGATGGGCTTTTAAAAACTTTAAGGTAGTTTTATCTGCTGTCTACACAAGATCATCCATTCCATTCACATTTTAACAGCGGGAAAAAAGGACTTCAAAACAAGACCAAGGGTAATATTATCAAAGACACAAAAATCCAACCTGTATTTTGTACTTGCTTAACCATCCTGCCCGTTCAAGAAATATAAAAGGCAGTCCTGAGAAGAAAAACACACTTTCATGAAGAAAGAAACTCCCGAGGCAGGCCAGTTGAAAGTCGCTGAAATGCGTGACCAGATACTGCATAAAAAGGACCAAAAAAAAGATCTATCATTAACTTATCCCCACTAGGAGGGTGAATAGAGGTATAGTAAAACTGAAGGCAGCGAGAGTTTTTCTAGATAAAAGCAGTTTTAGAGCTTTCTAATAAATAAATAAAAAATGTCGCTTTCTTCTCATGCCAATGGTACGAGGGATACTTGTCAAAGCCAATGAATTAAGGGGATCCGGAAAACCAAAGAATTAGAGCTTTATCATCGCCTAATGACATGATAAACAACAAGAACAGCAAGGAGTAAAAATAAAGATATAGAGAACCAACGTTGACTTGGTTTTCTGTCGATTGCAGTAATCAATAAGTCCAGCCAATTTTCTCTTGAAGTCAATGATCAGTCATGCCAAGGATGAAGACAGAAGCTAGAAAACCGCAAACCAATGGTCTTGGTAAGAATTGGCACTGTGCAAACGCAAAAGCCGTAGACTTCCAATTTGGACGGCCGCATCGGCAGACAAAGAAGGCGTACCGGCGAAATTTTAATTACTTCAACTACATGTAAGCTCCGATGTCGATGCCACTCATCTCACCTCACAGAAATCGCGAAATAGAAAACCAAGCAACATATCGGGACGAAATGCAGACATGCAGGACATCGTAACATCCAGTCCTCATCAGACGAGCAGAACACAACTGAAAATCGATAGAGAAGGCCATCCCTTCATTCCTTTGTGCCCCAGAAAGTGCTCTAAACCGTGTCAACCTCTGGTATAAGTCATAACGCTTGCATGTTCCTCTCGATTAACATTACGAGAGATCTTTAAGCCCTAATCCGCAGTGCCGAAGCAGATTAAGCGAAAAAGACAGCAAAGAACGAATGGCCTCAGAAGATACGCACGGTCATGATTGCCCGAGGACCCTGACGTCCAGTGGCAGACACTGGTCATCCACCAACCACAGTTAAAGCTTTCCGTAAGCCACTCGTAAACAGCTAGAGAACAAAAAAAATAAAAAGGAGGTCCAAGGATCTAAATCGAACCACGATTGCCTCGTGTCCGAATGGGAGTCAAACGAGCGTTGCCGCCCGCCGCTAGAGAGGCGCAATCAAAAAAACGCAAACGAAAAGTAATCCGACGCCGACATTTCGCAGTCCAATGCCCGTCCCCGACGCCGCAATCGGCGGCGGACGAACCTCCCGCCTCCCCATCCCGTCCGGGGTCTGATCCATCGCCTCCCTCTCGGAATCAACGAGACGCGAGCGGCGGCCGAATCGGAGCCCCGAAAGAAGAGGAGAAAAGAAAAACGAAAATGGGTTCCGACGACGGGGAGCAGATCCGGACGCGGGGAGGGAACGCAAAACGCGAAGCCAGGAGGAGCAGAGGAGAAGGGAGTAGTAGGAACAGAGGGAGCGCATACAGAGCAAAGCGAAGCAGTGGAAAGCGACGGAGAGAGAGAGAGAGAGAGAGAGAGAGAGTACCAGCCAACCAGATTCGATGATTGAAGCCATGACGAGGACGGAGAGAGAGAGGAGGGAGAAGAGACCCGGGGGGGGGCTTTGAAAAGGGCGAGAATGTGATGGTGGCAGCGAGTGGGGAGGACTGAGGTAAGGGGGGAAGGATTAGAGATTTTGTGGGAGAGAGAGAGAGAGGGGGGGAAGACACGAGATGAGACAGACTGTCAGGGCGGGGGTGGCGTGGGGGAGGGAATCTGACGAGGAGCCTTTTTGGGGTGCTCCTGAGAAAGCCTGAAACTCCCCTCCTCCCCCCTTTATATTTAAGTTTGACTCACAAAATAAATAAATAAATAAAAGAGAGTGAGAGAGTGGGAGTGGGAAGCGACAACGACGAGTGAACGTGAGCGTTCGGCCTACGTGCCACCCTCCTCTCCTCCTCTTCCCCCTGTGCTTTCAAATCCAAATCCTCCCCTCCCTCCCTTCCCCTTGTTTTTGACCTCCTCTTTTGAGATTCTCCTTTTTCTTTTCTTTTCTCCTATCGTGATCTGTGCTGATGCTGCTGCTGCTGCTGCTGCTGCCCAGATTTCTTTTTCCCTTCACCTCCACCAACCTCTCACATGGCTCTCCCCCCCTCGACAGTGACTTCACCGCACGGGCGGATCCTGCTGTCACCCCTCTCTCCATACGACTCTCTATATATATATAGAGACTAGAGAGAGAGAAGGAATTTCCGGAAATCGCCCGAGATGGATAGCGTTTTCTCAAGGAGCCCTCCAGTGAAAGTGAAATGCTTACGTGACTGTTTTTAACTTTTTTAGTGTGAGAATAATATATTATTTTGGATCATAAAAAATGCATAATTAAAACTATTATGGAGTCCATGTCTGAATTTATAACTCACGTATTGTTATTTTCATAATAATTTTTCAAAAAAACTGTTATACTAACAAAATCCTATAAAAAAAGAAGCACCTCCTCCCACGTACCGTGCCAATCACGTGTCCCTTTTTTGCCATTAAATAGGGACATCCCTCTGCCCCTCATTAAAACGCCGATCATATCTGAGAGATGTGACACCATATTAACTCCATTTGCATGCGGCAAACTTCGACCGCATGACTCCACACAAAGATCGGATAAAGTTTATGTGAACTTGCAAAAAAAAAAAGCAAAGAAATCATCATGGCATAGAAAATATAGACAATCCAATTTGTCGATCTTTTCCTCCATCATGTACGAGCTCATCGTCGATTCCATCGTACATTTTGCGTACTTGATCAAGTCTCTACTGGACAAGAAAAGTGAAAATGACTTAGTCAAGTGGAGTCCACATCAAATAGTGAAAATTACACGCGTTTTGCTTATTATCTTATATATAAATCATTTTCTCCGATTTACTCTGAACATATAAATTCTTACAAACAATCAAATGATAATAACATTCAAGCAATCTCACAGCCATAGAAATCCAAGCGCAAGCTCGTATCCAAATTGGAATTCCTTTATAATACGAGCCCACCGAACCGAATCAAGCTTAAGTTTAAGAAATCCGAGTCACAGGCGAAGCGATAATGATTTAATCAAAAAGTTCACATCAAGTAGTTGAAGTCACACGTGTTTTGCTTATTAACATATGTATAAATTCTCTTTCTTGGCGTATTTTGAACATATAGATTCGTACAAGCAATCGAGCGACAATAACGTTCGAGCAGTCTCACGTCCGCGGAAATCAAAGCTGGGCTCCCGTCCGAATCGAAATTCATTTATAACATAGGTCTATCGAACCGAGTGAAGCTTGAGTTTAAGAAATCCGAGTCGTGGATAATTTACGAGCCTCTCCCCCGGTATCAAGTCACGTCAACTCGACCTAGACCTCTAAGAAAGCCCCGTGCGGCCTCGAGATTGCTACGGACCAATTCCACTAATACACATGGCATTACAGGTGATTACACAATTATGAGCGACTAAACCTTTGACCAGATACTACATTTGACTCTTCCGGCGGGGACCACATCCCATCTCCCCCGGGACGAGCGACCCTCTCCACGGTCATAGCCTCGAGATAATTGTTCGGTAATTTGTTGTTACGTTCGATGGCCAGAATAAAAAATAAAATAAATTAGATCTCGTATTTAGTTTGTATCTAAAATAGGATAAAATCAGATATGAAATGAATACAATCCGGATAAAAATATAATATAGAGAAAGTGTGATAAAAGTGCATAAAATTACTTCTGTTAATGTCATAAAAATAAAACGTATCTTTCAGGAATTACAAACTTCTTAAATTGGAAAAACTAATTATTAAATGTAAAATAATACTTGGATTCTAATATTAAAAAGAAAATCGAAAATAACAATGGACAATAGTCTTTTTTTTATTCACATTTTTAAGTAGGATTTATAACACGAAAAATCATAAATCAAAGATATACTTATGATAAATTTATCCTAAACTAATACACTACAAATTTACCATAAAATAATTTTTTGACTAGAAAAAATTCGAAATTGATATATTTATGATAAATTTATTCTTTATTAGTTTCCATTAAATTGGATAAATACCACGAAAAAATATAAACTTGTATATCTATAACAAACAGAGGATAAAACCCCATACTAGTGCATCCATCAATTGCCATATGTCATCTAACTAAGCAATTTAATGGTAAAGTTTAACAGAAACTAACGAATGATAAAATTTATCACAAGTATACCCGTTTTGGGATTTTGATGATAAAAAAATTAATATGAGATAAATTTATCATAAGTATATCAATTTTTCGATATTAACCATTTTATTTATATATTTGAATTTTTATTCTATAATATATATTTTGTATATTTATGTAGTTAGTATCTATATTTATTACCTAATTTGTAGGTATATTAGTATACTTTTATTATTTAATAAAATTTTCATTAATGAATGATGGAAGGGAATAAGAAAAAGAAATTAAAGATGAGAGGAAAAATAATTACAAATTAATTAAATGAAAATGAAGTAAAAGAACCCCGATTTCGAATGACCAAATTCAAATTTGAAACGAATTTTTTTAATTCACTCTGTCTCATTCTTCTCCGTATCTCTGCATCATGTTGAAATTTCATGACTCCTTAGGGCCGTTTGCGATCGGAATAAAATTCGGGATTGGATATAATTTATCATATCCTATGTTTAGTCTTCACTTCGAGATAGGATAAAATCGAATATAATTGGGATATAGATAGGATAAAATTATCCCATGGGGGAGATGGGATAAAAGTGGATAGGATTTCTAATGTCCACAATAGGAAAGTTATTTTTTTAATAACAAATTTATTAAATTAACAAAATTGAAATTATATTTCAATATAAATAATATTTGAATTCTAATTTAACAAAATAAAAATTTATTTTTAATTAATCTTATTTTAATTTATACATACAATTTTAATTCTATTTTATAATAAACATTCAATCTATAAATTAAATATTTATATTTATTATATATTTTAGGTATTTTTGTATTTTAAATATGTTAGTACAGTTTACTATTTGATAAATTTTTATTAAAGAATGATGAAAGGGAAAAAAGAAATAATAATGAAAATAATATAAAAAAGAGGAAAAATAAAATGAATAATTAATTAATTAATTAATTAATTAAGGAACAAAGTTTACGAGATATTTTCACCATTTTCATTTATGAACATTTAGGTTCATTTATAATAATATGCCATTTATACAAATAAATAAAAATGTACATGATGTGAACATATCCGACTTTAATATTGCGATTCACCAAACACTGAACGGGATATAAAAAAATCCCAAGATTTCATATCTTATCCTATCAAATCATATCCTGATTAGAAATCCGGATGACCAAACATAGCCTTAATTCTTTGTTCACATCAAAGCTCCACAAAAATGATAAGAGAGTCGAAGCAACCTTCTCCTTTGAAGGTCTTTAATTCACGCTATAAGTTCACGAAAGCAGCAAAAGAGTCCAAAACTCTTTTCCCGAAAGTGATGAAAAAGTCAAAACATTGTACTTTTCAGAATGTAAATAATCATGTTTTCTCTATTTTACTAAATTTGGCGTCCATTGACCAATGTACCTCGTTGATGTTATTGTAGCCCAATTTACATTTCTTATTATTGTCGAAAATGTGGCTTTGGAATGCTGCAATGAGCTCTTTTTTCTATTTGAGATGTAGATCATACCACGGTTATGAATTAATTGATGGAGACTATCTTCGTTTGTACAATTGTGATTTCTTTAACAGTGAATCATGAGAAATTCTTACCATCTTTTTTTTGCATTTTTATGTTCATTTACATTGATACGTTATTCATACCAAATAATAGAAATGGTAATAAATGATTTTTTTTATCACTACAATCATCAAACAATGAACATTATATATTAAAATCAGGATTTCAAATCTCAGCCTATCTAGTCCTATCCTTACTAGAAATTGAGATGACCAAACACAACTTTTGAGTATTTCACCTTTATGAATTTGGAAAAAAGGTAATTCAAATATTTCATGCATACCTTGTATTTTTCTGATTTCATGATCATTTGGATGCATATCCCAAAATAGACCAAATTGTTTTATACCTATTTTTCGAACTATTCATTTCACGCAAAACACGTGTGTTCTTTTTAAAATATATTTTACACGAAAAAGGTCATTTGTACTCCATCACAAACATGATGTCTAATTAACTCAAACATCCATATGTGATGTATTTTGAAAATTTTCTCGCTCAGATTTTTTATTTTCCAATTTTCTGATAGGTTTACTTTTTTTTTCAATAGTTTGTAACGTGCTAAAAGATTTTCACGTGGTGGGAGACGATCAGAAGAGGAGACGATTGCCAAAGACATTATTCGTACAATGCCAGACGGGCAACGGAGATCGCAATACCAGGGTTCAACAAGACAAGATGGCCCTTATGGTAATGGCAATCAATCATCGGCCGACGGAAACCTGGTGAGATACAACGCCGGAGCCGAGGAAGCACACGCCGTTGATCGGCCCTGCAATGAGAATAGATGGCGGGATTGCGGACCATGCGAAGGCCGAGGTTCGGCCGATGTTAGTCCTCAATCGTAGGTACATCTTTTAACATGGCGACATTACATAAATGGCCTAAGCTTTTACATTAGTTTGAGATTTTCACAATGATTTCTAACACATTATACATGAGCATATTGTTGTTTAACGAGGAGGTTCTTTCTTTCCGTCACGGCACTCGAGCGATGGTGGAGTTGAGAAGGCAAATGTCGGAGACCGACCACCGACCCGGCGGATTATGGCCCAAAAAGCACGATGGATCTTAAGGCGATAGGGACGTGTAATGTCGAATTCAAGCTAATCTAATATATTTGTACATCGATCGAGAGATTCATCTCTACCCTCTTGCATCTATCATTGTACACAAAATCAGAATCTGCACATCATCACATAAACAATTGCCAAGGCGAAACCGAGATGGGCCTGGTCGGCCGAATCACCCGCCGCCTCCCCCGCCGCCGTCCGCCTGGGATATGTAGACCGCCCCTGCGAACATAGCTCCCGAGGAGCCGCTGCCGCCATCAGCATTGGCACCTCCGTGATGGTTGACCGTGACGTGATGGCCGGCGCCTAAAGTGGCGTGGCCTCGGCCTCTTGGTTTGCGCTGTTGCTGATGTGGTTTGCGATTTGAGGGTGGGGGGGCCGTTCGTGGTGGTGGCCGTCGGCTGCGCGGCTTGCTACGACTGCTCTCGCCGCCTCGATGATCCGGCCTCCCGATGCAAAAACACAAGTTGAACGCCTTCATTTCAAGAAGAGGTTCGAGAAGGCAAAAGGAGATTTTATATAAATAGAGCTGGAGCAGGACTAATAATAGATAAGATTCGTTCGGTTCACGATCGTATGCGGGATTGGTTTTATTGCTGTGTATTTTCGACCAACATTGTGATTTTATTTTATTTTTGCATTTTTAATATTCCCCCTTTTCCCCTTTATTTTCTTCGAAGAAAAGGAAATAATAAAGGAATGTGACGCAACCATTTCATGGGACTTCTTAAAAGGAATTTTGAGATTGCATGTTGTCGCTTTCCTTTACAATATACACGAAAGAGATGAGGTATCAGTTTGTTTTTCATACCTTTCTCCATTGAATTAAACTGAAATTACTCAACAGTTCGAAATTTTATCTTCTTTTCACATAAAATGATAGATCATGTTGTGAAGTATATCAGATAAAATACCACAATAAAAGCTCATCGATCATGACTGAACTCATTTTTTATTTATTTATTTTTGGCAAATAGTTTAGAAACTTATCTGACTCTTGCAATGCAAGATGCAAAAGAGACAACTCAAGTTGCACGTCATGAAATCTACAACCGAAGGAAGAAAAAAAAAAAAAAAAAAAAAAATCTAACCTAAAAAATCTGAGAAGGCGAAAGGGGAAAAATGTCTGAGCCCGGGTTCGAACCGGGGACCTCTAGTGTGTGAGACTAGCGTGATAACCGACTACACCACCCAGACTTGTTTGGTTTTTCTGTATGTTATTTCAGCCGACGGCGACAGTGGCTTACCACTCCTCCTTGTTTTTTGCCCTTTACTTTGTTTCTGAATCGTAAGTGAACGACGCTGAATTTCAATTGCCATTAGCTAGAGAGTCAATCCATTTTTCATTCCCGAATTGTTGAAGCAGTGGCGACGGCAGGAAGACATTCCCATCTTTTGCCGAATAAAACACTGACTGAGATTGGTGCTGCTACATCGTTGTAAAGAGAGTTTATTTAGAACCCATAAACATTAAGTATGAATACAAAGTATAAACCGAGAAAACCTCATTTAACCGACACTCTTTCATCTATCGCCATCATTGTAAATCTGGAGAGGTAAAAAGATACAAAATGAAAAAGGTGGATTCAAATGCTATCGTGATCTTGTGAGTTCAGAAAAGCTATACAAGTGAAATGTGCGTTTCAAACAGTACAAACAGTACATGATGAGAGAGACAGATTGAATTAGTTGTTGAATGTAATTTCCAGACGCCTTTTATGATTGAGTTTCCACGACGTCCTCGGATCCTAAACTAAACCTTTTGCCTCGTGTCCGAGAGAGTTTATTCAATGAACTCTGCCGGCAGCTACCAATAATCCCTGCAGGAGCACACCCCGTCTTTAAAATGGTGAAAACGATTCACATCTCGGACGAGGATCTCTCTATTTGTATACTTGGAAATGAATTTTGTCACCGAGTGACAGTCTTCACATAACCTTAAGTTCTTGGTAATCCGTATCGTCTCCCCCTTCGCGCTGTTGATGAGTCCGAAGGCCACGGCTAGCTTTTCACTGTGCCCCAACAAAATGCGTTCTTTCCCCTCCAAATCAAGATCGTAATGCACAATTTTGGTTTGCGGCACGTAGCCATCTTCCTTCATCTCCATCGATAAGTTCAGCAACAAGGCATGGAGCTGCTCAATCTGCGGATTCAATTCATCGACTGAAGCAAAGGAATGTATCTTCCTTTTGACTTCAATCCAACAGCGACCAGGGACCTTTTGCAGTCTCCGAGCTTCCAGAAGTTTCTTCACTTTTCTCACCTCATCCCACATCTGGGCCTCCGCGTAGATATCAGCTAGGAGAACATAATTTCCAGCATTCATGGGTTCAAGCTTGAAAAGCCTTGCGCTCGCTCTTTCTGCAAGCTCAACATTGCGATGAATCCTGCACGATCCAAGGAGTGATCCCCAAACTTTAGGTCCAGGTTCAATCCGCATCTCTTCTATGATTTTGGCCGCTTCATCTAGTCTGTTTGCCCGGCCAAGAAGATCCACCATGCAAGCATAATGCTCCACGCTAGGGAAAATCCTATGTTCCCTTACCATTGAGTCAAACAACATCTTCCCATCCTCTACAAGTCCGGAATGGCTGCAGGCACCTAAAACACTAACGAAGGATATGGGACTAGGTGGGATTCCGCTGATGATCATCTCGTTAAAAACCTGAATTGCCTTCTGTCCAAACCCATGAACCCCATAACCTGAGATCAACGAATTCCAGGAAACTACATCCCTCTCATCCATCTTATCAAAAACTTGTTGAGCTCGGTCAAGCTTACCGCATCTTGCATACATTGTCACCAGAGCACTAATGACTGGCAAGATCGAGTCTAGACCTCTTCGCAGAACGTATCCATGAATCAACCTACCCTGCTCCAATGCAGCAAGCGCAGCACAGGCTTGCAGCACGCTGACCATTGTCACAGAATTCGGAAGCAAATCATTGGTCTCAAGAGTCATCTCCCTGAAAAGTTCCAAAGCTTCAAAAGGCATACCATTCTTAGCATAACAAGCAATCATAGCACTCCAAGAAACTACATTCTTCTCTGGCATCTCATCAAACACGATTCCAGCCCATTTCACGCACCCAAACCTGGCATACACGTCCACCAAAGTAGTCATGATATGAACATGGCCCCCATACCCATGCCGCAGAATATGGGCGTGAATCTCCCTTCCCTTTTTCAAAAGCAAGAGGCCGCATTCCGAAACTACGCACGCTTTCAACACATAGTTGTACGTGAACCTATCCGAAGGAATTCCGACCCAGTTCATCCTTCTATACAAGTCGATGACCTCGTGTCCATGACCCGCCAAGGCGAGCGCCCTAAACAGCGCGTTCCAAACATATACGGTTCTCTGGCGAGTTTTATCAAACACCTCCCGGGCATTCTCGATGGCGTCCAGCTCGGAGTACATGTTGATGAGCTTGGTCGCCAGGAACGGGTCCTGGTCGAACCCATTCTCGAGGAGGTGGCGGTGAACGCTGAGGCCGTCGGAAAGAGAGTTCTGGCGGGCGCAAGACAGGATCAAGAGCTCGTATGTGCGCTGGTTGGGGTCGGTTTCTTGAGAGAGGACGCGAAGCGCCCGCTTCAGTTCACCCCTCTCGCACAGACGCTGGATCACGCGGTTCTTATCGTCGGCGGCCGTGGAGGTGGAAATGGTGGGGTTGGAAGTTAAAGAGCAGAGAGTCGGTCTGCAGGAGCCACGAGCGGCGGTGCACTTGAGGTGTTTGCGGAAAGGAGGATGAGGAGGAGGGGGTAGTTGAACGGGTTGGGGAGACTGAAACGCGAACATTACACGATGACGAGAGAGCGGCGATGCTGTCTGCAATTCTCGCTTATGAATCGTTACACGGCGAGGCGGAGGTGGAGTTCGGAAAAGCCGCTTTTTTTTTTCCGGCCGACAGAGAACGGGGACGGTTTTGTCCGTTATTTGTTAAGATATGGGAGAATTTACATTTGGCCCCCAAGTTTTTGGGATCGTCACGTGTTGAGGATCCGACGTTTCGACTTTTTACAATTTACCCCCTAGATATTTTAATTGATGGCGATGTGCCCCTTAGCCGATTTGTTCTCACATATCTGGCCGCGTGACTACACGTGACCAGTTACCGAAGGCGAAATGGGCAGATATCGTCTTCATATGTGAGAATAAAATATAGGAACTTGTCCAAAATATATATTTCAAAACAATATATCGATGTGGATTTTGCGTTGATTTCAATCACAATCTCTCACATGCAGTATACATTTCAAAACTATATATTGATATGGATTTCACCAGGTGGACGCCGCCATGGCCTTGCCAGCCAAGGGCTCACCTTTGCTAGTGGCAAGGCCATGGCAAAGTCGGCCTATCTAGATTTGGGTGAAGCCACCTTGCCCACAATCTCCAGGCCTCACCCAGATTTGGGCTAGACTTGGCGAGGGTCATGACCCCCGTCAGAGCCTCGCTGATCACTATGGGAAGAAGAATCCAAGGAGGAAGAAGAAAAAAAAAAAGAAAAAGAAAATATGAATAAAACATTCAAAAAATAATAATAAAAGATTATTTAAAAATTGCTATGTCTGGCGTCCACGTCGGTGCCAGCCAGCTAAAATTGGCTAAATAAATTGAATTTTTATTAATATGAAAATGTATATAACTAAATTGATCTAATTGAAATGTTTAGGATTTTTTGTTTATTTCACCTATATATTATGATACAGAGAATTAAATAGAGTTGGAACTCTCAAATGACAATACTAATTTGGATCCTACTTAGGTTCAGAAGCTCGACGTGCGTAATGCACTGACTAATAAAGCCATTTGGGTCACGTTCCAAGACCATGACTATCTCAACTTCAATTACGTTCGATTGGAAGTAGATGCATGGATAGCAGAGAGTACAATCTGACCAACATGTTCAAAGGTTGCTGCTCTGTTAGTGGAAGAAAATTGTGGCCCCTAATGAAACTAATGAATCAAAGAGTAGAGAGGGTAGTCCTCGATTGCTCTGTTGATATCTAAGGTGAACAAGATATTGGATATTGAAGATGTCTACAAGCTGGAAGGATCTTCAAATAAGGTGAACATCTTGATGGACCTTGATCAACAGTGAACAAGTCGAGAAGAACGGGGACGTTCGTGATGGCTTGAAGGTATAAAGATTAGGTGAACAATTGGAAGGACCTGATGAAGTGAGCAAGCATAGAATGTTGATTTTCGATAAAGCTTGGAAGATCCATAAAGATAAACGGTTTGGTAAAGTCGAAATTGCTAATATGCTTGGAATGACTAAAAAAATTTGATTGTTATTAAGTGTAGCGACTTGTTATTAGAGTAGTATATTGTTGGCAAAAAGCAGTTGCCTTATTCAAGTGAGGTGGAAGACTCTGATAATACCGATGATCCTTATGAGTTTAGTGAAGATGAGGAATCGGTGTGTGTATATGGTGTACTTGGACATCTTAGGAAGCTGATTTGATCAAATCAATGAAGATAAAGAATCAATGAGGAGCTAATGTCCTTGGAGATCTTTGGAAACTGATATGGTTAATCGGCAAAGATGGGGAACCAGCGGGGATGCTAATGTTCTTAGAAGTCTTTGTATGCTAAAGAAGTCACGAGGATCATTGGATGATTGATTGTGAGTCGCCCATATAATTTGTCAGTGGACAACATCTATAGACTAGTAAAGATCTGCATATCTTGATTATGCGGAAGGGATTGTAAGGATATTCAGTCTTGGAAAGTGTTGGTCATTTATCCACTTGCCTAAAACATTGAGAAAACAAAAAAAAGAAAATAGTTGTTACAATGGCTTGAAATTTGCATAAAAGATCACTAGACTTGAACAAGAGTAGTTTGGGCATTAATGAGTGAGTCTAACAAAAGTACATTAACATTAATTGGGAAACTACTGTTGTCAAAAAGAGACGTTGTCAATATTAGAGAGTCGTTCTGACAATTTATGGTGACAATCTAGTGCTGACGGTAGAACCAATGGTTACTTAAGAATTTCGATGGGCAACGGTCATATGAGGATAGATGGCTCTATATTGAGTCCAAGAGAAGTAGTTGGGTTGGGTGGAAATGAACAAGATGATGTGTTTTGAGTATTATTCTTTACTCTATTTTTGTTGTTAGCTACTGTGTATTCTTGATGTCAATGTCTGAATAGTTCTAATGTTTGTAATTGGTGATAAGAGCAAGTGTATAAGAATGATAGCAGTACAAGAAACCTGGTAGTGTGATCTATTGGAAAAGCAATACTTGTTTATTATAACTTGTCTTGAAAATTGCTAGTGGATTATAGCCTTGTGATGATTGTTAGTGTTGGAGTTGATGTAGACTTACGGATAAAACCGAACCATAATATATCTTCTTACAAATCTTTTACCTCTTCATTATATGCATTACCTGATCTTCATTATCATGATTTGTTAAACAATAATATGCGCACCTGATTTGTACAATCTATTTCTGCCAATGTTTGAAGTTAAACTTATTATCTTCCGCAAATGTTTTTTTATAGTTCTCAAACAACCCATTCACCCCCGCTTTAAGTTGTATTGTTAGCCCCAACACTTAATATCAAAGCCCGTTTCTTGTTATTTGAAGTGTTTTTAGAGCATAATAATCTTGTTATGACTAACTTTACAAGAGGTGATTTTGTTTTTACAAATTTTTGTTTATCGATAATCTATTCTTTCAACTCAAGATTTCAAGAATTAATTCATTTCTTTTAAGGATTTCTTTATTTTTAAATCAAATTTTATGGCGGTAAAATAATAGGAGTGTAAAAAACTTTTGTACGACATTCACTTAAGTGCAAAAACCTATTTTTTTTTCTTATTTAAGTGTTGTATCGGAGTAAAATCAATCACTTGAGTGTCAACTTTGAGAAATCATCTTGCATGGATTTTTTTAATATTTTCCTATCTGACACGAAACTCTTAAAACTTTTATTTTTATTTTTATTTTTATTTTCTTTTTTACTTTTTTTTTAGGGCTGCGCAAGCCTTGCTAGCCATGGAACCCTCTCCTAGATTGGGCGAGGGTTGCCTCACCCTTAGCCCCAAAGGCCCTAAGTGAGGCCGCCGTCGCCTAACCAGCTAGGGGTGAGGCCACGAATCACTAGATCTAGGCAAGGTGGCCTTGCCCTAAGCTGGCGATGTCACAATGCCCTCGCTAGCTCTAAGAAACTTCTTTAGTAGTCGACAAGGCCACAATGCCCTCGCCTAAGGCCTTCACGGCGAGGGTAAGGTGGCCTTCGCCCAAATCTGAGCAAGGATTTTGTAGTGACCCTCATCGACCTTAAGGAAAAAAAGGAAAAAAAATTTTAAAAAATAATAGTAAAAAATATTAAGCAAATTTAAAAATATTAAAAATTGTTAACATTAGTGTCGACGAAGCTACATCAGATTTTCCAATGAGGAAAATCGAATCGACACTCAAGTGATCAATTTTTCAAATTTATAGCACTCAACTTAATGACAAAAAAAAGTTTTCGCACTCAAGAGCGCCATATGAAAGTTTTGGCACTCCTACTATTCTTACTTAAAATTTTATGAGATTTGTGTCTTAGAGTTATTGAAGACTTTATTTCAAAATTCCACAAACTCTCCTTCTTAGTTTGAAATTTTTTTATTGATTACTTTGATTAAGTTCTTTGGACAAGAGACTATTCCATTCCAAATGGAGGTTGGGACACTTGGAGTACCATAACTTGACATGGAGGGATACTTAAGTACCAATATCGGAGTAAAATGAAACACTTAAGTGCCACTCCGAAAAAATCCGGCCAAATGGCGCGACGTGGCAATTTTAGTCCAAAACGGCATCGTTTTGCACACGACGTGGATGAGAAAATACAAAAACGACGCCGTTTCGTGTTTGACGTGTAAATAATAATATAAAAATTAATTAAATTAGATTTAAACTTAATTTTATTTAAAATATTCAAAAAAATTAAAAATTAAGAAAAATTAATAAGGGGGGGGAGGTCGAACGAGGCCGCCGAGGGCTAAGCCCTTGTCGTCGCCGCCTCCCCGCCGTCGTCGGGAGGGGCCGGCGACGGAGGGGGAGGGTCGGCGGGGTCACCGACCCCCGGACCGACCGACGACGAGGGCTACGAACCCTCGCCGGCCCCGCCGGGGGCCCGGCAACCCCGGCCGACCCTCCCACTCCGTCACCGCCCTTCCCGACGACGGCAAGGAGGAGGCGGCAAGGGCCGCGACCCTCCCCACTCCATCGCCGGCCCTTCCCGACGGCGGCGAGGAGGCGGCAAGGGCCTGCGACCCTCGCTCCACGCGAGCCCTCCCCGATCTCGGGCAAGGGTCGCGCCCTCGCCGTTGGCGGTTGGGAAGGGTCGGCCGGGGTCGCCGGTCCGACCTCGGCCGACCCTCCCCGAGCACTCCGTCGCCCTAGCCCTTCTTTGCGGGCCGGGGATCGGGCAACCCCGGCCGACCCTCCCCCCTCCGGAGGGGCGGCGGCGGCGAGGGCTCAGCCCGCCCGCCCCGTTCGATCTCCCCCACTTTTTTTTTTTTTTAAAAATTAATTTTTTCTTAATTTTTCTTAATTTTTTTAAATTTTCTTAATTTTTTTATTTTTTGAATATTTTAAATAAAATTAAGTTTAAATCAAATTTAATTAATTTTTATATTATTATTTACACAAAACGGCATCGTTTTTGTATTTTCTCCGTCACGTCAGCATGCAAAACGACGCCGTTTTGGACCAAACTCGTCGGAAAGTTGCCACGTTAGCCATTTGGCCGGATTTTCGCCGGAGTGGCACTTAAGTGTTCCATTTAACTTCGAAACTAGCACTCAAGTGTACCATTTTAAAGTTATGGCACTTAAATGTCCTCCCTTGCCAAGTTATGGCACTTGGGCTGTTTTTCTGCCATTCCAAATGAGTAGCCTTATTTTCTAGTATTGATGTTTATATGGATTGTTCTAAACAAATGAATTTAATCTCAGAGTCTAAAGATCTTCTTATTCATTTCTCACCTCACATGATCTCGCTACTAGCAAGAGGAAATACAACCTGATTTCTAGCTCCTCAATTTGTTCAGCCATGACAATCAACACGGAATTGAAGGGGCAACCAAAGCAAATGGTTGACGTGATCGAACATGGACTAGTAGCTCAAACATTAGCGAGACCTCTTATTCGAGCAGCTAGAGAAGAACAACAACCAGCTCCCCACGCTCCTTCTTGTGACGATATCCAGAGAAGACTTGCACTAATCACTCTAAGCTTTTCATTTCGTACATTATGCATTTTCTTATCTGATATTTAAGAGTATTTCTTCTTGTGTGACAGTTAAAGAAATTTGGGATCAACTCCAAGTCACATTTGAAAGAATCGATGGAGAAAGGGAAATGAAGATGATCATCTTACTCAGAGATTTTGAGACATTCAAAATGGAGCCAAATGAAGATACGGAAGGAATGCTCATGCACTACAATGACATCATGAATAGACTTGCTGATCTTGACAAGATCTACACAAATGAGGGACATGCAATCAAGATTCTCGGAGCACTAACACAAGAACGAGTTCATGCAAAAATTGTCAATTCCTCAGGCTCAAAGATCTCGACACTTAACCTTGGATTGTGGCTTACAAAATCGAATCCAACAATGAGCTAAGGAAATCCAAAGGTAAAAAGTTTATTGTATGAAAAATAGCTAACACTTTTCATGTAAATTTTGAAATATCATCCTTCAACGACAACAACGATGATGAAGAAGAGGATGTAGCTTCTTTGGTTTAAAGAACTCCAAAGGTTTGAGAAGAAAAAGAAGATATCTAAAGGTAATCATATGAACTATCCAAACCTCAAAAGGACAGCACATGAAAGTCAGTGGTTGCACCAATTTGGGGTTTTACTTTAAGTGTGTCACTTGTACTAGTTTATTATGATTTTTCGTAATATTAATTTAATTTAATGAAAAATAATGAATGATGAATTTGTCAAAAATATACCAATTTGGGTTTGAGGATTTTGGTGATCAATAAATTAGTTTGGAATAAATTTGTCATAGGTATACTAGTTTAAAGTTTTTTATGATAAAAAATAAATATGGCATGAATTTATCACAAATAAATCAGTTTGAAGTTTTTTTATGGTATTAACCCCTTAAAAAAATTATGGAGAGAAGATTATCCCCAATAATTATATTATTTTTGTCCGTATCAAATTACCATTCTCAAAATTATAGCTCAAAAAGCAAATCGGCCTCCAAGGTCAAGGTCAATATTCAACATCGCATCTAAAATCATAAGTCGAATGAACAAAGATGAATCCATATCTAACCGAATCACCCAATCAATTTTCAAAGCAAAAGCTTAGGGGTCTTTACCTAAGTAAGGTTGGTATATCATAATCTTTCCAAACTCATCCTCGAAATAAATTCACATAAGATTGATCTTTTCCCTTCTTTTTTTTATATTGAAAATTAGATTTTTCACTCACATTACCCTTAAAATCTGCTATAAAACTGGCTGGTCCTGACCCCCAACCATAGTCATCAACTTCTATTTCTGTCCTCGAATTACTGGACCGGTCGATTTCACTCTAATTTAGAGAAAAAGTCTAGAATGTCCTTGGTTTTGAGGTGCGGTGTTTTGTCTTTTAGATTATTGTCAACTAGACATTCGAAGCATCTCTTCAAAAAGCCAACGATGTTGTAATCCCCTCTCACTCCAGAAGAGAAGACCCATCTAAACTGGCCTGAATATGAATAGGAGAGAGTCTTCCCAAATGGCCCTTCTGAACTCCCTCAGTCTATAAAATCTCGACCGATCCTTACCAACTTCAAGGAATCATTTTTGAACCGCCTAGATAAAACACAACACAACCTCAGGTGGTAAGATTACGAAGAACCCTTTTGGAACTACTGCCCTTTACTGCAACAGACCTAATCTAACGAGCAACCTCATATCAAATTTAAGCTCAAGTTGAGAGGCAAGTCGTGAAGTGCGGAATTCTTCATTTCAATTAGGTGCATGAGATACTTGACAATTTACTAGCTCAAGATATTACTGGATTGTAGCACGAAGCAAAAACCAGCAAAATTTTCCCACAGAAAACCAAACCCACTTTCCGATAAATTAAAAAAGACTTTCCATCGTTCTGTATCGTAAGCAAAAATGCAGTATCTCATTCTAATGCGCAACAGAGGAGCAACTGAAATTCTCTCGAATGACATTAACAAGAGAAACCTAGAGGGACAAGTAGGAAATAGGAAGAACTATGCAAATGAGATGGTAAAATTGACCAGCATACTGAGGCAGTGATATCACCCACATGGCCATCTGGGTGGTTCACGCTCCCTATCAACTATGAGCATTTTGACGAACAACATACAATCAATTGTGTCCCAGCCCTAATTTCCTATGACAGCTATTCCAGAAAGAAACAACATGCCTAGAAACTACGCTAACTAGCAAGCCGTAAGTTTAGTTTTCCTTGGTAAATTGATTGCCATACAGAGACATTCTTCAGGGAAGTTCCATATGTATACAAAACTGAGAACAAGCCAGTTATATGCCAGCCAACCTCAACAAGGTTCTTACTAGAGCACGCCAACCTCTAGAAAGTCTTTAAAAGAGCACTAAAACCAACAGGCTCAGAGATTCTGTATTGCAGGCATGCAGCTCCCACGGAAAAGAAAATGGAGGTCATCTTTTTTAGGCAGCAGCAGGATCATTTATCACACCCAAGAAATCATCCTTAATGGTGCCAATGCAGAACTGAAAACAACAAATGAACAAAATATCAGCTATACTAGCTTGAATTTACACATTGATCAATTGACTGACATATAGAAAATCAAACGCATGCTGATATGCTACATAATATGTGCAGTATCAACCAGCTAATAACATTCACTTCTTTGGTAAGCACGATTCCCTATATTTTGAGACTTGAGATAAAAGAAGGAACCAGAATTTCCTATCTTGTCTTATTTGACAGAGTGATTATCCTTTGAGGGAGTTCTCAGTCATTCAAGAGGCCTTCTGACTCTTCCTATTCTTGGGAAGAAATTTTATACTTAAAGGAGGTTACGCATTGGACAATGTATTCATAGTGAATAAAAAAGCTCTAATTGGAAAGATGAAAGCTATACTATGGCCCTCCATTAGTAGCAGAGTTACCTATGACTCTGCCATGCTTCTTAAAGCAAAACTTTCAACAGGTTAATTTGGAAGAGACACTTGCTAGAGCTGTGGAATTGCTTGACGATGTATTTTTCTATATTGGATCCTGATGAACAAAACTGGAATCTGAAGATACATAGTTCACTCGCAACAGTCCTAATGACATTAGAACTAAGCCTTTAAAAGCAAAACAGAACAAGCACCCGCTGTCTGTTTATGCATCCTAAGCGTTCGATTATCAATTGATGACAATTTTTGCAGTTTACTTCCATATTGCCAAGGGTATACACAATTGGGTAAACTGGCATGTTGCTGCAGCATCCGGTGTCCACTAAGGACTAAATCAAAGGATGGCATTCCTTGATTTACTGATCCAAATGTACATATATAAGCAATTTGGCTTTAAAAGAAGTTTTAGTGATCCAAATATTAGATGAGCTATCCATAATCCTACAGAAAAGCTTTCTCAGTCATCTTGTGGAAACTTGTTTTGGAAAAAAGCAGTTAGTTGGCACTAATTATCTCACTGCTTCAAAGAGAACTATTGATCAAAGTAAGGTGTATGATAAAACTAAAGGGAGTATAGGATCGAAATAGAAAGCCATACTATCTCTGTCGCATCTACACGAGTGCCAATTATCTTTAGTCTCACTTCGCTGTCCTTCTGGATTTTCACCTGAAGTAAATCACATAAAATTCAATGACGATATGAACCTAAAGACACAAATTCGCCCCTTTGAAAAAACTTACCGATCCATCTGATGTCGTATAGTTTGGCATGTCTCCAGATTGGAACTCCATGTCATCTGGTATCAACTGAAACTCAAAGATAATGACTTAACATTATAATAGTTGAAAATAGAAGCAAAAGATGTATAACTTGACAAGTAGTTGTATTCCTCTTAACTTGACAAGCAATTCATATGCATGAGAAAGCAAAGAAACTAGTCCACAAGACTCACCCGAAAAATTCCAATGATAAGAGTGCATAAGAAGACTCTTGGAAGCAACAGCTCAAGCAAGTTGAGGACTTACATGGTTTGAGACAAAGATCTGAACTGGACCAGCTTCGGCAAAAAATCCCATCTGTGTAAAAGACATGGCTACTAATCTTTACAACTGTATCTTCACGCTACAGGAGCATTAACAAACATGCATATAAAGAAAAGCCCATCACCTTGTTCACCATTGTGACAACAGCTTCTAATATCTCTCCCTTGAAGGGCCTAAACACGACGCACTGGTACTTCACAGGGAATGTCACATACCCCGTCCCTTCTCGAATCAATCCTTTCCCGATGTTCTCTATACCAGTAATCGCCACCACAAAACCGTGCCTACCACTGTAAGAAAGAAAGGATTACATGATGCTGCAGGAGTAAAAGTTGCTAAGTGGTGAAGCAACACGTTTTCTTTCCAATGGCCATGCCTCCATTACCACCAACTTTAAGGATCCTTAAATGGCTGTGAGCACACCCAATCTCTCTCTCAAGAAAGAAAAGGAAGTGACAGCTACATAAACGAGAGCGGGGGGAAAGAGAAAGAAAGAACTTGTACTATCCATTTCGCGTTCAATCACACGAAGCATGTGACAGCAACAAGAATCCCCGTGATGAGGAATTGGGAAAATGCCCCCCCTCAGAAATCAAGGAGCACTCCTAAATTGAAAACCCTTCACACTTGACAGAGGCAAAGTACCTCCAAGTGCCCTAATCCTTTACACTGCTCTTCAATCCAAACTACACGCCTTTATCGTTTCTTTCGCACACACAAAGCAGAGAGCGAAAGCTGTCGAACTGGAGAACAATCAACTAAACGAAGCTTTCGACCGAAAAACCTAAAATCGAACCCTCTCGCGAATCAAATTCCACAAGCTTAAGCAGTAATCAAAATAGTTTACGGAACGCGAAGGGCAAGAATCGATAAAATCGAAGGCTGACGCCGAAACTACAAAAAGTGCAGAAACTCATGGATTCAGGAACGAAATTAAAAAAAAAAAAAAGGAAGGGTCGATTGAAGAGGAGAGAACCTGCAAGTGCCCTCGACGTCCTTCATGAGCTTGGCGACGAGGTTGTCGCGGAGGTTGCGACCGAAGAAGCGAGGGTGGAGCTGCATGTTCCGCTCCAGAACGATGTGGAAGAACATCTTTCCTTTCCCCCCTCTCTTCCCTCTTCTCCCCCCCTTCCGACCGTGAGATTCCGGCGGTCGCGGTCCAGAAGCGGGCTCGAAGTCGAGCTCGGGCTTCGATTGATGCCGACGGCGAGGAGGGGGCGGAGACGGCGAGTCTGGCTCGGCTCGGCTCGGCGCGCGGACGGCGGGTTCAGGCCGCGCTCGACTGCTCCTTGCTCCGCGAAACGCCGCCGGAAGATCTGCGCTATATCTGTCCTCGTGCTTTTATACTGCTCTTAAAACTCCCGTAAGAGGGAAAATAGCAGCGTCATTGAGATTGCTCATTAAAAGGGTGATAAGGAACGGTGTTTTTGACTTCAGGATAAAATTTCTGTTTTTTGATTTATTTATTTTTCTATTCCCTCTAAATAGATTTGAAATAAATCCATTCGATAAGATAATTTGATTTTTTTATTTCAAAAATAAATTTTTATTTCATAAATAGATTTGAAAAAAATAAATCAAAATTTTAACTTCTCAATTTCTCGAAATAAAAATTAAAAAATTAATTTCTGATCAAAAATCAATTTCTATTTTAAAAATTTTGTCGCGACTTTATAAATACAAAAGGACGGTGTAATTTTATTTTGTTTTGTTTTGTTTTATTAAATCTGTAGACTTTAAAATAGTTACTTTTTTTATTTATGAAAGGTAATAAATATATTGAGATATTGCCAAAAGATCACGGCACTAAAACTTACACTCAAAATGAGAAAATATTAAGAGCGGATGGATGCCGAGATATAAAAACCGCTAAACCGCAGCAACCACACTACAAAAACTCATAAAACCAAAAACTAAAAACTAGCATGGCATGAACAACCGGTTACTAGACAACGACCCAGGCAAGGGAGGAGAGACGCTCACGGCTTCAAATTTATTCTTCAACTAAAGAAAAAATTTGGGAATGTCGATTTTAAATAAAAGAAACTTAAGTAGTTCAAAACTCATGTGATCCTAAGATTCGTCTTGTAATGTTTTAGATTCTTACATGTCCTCGTACACGATATTCAAATTGATAGGATAATTTTTTTCATCTACAAATTTATTATTAATGATTTATTTTGAGCTAATGCTTGTGTATATATATATATATATATGATTTGTTTTTCTGTCCTTCATATTAAAAAAAATTCCGCTTTCAGGGATTCTCGTGAATTTCCCTATCAAATGAGTGCTTCCTAGGCCCCTTTAAATCCTCTAATCTAATCCTAAATCAAGCCAAGTAAAAAGAAAAAAATTGACATCGGTAAAACCAATTTCCTGGTTACCCCCATGAAAAAGTGAGGCCGACATTTGATCGTTGGGTTAGCCCTTTAGAAATATATATATATGTTTGATTCTGACTTATTATTGAATACGAAAATATTTACAATTTGACATATTATTTAGTAAATATGAATTTTCAAATCAATCTCGAAACAAAAATGGTCCTTGTGCTATTACCCGCTTCAATTTTGGACCTTGTACCTTATTTTGTGATAAATTCGGCCCTCATATTAGTCTTCATTCAATAGTTTCGGGACAAATTAAATATTTATCTTCGAATTTCAATGAAAAACATTAATTAAGCACCGTAGCAGGGATATGTTGAAATGGAGTGGAATGAAAAAAAATCAATAGCTGGTCCTTGCACTTCCGCTCACGATCAATTTTAGTCCCCGTGATAAATCTTTAACCATTTTTTGGGGTGCATGACAAATCAGAATTTTTGTTCCAAAAACAATTTTTCTATTCCGCACTTGTTTCGGAATAGAAGTCCATTTGATAAAATTATTTCATTCTTCTATTTACAAATAGATTTTTGTTTCGAAAATGCGGTTTAATCGAAATCGAAATAAAAATTTCTAATTTTTTATTTATTTATTTCTCGAACATAAATGAGAAATAAAAATTCTTCTCATTATTCGTCCTTACTATGAACCAATTGTCCATCCGTCGCCACCGACCACTATCCGTTGATGGTCATCGCTGCCATTTGCCGTCCGCCGTCAGCCGCTGCCTATCGTTTGCCGGTTGCCACCCGCCGTCCACTAGTCACCACCGTTCGAAATGGATAAATTTTGTGTCATTATCAAACATGTATTTTTGCTTAGAAACTCATCTAGAAACAGAAATAGAAAAATCTATTTCTCTTCCAGAAGTCAATTTCTTGCCAGAATGATTATCATTCGCACCCTTATTCCTTAAACTAATTTTGGGCCCTATTATTTGGACAAACTTCATATTTCGTTTTTCCATCAAATTGAAAACAAAAAAGTTTCCAAGTGCTAAAGACTATCATGTTATAGTTTTGTAGCGTGTCACCGTTTTTCCAATGTTTAAGCAAAGAATAATGCAGAAGATTGAATTAAAGAATTGCCCGTATATTTCAATATATAAAAAAGAATACATGGATATGACTATCTATTACATGACTGTCTAAGGAAATCAAAACCATTCCCTACACCCGGGGGACGTACCCAATTTAAGTAAAGTAAAAATCAAATCGGATATACATAATCAAAATAGATATAGAAATTAAATGAAATATCCTAAATATCTCTAGAAGAAGCTAAATATCTCTACCAATTTATTCTACATTGATATTTATCACCAAATTACCTTAAAATCGGGATAAAAAAATGTTACAATGGATAAAAATTGTAGCAAAATAAGTGAGGAATTACCAAAATTGAACCTGAGCTTTTAGTACGCGGCACATTTGTAATTTCTATCCGACTTATTATTATCTTTCTTTTTTTTGCCTTCATGATTGCCCCTTGTTCGTCTTCGGCGTCGGCACTTTCTGTCAAAATGTGGAAGGAAGCATGGACTTTGTCATGAAATTACAATTGGTGATTAGCTTAAGGAACTGATGGATTTATGAGATGGGCTTAAGGCCCATCCGCTCAAGTTGGGCCCAAAAGAGCCTGGCCCACGGGAATATGGCCCGTGGAAAGAGGAGGGTATAAAGGGAAGAGGGAGAGAGAGAGAACACGTTGGTTGGAAATCAACGTACGTTTCCCTCTCTTTCAACGTTCTCTCTCTCTCCAAGAAACAGTAAGCACAAGGCCACTGTTTTCTCCCCTTCAAGGCGCCATCGGATCGAACAGGGCCAGAATTTCTTCCTCTTCTTCAGCATTGGTGTTTAATCTGTGGCTAACAAGGTACGCTCGAATCCGTGGTGTGCTTTACGATCGGTGATACGTGTTTTCTCGGGCTTCGTCTTCCGCATTGATTTAGGGGTTCGATTCAGTGTTGAATCCGGTTTTCGGGGATCCGTCATTCCCAACATTGGTATCAGAGCCCTAGTTCACGTTTTCCCGATCAATTTGATGTTTTTTGGTTGATTTTTCGCGAAAGAATTCTCGGCCGTACGGATCGAGCGTGAAATCTCGACACCCGAGCGCTGTTCGGCGATTTTTCCGAGTTTTCGTAAGTCGAAAACAAATTCTGAAAGCACTGGGTGAAAGGCGACGTCGAGACGAGTCCGACGACATGTCGCACGCCGCCAGGAGACGCCGCACGCGCCCACACGCGCGGCCGGAAGGCGCTGCGCGTGGGAGCGACGCGCCCGGAAGCGCTGGCAATGGCCAGCGCGTGCGCCACACGCGCGGTGACGAACCGCGTGCGCGCGCGGGCGACCGGCGAACGGCACGCGCCGGTCCGCGGACCGACGCGTGCGACGTCACGCGATGACGTCATCCAACGGTCGGGAACCGCTCGGATGACGTCACCGATGACGTCATCACCGACGACGTTCGCCGGGCGTTCACCGGCCGGCGACCCGTCCGGCGATCCGACCCGACCCGACCCGACCCGAGACCCGACCCACGTGACCCGGACGCATCCCGCACGCGCGCGGCACGTGCATCGGTTCGCCCGAACCGGCCCGATGGCGCGACCGGTCCGACGACCCGCGCCCGCTGACCCATTGACCTGCGTTGACTTGACCGTTGACCCGAAAAAAAAAAAAAAAAAAAAGGAATTTGTTTCTTTTTCATGTATGCCTATGTGGTTTATATGTAACCAATTTTTTTTTATTCTGCATTTGTTGCATGAATTTTTTTTTTTTTGGAAAATTATGTATTTTCCCGTATGTGCATTATGGATTATAAGTGATCTATTTTCTTTAGTTCTGCATTTGTTGCAGGAATTTTTATGCGTCATGCACCGATACCTGCAATCCCGAGAACGGATGAGGGAAATGCAAGACTTAAAAGGCTGATGTCAGATTTAGCTAATTATCGATGGGATAACGGTGATTTAGTATCACATGTGGTCAGGGTCAATCAGATGATACAGGAAATCATCTGGAATTGTTATCTAATGCCGGATTTTGAGAAGGTACCGGCTTTGATGAACACTATTCTACCTGAATGGCAAGCAGTGTTAGATCGGTTATGGGAGGTCAACGTGGTCCCGGGTTATAGGGAGCTAGTGGAAGCTTTTGTAAGAGAGTACTATAGGATTGAGTTTGCCAAAACTTCAACCCTTAGAATGAGCGCCACATGGCGTAGGGTGAATGCGCCTTGGTGGCGACATGAATGCTCTCCAAAAGTTTTTCCATGGTTGGCAAATGTGCCTTCAGTTTTCTCGGATGTTTTGACTGATAGATTAGAATGGACATTCCCTAATTATTTCTTAGATTAATTGTGAGATTTTTTTTTATGGATGTAAATATCTCTTTCCATGTTGATATTTTTCTCTGTATATATTGCTTAGTGTAATGTATAGTTGTATTATGTGAAAGTATTATTATTCTATTGAATGTTAGATATTGTTGCTTTCTGTTACTGCTGATTGCTGTGAGTAATTAGCTATGGGTGATTTTAGAAGTTTTTGTAGCTTCATAGAATTGATTTTGCATATGACAATCATATTAATGATAGTTTTAAGTTAGGATTTTTGGAGGATGATTGGAAACGTAGTGACCTTTTGATTCTGAAGCCTTACTTGAAATTATTCATTAATATGATGGGTCTATGCAAATAGGGATGCATAAATGATAGGCATTAATTATTCGTGCATGTATGTCGATGTGTTCAGATGATGGTTTCAAAGAACTAAGAACGTGATTGCTGATATGAACGGTAACAATTGTGAAATATTGAATATGAAGATTCAATATGTGCTGGAAAAGCAAGAAGCACTAGAAGCTCTTGACCATATTATGGAAGATCTTGAGGATGCCGTGCGCCACCTTGAGCTAGTAGAGGACTACCTATCGGCATTTGAGTCGATAATAGATATTTGCAATGCTGGTTCTAGCTCAGAAAGGGCTTTGTGCTCTAAGCGCAAGCGTATTGATTCGTTCAATATTTGAGAATGCAAAGGATCAAGTCTTTGTTGTAAGAAATCAAGAGTTAACCAACACAAGAGAGGAAAACGTCCTCAAGTGAAGAAAGTGTCAAGGGTGAGGTGTTACAATTGTGACAAAAGGGTCACTATGCTCGCGACTGTCGTGAGCCAAAGAAGATAAACACCTCTTGCACATTTGAGAACTTTGCTTATGTGCCAAGTTCTGTATTATTGGCTGAATCCAATCCTTTGTGGACTGTGGATTCAGATACGACAGACCATGTAAGGAAGGATAGAGGATCCTTCGTGAAATTCCAACGATACCAACTGGAACTATATGGATTTATGTGGGAAATAATTTCAGAGTTGAAGTTAAAGGGATTGGCACCTGCCAATTGAATATGCGTGGTGGATGCACCTTGTTCCTACATGATATCCTATATGCTCCGGAGATTCGTCAAAATTTAATGTCTGTTTTGGTGTTGTTTAAGCTTGGTTTTGGTATGAACTTCCATAATAAATGTGTAGATTTGTATTTGGATACAAACTACTATGGTTGTGGTCACTTTCTGGATGGTTTTATTGTACTAAATGTTGACTGTGGTGAAGTCAATGTGTTATTCCCTTGTTTCACGTCTTCTACTTTATATGATAATGACGTGAGTATGGTGGCATGCTATACTTGGTCATATGAGCCAACAACATATGAAAAGACTAGCCAAAGAGGGCTTGTTGGGCAACATTGAAAAAGTCGATTTGCCCAGATGTGAGCATTGCCTAGTAGGGAAAATGACAAGGAAACCATTTGGAAAAGGTAAAAGAACTTAATTTCCTCTGCATTTAATCTATTCTGATGTCTGTGGTCTAATGAATGTGAGAGAAAGGCAATGGGCTGTTTATTTCATCACTTTTTTATAAATGATTATACTCGAGTCGGATATGTCTATTTGATTTCTCATTAATCTGAAGCATAAGTTGTTTCGAAGGTTTATGAACCCGGCGAAAATCAATTAGACAAGAAAATAAAGGTATTTAGATCCGATCGAGGTTGAGAATATTTATCCGATAAGTTCAGAAAATTATGTGATGAAAAAGGAATAGAAAGATAGTTGTCTATTCCATATACTCCTCAACAAAATGGTGTTGCGTAGAGAATAAACAGAACCCTACTTTGGAATGGTTAGGTCTAAGATGGCGCATGCTAACTTACCTATCACTTTTTGGAGTGATGCGTTGTTAATCGCTGCCAATATACTTAACCGGATGCCTTCCAAATCAGTTATTTCCACTTCATATGAGTTATGGACAGTTAGAAAACCGGACTTAAGTTTTCTTAAGCCATGGGATTGTGCTGCCTATATTCATGAGTCCTCTCACAAGTTTTGGGAAATTGGGTCCCAAGGAAAATAAGAGTATTTTCATGAGATACTGCGAACACTCAAAAAGGTATGTGTTCATAGGTGAGCAGGAAAGTGGGAGTATAACTGAATTTGAATCACGGGATGTCACATCCTTAGTGGATGAATTTCCTAAGAGGGGCGAAATAAGGGAAAATAACTCCCTATTTGAAACCTTGGATCAAGATAATGATGTCAGTGGAGTTTATCCAAGTGGGAGTAATATGAGATGTGATGAATTGAATTCAACTCATTCTCAATTGCAACCACCTGATGTGACGACATCATCATTACCTAATCCAAGTGGGAGCATGATGTAGAATGATGTGCTAAGTGTACAATCTCCCATACGGTGAACAAGTCGCCAAAGTATTCCCCGTCGATGTTTTGACATTGAAAGGGAAACTTTTATGGTTGCTCCACAAGATGAGGATGAGCCAAGAAATATTAATGAGGCTCTGAATTGCCCTAATAAGAAAAAATGGATTCATGCAATGAAAGAGGAAATGGAGTCAATGAAATCAAACCATGTTTAGCAACTGGTTGATCTTCCAAAAGGACGCAAAGCTATTGGGAACAAGTGGGTTTTTCAAAATAAAGAAAAATGATGATGGCTCGATAGAAAGGCATAAGGCTCGCCTTGTGGCGAAGAGGTATAATCAACAGGAAGGAATTGATTATGAAAGTACATTTTCTCCTGTAGTGTGATTTACCTTGATTCGCATAGTTCTGGCAATAGTGATCATATCATTATATGTTGATGATATATTAATTGCCGGAAGTAATATGGAGTTTGTTAATATTGTGAAGAATTGGTTGTCTTCCAACTTTGAGATGAAGGACATGGGTGATGTTACATAAATTCTTGGAGTTAAGATTTCAAGATTGTAAACCCATAGATACTCCTATTACAAAAGGTGAAGGATTGAGCCATAGACTGTGTCCAAGGACTCCATAAGAGAAGGAACAAATGAAACATGTTCCTTATGCTAGTGCTGTTGGAAGCTTGATGTACGCTATGATGTGTACAAGACCTGACATATATTTTGCAGTTGGAATGGTGAGTAGATACCAATCCAATCCAGGTCAAGCACATTGGAAAGCCGTTAAGAGTATACTGAGGTATCTAAAGGGACTGCTGATAATACGCTGAGTTATTAAGGAAATGATCTGCAACTCAAAGGCTATTTTGATACTGATTGGGAATGAGATTTAGATAAAAGAAAATCTATCTCTGGGTTTGTTTTCTTACCGAATAATGGCACCATATGTTGGAGCAGTAAGAAACAAAAGTGTATAGCCTTGTCCACGATGTAAGTTGAGTTCGTGGCATTATCGCAGCGGTATATGAAGGTGTTTGGCTTAAGAGATTTTTGGATCATTTAGGTGTTATTGGAAGTGCTGCAGATTAATTGTTGGTTAACTGTGATAGCCAAGCAACAAAAGGATACACCAAAGATCCAAAATATCATGGCAAAACCAAATCTATAGATACCAAATATATCTTGTCAAGGATATGGTTGCACGAAAAGATGTGAACTTAGAGTACATACTACGCACAGATTGGTAGCAAATCCTATGACAAAGCCAATACCTAGAGATGTGTTTTGTGGCTATATGAAATCTCTAGGATTGCGTAGAGGCTAATGTACTGAATATTGTAATTTCCCTAAGTGTTCACAATTTGATGAATTTGTGTTTTCATCATTAATGCCTATGAATCTTTGTTTGATCTTTATGCATCTTAATGCTCAGTGCATTATTTTAAGTTGAAAAGTATGTCGGACGATATAAGATTAGCCCACTCACACGGGTAATCGCCTCTATTTACTGTGTGATAAATAGAGATGAGACTGTTTTTAAGCTTATTATCTAGGTGATAATCGAGAGCTCAAGCTTAAAACACGTATGTCGCCTTAACTGAGTGTTAAGATGAGGACATAATTCTTACAATGTCCGAAAGTAAAATACCCCACATATTTTACTTTATCCGTCTAAGATGCCGATGTGAGTTCGATGAATTTTGTGAATGAGTAGATACGTGAACTCAAGTTAGACATTGGGTATGTCTCGAACTATCATCTCGTACGGTATTGAAAGGTGTAGACATACGCTCCATGGGAAAGGAGTTAATACCGTAATACGTATTTCATACTACGTATGCATGAGACGACCAATAAGAGTGGCAAAAGTTTTGATCTCAACTTTTTATGTCGTGTGAGACTCTTGAGGAAGAGAGTTTCTCAATTTCTTAGTCCCCTTATGACTCTTACTTATTCTCAAGATTTCTATTTAGTGTTTGCTATCTTAGGATGTTGCCAATGGTCATGAGTGATTCGATCTAATGGGGCATTTCTAGAAAAGCAAGCTGGACTGAAATTGAGAGTTTGAAGAAAAGAGGAAGATCGATTTTGGAGAATCACATTGTAGTTTTGTATTCACCGGTTAACCAATTATGACTGTCTTTGGGATAATCATAGTTGTGAATACAATATATATATCATTGTTTAAAAGAGATCAAGAGAGATATAAATGTGATCGATCGATCTAGGGACCGCATACTAAATCTACTCGAGTGTGATGCCCATTATGAGCTGCTATATATTCCTAACGATGTATAGCAACGAGCTCTCAAAGTATCTTTGTCCGCACGGATTATTCACCGGTATGAATGTTGAAGAGAGAAAAAGGGGATTCTGTTCGGCCCACCATGTTAAGTGAGAGTCTATGATGGATTATTCTCTGATAAGGCTGAGTAGGGCCTGTCCGCCCATGTTGGTTTTGGACCACCATGTGCGAGTGGGAGATGATGGATTTATGAGATGGGCTTAAGGCCCATCCGCTCAAGTTGGGCCCAAAAGAGCCCGGCCCACGGGAATAGGGCCCGTGGAAAGAGGAGGGTATAAAAGGGAAGAGGGAGAGAGAGAGAACACGTTGGTTGGAAATCAACGTACGTTTCCCTCTCTTTCAATGTTCTCTCTCTCTCCAAGAAACAGTAAGCACAAGGCCACTGTTTTCTCCCCTTCAAGGCGCCATCGGATCGAACAAGGCCAGAATTTCTTCCTCTTCTTCAGCATTGGTGTTTAATCTGTGGCTAACAAGGTACGCTCGAATCCGTGGTGTGCTTTACGATCGGTGATACGTGTTTTCTCGGGCTTCGTCTTCCGCATTGATTTAGGGGTTCGATTCAGTGTTGAATCCGGTTTTCGGGGATCCGTCATTCCCAACAGGAACAAATTTATCTCGAAATAAAGAGCGGGATCAGAATCGAACGTGGAAACAATTGTACATAGACAAATTTTGGTTATTTCTCCAATTTCTTTTTTATTTGTTGACATGCGTGGATCACTGATTAGCTAATGGTTTCTAAATTCTTATCCCCTCCAACTTCTGGATCACGTTCTGCTAGTAGATCGAGAGGACATCAATGAGGGTTGTCGCTGGTTAACTTAGGCGAGGAGTTCTAAGCCATTGTAGCTGAAGTTGAGCTCAATAACTTTATCAACTCACGATACTACTGATTACTTCATCGGAAGACGATCCATGATAAATATTCCAAGTTCGAAGATGAAACGAGCGGTCTTCTTTCTCTTCAATTTTAGTACACAAACTTGGTGGCAAAGTGCGATGAAATGGACTTGACAAGAAGGGCAAACTGGGACACGGGCCAAGCACTCGCTTCACTGCTATACGCCGCTACGAACGAGATCGTTAAATTTCTGAACAGCAGCGACGCCTGGGAAAGAGAGACAATGAACGGAGAAGGACGTACATTACACTAAGTACGAATCGAGTTACACTTGTTACTTCGATTCGTGGACAGCGAGCGGGAGTAGACTACACCAGACTGAACTAACATTATTGTCTCCACATGGCATTGTGGATGCATGCAGGTAGGTGTGCGGAATTCTAAGCGAACTTTAAGCTAACCTAACACTCCATCTGAGGTTAGACGTGTCTCTGCATACGGCGGCAGTGGGGTGTAGTACGATGGAGGCGGGTTGGAGTATGAAGGTGGGGACGAAGAATATGGCGGAGGTGGAGGATGATAATATGGAGGAGGTGATGGTGGTTGATAGGTTGGAGGTGGCGGCTGATAGGATGGAGGCGATGGCGGTGGCTGGTAAGTTGGAGGTGGGGGCTGATAGGATGGAGGTGGTGGTTGATAGGATGGAGGAGGTTGCTGCGGGGGAGGCTGACTGTATGGTGGAGAGTATGGCGGTGGTGGGGATGGATGTCTTGGAGAAGGCGGAGGGTAATGGGGAGGTGGTGGTGGATGCCGGTGCATGGGCGGCGGGTGCTTGTGAGATGGCGGAGGGTGTCGGGGGGAGGGTGGTGGAGGGTGCCTCATGGAGGGTGGTTTTTCTCGAGAGGGTGGTGGAGGCTGCCCATAGGAAGGTGGTGGAGGCCGGTGTCTTGGGGAGGGGGTGGCGGCGGAGGGTGCCTCCCGGAAGGCGGTTGTTCTCGGGATGGTGGTGGAGGCTGCCCATAAGATGGTGGTGGAGGCTGGTGTCTTAGGGAGGGCGGCGGTGGCGGAGGGTGCCTCCGGGAGGGCGGTTGCTCTTGGGAGGGTGGTGGAGGCTGCCCATAGGATGGCGGGGGAGGCCGGTGTCTTGGGGAGGGTGGCGGAGGGTGCCTCCTGGAGGGCGGTTGCTCTCGGGATGGTGGTGGAGGGTGTCTCCGGGAGGGTGGCGGAGGATGCCTTCTGAAAGGTGGGCTCCCTTGGTAGGGAGGTGGAGGATGTCCATAGGAGGGTGGAGGAGGATGTCCGTGGGAGGGAGGAGGAGGAGGAGGAGGAGGATGCCTTCGGGAGGGTGGTTTCACTCGAGACGGCGGTGGAGGGTATCTCTGCGAGGGTGGCGGAGGCTGTCTCTGAGATGGCGGTGGAGGGGTCCCATAGGAAGGCTGCGGCGGCGGACTCGCCTGAGGGACCGGCGGATACTGAGGAGGTGGTGTTGGCGGGGGAGTTTGGAGTGGCGGAGTGTACGAAGGTGGATGCGGAGGCAGATGCCCACGAGAAGGTGGCCAAGTCCCCCAAGGGGTTGGCGGCTGCTGCCATTGAGGAGGCGGAGGGCGAAACGCTGGCGGCGGTGAAAGCGACTGTCCGTACGGCGGAGGAGAACCGTACCAAGGAGGAGGCGGAGGAGAGCCGTAAGCATAGGGCGGACTCCCATAAGCTGCTTTGTCATTGCTAAAGATGTCATATCCCAGATGCGCACCGGCGGGATCTCCGGCGGCGGCACCAAAAGAAAGAGCGGTCGTGCGCTCAATCACGAGCGCCACCACCACCAAAACTCGAAGACACCAAGCAAGCCTCCTCATTTCTCACTCGCGCATGTAGAACGCAACGCAGTAGCCTCTCACTTGAGCACGGACCTAGCGGAGAAATCGAGAGAGAGAGCGAGCGATGGAGCGAGGAAGAGATGAAGAGACGGCACCCTTTGGAGGGCTTAAATAGCGCCGGTTCGGGTCCTCATTTGGTCCGCCCGGGGGCTGGCATGGCGTGCGACATGCAGCAGCACGCAATGTCACAGAAGGGAACGCTCGAAGGGCTCGAGCCGCTTCGGGCACCAGATGGCTTCAATGCAGGGACGAGGGAGCTTGATCAGACTCCACGTGAGCTGGTCCCGATTTTGGTCTCTTTTGCGCGGAGCGCCTGATAAATTTTACTTTAAACCCCCTCACAGCAAAGCAGACGTCAGGAGCAACTTTGAAAAGCAAAAGATAGTGCAGGAGGAGAGAGCTACCATCCCTCAGGAACCGTGTCCGGGAGGGGAGGGTCGCGCTATATATATAATGCCCTAACGAAGAAGGTTGAGTCATGCGCGCATTCCGCGCGCGCGCACACGACTCCACACGATGCAATAAACCGGATTGTACGCTCCTAGGCTAGTAGACAACTGGCGTGTTGCCCATACTTTTTGGGGCTTGATCTTTAGATTGAGATTAAGATGGAGATGGAGAGTCTTCTAGGCCTTTGGTCTCTCCATCTTATCATATTGCTGACTTCACCCGAATATGAAGTTCTATCTCGAATGTGCTGCAACAACATGCCCTAAAAGTTGACGGGTTTGTACAACTAAATCTTCAAACTACTAAATCTAATATTCTAGTCTTAGAACTTGTCAATTTCGGATATCTAAAAATTTCCATCCAGTACATAAATTTTAGACAGTTGGACATGTACGCATGGTATTTTATGTATTAAGTTAGATGGCCGTTAACAATCCTATCCAGCATCCTACAAGTTTTATGTATTAATTTAGGTGGCTGTGAAACGACACTGTTCCCTTGTAGCCACACTCCAAACAACCCAATTAAAGACGTCGTTTTATCTCACCCCAAAATTAAATTAGTGAAGCCACAACTTGAAATCGAGAACCGTGATTGACAGATGAACACTAATGCGCGTCTGATCCGGTAACGAATACATCCATTTATACAGGTGCGCAGTTAGAGGAAACAAGAGAAAACATGAGATGGAACGAAATTTGGCCTCTGCAGCCTTATCAAACGTTTCATCCAAAGCTGCAGAGTCCTAACTTCGTCACTTTTTTCTCTTTTTGGTTGAAAAGTTCGTCCCTTCGGACAGAGATGAAAATGATGAAAAGATAGCCCCTCTTTCATAAAGGATCATAAATGTATGGCATAGAGACAGTGAGACACTGAAAACATTAACTCCTCCTTGGAGTTTCGAGGTTATAATCCTCAGCTTCTGATCATTTTGACTATGTCAGTGATCGATGGGATACCGCAGGGCAAACATATCGTGCAAAAATCAGGAAATATAAATCTCTGCGGCATAGAAATTAATGAAAGCGAGCTACTGGGCCTTCTCCATCGAAAGCACGCCTGAAAAGCCCAGAGGCAAAACACTTCATCAGAGAGACAGAAGGATGACGAAACTTCGCTGCTAAAATCAATTCATGTTTGAACATGAATGCGCCCTCTTGCAGGCGCCAACAGGTAAGAGAACAGCGTTTTCTTGAACCTTGAATCACGGATAAGCATGGGACACACGTGTTGCACCGATTCAACGCTGAAAATCTACAGCCATGTGATGTGGCGAGCGGTATAATTGCTCAATCAAGCGTTACTTGCCTAAACAAATTGACGATACTGAATGCAACCTAAAGACCATAGAATGTGATTCGGTCTCCAATAGAAAGGAGGAGAAATTCCATGAGCAATGCAAAGGCATGTGAACTATTCTATCAGCTGCCGAAAGAAAAACCAGAGAATGAAAAGACCCTGCTTGCAATCTACTAGATGAGAAGCCCGTCTGCGTTAAATCTTGATGACGGACACCTTCAAGTGGAACAACACCACATCTTGTTTGCTGATCCTGATGCCTCAGCAACATCGACTGTAGTTCCTTGACTACGACGGGAAGCAGCGGCGGCAGATTCCCGAGCTGCTAGTGCTAATGCCCTTAGCCTCTTGATGTGGTTGATCTGGGTCAAAATTGTCTGGAATGCCCTCTCGATGTTCGTCGCGTCCAGTGCGGAAGTCTCCAAGAACAAGAGGCCCTCCTTGTCCGCAAAAGCCTGACCATCCTCTACTGGCACAGCTCTGATGTGATTTAGGTCAGACTTATTGCCAGCCAGCATGATCACAATGTCAGAACCCGCGAGCTCCCTCAGTTGACGAAGCCATCTCTCGATATTGTCAAAGGTTTGCCTCTTGGTTACATCATAGACAAGGAGCGCACCGACAGCTCCCCTATAGTATTGACTAGTTACGGCCCGGGACCGTTCTTGACCAGCCGTATCCCATATCTGTGCCTTAACCATCTTTCCTTCCACCTGCACCGAACAACATCTCTTATCAAGACTATATCAGAATCACAAGACTATCCACCTGCACTGAATGTCTCCGACCCCGATCATTGAAAGTGGAATAGATCGCAAGAGCGTTTGATGCACCAAAATGCTAATATAAAGATGGAAATGGGTTTCTTCATGAGACTAGGACCTGTTTGATTTAGCTTTCCCAAAGAGATTTTGAGCCCTCAAAACCCTTTGAAAAAAATATTAAGTGTTCAGCAAGCCTTTTAAGAAGTCCATTGGGCAAATGTCAACATTATTAATACTAAAAGCTCAAAACTGATTTGGACCAGCTTTACGTATTCAACATTTGGAAATGCAAATCCACTTCTATTGTTCATCCATTAACTTTTTTCTTCTTTTTTTGGTTGTGATCGTTCACATTTCGGAGGTCAAATCCAACAAAGGCCAACCTCAGGCGGGTTGCCGAAGGCTAGATTTGGCAAAGATCGATCTCAAGCGAGGTTGCCATAGGCCAACCAACCGCCAAAGGCTAGATCTAGTCGCCAGATAGCCTCACCTAAGGTCACGCGACCTCAAGCAAGGTGGCCTAGGTTCACGTGACCTTAGGTGATGCCACTTGGGTTCATGCAACCCAAGCGGCACTGCTTGGGTCTAGCCCGCCCTCAGGCTGCCTAGCTTGGGTCACACAACCCAAGCGATGCTACATGGGTCTTGTGAAATTAGGTAATGTCACCTAGGTTCGTGACCTCAAGCGTCATTGCCTAGGTTCATGCGGCCCAAGCAGTGGCGCCCGAGGTCACGCATTCTCAGGCAACCTTGTTGACAGCCAGATACGGCCATCGGCAATTGGCCGACCGTTGGACAGACGGTGGTGGTGTTTTGTCAAATTTGATTTTTTTTTTTTTTAATAATTGCCCTTTGCAAATATAAGATTTATCAAACGGTATTTACACCAAAGTCACTTCAATGCACTTTAAGTTACAATTTGCCAAATATTAAAGCATTTCAGAAATACCCATTTACCTCAAAAGTATTTGCATTTTCCCAAACCCACCCCAAAGCTGAACCAAATGGGCCCTAGGAGATCAGTTCTAGGCTTTCTTGAGAAGAAAAATGGAAATGGCTTTCACTTCAGAGCACACGCGGACACAGTTCATCTAGAAATAACCAAAGCACGCATAACAGGATCGAAAGAAAGGCGGAGCTGTTAAATGAGAGTTATTCTAAAATCCACACTCCACCATCTTTTCATTTCACTGTAAAACGGAAGGCAGTTGATAGCACCATTCAAATTGTAACAGTCTTCAGATCTTGGCGATGTCATACACTGGTGAAACCAATTGAATAAGAGCTACAGCCTCATCATGACCTTTGACGTTCCTAATTAGATAAACGCCAAAATGCTAATATGAAGATTAATCCAACAAGTTCACTCTCTCATTTCAAATATCCGACCTCACTTTGAAATGACAATGGCAACACGCATGTGTCAACCCTAGCCGAAAGATAGATATCTAGTACGTGCTGATGGATTATGGTCTAACTGAAAAAACAAGATTAGGTTTTGATCATACCATCGGCAACCAGCAGAACAACACAGGCAAACCAAGACTGATAAAAAGGAACACGTTTAAATCGAAAGGAAGCAATGCAAACAAACGGAGAATCAAGTCCGGTTGATCTCTCACCTTTAGAATCATCGTCGCGAACTCGAAACCAATATTGGGCCTGAACTCCATGCAAAACTCTCTTCTAGCGAACCTTGCAAGAATGTTGGATTTGCCGACACCGGCGTCCCCAATCACCACGATCTTGGACATATAGTCATACTCGGTATCTTCTTTTCTGGCCATAACCTTCTCTCCTCTCCGATCTCTCTCAAACCTATCATATCCATTCGATAACGAACTCAGATAAAAGAAATACTTCAAGACCTCTAAGATTTCACACATTCACGCGCACGCAAGCAAGCGAAAAAAGACATGGCTGATCTTGAAACCTTAGGCACAAACGACGAACGACCCTGACAATGAAGTGAAAGAACGCACCTTGAGGTGGATGGGTCGAGAAGAGGGGACGCTTCGAGTGAGGAAATCAAAAACGGGAAATGCTTCGAGATGAGGATGAACAGTAAGGAATCTAAGGATCTAAGAAAGAGGATTCTCGTCTCAGAAAGAGAAGGAGAAAGATCAGAAACGAGTGTTGCTGATTGACGTCGCCAACTGGTTTTTCTTTCGAAATCTTGAAGAAAATCTTGAAGAAGACGGAAGAAAGATAACTATGAGTAATGGAATTTTCAAAACGGCCAAGCTTAAATAGCCAATAGCCAGGCGGCAACCTCTCGCATGATAATATACATTTTCAATTGAATTTCATTAACGAGTGTTCCGCAATCCTATTAAAAAATGCTTGATGTGTGATTTCTGAGATATTAGCTGTGTTTATCACCAAAAAAATCCGTGCATTGAAAATCAATTTGGTTGTTTAACAAATGTCGGGTAACACTTTTTGACAAAAACTTTTGAATTTAATGAGAAAATTAAACACAATTGGATAGAACATGATTAGCACAAAATTAATGTGAATGAATCCATTTTTCATGACAAAAGGAGATATACGATTATATTGAAACATTCTATTAATGAAACAAGATGACACAAATACAATAGCATGTTGATTCTCAAACCTTATAAAAAAGAAACCGAGTGGAGATGAAAAGGACAACACCATCATTGAGCGCTTGGATGGATCAATTATGATAGTTGTATCTTGAAAGAGAATGTATAATTTAGTTAGGAATACACCACAAAACAGTGATGACGCGACGTAATATATCATCAACATTGTCTACATGTTATGAATCTCATTTTACTAGGCACCACGTGTGTATCTTATTTTTGATTGATTGGTTATATAATGTGTCACTTCCAAGTGATGCATCCATTGCATAAAATATGAGTGAGGCAACCTAGCTACTAGAGGTGGGGCATTGGACTGGAATGTAAGTAGATGATGCTATGTCATTTTTGCACATTGCACACTAACAACTTTGACCAAAACAATATGATGAGAATAAAATTCATAGGGTTTTTTGGACCATAAATCACAACAGTGACCTATTAAGGAAATGGATTCAAATATTTGACTATTTGAAAGTCTATTAAACACCTTGCAAGCTCTATAAACTGGTTAAGTTACTAGTTTAGTTCAAACCTTAACTTGTTTGGGAAACTTGAACCCGGATAAGTTTGTAAATAATCAATTATATTTAAACGGGTGACTTCCCCTTCCCGAGTTGAAAATTCTCCGATCCCAAGATAGTCTTTTCTACTTACCTTCAACACCACCTTCATGCAAGATAAATCCCCACCCATAATCAACCAATCTTATTTGAAATCATCAACATATCATCTAGATCTTGACTCTCATGATCCCCTCTTTCAACCATCAACCGTTCCATCATGTTAATCAGAAATGTTTTGTTGAGGTTGTCGATTGTTCTTTCTTAAAATTTTGAAGGAAATGAACAAAAACCACTATATGAGAGGGGACTTTTTGAAAAGACCAAAATATCAATTGAAACCTCGTTGAATGGTTAGAGCCCTCTAAAACAATTTAATAAGAAAATATTTGATTTTCAAGATATTGACTGTGTAGATCACAATAAATATTAATGCATTTGAAATTGCAGCATCTTCTTATTCTGTTGTTTAACAAATGTTAGATAATGCTTTTTTAACAAAGAACTTTTAAATTTAATGAGAAAGTAAAATACAATCGGATAGACTTTGATTAAAGCAACATTGACACAAATGGATCTGCTCCTTTTTTTTTAACAAAAGATAACCCGAGGATATGATCACATGTTAATTCTTGGACCTCAAGAAAACTTACAAGAGATCCAAAAGACGACTTGTTATTGAGCATTTAAATGGATCAATGAGCATAATTGTCCCGACGAAAGAAGAGAAAGTTTTTATGGAATAAATACACCATGTGGCAATAATGATGTGATATAACAAATCAATCATCAATTTTTGCATGCCATAAATCTCACATTATTTGGCAACATGCTTCTATGAATCTTATTCTTGATTAGTCGATAACACTGTCACGTGATAGATCCATCATATAAAAGAACCTTATATTGAAAGAGGTGGCCTAGCCACTAGAGGTGGTCCACTAGAGGGAGATGGTAGTAGAGAATGCCATATCATTTTCCTTGTCACACACTAACAACTTTGTCGAAACCAAGTTGAAACCATATAGAAAGAATAAAATCAATAGCTTCTTTTTTTAAGCCAAAAATCATGACGTGATCTACTATTAATTTATAAAGTAATGTGATGGAATTTTGTTAATTATCGAAATAATTAAATGAGTATATCACATACAAACAATTGATGAGAATTATCAGGTCCTAATGTAAATCAATTAATTATTATGGATATAACTCATGACTGATGTGATAAAACAACACCCATTTCGCATAATAATATAGTTTTACTTATCTTATTAAGGAAAGGTCAAAGTGTATTGGGATTAATTTCCCAAATGCATGAAGAAGTCCAAATTTAAGCTATGGAAAACCCCGACTTTCAAAGATGAGTTATAAAAGCCTTATCTTTTTACTCGGTAGTAGCCTTTCAATTTTTCGAAAAATGTCTCCATCCCAAGGGGTTATATTGAGGAAAGAAGTAGATGTTCAAGTTTTGTCTGCGACTAAAGTTTGGGCACCTTTCCGTCCGATTTCTTAAAGCAAATGGTAAACAATGGCATTAATCATTTTTCATTTTTAAAAGAATCTACCGATACAGGCATGAAGATCCGGCAATCTGTAAATTTAACTTATTTAAGAAAGATCCGACAAGTCACATTAACCAATAAATTTAGAATATCTATCTATTGAGCCAAAAATTCTCCAACTCCTACAATGTGAACCACCAAGGGTGTCCTTAATTGACTACTCTTAGATGAAATCACCAACATATCACCATAACCATCATATCTGCAAGCACCGCTTTGAATCATTAAGTGTGCCTTTTATGCCCATTTCTATCGTCGCATAGCTACCAATTAAATGCCGTGTCATCTGTTAGCTATGCATTTTCGTCTGAGAATTAATCGTCGGAGTCTACTATTGACGACAAGGGACTTAATCATTGTCACCAGATGAACACGTACAGGTGGATATGTTGATTCAAGTTCCAAGTTCTCGTTGTCCTTCGTCCGATGTCGTTCCCTTCGCTTTATAATCTCTCCATAGCATTCACCAGACCAAGCGAATGGCGTTCTAACAGATCGGATTAATCAAATTAATTTTGCAGATTTAGTCCCATCAAGTGGGCGTGCCGGAGTGGTTATCGGGCATGACTAGAAATCATGTGGGCTCTGCCCGCGCAGGTTCGAATCCTGCCGCTCACGCTTTTCTTCATCTTCTTTTTCCTTCCATTTTTCCCTCTTTTATAAAAGCAACTTTGTAGCCCTCCTTTATAAAAGGAACTTTGGTTTACCAAATTGGCGTATACTAACTTTGGCAAATTACAAGTATAGCTAGACATTTAATTCAACATATATAGATACGAGAAAATATTAAGTATTTAAGTTGTAGTTAACTCAGCAAAATATTAGTTCATTTATCTTGTAACACGTGTCGTACTCAAGCGCACAAGTCAAAAACATTTAAAACTCTCACAGGTCGCATTCTCTCTCTCTCTACTCGCTTTCACTCCATTGTTATTAGATGCCCTCTCTCTCTCTCTCTCTCTCTTGTTTTTCTCTCTTCTTTATCGTTGATTTCTTCCTTTTCTTCTTGCCTTATAAGGCTATGGATGCAGCTCAATTGCAGTAGCTAGCCATGGATGAACCACTCATGAGCATGCCAATGCTCAACCATGGATGTCGTCAACATCGTTCAGGCATACTCATCCATGGTCATCATCACTTTCATCGGAATCGAGGGCCACGACACCCTCATCGGCCCTCACTTGTGGCCGGTCGCCAATCATAGGCCAAAGGGAAAGAAAAGCAAAGGATAAAGAAATGGTGAAGAGAAGAGAGAAACGAAGAAGAGAGAGACAGAGGGGGTTCAGGTTTTCTGAAAAGTGGGCTCGAGTGAAGGTCTTGTGGCTGGTCACCAACCATAGGCCAAAGGGAAAGAAAAACAAAGGATAAAGCAACATTGAAGTGAAGAGAGAAACGAAGGAGAGAGAGACAGAGGGGGTTCAGGTTTTCTGAAAAGTGGGCCCAAGCGATGGACTTGTGCCGGTCATAGACCAAAGGGAAAGAAAAACAAAGGATAAAGAGACAGTGAAGAGAAGAGAGAAACAAAGGAGAGAGAGGGGTTCAAGTTTTCTAAAAAGTGGGCTCGAAAGGACTTGTGGCTAAACCATAGACCAAAGGGAAAGAAAAACAAAGGATAAAGAAACAGTGAAGAGAAGAGAGAAACAAAGGAGAGAGAGGGGTTTAAGTTTTCTAAAAAGTGGGCTCGAGTGAAGGACTTGTGGCTAGTTGCCAACCATAGGCCAAAGGGAAAGAAAAACAAAGGATAAAGAAACAGTGAAGAGAAGAGAGAAACAAATGAGAGAGAGGGGTTCAAGTTTTCTAAAAAGTGTGGCTCGAGTGAAGGACTTATGGCCGGTTGCCAACCATAGGCCAAAGGGAAAGAAAAACAAACGATAAAGAAATGGTGAAGAGAAGAGAGAAACAAATGAGAGAGAGGGGTTTTAGGGTTTCTGGAAAGAGGGCTTGTAAGCGATGGACTTGTGCATTGCTAAGGCGGCTACCTCAGCTACACCTAATATTTTCTCATATAGATATATTATAACATGCTGAATTGCTCTCAACAACAATACATAATTTTAAACTATAAAGGAATAGTCATTCTCCTCATATTCTTTTACTCATTTACTCCTTTGACTATGGTTAAGATCTGTGTTTACCTCGTTCAACATCATGAATTTTATTCAACAAAAAGAAAATTAGTTCTAATGAGTTTTCAAGGTGCAAAATTTCCAATTGTTAAAAATTTTAACATATTTTTGTAACATTTCTTGTTAGGTATTTCCTTGAGAGATTTCTATTTTTTTCTCCCATTAATGCAACGGCACAGTTGTTTATATATCATGGAACAATGATAATTATAATAATTTTCTATCTGCTCTCTAGTCTCTCTATCTATATAATGTGAGCTAAGAAATCCTTTGTTTTGCCCAAAAAGAATTATTCATATCAATTGTGAGGAAAGAAGTTGATGCTGAGGAGAAAATATTGCTTTGTCTGCTATTAAAGTTTGATCACTTTTCAGTCATTAAGTCTCAACTATTTCCCCTCACAAGTAGTCTAAGATTCCATCCTATTTCTCCGAGCAAAAGGTAAACAATGGTATTTTTTAATAACAAAGGGAATCATTATCTTTTTAATAATCTACGGCCACAACCATGAGGTTTAAGCAACCTATAAACCTAGAAAAGACTCGAAAGTTGCATTAATCAATTAATTTAGAATATCTAGTGCTTGAGCTGAAAATTCTTCAATTCCTACAATGTGACTGGGTGTCCTTAATTGACTAATCTTGGATTAAATCACCAACATATCACCAGAACCATCATATCCACGACCACCACTTTTAGTCATTAATGGTGCTTTTAATGTCTATTTTAATCACACTAAGCTACTAGTTCAACATCACATCAATTGTTAGTTATGCATTTTGGTTTGAAAATTAATGACGAGAGGCTATTTTCGACGACTAGGAACTTAATAATCGTCACTAGATGAACACTGACAAGAGAATATATTGGTTCAATTTCCAGGTTCTCATTGTCCTACGACCAATATTGTTTCCTTCTCTTTGTAGTCACTCGAGAGCATTCCCTAAACTAAGGAAATGATTTTTATTTATCCCGCAACAGGTCCAACCAAGTGGGCGTGCCGGAGTGGTTATCGGGCATGACTAGAAATCATGTGGGCTCTGCCCGCGCAGGTTCGAAACCTGCCGCTCACGCTATTCCTTTTTCTTCTCTTTTATTCTCCTTGGCAAATTACGAGTATAGCTGGACATTTTACTCAATAAATCTATAAAGACGTACGATAATACGCTCTTCTTCTTTTTTTCTTTTTTCTTTTTCGCATTTTTTCCTTTTTTAAGAAAAGGAACTTTGGCTCATTTGAGTACAATTAGGATTTGTGCTTAACCTTTGTCAACGTCACGAGTTTTGTTCAACAAAAAGAAACATTAGGTTGGATGAGTTTTCAAGGTGCAAATTTGCAATTACTAAAAATTATCAACATTTTGTTGTAACTTTTCCTGTTAGGTATTTCCTTGGAAGATTTTCATTATTTTCCCTCATTAATACAATAAACATAGTTGATTATATATCACGGAACAATGACAAAGGTAATATTTTCTAACTATTCTCAACTCTCATATGTGAGTTTACACAGACAAAAAGATTCACCTCCATGAGATGCCATGGTCATGCTACTGATTGACTTTGCAAATTAATGTCAGTATACTTAATCTTGCTAGAAAAGAATGTTCAGAGCTATGGCTTTCGACAAGTTTAATACCAAGCCTAACGTCACTTTAAAAGTATTCTTAAACATTCAATGTTGCATGAATGATATGTGTAGCTTTATAATTGTAATACGTTTGCCAGTCAACCATTTAAATGTAAATGTAGAAACTATTCATATATAAATCAATGGATATAATAAAAATATTTCTAAGAAATATCATTTGCATACGAAGTTGGTAAAAATTTTACCGTAAAATTGCTCAGTTCTTTTCTCGTTTTGCTTTCCATCTTCTACCGGGTAAACGCATAAATCGCAAGACTCAAGTAAACGACCAGGCCCAGAGGGACCAAGACCACCAGTGGCACGATCGCAGCCACACTGTACCCACTCTCACCACAACCCAAGGTCCCCAACTTCATCTGCACCAGGTTCACCAGCGCCATCGTCAAGAACCCCGAGCCAGCTGCCGACCCGAGCGCCGAAGCCGCCATCCCCGCCCTAAAGGCCACCGTGTTCACGTGCCCCATCGCCGCCCGGCCATGCGCCTCGTCCCCACCTTCTTGCTGTTCTTCTTCGGCGATGGCCCTGCTGATCTTGATGGCCTGCTTGAGAGCCAGGGCGACGAGGCTTGAGAAGAGGAAGCAGCTGAAGGAGTACACGTGGAAGGTGACGAGGCCCTCCGCCAAGGCAGCGCCGGGCCTGCAGGAGGTGCGGATCCCGGGGAGCTGGCCGCCGGTAGGGGAGGCGGAGAGGCCGAGGAAGAGGGCGACGGTGAAGAGGGAGTTGACGTTGACGATGCCGTCCAGGGCCATGATATGGATCCTGGTGGACGACGACAGGCAGCGCGATATGAACCTCGACGTGGTCTCGAGGCACGACGCGGATGGAACCGAGAAGACCGACGGCATCCTCTGCTTTGTTCTTCTGCTCATATCATCGGCATTTAACAATGGCATATGAAGCCAAGGAGTGAAGAAATCCATAAGAACACGAGAAGGGTTGCGTCGAAGTGAGAGCCTTTCGGCATGGAAGCTGGCCGAAGTGACGTGCCTTGGCCGGGAGGATGCGGTTGCTTGATCGATGCCGTGGAATTTCGGCTTTTTTTTCGGACTTTCTTTTGGAAAGGAAAAAAAGTCGCGGGAACGAGAAATAATATGGGAAAAAAAAAGAGAGTTTTTTTTGGTAAAGAAAAAAAAAAAAAGAGTTTAAGTTGGAGATAAATAAAAAGGACGTAAATCGCCGTTGCCGGGGATCGAACCCGGGTCACCCGCGTGACAGGCGGGAATACTCACCACTATACTACAACGACGCTGACGTTAGGCTGCTCGATAAGTAATATATTATTTTTTACGCCTGGAAAGGAAAGATTTTCTAACGTGACACGTACTTAGACGGGACAGGCGATTTCCCCGTGCAGGCCGGGACAAGGGAAAACGAAAATACGAACGTTTGAGGATGCGCCACGATGCTCATCGTGTTCGCCCCGTTTGTTAGGAAGAAATAGTCAAAAAAAAATCGTGCGTGATCGCGTCTCGGTCCCCTTATTGGTGTAAATGAATCCTGAATTTGCATTAAAAAAATGCGGCCGGACCATAAATATTACAAATCTGTACAAGTGCTCACCCTAATCGATGTCTAAAAATAATATAATTGCCCGATTGAGCTTGTCAATCAAGCAAATTTGGCTCAATAGGCTCAACAAACTTTGGGATGTCATAAACAATCATACATAAAAAAAACCGTGCCCACTTAACCACAAGTCAAATTAAACATTTCAATACACAACGATTTGGGTGACACATGGCCGACTCATCCCAATGGTCACCTTTGTTACATTCATTTTTTACCCTTCGAACCTGGGCGAGGCCATCACACAATTAGATTTATGATCACCTTTAACAAGCAAAGGCGCCTCTTTATTTATTAAGCCGGATCGAAATTCTCAATTGCTCAGGCACATATACCATGGGGGAAAGCGGGGTTTAAATATGGAAGAAAAAAAAGAGTAACATGCTTAAAGCCAATCATTGAACGTGCTGTGAAAAGAAACCACATGAGCATCAAGTTCAATTCTTAAAGCCCGTCATTTTAAAGAATTGTTTCTCTTACTTGAAGCAGTCAACAGTTCATTTCCTTCGAATTTCCCATGTTTTGGCATTCCCAACACCCCCCAAACAACAACAACAATAATAATAATAATATTGTCGCGGTAAGAAAAATTGAAAACTAAGTTAGGAGGGGTCAAAAGGAAGAAAGGTCGCAATCCGATTATCTGTAATCTTCCCCCTTTCTTCGATCAATTTAAAATGGATCTTAATAGTGCACACAAAATAAAATAAAAAGTACACATTTACGTCATTTGTGACGATACCATGAGTTTTGTGACATAGCATTACATTCTCCTTCACGCAAGAGATGCACAACCAGACTTAGTAGGTTGAAGATTCCAAATCAGCCTGGAATCTGCTTAATCAATTTATTATTTCAACCCCCCTTAATTAATTAATTATTCAATCAATCAATCATATAATTTTGCTAGCAGATCATGAAACAGCCGACCCTAAAAAGATTCACATTCCAATTTGACAGCCTAACCAAACACAACCCGGCTTTATATTTTAAAAAAAAAACATAATAAAAAATTAAGGAAATAAAGCGATTGGTCTTGTAATTAAATTTTATTGATATTGCCAACTGAAACTCCTTGGGGGGTCAACCAATTTGGTAATGTGCAATTGTAGCCCCGACCTCGTTGTGGGAGTATAAAATCCATGACAGGTGGAGATACTATGATGATATATATTTGTTGTAGAAGATGATAAATAAATTTGAAAAAGGGGAAAAAAATAATTAACTCCAGTTTATTTTGGTAAGGAAAAGAAATCGATGCAATCCCGACAAATGGCAAGCGAAATTGCATGTCTGGATTAATATACCTTCTTTATTCAAGGGTTCCACGTTGGACCCTCCAAAAGGAAAATGACAAACAAGCGCGAATTCTTTTTTCGAAGAAAAATTTAATTAATAGATATCTAGCGATATTGACGCGCAAATAAAAATACGTAAAATACGAATATATGTGCAGACGCTCAGTTTATTGTGAAAGTTCAGTCGAATACAAGACCAAGGTTATCCTGTTTTCCTACGAATTTCCTCGTTGAAACATCATGGCTAGTTGACTTTTTAAAAATTAAATTTGTTTTGTACTGAGCAGTTTCTCCTCAACCTTCTTTTCAATACTATGATTTCTAACCCCTGTACAATTGAAGAAAATGAAACCATTTCCGTCATCAATGCGTTCGGACAATTGATGGGACGTCAGGACTGTATATAAGAAAGGCATCATTCTGATAGGTTCATGTCAAGGAATCGAGAAAATACACAGACGGAGGAAGGAAGAAACATCTTCTAAAATGACGAAATTAGGAACAGTTCTATCCATTGTTTAACGAAGTCTCTTCGATATCGGATCGACCAAAGCTAGTTAACATAACTATAGAATGACCTCAGACCACAACGGGATAACTTTTGGCCCCGTAAAATAAACCAAATAGACTCCTTTTTATACTTCATGGTAGTGTCCATGTCATGCTCTGGTGCCGCCCAACGATCATGCACCTGGATTCGGCCAAATTTCGGGCCAGAGAACTTGATTAGATAATTTATAGCAGTAGAATGACCAAATTAAAAAAAACTAGAAGTGTAGGGACTCGATTTACAAAAACGTAAAAGTATAGAAAAGGAAGTTAAACATTAGTATCCAAAGCAAGTCATGGGAATTCAAATCGCCCTAATAGGAATCTCACCCTTAGCTAATCTGTCGACGGAGATAAGGTTGTAAAAAAGAAAAAAAAAATGATCGATGATGTCTAACATAGGAAAAATAGGTAAAACCGGGTATAAATTTGGCCAATTATGGCAACGTTTGTTCACGCAGGAATCACCACGAGTCCATTATTCTAATTATGAGAATTTTCCTTTTCTAATTCTGGCGCCTTCCTCGATTTACCTAATTAATGATTGCTTGTTGACACTTATATCCTTTCGTGTGCCCTATTTTCCGTTGACAAAGAAATAAAAAAACACCTCATCGCAAGCTTTCTTTAATTTCGGTGACATGACTTTCGACCTAAAATAATAGAAAATCGGAAGCATTCGTGTGATTTTTCGTGTATGCGCATGCGCGTCTTTTTGACCGGCGCCGTTCTCGAATTTTTTTATAACAAGAGGCTTAGGCTCCGTTCGTTTAACTAAAAATAATTTAGGAAAAAACGTTTTTCAAATTTTTCGACGTAAAATGAATTTATTGGGGAAAATAATTTTCATAAAAAAAAAAATCTTCTAGATTAGGGGAAAATATTTTTTTTCACTTTTAAAAAGCGGAAAACATTTTTCTCACTTAATCTCTTTTATTTCAGATCTCCACAAGTCCTCACTTCCTCCTCCCATTTCTTATTCTTCTTTTCTTTTTTTATTCGAATTATTTTTTAATTTTCTTTTTCTTTTTTTTAATTTGAATTATTTTTAATTTTATTTTCCTTTTCTATTTCTTTTCTTTTTCTTTTCTTTGTTTCCCATCTTCTTCTTTTCTTAGCTAGTCGTCGGCCGTTGCTTCAGGCTTAATCGTCGATCTCAAGCTCGTACTCTACACTCTTGCATATCATTTTTTTTATTTACTCTATCCCAAAGTTGTACATTGCTCAAGCAAATGTCTCTACATACTTTATTTCTTTTATAACACAAAAGACACAGGGGGAGAACGTGTCACTCAACTAGAATTGTCACTCAACTAGAAAATTCTCATTAGGGTTGTATATGCTTTGCTTCTTTTCTTTTTTACTTCTTTTAAAAATTCATACGAACATTTTTTTTGAGTAGATGAGTGTTTAATGACAATGGGGAAATAAAGATATGAACTAAGTTTGCATGGATTTAAAGGTAAGTTCATATTTGATGGATTTATAGGTCGGTAAGTGATGCGTGCCTAAGTGGTGAAATCTTATAAAATATTTTCCTTACCGAACACTGAAAAATATTTTCTAGAATTGACCAATTTTCCATGAAACGAACGGACCCTTATTGGTGATTTCATCACGTGGGTTTTGTTGGCGCTGATCATTGATTATTTACGGGCCACGAACTAATTATTATTCTTCATGAGTTTCTGAAATTCGAAATTATTAGACAGTTGGAAACATAAGCTAGCTTGTAACTTCGAAAGATTACTAACCTTGGTTGATAAAAATCTACCTTGCTACATAATATAATAAGGATGGCTTATAATATATATATATATATATGTGTAATTTTAAATCTATGCCATGTCAAATTGTCAAGATATCTTTTATGGTGATTAATTCTTATTCATTTTATATTAAAACCCTCAAATTTTCTTTTATTAATGAAAAGAGAGTATGTTTTGGACACAACTTTCCATAATCTAATTCAAAATCATTAGAGCATTCGTCTAGATCCATCAACTATATAGTAAACTATTAACTCCTATCGACATTTGATGTGGCTCTCCTCCTTCAAATGATACAGTATGATATTTACTGTAAATAAGGTAAATTTATCAAACTTTTCAATCTCAAAATATTTCCTAAAAATGCCATGAACTATTTCCTTGGCACACCCTATGTACTTGCCCTACAAATCATGATAGACGCCGATGATTTTAGACAGGATTATGGCCAATGACCAGAATCTTCAGAGATGGAGACAATTGTCAACTAGTCTCCTATATGGAAAATGGAGTTGTTTTGTTAGGAATAATAAAATTTCGATAAGGAAAAATGACATAAATAGTCCATGAACATTGACCCAATTTGTGATATAATCGATGAATTTTTAATTTGTTCAATGTGGTTAATGAACTTTAGCACAATGTGCAACGTGGTCACTAAAATTTTGGTATGAGTTCAATTTAGTTCCTAAGTTATATGAAAATGTTCAATATTGCCACTAATCTCAAATTAATGAAATGACACTATTTGACATTTTTATATAGTTTAAGGATTATATGTAGCATATGTTAAAATTATACGGATCATATTGAACAAATTAAAAATTCAAATGTCACATTATATATTGGGATAAAATTTATAGACCACATTGTACATAACTATTTTTGTATTATCCCTTTCCGATAACTATATCTAACATTTTTCCTTTAGCTGTTTTGATAGAATTTACCTATTTTAGTCATTTGGAGGTGGACCCCATATCTGAAATTTGACTTTCCAAATTGTATTGAGGTAACAATTTATTTTGGTGTAACGGTACAAAATAGGAATATAAGATTGTCGAGATAATTGCTATGTAACTACACTAATATCTCACGTTCCAAATATAAATTAGATTGGTCTTATCTTATAACCATTTAAAGCTATTTCTTTAAGTGGTTAGAGCATGTAAATATTCTCTCTCTTTTTTACTAATACCAGACGAATAAAGTAAAAAAGAAAAATGTAGATTACACGTTAAGAAAAGTAAGTAATTGAAGATTTAGTCCACTTTGAAAGATAGACTTAATTTCTTGTAAATAGAAAGAAGGATTTAATTTACCAAAAAAGACGAGAAATATCTAACTTTCCAATATTGAAATGTATTTGTTTTTAAAATCACGAGTTAATTGCAAAGATTTGCCCCTCGTTTGATATATTATCATTACGGTTCATTTATTATAAAGTACACGTTTTTCCACAAAATTTATTCATGGAGATTTTGAAAGTAAACTATTTTATTGATTTGGTTTATTATATGTAGAAGTATCGTATATCGTTGCTATTTTTATTTTTTTAATGTTACATACATTCATGCGCTCTTTAGTCTTTTGCTAGTAAGCTCAAGAGAGAATAGAGAATATAACAATCGAATTTAAAACACTTGCGAGTACAAATGAGATCACTAATTCACAACTATTTACTTTTCCGGCGCAATTGGTTTTTAGAAACAAATAAAGTAATTTTAAAACAAATAATCCTTGACCATACCAAAAAAATAAATAAAATTGTTAGAGCACATGATTAATGAGAAAATGAGATTACAAGTGTCATAACTTTCACACGGGACTTACTTAAGTACATTAATATTTTCTTTTTCAACTTAAACACCATAATTTTTTTGATTGCCTGAGTGCAATAACTTACAATGCTTACTTAAGTGGCACGGCTTTTCCAAAACATTCACCACAAGTGCTATATCACATAAGATTCCAAACACTTGGGCGAAAGTTTTTTAAAAAACTTTACACTTAAGCGATTGATTAAAAATCGTGACACTCGAGTGAACATCATTTTAAAAGTTTTGGCATTTAAGTACTCGAACATTCACCGCTTAAGGTACTTAAGTAAGCATCGTATAAAAGTTACGACACTCGAAGTATCATTGATTAATAGCATGCATACAAACGTGTATTTTTGCGAGCAGAGTTTTCACATAAGACATCTGGCTTGATCTCTTGCTTAGCACTACCGGACAAGCTCGCCATACATTAAGTAGGCCCGGTGGCCGTGTGCACACGTTGTACTCAATCATTTTAAATAATAAAAAAACGTTTAAGGAGAGAGTTCACGGGGCTCCGATCTTCTTCATGGTTAGTGGGTAAAAGAAAGGGTAGTGAATGACGGGTGGTATATATATAATATCTTTAATATGTTCCACCTATCCTTCTGTTTCCACTTATCACGCGGCATACACAGGGTCTTCATTTCCTAACATCGAGCTAAAATTCATCGATCCTTTTGTTTTTGCATGCTTTGGTACGCAACATTAAAAGCCTCGTGTTGCCTGGGTCCCAACGAAGGAGACGATAGAGGTAAAGGGAGTGTCCAATCGAGGAGGAGGTGGAACTTCTTTTGAAAATCAAGTCTCTTTTTGATGAGGTGAAAATAGATAAAATTAAGAAGTTCTTTTTTAAAGTTCATTTTTGCTATTTAATCTATTCGTAGTGATTACTTTATTCAAAATGATGACTTTTTTAGAAATGGACTTTTTTCATATCTGTAATTGCCTGTTGAATATGAGTGTACGTTTTCACTTTATGTGAAGCCATAGGAAAAGATAAGCTTCTTATTATGGTTCTCGCTAATCTTTTCCCAATTCGATTGAATAATTCAATTTTTTTTTTGAAAAAATAGGTCTAATTCTTCAATCTCTCATATTTTCTCTGTAATTATTATTTTTTTTTTTTTTTTTCCCACAACAAATCTTATACTCTTTTGCTAGTTTTCCAAAAGCAGATACCAAGGAGATACACTTAAGAAATTATGACTACGCTCGTTCCTCTCACTTATTTTTTTGTAATCCCATCATCAGATCACCTCAACAAACATAAATCCCATCTACCAACCTAAAACACATTTCAAAATTTGAAGAATCAAATAAAATCTCCTCACATTTAAATTCCCTGTCGAAAGCGCGTGCGAACATTCTAGTACACCTCAACAAGAACCAAAGGAAAAGGCTAGTATATCCTCAGTTACCCTTTTCAAGATCCATTTCAACTTACTCAAAATGATTTTTTGTCGTCATAGCTTCGATTTAAAATTATTCAGAATCATCAGCGACGAACTGTAGAAATATCTCCCTCTCCCTCTCCCGCTCCCCCGCTCCCGCTTGCCCATCCATATATTCACAGAAGAAGCAGAGGCCCAAAGTCAGGGGAGACAGAGACAACCCTAATAAAGTACCTAGTACTGATCTCCCTCTGTTTCTCTCTCTCTCTCTCTATAAAGCTTTTATGGCAGAGCCCTGTTTCTCCTGACCCTAGGAACTCCGTTAGGCCCGAGGCGGGCGAGAGTCCCGCTTCGTTCATCGAGCATCATCATCTCGCCAGCGTCTCTTCTGGGTCGTGCTCGGTCTCCTCCCTGCGCGAGCGGGTAATGATTGCTCCTTTGTCCGAACATCAAGCAAGAACTCTCCCCCCCTCATCATCGTCAATCATCTTCATCCCGAGCCCACCCCCGAGGTTTTTAAAGAGGGAGGAGGAACGAAACAGAGAGGAGATCTGGGATCCTCATAAATATATCTCCTCTCGTGCTTCAACTCAATGCCATTTATGATGGCTGCTGACCTACATCGAGCGCAGTTATTGCTCCCTCCCTCCCCCTCCTCCTCCTCTCTATTTGCCCCCGAGCCCCGCTCCCTATCTTCCGCGGAGAACAACCGCAGGCCGTACGGGGATCACCGCCGCTCCGGGTCGAGCAGTCCGTCCATGTCGGGTTCCGGGATGACCACGCCGTCCGGGTCCGAAGTGACGACGGAGAGCAGCTACGGGGACGACGACGACTATATGGCCGAGCTGACCCGCCAGATGGCTCAGCGCATGCTTCAAGAGGACGACGACGACATCGATCGCTCTGTTCTGAGCCCGGTACTTATTTAATTCCTTTTGAAAAATATTCCCAGATGAAAAATGAAGGAAAGTCGGGATTTTTTATGAATCGCGTGTTGATTTGCAGGCCTGGGGTTTGGCCGGTTCGCCTCCATCGACGCTCTGGTCGGCTTTTGCTGCGAACCAGAGCAGCAAAAATGCCTCATTTCCAGAGAGCGACCGTGCGTGGGACATCTCGCAGGATCTCTCCGACCAGTTGGTGAAGATGATGAGCCTCGACGAGCAAGAGCCTCAAAATCACAACTTTCGCCAGAATCTTTACGATCCTGCTGCTCTGGACAACGCAAGTTCGGTCCATCCCCCAAGTCAAGCTCTTTCAAACGGTGAAACCATGGCCAGCGAAGTAAGGACGGATACCGTTGTGAGTCAGGTGACGATTTGGTATGTGCTGCTTGTGTTTCGTTTTGACCATTTGCCTTGGCTTGTTTGTGCTTTGCAGTTCGATCGGGTCCAACTGGAGCGGGTCGGGAAGCAAACGCGGCCCAAGAACCGGAAAAAGCGGGGTGGCAACGGGGGGGCGGCCACGGCAAGGGCCGCGCCGTCTTCTTCGCCGATGACCCAGCGGCAGGCCCAGCGACAGGAGTTTCGGCGAGCGGGTTCGTCGGGCATGAGAGCTGTATTCCTGGGTGGGTCCGGTTCGGGAAACGGGTCGAGCGGGACTGGCGTGTTCTTGCCCCGTGGAGCGGGCAACGACCCTCCCGAATCGCGCAAGAAAACGAGTAAGATCCTTGAAAACCCGAAAACCGGTTCTGTTTTTGGATTCGGTGGAGTACTTCCGTGATTTCCTCTTTCCTCTGTTTTCTTTTGGAGGTTTTTCTTGAACCAATCTGAGCTTTCGGTTTCGCCTGTTTGGTTATCCTCTGTTTCCTGAGTAGTTGGAGTGGTTAGGGAATTGGAGTGGAATATCACCCGTCCAATATTCCGTCAATTTTTTGAATCTTTCTCTTATTCAGATGTGACTTGTTTCGTTCTTGTTAGTCCCCACTTTCAAAAGATTCCCCTGAGCCTCAAAAGAAAAATACAAAACAAAATCAACATTTGCGAGCTGGAATCTTCTTCCCTGGCCCACGTGCCAGATTTTTCTTCCTTTGCTGCTGTTGTTAATTCCATAGCTCTCCATTTCAATGGTTTAACAGTTCTGGATTGCTAAGAATCCGCGACTAATGTCAAATGACGGAAAGCAAATCTGATGTTACCGGTGCAACTTCGTGTGTCTTAATAGGATGCTCAACAGTTCTGATACCAGCTAGAGTTGCTCATGCCTTGATGGTCCACCACGACAAGATGGGCACCCAGTCGCGGCCGGGCGTTGGTTACTTTCCTCCGAAGCATGGTATGACAGCTACATGACATAATTACTCGAGTTTGTTACTTCCAGTGGTCCGTAAGATGATGATCGGATCTAGTGGGATAAGGCTTTAACCGTTGTCCGCCGTTACATTGTACCGGCTTCGGGGGGTCTATCAGCTACTCTTCAAATTCAGGAATATAATCGCGTTGTTTGACACATCGGGCATTACGCAATTGCCCTTTCAAATTCGGGAATATAATTAATTCTCATGTATACTCTTACTAATTGCTCGTCTTTACGCAAATCAAAAGCTCTGCCAGAATTAGAAGTGTGACTTTTGCTCTGTTTTCATTTATCTTGCAGATGCTGCTACGAGTGGGAGAAGTACTGGCCCGTTTCTCCAGCAGAAGTGCCAATCCGAGGCGGTGGCACCTGATCCAAACCAAGGCGATTTAGACCTGCCTCAAGAGTGGATGTATTGAAGCAATCGTCTTCTAGTCCCAAACCTGTGGGAAGTTCCTTCAGCTAAAGAACAGTAGACAATGGTTTTTAGAATAGAATGCAGAATAAAGGAGTGAAACGAAAGACAAAAAGCCTCCTTCTTTTAGTCATTTAGCGGGAACCGATGGATGATGCAGGCAGAGCAGATGAAGAAGAAAGCGACAAGCTCGTGAAGGATATAGTCTGCGTGAATGCAATATGATAGTGGTTGCTGTCAAAAACGGTGGAGAAGGAAGTTAGGTGTAAATAATTGAGTGAAAAGGCTCGAAATGAGGCTTTTTGTCTGACTGCTTGGCTGGATCGCCAACGAACCAGTGCCTGGGATGCTGTTTTTCTATGAAGTTGCCCTTGAATAAATTATTTATGTGCTGGTGATGGCTGCGGGTGCTGTTTGTTTACTTGTTTCTCTCTCTCTGAACTTTGGAATATCTGTCACGGACGATGATTGAATTTGGTCAAAGATGATGTCTTTGTCTCGAAAGAGCGATGCGGACCAACCGTCCTTTGGTCTCAAGGGCGTGTGCCGGTGTGTTAGGTGAGCAACTTCGGGACGATGTAGGGAGACGGTTGAGTATGCGTTGGTGCATGATGATAAGCTTTGCGGCTCTCATCATTTGTCTTGAACCGGTCCTTGCTTCTTTCCCGCGCGGACTGGTCGGAACTTGTCGGGTGGAAACTCAGGTTCCCACCTTTTCCCACGTCAGTTTGACTCTGTTTTAAGCTCGCGAGAAAGTCTAGAAACACACCTTGGTTACACGTTAGCTTTACTGTGCCGGGTGAGGATGTCTTAACAGCACATTACAACAATTGGATCACCAATATTCACTATTCAGTCGTTTGTGATCCGCCGATGTTACATCATAAGGACATGTTCCCTTCGGTTACGTAATTGATTAGGTCCTATGGACTTTGAGACTCTAAAGTCTCTTGGTCAAACGCAAATGATGTTTGGTTCATTTTTTGCTTAATTTTGGGGAAATACAACTGCATCTCCAAAAGATTTGAATGGTTTTTAGCTCAATTTGGGAAGTTGCATTCTCGGAATGCAAATCTTGACCCTAAAGTTCATCTTTTTCGTGATTATTCATCTGCTCCATGATTTGCAAGGAGAAGCTGAACAAAGGCTGACGATCGCATGCGCCAATGACTGCCACCACTGCCTAAGGGGTTGCCTGACCCCTACGACCGTTGCCTAGGGGTCACGACCACTCTGCGACCACCGCCTAGGCCGAACTCCATTGGAAAAAAAAAATTAAAAGCCTTTTTAAAAAAATTAGCAAAAGTCCTTTACAAAATGTAATTTTTACCGTACGGCATTTAAGCCAAAGTCATTTCCAAATGTGCTTCAAAATTATAATTTACCAAACACTATTTGCATTTCGGAAAACTCTTTTGACTTAAAGATATTTGCATTTTTCCAAAAATATTTCCTTAATTCCTGTAATTTTTATGCAGTATCACTGCTTGCGGTCATGTAGGTCACCAATTCCTAATTATGCCGTCAGTGCGATTTATTTCGTGACGCTAATGAATTTATTTAATCTTTAAAAAGTCGTTGCTCAAGATCTTTTGCAATTTCCAAAGACCCTTTCATCTTTTAAGTGCATCCATATCGATTTGCATGTACTACTATAAGGAAACTGGATCTTCACAGTCAATTAACTAAATTTTGTACGTCAATTTGATGCATTGCAATACGTCCGATTGTTCATACCATCAAGTGATACAAATATTGGACCATTTAAATGGATTTTCACGTGTATACTATGTGATTCACAATTTTTTTTCGTCATATATGATTCAAGAGGTTCACTGCCTTATTTGATAGATAATATGATAGTGCTAATTATGAAAAATCATTTATTATCATCCAATATTTAAATAATTATATCTACTGAAATATTCCAAGAGTCGATAATTACCTAAATATTATTTTAGTGAGGAAACTTTTTTACTCGAAATTTATTAAAGATTTACATTATCTTTTTATTTTGCAATTAGATTCCAATGTAGATTACACCATAGGTTCAATATATTTTATCGCTAACTAGTTTCGATCATCAGGTTATGATAATACATGAATATATTTTCAACATATATGGTCGATCGCAAATGAAAAATTAATCGGAAGTGTCTTGCGAGAGTTTGAACCCTAAATTTACGATTGATAGGCCATTTCATACATCAACAAGAATTTACCATCACATATTTTATTTATGTCTCATTTGTTTCACAAAAAAGAATGATTTGAAAAATGTTTTACTACAAATGAACGCTTGTATCACTAAAAAAAAAGAATGAATCATAAGTATTTTTGTGGACGAATACATAAATTGTTATCAATAATGATAATATTTTTTATTAACTAATTATTTCTAGTAATAGAAATGATCACTTTAGGAAGGTATTTTTCATACTATTTATTTTTCACGAAATGATGATCACATGCATTTATATGAATGGATAGACCAGAAGGAAAATGGGCGGCAATAACTTTTTAGGGATATTTGTTTCCTTATTTAGGTTTATAAGCAGGAGGGAAATTGGTGTAGCTTTTTATTTCCTTTCACAGCCGAAGAGAAGTTGATAGACATTTAGATATCGCAATCTTCTTTCATAATTATCCTTATTTTAACAAAAGTGAATAAGGCAGAGGACACTGAAATCTATTAAATAAAATGAACTTCACGTCGAGGGTTTTTAATTTTGTTTTCTTTCTCTTCTTCTGATCCGATTTCTTTTCTCTTCTCTTGCCTTTCAGTTTCTTTCATTCTCACTTAAAAATTACCAAACAATTTTACATATACTAATGGTGTTTTTTTTTTTTTATAATATCAATAGATATCTAAAACTCTTTGAACACCTGACCAGTCCTTATAAGGTAACTCAATAATTTCTTCTCAATCATACCGCATAATTTTACACTAGAACACAACATGTGGCATGATCGTGCTGTTACACGAGGTACCATTTCACAATCCGATCCGATCCTCATGCAATGATTCTCGGTTCGAAGAGCGGGACCATATATAATATCATCACGCCACCCAGATATCAGGAGAGGGCGTCTATGGAGTCGGCTGGTCCCAGCACGACACGGCGACAGTTGTGATTTGACGACTCCATCTCCGACAAATTAGGAGTCGCTATACGGTTTCGGCTGGTCTCCAGGTCCCAGTATCCATGTTCTCTCATCAATCAACGCCATACGAAACGCCATGACAGACCCTCCACTTTCTTCCTAGTTCAACCGCCACGATGACCTCTACTTCGAAGTCGAGGATATTGCAGTTACATCGGCAACTCATGCAGATGACAAGGAAGACTGCGCACCAGCAAAGCTGGCAAGCTGGCAATGTCCTTTTCCCTTTCTCGTTTCTGTCCTTTGCGAGACGGACCCGCCTCCCGTGTTCTTCGGTCCGACTCGACTTCCGGGGCAAGTTGGTGGAGAGCTTTCAGTGTGCAAATTTCGGCTGAGGGGTCAATGAAAGAGTCGAGACTCTTTGCCCTTTCGAGAAGGCGATGATTAACGTGTTGAGGACTCGAAAAGTCGTCGGTGCCTGAAGAGATGAAGATCTCGTATTTCCTTTCTTTTTGATTGCGGAGCATCTGACGAGTGACTGCTGATTCTTTGCACATAGCTAAAGGCAGATTTGAATTGAAAATCATTGCTCGAGTTGAGCGCTTTACTAGCTAAGGTTTGCTGCGCGCGGGCAATCTTGATATAATCATGTCACTTAACATTTCTTTTCCGCCCATAAATGTAACATTTTGAACAAATACAATATCAGGGAAATAGCTAATATATTTGACTTTTGACCTTAGTTAATAACCCGACCAAAAAACCTCAGTTAATTAGAATTCTGCTGATAAAATATACAAATTTCGAAGACAAATGTATAAATGAGCAAAATTAAAAAGTAAGACTAACTAAAAATCAAATGATGATATTGAATCATCTTTTTGAATCATTTTATTATAGCAATCTTCATAGATTTGAGCTGCTCATATCCCTTTATTTCAACATGGACTATCGTCGACTTATTTGGTCGAACCATTGCTTACTAATTCCAGCAATTCGAAACATCATAATGCATTTTGCTTAGCTGTTCCTTGTCCACTTTTATTTTTGTATTCACATTCTATGCTATTTAGTTAAGTTCAATCGTGTCACGTTATTATCTAATTAAAATAACTTTCCATTTTCACTTAAGTATTTCTCAATCTTTTTGAAGCAGCTTAACTTTAAATCTATGCTGTAACATCTTTACATAAAACTTTTACTTGGCTTTTTCAACCGAATATTGTAGAATTATCATGGTATATATGTCGACAAACGAGACTCATGCGATCTTAGCCGGTTCATCTAAATGTCTAAAGTAAATTTTCTCAAAGTCATTCAATTCATTAATTTCGAAATGCAGTCGGCCCAATATTGCGACACAAAACTTGCACAAGGCTCGAGTTGAAGTTGGCTAGAAGAGAGAAAGAGGGAGAGTTGGACCGTGCAAGTTGCGACCAAAGAAAGATCGGGGCCCGCAATCCTCTCGCTTTACGATCCGAAGTGGGCGGGCTTGGTTTGGGCTTAGTTATGGCATAAAAACCTGTAGAGAAGTGCTGGTATAAGTTAAATAAATGAAGTGCTCCTCTCCAATGTTCCAAGATGATTCCACCAGCGGTGGCAATACGAAGAGTTTGAACGTCCCACATAGGAAAAGAGGCAAGGACATGGCAACAAAGCCATTCGGAAAACAACAGGTCATCTCCGAGGAAAATTCACGCAGCCATGTGGTAAGCACAGAGCGAACTATTCTTTCGCCTTTTACTAAAGAATACCGTGTGCTTGCCACAATCAATGGCATACGCTTATTTTTGGAGGGGTTTCCTCAACTGAGGAAGCTCCTAAAATATTGAGTCTAAGGACCTTTCCTTCGAGGTAGGTGTTCTTTAAAATCACGGAATCCTGTACCTAAGGGTAGAATGAAGTTTCAACACCCGCATTTTCTGGAGTGATGGATGACTCTTGAGTGTCAGGAGCATAAACCACAGAAGAGACTTTGTTTGGAGTCATATCTCCGTCAGAGTAGGCTTAAAACCGCAAGCGCATACTTCTTCCCTCGTGGGTATAAGCCAACCTTGAGAATACAGAGAGGCTTTGCCCCTCCGCGGATTAGTAGCAAAGGCATGTAGAAATAGCATAAGATGGCAGAAATGTCTCCAAGTCTTAACCATTGTTCATGCGACCTCAATTTTATACCCTCTCGATTAACGGGGTATATGTGACTATCTTCAAGTTGTAAGGGCTTTAAAACCACAGAGAGCCCATTTACGGAGGCCTTCCTTGCTGAGAAATAGTCACCTGCGGCAACGCTGGACTCGGAGGAAGAGGAAACTGGAGCATGATAGAGGCTTTCAACAGAGAACACCGCGTCCGCACACTCGCAATCCCCAGAACTTTCAGTCTTGAAAACTGGGCTGTTGGCTTTGAATCAACATTATTACTGTACCAGTTCGTGCTTCAAAAATGCGTAACCTATGGCGCACCTGTTTCTTGCAAATGCTGTCCTCGTTAAATATAAAACGGTTGAACTCCAATTCAGTTTAATCGGCTTTGCTTATTCATATATAGAGTGGTATTTACCATCTGTGGGGTTCTTTCATATGGGTACCGACGAATGAGCAAGAGTGATAGGATCGTGGATTCTCGCTTGACACCAAGTTTCTAATTTTCGAGTTTTCGATTGTTCTCTGTCTCGTAAATGGACTGGCGTTCAATCCCCACCAACTAACAAATAACACACAACACATAGATCAATTGCTTTCTCTGAGCTAAGCCCAGCGACAGCAGAAACTTTCTTTATAATGGGATTCGAACTCTAAACCAAAATCCGCCATATTTGAATCTGTTCCAATCGTCTATCATCTCAACTCTCCACCGGAGGCTTTCAGGAGTCTTCCAAGTCTGCCATTGTTCTTTCGTTTTTTTGGCGAAGAGAAACAGGGTAAAGGAGTCCCACATCGGCATATTTAAGGAATCACGGAGCAGAGCAGGGAACAAAGGAGGAGGCGAGGCGATCGAAAAAAGCATACCTTTCTCGGCCTTTTGGCTAAGATCAAGTGTAGTATCTGTTCTTATCAGTTTAATATCTGATACGTGGGCAATCATAGATTTTTTGAGGGGGAGAGGCCACTACAGTAGCTTGCTACTGGGCCTCTCGCGCGTCGCTCGGGCGTTGCACTATTGTCCTTGCCCGGCGCACCCCACCCAAGCCCAGTCTAAATGATTAGCTTCTCTATTATTAGCCTCTTTAATTATAGCGTTAGCTGTAACATGCTTTGGGTTGGCTACTACGCGGAGACGATGCTTGTGTGTTGAGGTAGACACGCTTTCAGGAGTGGTATCTGGCTTCCTTGCATCGATGAATAACAATTGGGTTGTAGCTGTTGGAGCCCAGCAAACATCATCAAAGAATCCGAAAGTGTGATCTGTCTCTGTTTGTCGGGTTTATTCGTGCTAACTCTTTAATTATAGCGTTAGCTGTAACATGCTTTGGGTTGGCTACTACGCGGAGACGATGCTTGTGTGTTGAGGTAGACACGCTTTCAGGAGTGGTATCTGGCTTCCTTGCATCGATGAATAACAATTGGGTTGTAGCTGTTGGAGCCCAGCAAACATCATCAAAGAATCCGAAAGTGTGATCTGTCTCTATTTGTCGGGTTTATTCGTGCTAAGTGGTTCTGTTCTTATTATACAATGAGCATTAGAGCCTTTTTTGGATGGAGAATGTCCCACCAAAATCATGGCTAATTTTCAAACCCACCCGCCACAAATATAACCTGACCCGATCCAACCGAATTTTCCTTAAAGGTCCTAGATGGCTTTTTTGGAATTTTCCCTTATTAAAACTATGATATTTTTTTTTCCAAAAGGATCCAAAATTTGTTGAATAGTCTCGATGGTTTGTAAAATTGCTTTAAGTAGTCGCGGTTTACAATGGTAAAATCGGTAAGACTTGATAGAATCATATAATTGTGCAAATTTTGATCTTTGTCAATCGGCAAAGTTAATCCCAAAGGTAGAAAGTTTGGACAAAATATTTGCTGTAACTTTTATGCAGTATCATTGCTTGCGGTTAGGTAGGTCAGCAATTCCTAATCATGCCGTTGGTGCAATTTATTTTGTGACGCTAATGAATTTATTTAATCTTTAAAAAGTCGTTGCTCGAGATCTTTTGCAATTTCCAAAGACTCTTTCATCTTTTAAGTACATTCATATCGATTTGCAGGTACTATTATAATGAAACTGCATCTTCATAGTCAAATTAATTTTGTACGTCAATTTGATGCATTGCAATTCGTCCATTGTTCATGCCATCGAGTGATACAAATATTTGACCATTTAAACGGATTTTCACGTGTATATTATGAGTGCGTTTGGTAACGTTTACTGTCAAAAATTGTTAGAGAACGAGAAATAGAAAAAATTATTTATGTTCCGAGATACAATTTTTGACAAGAAAGATGCGTTTGGTAAACTTGTTTCGGGGATAAAAAATGAATAGAAACGCGTTTGGTAAATTTATATTCTTTTTTTGTTTCTTTTAATTTTTTTAATATTTTAATTTTAATTTTCCTTTTTTTCTTTTTAATTTTTATTTTTTCTTCTTTCGGCGGTCGCTAGCCTCCGGCGACGGCGAGGCTCGCTAGCCCCGAGGCTCGGCCTTGCCTTGGCTGGGTGAGCTTGGCCTTGCCCAGATCCGGCAAGGCCGAGCGTCACCGGCCCTAGCGAGGCTCGGCCTCGCCGCGCCATGGCCATGGCCGAGGCCGGCGACCGGCCAAAGAAAAAATAAGAAGAAAATAAGAAGAAAAGAGAAGAGAGAGAGAAGAAGAAATAAGTGTTTCTTCAAAATTATTTCTAGAACAAGAAACAATTTTTTTTTGTTTCTCATTTCTGTTCTTTTTGTGTTCTAACAAAAAATCGATTTTGAACAAAAACGCAAACAAACACGTTTATTTAACTTTTTTGTTCCCGAACAAAAAAGATAAAATTTATGTTCTTAAACAGAAAAAAGAAACGAAAACATGTAGACCCTATGTGATTCACAAGTTTTTTTTTGTCATATGTGATTCATGAGGCTCACCGCCTTATTTCATAGATAATATGATAGTGCTAATTATGAAAAATCATTTATTATCGTCCAATATTTAAACAATTATATCAACCTAAATAATTTCAAGAGTCGATGATTACCTAAATATTATTTTAGTGAGGAAACCTTTTTACTCGAAATTTACTAAAGATTTACATTATCTTTTTATTTTGCAATTATATTCCAATGTGGATCACATCATAGGTTCAATATATTTTTTTGCTAACTAGTATCGATCGTCAGGTTATGATAATATATGAATCTATTTTCAACATATATCATATATGGTCAATCGCAAGCGGCAAATTAATCAGAAGTGTCTTGCAAGAGTTTGAACCCTAAATTTACAATTCAAATATATGCATGATAGGCCATTTTGTACATTGACAAGAAATTAACATCATATATTTTATTTGTCTCCATTTGTTTTGCAAAAAAGAATGATTTGAAAAATGTTTTACTAAAATAAATGCTTGTATCGCTTAAAAAAATGAATGAATCATAAGTATTTTAGGAAGGTAATTTTGAAACCATTTATTTTTTCACCAAATGACGATCACATGCATTTATATGAATGGGTAGATCAGAAGGAAAATGGGTGGGAATAACTTTTTAGGAATATTTGTCTCCTTATTTAGGTTTATAAGCAGGAGGGAAATTGGTGTAGCTTTTTATGTCCTTTCACAGTCGAAGTCGAAGAGAAGTTGATAGACATGTAGATATCGCAATCTTCTTTCCTAATTATCCTCATTTTAACAAAAGTGAATAAGGCAGAGGACACTGAAATCTGTTAATAAAATGAACTCCACGTCGAGGGTTTTTAATTTCGTTTTCTTTCTCTTCTTCTTATCCGATTTCTTTTCTCTTTTCTTACCTTTCAGTTTCTTTCATTCTCACTTAAAAATTACCAAATAATTTTACATATACTAATGGCACTTTTATTATTATTTAAATATCAATGGATATCCAAAACTCTTTGAGCATCTGATCGTCCTTATAAGATAAATTAATTTTTTATTTTCGATCATATCATATAATTTTATATTAGAACACATCATGTGGCATGATCGTGCCGTTACATGAGGTACCATTTCACAATCCGATCTGATCCTCAAGCAATGATTCTCGGTTCGAAGAGCGGGACCATATATAATATCATCACCCCTCACAGATATTAGGAGAGGGCGTCTATGGAGTCGGCTGGTCCCAGCACGACATGGCGACAGATGTTCTTTGACGAGTCCATCTCCGACCCATTAGGAGTCGCCATACGGTTTCGGCTGGTCTCCAGGTCCCAGTTTCCATGTGCGCTCATCAATCAACGCCATGGGAAACGCCACGACAGATCCTCCGCTTTCTTCCTAGTTCAACGGCCACGATGACCTCTACTTCGAAGTCAAGGATATTGCAGTTACATCGGCATCTCATGCAGATGACAAGGAAGACTGCGCACCAGCAAAGCTGGCAATGTCCTTTTCCCTTTCTCGTTTCTGTCCTTTGCGAGACGGACCCGCCTCCCGTGTTCTTCGCTCCGACTCGACTTCCGGGGCAAATTGGTGGAGAGCTTTCAGTGTACAAATTTCGGCTGAGGGGTCAATGAAAGAGTCGAGACTCTTTGCCCTTTCGAGAAGGCGATGATTAACGTGTCGAAGACTCGAAAACTTAAAGTCGTCAGTGCCTGAAGAGATGAAGATCTCGTCCTTCCTTTATTTTTGACTGCGGAGCGTCTGGCGAGTGATTGCTGATTCTTTGCACATAACTAAAGGTGGATTCGGATATAGAATTAATTGCTCGAGTTGAGCGCTTTACCAGCTAAGTTTTGCTTCGTGCGGGCAATCTTGATATAATCATATCACTTAACATTTCTTTTCCGCCCATAAATGTAACATTTTGAACAAATACAATATCAGGGAAATAGCTAATATATTTGACTTTTGACCTTAGTTAATAACCCGACCAAAAAACCTTAGTTAATTAGAATTCTGCTGACAAGGTGCACAAATGTATAAATGAGCAAAAACAAAAAGTAAGACTAACTAAAAATCAAATGTTGATATCGAATCATCTTTTTGAATCATTTTATTACAGCAATCTTCATAAATTTAAGCTGCTCAAATCCTTTTATTTCAACATAGACTATCGTCGACTTATCTGGTTGAACCATTACTTACTAATTCCAGCAATTCAAAATATCGTAATGCGTTTTGCTTAGCTATTCCTTGGCCATTTTTATTTTTGTATTCACATTCTATGCTATTTAGTTAAGTTCAATCGTGTCACGTTATTATCTAATTAAAATAACTTTCCATTTTCACTTAAGTATCTCTCAATCTTTTTGAAGGAGCTTAACTTTAAATCTATGCTATAACATCTTTACATAAAACTTTTACTTGGCTTTTTTAACTGAATAATGTAGAATTATCATGGTATATATGTCAACAAACGAGACTCATGCGATCTTAGCCGGTTCATCTAAATGTCTAAAGTAAATTTTCTGAAAGTCATTTAATTCATTAATTTCGAAATGCAGTCGGCCCAATATTGCGACACAAAACTTGCACAAGGCTCGAGGTGAAGTTGGCTAGAAGAGAGAAAGAGGGAGAGTTGGACCGTGCAAGTTGCGACCAAAGAAAGATCGGGGCCCGCAATCCTCTCGCTTTACGATCCGAAGTGGGCGGGCTTGGTTTGGGCTTAGTTATTGCTTAAAAACCTGTAGAGAAGTGCTGGTATAAGTTAAATAAATGAAGTGCTCCTCTCCAATGTTCCAAGATGATTCCACCAGCGGTGGGAATACGAAGAGTTTGAACGTCCCACATAGGAAAAGAGGCAAGGACATGGCAACAAAGCCATTCACAAAACAACAGGTCATCTCCGAGGAAAATTCACGCAGCCATGTGGTAAGCACAGAGCGAACTATTCTTTCGCCTTTTACTAAAGAATACCGTGTGCATGCCACAATCAATGGCATACACTTATTTTTGGAGGGGTTTCCTCAACTGAGGAAGCTCCTAAAATATTGAGTCTAAGGACCTTTCCTTCGAGATAGGTGTTCTTTAAAATCATAGAATCTGTACCTTAGCGTTGAAAGAAGTTTCAACACTCGCATTTTCTCTCTGGGAGTGGCAAGAGCATAAACCACAGAAGAGACTTTGTTTGGAGTCATATCTCCGTCAGAGTAGGCTTAAAAACGCAAGCGCATACTTCTTCCCTCGTGGGTATAAGCCAACCTTGAGAATACAGAGAGGCTTTGCCCCTCCGCGGATTAGTAGCAAAGGCATGTAGAAATAGCATAAGATGGCAGAAATGTCTCCAAGTCTTAACCATTGTTCATGCGACCTCAATTTTATACCCTCTCGATTAACAGGGTATATGTGACTATCTTCAAGTTGTAAGGGCTTCAATACCACAGAGAGCCCATTTATGGAGGCCTTCCTTCCTGAGAAAGTCACCTGCGGCAACGCTGGACTCGGAGGAAGATGAAACTGGAGCATGATTGAGGCTTTCAACAGAGAACACTGCGTCCGTGCACTTTGCAATCCCCAGAACTTTCAGTCTTGAAAACTGGGCTGTTGGCTTTGAATCAACATTATTACTGTACCAGTTCGTGCTTCAAAAATGCGTAACCTATGGCGCACCTGTTTCTTGCAAATGCTGTCCTCGTTAAATATAAAAACGGTTGAACTCCAATTCAGTTTAATCGGCTTTGCTTATTCATATATAGAGTGGTATTTACCATCTGTGGGGTTCTTTCATATGGGTACCGACGAATGAGCAAGAGTGATAGGACCGTGGATTCTCGCTTGACACCAAGTTTCTAATTTTCAAGTTTTCGATTGTTCTCTGCCTCGTAAATGGACTGGTGTTCAATCCCCACCAACTAACAAACAACAAACATCACAGATCAGTTGCTTTCTCTGAGCTAAGCCCAGCGACAGCAGAAACTTTCTTCATAATGGGATTCGAACTCTCAACCAAAATCAGTACGCCGCCATATTTGAATCTGTTCCAATCGTCTATCATCTCAACTCTCCACCGGAGGTTTTCAGGAGTCTTCCAAGTCTGCCATTGCTCTTTCTTTTTTTTCGCGAAGAGAAACAGTGTAAAGGAGTCCCACATCGGGCATGAGTAAGGAATCACGGAGCAGAGCAGGGAACAAAGGAGGAGGCGAGGCCAGTGAGCAAAGCATACCTTTCTCGGCCTTTTGGCTAAGATCAAGTGTAGTATCTGTTCTTATCAGTTTAATATCTGATACGTGGGCCATCGGTCCACATGATATTAAATTAATTTTTCGAGGGGGAGAGGCCGCTACAGTAGCTTGCTACTGGGCCTCTCGCGCGTCGCTCGGGCGTTGCACTATAGTTCTTGTCTGGCGCACCCCACCCAAGCCCAGTCCAAATGATTTGCTTCTCTATTATTAGCCTCAATAATTATAGTTTTGGTTGTAAAATGCTTTGGGTTGGCTACTTAATATGCCGAGACGATGCTTATGTGTTGCGAACACCCTTTCAGGCGGGATATCTGGCTTCGGTTTATGTGTTGCGAACACCCTTTCAGGCGGGATATCTGGCTTCGGTGGGATATCTGGCTTCCTTTGCGTCGATGAATAACAATTTGGTTGTAGCTGTTGTGGTTGTAGCTGTTGGAGCCCAGCAAACATCATTGCTGAAGCGAAGAATCCGAATAGTGTGATCTGTCTCTGTTTCTCGGGTTTATTCATGCTAAGTGGTTATGTTCCTAGTATACAATGAGCATTGGAGCCTTCTTTGGATGGAGACTTCTTTGGATGGAGACTGTCCCACAAAATCATGGCTACTTTTCAAACCCACCCGCCACAAATATAACCTAACCTGACTCGACCGAATTTTCCTTAAGGTCCTAGATTGGCTTTTTTGGAATTTTCCCTTATTAAAACTGCGATTTTTTTTTTTACCCAACTATGGGTAGCTGCGTTGGTATTCGTTCTCTCCTTCAATGCTGAGGTCGAGAGTTCGAATCCCCAACGACTTGCGGTGAGGCTCGACGGCGGCGGGTCGTGTGAACCCGATTAGCGTAAGTGAAAGGGGGCTCCGACGGATCCTCGGTATCAAAAAAAAAAAACTGCATTATTTCTTTTTTTCAAAAGGATCCAAAATTTGTTGAATAGCCTCGATGGTTTGTAAAAGTGCTTTAATGTTTAAGATGGTAAAATTAATAAGACTTGATAGAATCATAAAATTGTGCAAATTTTGATCTTTGTTAATCGACAGAGTTAACCCCAAAGGTAGAAAGTTTGGTCCGAATAATTGGGTATCACATGAAATAGAGATTTCAAAAAATGAGTTCGGCGTCAAATTTGCCCAACGCTATGTGAGATGAATTTGTACACAACTGATTGAGGAATGAATTCAGACTTTATTTTAAGTTGGGTTTCAATAGATAAGCTACTTCAACCCATTTACAATCTCATACCACCAAGAAAGCTACTCTCCGCTCTTGGTATGAAAAAGGCTCATAACACTGTTCAAATAAAGGAGAAAAGGATAATAATAGTGTCACAAGTTTCATACAGTACGTACTTGGTGCAATAACCTTATAAGTGCAACAATCTCTAAAAATTGTCATTTTCACATGACATTAGTCTCTTACGTCATCAAAAAATCACATGTAGTATTATTTTAGAATAAATAATCTAAAGTTATTCATTAGAGTTGTTAACACTCAATATTTGGATCACATGACATTGTTTGGCAACTTAAATTTGCCCAAAATTGATAAATTAGGTCCAACTTGCACCATAAACCAAACCATAAAGCCAAAATCTTTACCTTAAGTGAGAAATTATGTTTAATTTTTCTTCCAAAAAATCCTAGCCCCAAATTCCTGTTCCAACTAGAACGGATTATTTGATAATGAGGCGCCCGTCTCATTGCATGATAAGGAAGGTGTTAATGAAATTGAACGCGGGCTTCATCGGAAGGTTTGAAATCAACACCGGTTGTGTGGGGAGGAGCAATGGGTGCTGAGGGTGGGAGGGAGAGAGATATGATTATGATGGGGGCGGTGATAGCTTTATAGTTTTCCTTTTGTTGTTAGGAAATATCTACTGTCATTAGTCGACAACGTTCATGCTATGCTGCTATATAGTCCGCACAACACGGTGAATCTAATGAACAACATGCATTGGGTTTCAACGCTTTTGTGAGAGATTCACACATGCCGAAACCATGACAGTAGAAACTGGAATACATGTCCACGTCGTAAATGTGAACTTTAGACAGATTTCTCAAAGGAAAAGCCTTTGAGCGGCGAATACTTATCGAGGATTTCAGCCCATTTGCTTGGTGGAAGTTTTCTTTTTCAGTTCCAATCCCAAAATTTCGGCACTTGCAGTCTGAATCTCTCGTGACACAGTAGATATCAGGTCCGCCACGATTATCTGCTCAGAGATTATCTGAACTATTGCGACCTTGCTCAACTGGAGGCAGCTAACTACTTCGGCTCACCTAGATTGGAGTTGAAAATTTGTTCATCGATTTCTTACACAACCAAGGACTTGGAATCTATCTGAGACTACAAATTCCCTCCTCTCTTCTTCAGCTCACTTGACTCTTCCTTGACAGACATATACTTGTCCTTCTTGGACTGAAGGTCTCCAAATTTTTGTTGGCCTGCTTGGCAATCTAGGATTTCTTCTACCGACTTCAACTTAAGCAGTTGATCAACAGTCAAGATGGGATTGCTTGCGAGCTTGTCTACTGAAAAACTATCTCTTCGAGGTTCTCTGAGGATAGCAAGCATGAGAAATCCAGGGCAAGAATGGCAGAAAGCTTCTCGTGATAAGTAGACATTTCCTCTGCCTAATCAGAACCTACACGAGGCAAAGGAGTTGACGCATGAGCTTCATCATAGTGCTGAGAAAGAATATGTTTTACAGACTTCAAATAGTCATCGACATCTCAATAGAATTGAGCCCGAAGTTCCTGGACTTTTCCCACATCTTGTGCATTGAAAGCTTTTGATGTATTTCAGCTAGAAACAATGCTTTGGTCTAGAGCAATGTCCTCACTTTCATTAGCGGAGTCAGAGCCATATTTTGAGTGTCACTTGCATCTTTTGTACTATTATCCTTTAAATAACGTAGGTTGATTGCAGACGCTTCATTTCCAGTGTTGGCTGGAGCTGGCATTTTGTAAATGGTCGAGTTCTGCACCTAGGAACTGCATAAATGTTCTAAAGTAGAAATGTCCAACAAAGTCCTATGTATTCGACAGAGAATCAAGTGTGAACCGAAATCTCATCAAGGGGAACAGGAGATTCTAGCCACACGTTTGATCTGTCAACGTGGAACAAGGAAAAATTGCACCAGAAGGCAGGGAAGGGTCTTAACACATTGATATTCATGTTTTCATGGAAATGGAAACTACTTGTGGGATATTTTAAGATGAATAGAGTACAGCTAGGCCCTTGAGAAAAGTAAAATAAGCTGTATGTCTGTAACTTTTTACATGTCCCATAAGGCCAATAATGTGGTGCAGCGCAAGTGCTTTCTTTGAGGTGGTTTGTGATACTGCAGATGTTTCACCTTTCAAGTGATGCAAATCTTGTTTGAATATGTGCTAGCTCTGTTATCTCTTCTCACCATGGGTATGGACATTCCAGAAACTTGTGAATGGACTGGAGGTGTTAAGTTTGTGCATTGCCTCTGCACTAATTTTTTGTTTTCTTCAACCAACTCTGCCACTTGATGCAGCAGAAACCTTCAACAGAAATTGAGCAGCCTTTAGCTATGGCCCGTGCCTTTCAAGCAGCAAAATCCATGGGAGGATGTAATGGAGTATTTAGTTTTGATTCATTGAATATTAAAATTTGAAGACTGCGCTGCAATGACAAGTGAGCCCAATTTCAGTGTGTAAACATCAGGTCTGTTCCCAATTTTGGAGTATAGCTAAGGCATGTCATGTTAAGATGACATAAGATGGCAAAAATGTCTCCGACATACAGAAGTTCAGCTCTTTAACCAAGCTTGATGCGAATTTTATTGTATCTGAATCCATACCACTCTTGGAAGGGCTTCGGCAAAACTCTTGTCGAAAATTTATTATTGGAGGAGGTTCTGGATACAATTCAGTTGATTTCCTAGTTCCTTAAGTCTCTTGCAAATCTTGACTGTCCTGCAAGAAACCGAGTTTCTTCTGCTGGTCTGATGACTCTGCAAACTCGCGGGAGGCCCACCTTTAGATTTTACAGCTTTATATTACACTCAATCTCCTCTGAAAGTTGAGGACTCACCTTGAATCTGAAGGCTCTGTGTTTCTGAACGCGCAAACCCCACTCAAAGCAAATGGGGACTACCATTTCGTTTCCTATGCTCACCGTCAATATGATCTTGTCGATTTACCACCATGGTTTCTGATCGTAGCTCCCATTTTAGAAACCAAAAAGGACCCGATAGGTGCTGGTATAAGTTAAATGGATGAAATGCTCCGCTCCAATGTTCCAAGATGATTCCACCAGCGGTGGCAATACGAACAGTTTGAACGTCCCACATAGGAAAAGAGGCAGGGACATGGCAACAAAGCCATTCACAAAGGAACAGGTCATCTCAGAGGAAAATTCACGCAGCCATGTGGTAAGCACAGAGCGAACTATTCTTTCGCCTTTTACTAAAGAATACCGTGTGCTTGCCACAATCAATGGCATACGCTTATTTTTGGAGGGGTTTCCTCAACTGAGGAAGCTCCTAAAATATTGAGTCTAAGAACTAGGGTTGAGCGCGGTTCCCGGGTTATCCGGGACCCGGAACCGAACTGGAGGAATATTGAGTCTAACTAGGGCTTCTCAACTAGGGCTAAGCGTGGTTCCCGGGTAACCGGGAACTGGAACTGAACCGGAGGAGGGTTTGGTTCGGTTCCCGGTTCCAAGGAGGACCAGTTCCTTTTTTCTGGTACCCGGGACCGAACCGAAGGAGGGAACCAACCGGAACCGAACCGGAGGAGGGTTTGGTTCGGTTCCCGGTTCCAAGGAGGACCAGTTCCTTTTTTCTGGGAACCAGGAGTTCCGGTTCCGGTTACTTAGGGCAGAAAAAGCTCTGGGAACCGGGAGTTCCGGTTCCGGTTACTTAGGGCAGAAAAAGCTCGACCTTGGATGTTCTAGTGACTTGTATGTGATGTTCTAGTTGAATTTTGGCTTTGGCCTCTAAATGAAAGTTGTAAAGGACTTCTTGAAGTATAACATACTCAAATTTGGGACAAAACAAACAAGTATAAGTGGGTGAAATCGTTACTCTTTGGAAAGACTGGATCTGGAGATTTTGGGACCGACCCTTGATGAATGCATGGACTGTAAGGCAACATTTTTTTCGAAATTTCACTTCGGTTTCTTAACAAAAGTTGTAAAGGACATCCTGAGGTACAACATATCAAAGATTTAGAGAAGAAAAACAAGAATAGGTAGGTGAAATCGTGGTCCTTTGGAGATGGTTAGATCTGGAATTACGGTACTACAAACAGGGATTTTAACCGTCGATATTTAATTATCTAGGACGAATTTGACTTCAATGTTTTCATGAAGTATCTATCTTATGGTCTTGGCTATCACATAGTCGAATTTCATAATTTTTGAAGGTCATTTGGGTATTTAATCAGAAATGTTTCTAAAACTGTGCAATCTGATGTGTTCGGATCTTGTGCAATCTAATGTTTTCGGATCTTGTAAGTTGCAATGCGTGGACTATATCATTTTTTATGAGGTTCTTTTGGAAATGTGTTCTGCATGAAATATCTCTCTTCATGTCTTTCCTACAACATATTTAAATTTCTTAATTTTTGTAGTTCATTTTCCTATTTAACCAAAAATGTTTCAAAAACTGTGCAAGTAGAGAATAGGAAAAGTAAATCAATTTTATCTTTTAATCCAGAACGAATTGGACTACGATTTCTTTATAAAACTTGTACCTCTAGGTCTTAAATACAACATGTCCAAATTTCAGAATTTTCTGAGTACATTTAAGGGTTTAATCGAAATTGTTTTCAAAACTTTTACCTCTAGACATTCTTGTTCTAGTGGTGTTTTATTTATACTTTCTAGTTTACTATTTGTTTTGAAATTTCTAATTATATTCTATTATTGTTGTGCAGTGCGAAGTTAATGTATCAAGATAACATGTTAATGGGAAGTTACCGTGTAGTATACGCGTACATTCTAGTTTTTTTTTATAACGTGCGCATACATTATATTTTTTTTTAACGTACGTGCACGTTATAGTTTTTTTTTTTGGTAATGTGCGCATACATATTTTTTTTGTAACGTGCGCATACATATTTTTTTTTTTAACGTGCGCGTATGTTAAATAACGTTCGCATATGTTATAAAATAACTGAAAATAACAAAAAAAAAAAAAAACCTGTTGGAACTTGGAACCGACCCGGAACCTGTGACAAGGTAGGTTCCAGGTTCTCGGTTCCCACGGGTAGGTTCCAGGTTCTTCATTTTGAGGAACCTATACCCGAGGGTAGGTTCTAGGTTTCAGATGGAACCGAACCGGAACCTGGAATCGCTCATCCTTACTAAGGATCGTTCCTTCGAGGTAGGTGTTCTTTAAAATCATAGAATCTGTACCTTAGCGTAGAAAGAAGTTTCAACACTCGCATTTTCTGGAATGATGGATGACTCTGGGAGTGGCAAGAGCATAAACCACAGAAGAGACTTTGTTTGGAGTCATATCTCCGTCAGAGTAGGCTTAAAAACGCAAGCGCATACTTCTTCCCTCGTGGGTATAAGCCAACCTTGAGAATACAGAGAGGCTTTGCCCCTCCGTGGATTAGTAGCAAAGGCATGTAGAAATAGCATAAGATGGCAGAAATGTCTCCAAGTGTTAAACCATTGTTCATGTGACCTCAATTTTATACCCTCTCGATTAACAGGGTATATGTGACTATCTTCAAGTTGTAAGGGCTTTAAAACCTCAGAGAGCCCATTCACGGAGGCCTTCCTTGCTGAGAAATAGTCACCTGCGGCAACGATGGACTCGGAGGAAGATGAAACTGGAGCATGATTGAGGCTTTCAACAGAGAACACCGCGTCCGCACACTCGCAATCCTGGGAACTTTCAGTCTTGAAAACTGGGCCGTTAGCTCTTTGAATCAACATTATTACTGTACCAGTTCGTGCTTAAAAATGCGTAACCTATGGATCACCTGTTTCTCGTAACTGCTGTCCTCGTTAAATATTGTTGATGTATCAAGACTGCACGTGCTGTTTTTTCTCTTTTTTATTTTGTTTAGTCAGTTTGTTAGTGTCCTGTTTTTTAGGAGTTGGTTAGTCAATCTTATCTCCTAGGAGCAGTTAGCTGCACGTATCTTAGTTATTCTGATCTATTGCTGATTTTGTGGATCAAGCAAGCCGTTAGTCGGCGACGTGGTTTGTGGTTACGTTTTAGTATGTATTTTGAACTTTTTTTTTTTTTTTTTCAGTTTTCCTAAATATGATGCTCTGTTTTCTGCTGTAAACTTGTTCTCTGCTTCTGCTGTAAACTCCTTTTTCTATTCTTTTTGCTGTCTACGTGTTCTCTGTTCTTATAAAAAAAAAGAACACAACACTGGTATCAGAGCTCTCTTGATCTTAAGGGGCTGTGAGTGACTTGTGAGATTGATTGATTGAGAGGTGTCTGCATCCATAGAAGTTAAAAGCAAGATGGAGGCAGGATCGAGTGGTTTTTCAGCAATGGCTCCGCCAACGTTTGATGGAGAAAATTATCAAGCCTGGGCAGTGAGAATGCGAGCCTATCTAGAGGGTTGTGATTTTGGGAAGCTGTGGAACAAGATTATGAAGTCGCTCCCCTTCCCGACAATCCAACCATCAATCAAATCAAGTTTCACAAGGAGAGGACGACAAGGAAAGCAAGGGCAAAGTCTTGTTTATATGCTGTTGTCTCGCTTGCCATTTTCAGCAGAATTATGGCTTTTGAATCAGCCAAAGCTATTTGGGACTTCCTCAAAGCTGAGTATCAAGGAGATGAGAGGATCAGAAGCATGAAGGGGTTAAACTTGATCACAGAATTCGAAAGACTGCAGATGAAGGAATCTGAAACAATTAAGGAGTATTATGGTAAGTTGATAAACATTGCAAATCAGGCAAGAGTTCTAGGCACTGACCTCTCTGATAATAGGCTAGTGCAGAAGATTCTTGTCTCCTTACCCGAAAGGTTTGAGGCAACCATCGCCTCTTTGGAGAATACCAAGGATTTGTCTCGATCAAGTTGGCGGAGAATTGCTAAGTGCTTTGCAAGCACAAGAGCAGAGGAAGTTAATGAGGGTGGAAGGAAGTATAGAAGGAGCTTTGCCGGCCAAAGAACAGCAGAGTGTAGGAGGAAAAGTTAACAAGTGGAAAGGGAAGAAAGGAAATGGCAGTAGTGGTTCAGAAGTTGCTGCAGGAGAGAATAGTGCGAGCAACTCCAAGAACAATTGGGGAAGATATTCCTCATGTCAGCACTGTGGAAAAAAGAATCATCCACATTTTAGGTGTTGGAAGAGACCAGATGTAAGGTGCAGAAAGTGTCATAAGCTTGGACACATTGAGAAGTTCTGCAAAGAGAAGAGAGATCAGCAGCGGTGAGGCACATGCTGCGTTCGTAAAGAGGTAGATCAACTATTTGTTGCCTCTTGTTTCTCCTCTAGTACTCCATGTGACAGTTGGCTTGTTGATAGTGGTTGCACGAACCATATGACAAGTGATGAAACGCTGTTTATAAATCTTGACAAGTCGTTGAAGTCAAGAGTGAGAATTGGGAATGGGGAGTACTTAGAAGTGAAAGGTAAATGGATTGTAGCAATGGAGAGTTGTGCTGGAACTAAGCTGATTTTTGATGTGATGTATGTGCCTAAAATTGATCAGAATTTGCTGAGTGTGGGGCAGTTGGTAGAAAAGGGATTTAAGGTGATATTTGAAGAGGAGAAGTGTTTGATCTTTGACTCCAATGGTCAGGAGTTGTTCAAGATAAAAATGCAACAGAAAAGTTTTTCTTTGAATCCTCTTGAGAAGGAGCAGATGGCATTCAAGTGTCAGGCTAATGATTTAGAATTATGGCACAAGAGGTTGGGGCACTTTCATCATAAAGGCGTGTTGTTCATGCAGAGGAATGAAATGGCAACCGGGTTACCGAACCTGGAGGAGCAGATCACAAGGTGCAAAGCTTGTTTGCTAGGCAAGCAGACAAGACTTCCCTTCAAGAAATCCACTTGGAGAGCGACAAAGAAGCTGCAGCTGATTCATACGGATCTATGTGGTCCACAAGTGACTCCTTCACTAAATGGCAGCAGGTATTTCATTATTTTCATTGATGATTATACTAGAATGTGCTGGATTTACTTTATGAAGCAGAAGTCGAAAGTTGCTGAGGTATTTCGAAGTTTAAGAAATGGATTGAGAACCAAAGTGGCTGCAAAATTCAGGTCATTAGATCTGATAATGGAACAGAATACACTTCACGAGGTTTAAATCTTTCGTGAAGAGGCTGGAATTGAGCATCGCTTATCGCTCCTTACTCTCCACAGCAAAATGGAGTTAGTGAGAGGAAGAATAGAACCATTATGGAGATGACTAGGTGTTTGCTTTATGAGAAGAGTCTACCAAAAGAGTTTTGGGCAGAAGCAGCAAGTACAACAGTTTTTCTACTTAATAGATTACCTACAAGGGTATTGGAGATGAAGACACCCTTTGAAGCCTGGTTTGATGTGAAGCCAATTCTAAGAAATTTGAAGGTGTTTGGCTGTTTGTGTTTTTCTCATATTCCACAGGTCAAGAGAGACAAGTTGGGAGAGAAAGCTGAACTTGTGATCTTTGTTGGCTACAATTTAGTATCAAAAGCTTACAGGATCTATCAACCACAAACAGGGAAGGTGATCACTAGTAGGGATGTTCAGTTCCTAGAAGATGAGAAATGGGATTGGACAAATGAGCCACAAGGCAAGCACAAAGAGGTCTCATTGGAACCTGACGAACTGGTGGATGATGTTCCAGTTAGAGGTACTAGATCTTTGACCGATATATATCAAAGGTGCAGTGTGGCTGTTTTGGAACCTGCGGGTTATGAGGAAGCTAAAAGTGATCTGAGGTGGATGAATGCAATGAAGGAAGAGTTGGCTATGATAGAAAAGAACCAGACATGGGAGCTAGTGGAAAGGCCTGAAGATAGGAAGGTGATTGGAGTAAAATGGGTTTTTAAGACCAAATTTAATCCTGATGGCTCAGTGAATAAGCATAAGGCCGGGTTGGTGGTGAAGGGATATGCACAGGTTTGGGGAGTTGATTTCTCAGAAACCTTTGCTCCTGTGGCAAGACTTGATACAATTAGAATGATTCTTGCTTTGGCAGCTCAACAAGGATGGAAGGTATATCAGTTAGATGTAAAATCTGCATTTTTGAATGGAGTGTTGCAGGAGGAGATTTATGTTGAGCAGCCAGAAGGCTTTGTCACACCAGGCCAGGAGGAGAAAGTTTATTTGCTGAGAAAGGCTCTCTGTGGCTTGAGGCAAGCTCCCAGAGCATGGTACGGTAAGATGGATGAACACTTGTTCGGTTTAGGTTTCAAGAAAAGCCTCAGTGAATCCACTCTATATGTCAAGAAGTTAGTATCTGACTTAGTGGTGGTGTCTCTTTATGTGGATGATATGCTGGTGACAGGGAGCAATAGTGCTCAATTACTGCATTTAAGCAAGAGATGATGAAGATGTTTGAAATGACTGATCTTGGTGATATGTCATATTTTCTAGGAATAGAAGTTAGGCAGACTCAAAATGAAGTTTTTATCTGTCAAAAGAAGTATTTGAAGGAGATCCTAAGGAGATTCAACATGGAGGAGTGCGAGAGTGTTAGTACTCCAATGGGTCATAAGGAAAAGCTTCAAAAGGAGGATGGATCAGCACCTGCAGATGAAAGAGTTTATAGAAGTTTGATTGGCTGTCTTATGTATCTCACTGCAACTAGGCCAGACATCATGTTTCCTATAAGTGTCTTATCTAGATTTCTCAATTGTGCAAGTGAGTTGCATATGGTAGCTGCAAAGAGGGTATTGAGGTACTTGAGAGGTACTCTTTCATATGGGATTAAGTTTTGTAGAGTTCAGGAGTTTAAGTTGCAGGGGTATTCTGATAGTGACTGGGCATGATCAATAGATGATATGAGGAGCACTTCAGGTTATTGCTTTACATTTCGGTCGGCATGTTTTTCTTGGTGTTCAAAGAAGCAGGAAATAGTGGCTCAATCAACTGCAGAAGCTGAGTTCATTGCATCTACTGCAGCTGTGAATTAGGCATTATGGTTGAAGAAGCTAATGGATGATCTGCATATGCAGCAAGAAGAAGATATAGAAGTGTTTGTGGATAATCAAGCTACTTTGGCCATTTCACAAAATCCGGTATTTCATGGAAGAACAAAGCATTTTAAGGTCAAGTTTTACTTCTTGAGAGAAGTGCAAAAGGCTGAAGAGGTGAAACTGGTGTACTGCAATTCAGAAAACCAGATTGCAGATATATTCACAAAGTCATTTCATGTTGGTCGATTTGAACTTCTCAGGGCTAAGCTAGGAGTGTGCAGTACTTGATCCAGGAGGAAAGTGTTGTTGTATCAAGACTGCACGTGCTGTTTTTTCTCTTTTTTGTTTTGTTTAGTCAGTTTGTTAGTGTCCTATTTTTTAGGAGTTGGTTAGTCAATCTTATCTCCTAGGAGCAGTTAGCTGCATGTATCTTAGTTATTATGATCTATTGCTGATTTTGTGGATCAAGCAAGCCGTTAGTCGGCGACGTGGGTTTGTGGTTACGTTTTAGTATGTATTTTGAACCTTTTTTTTCAGTTTCCCTGAATACGATGCTCTGTTTTCTGCTGTAAACTTGTTCTCTGCTTCTGCTGTAAACTCCTTTTTTGTTCTTTTTGCTGTCTACGTGTTCTCTGTTCTTATAAAAAAAAAGAACACAACAAATATAAAACGATTGAACTCCAATTCAGTTTAATCGGCTTTGCTTATTCATATATAGAGCGGTATTTACCATCTGTGGGGTTCTTTCACATGGGTACCGACAAAAGAGCAAGAGTGATAGGACCGTGGATTCTCGCTTGACACCAAGTTTCTAACTTTCAAGTTTTCGATTGTTCTCTGCCTCGTAAATGGACCGGCGTTCAATCCCCACCAACTAACAAACAACACAGGACACATAGATCAATTGCTTTCTCTGAGCCAAGCCCAGCGACAGCAGAAACTTTCTTTATAATGGGATTCGAACTCTCAACCCAAATCAGTACGCCGCCATATTTGAATCTGTTCCAATCGTCTATCATCTCAACTCTCCACCGGAGGTTTTCAGGAGTCTTCCAAGTCTGCCATTGCTCTTTCTTTTTTTTCGCGAAGAGAAACAGTGTAAAGGAGTCCCACATCGGCATGTTTAAGGAATCACGGAGCACAGCAGGGAACAAAGTAGGAGGCGAGGCCAATGAGCAAAGCATACCTTTCTCGGCCTTTTGGCTAAGATCAAGTGTAGTATCTGTTCTTATCAGTTTAATATCTGATACGTGGGCCATCGGTCCACATGATATTAAATTAATTTTTTGAGGGGGAGAGGCCGCCGCAGTAGCTTGCTACTGGGCTTCTCGAGCGTCGCTCGGGTGTTGCACTATAGTCCTTGCCTGGCGCACCCCATCCAAGCCTAGTCTAAATGATTTGCTTCTCTATTATTAGCCTTTATAAATATAGCTTTGGATGTAACATACTTTGGGTTGGCTACTTAATACGCAGAGACACGCTTTAAGGCGGGGTATCTGGTAGACACGCTTTAAGGCAGGGTATCTGGCTTCCTTTGGGTCGATGAATTGTTTGCACGCTTTAAGGCGGGGTATCTGGCTTCCTTTGGGTCGATGAATTGGAGCCAAGCAAACATCATTGCTGAAGCGAAGAATCCGAAAGGCTAGTGTGATCTGTCTCTGTCTCTTGGGTTTATTCATGCCGAGTGGTTCTGTTCTTAGTATACAATGAGCATTGGAGCCTCTTTTGGATAGAGAATGTCCCACAAAATCATGGCTACTTTTCAAACCCACCCGCCACAAATATAACCTGACCTGACTCGACCTGACCGAATTTTCCTTAAGGTCCTAGATTTTCTCTTTTGGAATTTTCCCTTATTTAAACTATGATTTTTTTTTTTTTCAAAAGTATCCAAAATTTGTTGAATAGCCTCGATGGTTTGTAAAAGTGCTTTAAGCAGTCGGGGTTTAAGATGGTAAAATCAGTAAGACTTTGATAGAATCATAAAATTGCGCAAATTTTGATCTTTGTTAATTGACAAAGTTAGTCCCAAAGGTAGAAAGTTTAAACCGAATAACTGGGTATCGCATGAAATAGAGATTTCAAAAAATGAGTTCAGCGTCAAATTTGCCCAACGCTATATGAGATGAATTTGTACACAACTGATTGAGGAATGAATTCGGACTTTATTTTAAGATGGGTTTCAATAGATAAGCTACTTCAACCTATTTACCATCTCATACCACCAAGAAAGCTACTCTCTGCTCTTGGTATGAGAAAGGCTTGTAACACTGTTGTTCAAATAAAGGAGAAAAGGATAATAATAGTGCCACAAGTTTCATATAGTACGTACTTGGTGCTATAACCTTATAAGTGCAACAATCTCTAAAAATTGTCATTTCACATGGCATCAGTCTCTTATGTCATCAAAAAATCACATGTAGTATTATTTTAGAATAGATAATCTAAAGTTATTCATTAGAGTTGTTAACACTCAATATATGGATCACATGACGTTGTGTGGCAACTTAAATTTGCCCAAAATTGATAAATTAGGTCCAACTTGCTCCATAAACCAAACCATAAAGCCAAAATCTTTACCTGAAGTGAGAAATTATGTTTAATTTTTCTTCCAAAAAATCCTAACCCCAAATTCCTGTTTCAACTAGAACAGATTATTTGATAATGAGGCGCCCGTCTCATTGCATGATAAGGAAGGTGTTGATGAAATTGAACACGGGCTTCATCGGAAGGTTTGAAATCAACACCGGTTGTGTGGGGAGGAGCGATGGGTGCTGAGGGTGGGAGGGAGAGAGATATGATGATGATGGGGGCGGTGATAGCGGTCCAAGCAAAGAGGGCAGCGGAGGGCAGTTGGGGTGGAGTCCAAAATGAATCATTGATTTTGGCACGACAGACAAGAGTAGTTAAGGTTTGAATTGACAACATGATTAGTCCCAAATTCTCAAATTGGGGGCAAGAAAAAGCTTGAAGGACATCGCTTTAAAATACTTTTGTTGCCATCTCCTTACGAGTCATAGTACATCTTAACGGATTTTCAGGCTAAGACAATTAAATGTAACTTAAGGCATTGTTTGGTAACCATCCAAACATGGCCAAATTCTGATTTTGTTCCCAGAATCAGTTTGGGCCTAGAATCGCATTTGGTAAAATTTTTGTTCTCGGGAACAGATTGAGAATAGAATCAAAAACAAAAAAAAAGTTGATTATTGTTCTGGGAACGAATTTGAGAAGCAAAATCAAGAACTCTTCTTCCCTTCGGCCATCTCGCAACCGCTGTCCACCACTACTCGCCATCGTCCGCTGTCTGCCGTCTGCTGCCGCCGTCCGTCGGTCCGGTGAGCTCGCTGGAGGCTTGCCAAACTAGGGCGAGGTCCAGTGAGCTCGCCGGAGGCTTGCCAGACCAAGGCGAGGTCCGGCGAGGCTGGGCAAGCCTCGCGACGCGTAGCTCCACCGGTGGCTTGGCAGCGGCGTTGCCCGGCCCCAGAGGCCGGCCGGCCACGGCGAGCCTCGCCCACCGCCGGTGAGGCTCGGCCGACGAGGGCTGGCCTTGCCGAGGGCCGGCGACGCTCCGGTGAGGTTGAAGAAGATGAGAAAAAGGAAAAAAAGAAAAGAAAAAAGGAAAAAAAAGAAAAAAGTAAAAAAAAGGAAAAAAGTAAAAAAAAACATTTAAAAATTAAAAGAAATTGATTTGTAAGAGAATTAATGAGCACGGTACGAACGCAATTCTATTCTAGAATCAGAAATTTTGGACAATTACCAAACGACTTAAAATGCTTAGAATTAGTTCTCGGGAACTAAATAAAAAAGAATCATTTCTGATCAGAATCTACTTCCGGGAACATAATCGTTACCAAATGCACCATAAGTAAACAACTTTAAAAGTTGACACTTATATGATTATTAGAAAAATTAGAACATCGAAGTGAACACTTATTATCTCTCATCACGTTTTAAAACCTCGTTTTCTTTTCTTGAAACAAGTCTAGGTACAGGCTTTTTCCCTTGTGGATCGTAACCCAACCTTCGGTCTAGATACATCAACATAACCCTGTAATGGAGAGCGGCAAAGGCATGTAGAGATAATTTAAGACAGCAATAGTTGAAAACGTCGGTTGATGTGGCATGAGACACTGATAACTTTTAATAATATTTTAATATTTTTTCAATTTTTTTTTCCTTGGCCTCCTCCTTCCTCTAGCCCGTTGCTGAACCTTGGTGACCGACCAGAGGTGACAGCCAATGAACTTCAGTGGTGGGGCGAGGCCCAACCTGGCGGGGTCGGCCCTCGCTAGCCTAGAGTGATGCTGCGGGTGGCCTCAAGCTTTCTTTGAGGTGGTTTGTGATGCAGCGCAAGTGCTTTCTTTGAGGTGGTTTGTGATACTGCAGATGTTTCACCTTTCAAGTGATGCAAATCTTGTTTGAATATGTGCTAGCTCTGTTATCTCTTCTCACCATGGGTATGGACACTTCACAGAAACTTGTGAATGGACTGGAGGCGTCAAGTTTGGGCATTGCCTCTGCACTAATGTTTTGTTTTCTTCAACTGACTCTGCTACTTGATGCAGCAGAAACCTTCAACAGAAATTGAGCAACCTTTAGCTGTGAATTTCAAGCAGCAAAGTCCATGGGAGGATATAATGGTGTATTTAGTTTTGATTCATTGAGTTTTAAAATTTGAAGACTGCGGTGCGATGATGAGTGAGCCCAACTTCAGTGTGTAAACATTGTTTGTTCCCAATTTTGGAGTATAGCTAAGGCATGTCATGTCAAGATGACATAAGATGGCAAAAATGACTCCGGCATACAGAAGTTCAGCTCTTTAACCAAGCTTCATGCGCATTTTATTGTATCTGAATCCTTACCACTCTTGGAAGGGCTTTGGCAAAACTCTTATTGAAAATTTATTAAAGGAGGAGGTTCTGGATACAATTTAGGGTTCATTCGTTTCGCAGAAAATATCATGTTTTTCATAAAAACATTTTCCTGAAGTCATTTTCTAGGAAAATGACTCCATTTTCTCGGTGTTCGACCAAAATCTAAAATTTAAGTGGAAAATATTTTCTACCGTTCGTTAGCTCATTTAATTGTTTTGGAAAATTTATCAAAAAATTGAATTTTAGTATTTTTAATTGACAAAAAGATTAATTTTATTTTTTATATTTTTTAAAAAATGATTTTTTAATTATTTATATTTTTAACAAATCGAAATTTTTATTATTTATTATTTTTTCCTTCCTCCTCCTTCTGCCGCTGCCGCCGCCTCCTTCCTGCTTGATGATGGTTGGCTGCTTGGCGACCAACCAAGACCTGGTGGCCAGATCCGGCAAGCTCGAGGCTCGGCCGATCTCACCCGAGCTCACGGCGAGCTCGGGCGAGACTCGAGCCCTACCAAGCTCGCTGGATCTAGCGAGTTGCGAGCTCCGCCTAGGCCGGCGAGAGCTCCGCCTCGCCCGGATTTGCGAGGCCCGATCTTGGCTTCGCTAGATCGGGCTAGGCGGAGCCTCGCCGGTTTGGGGTGAGGCCGGCGAGGTCACTGGCCGTTGGCTTGCGGCCGGTTGCTGGATGCCGCCGTGGCCGGTCGCCGGCCACCGCCAAAGAAGTAGATGAAAAGGAAAGAAAGAAAAGAAAAAAAGAAAAGAAAAGAAATTAAAAATTCTATTTAAAAAAGAAAAGAAAAAGAAAGCATAAAAAGAAAGCAAAGATGTATTGATAAAAAGAAGTAAGAGGGAAGAAGTCATGGAAAATGTTTTTCACTTTTCAAAAGTGGAAAACGTTTTCCTCATTTAAAGGTTGTTTTTTCCAATGATGGAAAACATTTTCCTTGACTAGTTCATTTTCCGTGAAATGAATACTGGAAAATTCGGAAAATATTTTTTCGGAAGTCATTTTCCGCGAAACAAATAGACCCTCAGTTGATTTCCTAGTTCCTTAAGTCTTGCTAATCTTGACTGTCCTGCAAGAAATCAAGTTTCTTCTGTTGGTCTGAAGACTCTGCAAACTCGCGGGAGGCCGACCTTTAGATCTTACAGCTTTATATTACACTCAATCCCTTCTCTAAAAGTTGAGGACTCACCTTGGGTCTGAAAGCTCTGTGTTTCTGAACGAGCAAACCCCACTCAAAGTAAATGGGGACTATCATTTCGTTTCCTATATTCACAGTCAATATGATCTTATCGATTTATAACCATGGTTTCTGATCTTAGCTCCCGTTTTAGAAACCAATAGGTGCTGGTATAAGTTAAATATATGAAGTGCTGCGCTCCAATGTTCCAAGATGATTCCACCAGCGGTGGCAATACGAACAGTTTGAACGTCCCACATAGGAAAAGAGGCAAGGACATGGCAACAAAGCCATTCACAAAACAACAGGTCATCCCCAACGAAAATTCACGCAGCCATGTGGTAAGCACAGAGCGAACTATTCTTTCGCCTTTTACTAAAGAATACCGTGTGCTTGCCACAATCAATGGCATACGCTTATTTTTGGAGGGGTTTTCTCAACTGAGGAAGCTCCTAAAATATTGAGTCTAAGAACTGCTCCTTCTAGGTAGGCGTTCTTTAAAATCACGGAATCTGAACCTTAGCGTAGAAAGAAGTTTCAATGCTCGCATTTTCTGGAATGATGGATGACTCTGGAGTGGCAAGAGCATTAACCACAGAAGAGGCTTTGTTTGGAGTCATATCTCCGTCAGAGTAACAAAAACAACCGAAGCCAAGAATCAGAATCCTACGAACCGTTTGACGGTTTCTAAAGGCACAAGCTTAAAAACGCAAGCGCATGCTTCTTCCCTCGTGGGTATAAGCCAACCTTGAGAATACAGAGAGGCTTTGCCCCTCCGCAGATTAGTAGCAAAGGCATGTAGAAATAGCATAAGATGGCAGAAATGTCTCCAAGTCTTAACCATTGTTCATGCGACCTCAATTTTATACCCTCTCGATTAACAGGCTATATGTGACTATCTTCAAGTTGTAAGGGCTTCAAAACCACAGAGAGCCCATTTATGGAGGCCTTCCTTGCTGAGAAATAGTCACTTGCGGCAACGCTAGACTCGGAGGAAGATGAAACTGGAGCATGATTGAGGCTTTCAACAGCGTCAGTGCACTCGCAATCCTCGGAACTTTCAGTCTTGAAAACTGGGCTGTTAGCTTTGAATCAACAATATTACTGTACCAGTTCGTGCTTAAAAATGCGTAACCTATGGATCACCTGTTTCTCGTAACTGCTGTCCTCGTTAAATATAAAACGATTGAACTCCAATTCAGTTTAATCGGCTTTGCTTATTCATATATAGAGCGGTATTTACCATCTGTGGGGTTCTTTCACATGGGTACCGACAAAAGAGCAAGAGTGATAGGACCGTGGATTCTCGCTTGACACCAAGTTTCTAATTTTCAAGTTTTCGATTGTTCTCTGCCTCGTAAATGGACTGGCGTTCAATCCCCACCAACTAACAAACAACACAGGACACATAGATCAATTGCTTTCTCTGAGCCAAGCCCAGCGACAGCAGAAACTTTCTTTATAATGGGATTCGAACTCTCAACCCAAATCAGTACGCCGCCATATTTGAATCTGTTCCAATCGTCTATCATCTCATCTCTCCACCGGAGGTTTTCAGGAGTCTTCCAAGTCTGCCATTGCTCTTTCTTTTTTTTGCGCGAAGGGAAACAGTGTAAAGGAGTCCCACATCGGCATGATTAAGGAATCACGGAGCAGAGCAGGGAGCAAAGGAGGAGGCGAGGCCAACGAGCAAAGCATACCTTTCTCGGCCTTTTGGCTAAGATCAAGTGTAGTATCTGTTCTTATCAGTTTAATATCTGATACGTGGGCCATCGGTCCACATGATATTAAATTAATTTTTTGAGGGGAGAGGCCACCGCAGTAGCTCGAGAGGCTACTGGGCTTCTCGAGCGTCGCTCGGGCGTTGCACTATAGTCCTTGCCTGGCGCACCCCACCCAAGCCCAGTCTAAATGATTTGCTTCTCTATTATTAGCCTTTATAAATATAGCTTTGGTTGTAACATACTTTGGGTTGGCTACTTAATACGCAGAGACGATGCTTTTGTGTTGCGGTAGACACGCTTCAAGGCGGGGTATCTGGCTTCCTTTGGGTCGATGAATTGGAGCCCATCAAACATCGTTGCTGAAGCGAAGAATCCGAAAGGCTAGTGTGATATGTCTCTGTTTCTCGGGTTTATTCGTGCCGAGTGGTTTTGTTCTTAGTATACAATGAGCATTGGAGCCTTTTTATGGATGGAGAAGGTCCTAGATTGGTTTTTTCGGAATTTTCCCTTATTAAAACTATGATTTTTTTTTTCAAAAGGATCCAAAATTTGTTAAATAGCCTAGATGATTTTTAAAATTGCTTTAAGCAGTTGGGGTTTAAGATGGTAAAATCGTTAAGACTTGATAGAATCATAAAATTGTGCAAATTTTGATATTTGTCAATGGACAGAGTTAGTCCCAAAGGTAGAAAGTTTGGACCGAATAACTAGGTATCACATGAAATAGAGATTTCAAAAGATGAGTTCGGTGTCAAATTTGCCTAACGCTATATGAGATGAATTTTTACACAGTTGATTGAGGAATGAATTCGGACTTTATTTTAAGATGGGTTCCAATAAATAAGCTACTTCAACCCATTTACCATCTCATACCACCAAGAAAGCTACTCTCTGCTCTTGGTATGAGAAAGGCTCATAACACTATTCAAATAAAGGAGAAAAGGATAATAATAGTGCCACAAGTTTCATATAGTACGTACTTGGTGCTATAACCTTATAAGTGCAACAATCTCTAAAAATTGTCATTTTCACATGGCATCGGTCTCTTATGTCATCAAAAAGTCACATGTAGTATTATTTTAGAATAAATAATCTAAAGTTATTCATTAGAGTTGTTAACACTCAATATATGGATCACATGACGTTGTTTGGCAACTTAAATTTGCCCAAAATTGATAAATTAGGTCCAACTTGCTCCGTAAACCAAACCATAAAGCCAAAATCTTTACCTGAAGTGAGAAATTATGTTTAGTTTTTCTTCCAAAAAATCCTAGCCCCAATTTCCTGTTTCAACTAGAACGGATTATATGATAATGAGGTGCCCGTCTCATTCATAAGGAAGGTGTTAATGAAATTGAACACGAGTTTCATCGGAAGGTTTGAAATCAACACCGGTTGTGTGGGGAGGAGGCGATGGGTGCTGAGGGTGGGAGGGAGAGAGAGATGATAATGATGATGGGGGTGGTGATAGCGGTCCAAGCAAAGAGGGTGGAGGAGGGCAGTTGGGGTGGTGTCCAAAGTGAATCATTGATTTTGGCAAGACTGACAAGAGTAGTTAAGGTTTGAATTGACAACATGATTAGTCCCAAATTCTCAAATTGGGGCAAGAAAAAATTTGAAGGACATCGCTTTAAAATACTTTCATTGTCATCTTTCTAAGAAGTCATCGGTCCCGTTTGGTTCAGCATTTCCAAGGGACTTTCAGCTCTAAAAGCCCATTAGAAAAAAATTTACGTGTTTGGTTTAGCATTTAGAGATGTCCTTAGCCAAATGTTGGCCTTTGAAATGCAAGTCCACCTCTATTATTCATCCGTTGACTTTTTTTTAAAAAAACAATTAAAACCATTTGCAAATGTTGGGTTCACCTTTTTTTTTTTTTTGTCATTTTTATCTTTTGACAATTAATAGCCCAACTGTTTATTAATATACTAGAATTATCATTAATTAACGAAGATGATTAATACTACAATAATTAAAAAAATTATTCAAAGTTGAAAACAAACCTAAAAGAACCCTAGGCCAAAAGTTGAGCTTTGCATATAATCTATAATCAAATTCTTTTAATATAATTTTTAAATAAATTTACTAATATATCTTTTACATTACTCTCAACATGAAAATGTAAAATGTTATATAGTAATTGTTTCTTTTTTGCAATTTTAAAAAATACTAAAACTGAAAAAATTAATTTGGTCACACTAAAGGGCTTTTCAAATATATGTTTACCAAACAGTCTTGCATTTCCCTAAAGCACTTTTTAGTTATAGTTTACCAAACAGTCTAGCATTTTGGAAAACCCATTTACCTTAAAGGTATTTGCATTTCCCCAAAGCCGAACCAAACGAGCCCATAGTACGTCTTAGAGGATTTTCAGGCCAAGGCAATTAAATGTAACTTAAGTGAACAATTTTAAAAATCGACACTTATATGATTGTTAGAAAAATTATAACAGAACACTTATTACATCTCATCACGCGTGACCTCATATTCTTTTCTTGAAACAAGTCTAGAGCCATCAACTTAACTCCCTAATGGAGAGCGGCAAAGGCATGTAAAGATAATTTAAGATAGCAAAAACGTCTTGAGATTCAATAGTTGAAAATAAGATCTCGTCAAATCACTCGCATGGTGTCAAATCATAGATGCTAGGGATGGACACAGGGCTCAAGCAATCAATGTCCCGTGGTGCCTTTTTACAAATGAGGCAGGGTAGGACGAGGCTCGCCGATCTAGCAAGCCTTGAGCTAGCTAGATCTAAAGAGGGGTGAGCTCGAGCTCGACATGTCGATCGAGGCTTGAGCTCGCCGGATGCTAGCGAGGCTCAAGGCTTGTCGACCTAGTGAGCCTTGAGCTCATTGGCGTCGGGCGAGCTCGACAAGCTTGAAGCTCACCTATGGTCGATCGCCGGCCGTTGTGATAGTCGGTGACTGGTTGAAGAAGAAAAAAAAAAAAAAAGAAAAAAGAAAATAAAAAAAATTATATTCTTAAAAATAAAAATAATTCAAAATTCAAAATTTTAAAATAAAAAAATAAAATTATATTTTAAAAAAATTAAAAAAATTAAAAAAAATTGTCCATTAAATTTGTGTTGCATAAAAGCATTTTAGCAATAACATTTAAAAAAAAATCATAAGAAATAAACTTTCTTGGGTTTAGTTAAATGAGTCGGGGTCGGGTATGGGTAAAAATGTTTGCACTACAATAAATGAGTCATAAACGGGTTAAATGGGTCGATTTGGATTGGACCATTTATGATCCGACCCAAATCCAACCCGATCCACCCATTTAACAAATCTAATGGTAAGTGAAACTCTAGAGGCTAAGATTGATTGATCTATTTAGTACTTTTGACTTGATTAATAGGTGAATGTTGACTCGGTTTGAATGCTAATCTTGTGTGTGATCATGCTTCAACAATAGCATGTTGAATTATCGTGTTATTTGACTTCAATTGATAAATATTTTGAGGTGTCAAAAGTGTGTGGTCGACTCCTTAGAAAGTCTGATTCTATACTGAATCAGATAAGTTTTAATTTTGGAATTGAAAAGAATATTAGAGTGATTCTGATTAAGTGTTGGCTAAAAAAGACAAACTAATCGTTTTATCCATTTTCATCATTTAATCGATTGCCGATCAAGTTTCCAGTTCCGATAGCCGTCGATCTCTGACAAGTTACCAGTCTTTAACCAATCCACCGATTTTGTAACCTTCGGAGGACCCGCCAAGAAGGGTCCACGAGGAGACATGTCCTCCGACAAATTTCACATCCAGAATAAAGAGGCCTAACTCGAATCTATGTAGAGGGAAGCCGCCTCCATCGCAACATGCCGTTCCTCCCTCCTCCTCGCTTTTGGTAGCAGACTTCGGATTCAGCGATAGTAGTTCGAAGCCATCGGAATCGAGGTCACGTCGGCAGCCGGTGAAGCTCCGCCGGTACCTCGATCTCCTCGGAAAAGCTTTAGTCGCTTATGCTTCCTTAAGCATCGGCGAGGATACTTATACATGAGCCCTGTAACCTCGTCTGGCAAATAGCTTATCACGTTGTCATTCTTGAATTGCAATCGACAGCACAGCGCACTTGAAAGAACTAGTAAGTATGTAGGCAAATCTGTTGACGTACAAAACTAATTTATTCAGAGACTAAAAACGATGATTTGCTTAAACAAAAGGTATATTCTTTTGCACGACCTTACGTGATTAAATACGTCTTCGCTAGTTTCTGATATCTTTGATGTTAATACTTTCATACACTTGGCTTGAGCCTGCCACGATGACGGTTGACCGTGTTGAGTGAAGCTGAGCATATTTCGGTTCGACGACTAAATCCAATTGAAATCCTTGATGGAGCTCGGTTAGGACTGGAGTTTGCGAATTTCTCCAAGCAGATTCAATTATAGAGCTTATCATTTCGATCTTATTATTTGTCACACCAAACGCGCAGATTGAGTTGGTTCTTATATAATTTTGTTCCGGTCTTTATATTCTTATGCATTAGAGGTGCAACAAAAGGTAGAGAATGCCAAACAAATACATGCCTGATCCAAGGAACACGATTCAAAATTAGAAAATTCAGTATGATTCGATTTCTAATCTTAAATGAATTTATCTTTTCTCAAGTATTATTAGTTCAATCGGTTTAGTTCTCGCATTCAAACGGACCAAACCTAACCATGCCATGCCCAATAGTAAAACTTACGGTGATTTTTGATATTATTACAAAGAAAGCTCAATTTATTAAAGTATTACACGAAATTCCAGCAAAATACAGCAGTGGATATGCAACGAACTATACCTGAAGACACCAACACAAAAGCAAATAGAGCAAACAAACACTCATCTTCAACCAGTCAATCCATTTCATGTCCAAAGCATCAACGCCCACCTCATCCCCACCGCGAATCAGCAGCTGTCTGTGATGGATTGGTGGTGTCGGCCTTCCCTGCTAGCGGGGGGCGCACCTCCTCCGGCTTCGCGAACGCCATGAACCCTATCAAGTGCCCGGCGATGGCCGCGAGGAAAACGCCGCCGTTGAAGGACATGAGGGCGAGCATGGCCAGGTATGCGAGCCCCATGCGCAGCGCGTGCAGCAGCGACCGGAGGGCGCCGGCCGCGACGCCCGGCTTGTCGGGGAGGAAGGGGCGGCAGTGGGACAGCCACTCCACGAAGACGCAGAGGGCGAAGACGAAGAAGAGGGCGAGGGCGTACATGCCGGACCGATCGCCCGGCCAGCCGGAGAAGAGGATCTCGGAGCGCGCGCCCCAAAAGAAGGTCATGTGTTGGTGGTGCCGCATGTCGTGCTTCCCGTCCCTGCCGGGCATTTCGTCCGGTCCTTTCATGGCCGGAGCTTGAGCGGCGAGAACGAGGGCGCGAAGTAGGGATATGGGGGGAGATGTCGTCGTACCGAAGAGGGAAGGATATTATACTTCTCGAGCACTGCTAACTTTTCTGCGTTCAAACGGCAATGGCCCCCTTTGAAAGCTCCAGACGAAATTTCGCAATCAATTTCGTCACCCCTCATTGTTGATGAGTACGAAAACCGCGTTATGAAACTACTTTATGAATGTATCCCGATGTGAAAAGATCATGAAAAGGAAAAAAAAGTTATACATCGAGTATCTCGAATTCCTCCAATCTTATTTAAAATTCATTTGTGTGTGAACAATTTCAAATGAAATGATGAATTAATGGGTTAATATTGATATATCTTGGTCACATTCACGGGCGTAAGTAGAATAGATCGCATTGCCTATTAAATTTTACAATAGTCTTTTGTTGTTTTACAGAACAGGATATTCAGTCTTCTTGACTTGGCTAGTCTTCCATATTTGACCCCTGACGTAGAACTTGGGGATGTAATATCAAGCCCCCCATAGTGATTAGACAACTCTTTCTTTCGTTGGACAAAGCCGAAGATCACGCTGTCCAATTATCATCCCATCACGGTGCGTTAAGCATCAAGGGACGATTAAATAAATCAAACATCTACCCGATCGAAATTCGACAGCACGGAAAATGATCTGCATCTTTCGGCACGGATCGATGGAGTTCCGGCATCGAGAAAAGATTTACTTCGGTGAAGCTTCGTTCGACTTTAAAGCGACGCCGAACTGATGGAACGGTAAAAGTACACGATTCATCATCCATCAGCGCCTCGCAAGGATCCACGGCATACCATGGCTGTGTTGACCTTGACTTCAAAAGTCTGGCACGGTACATTATTAGAGCCACGTCGGCGTCTCGTGGAGACGACGACGAAGACTCGCGCGAGTCTTCTGCTTTCTGTCCTTTTGCGAGAGGCGACGCCTTTCGTGCTCCTGGGTCGAGATCCAACTTCCGGGACAAGTCATTGGAGAACTTTCACGGTGCTTTTTGCCCTTTTGACAAGGCGCGGAAATGAACGGGGGGTCGAGGACTTTTCCGACGCTCAGAGTCGTTGGTGCTCGAAGAGATGAAGATCTTTTCTGGCCAGTGACAGTTGCTAGTTTCTTTCGCATGGCTAAAAAGTGAATTTATAGTGGAAAATCGATTGCTCCGAGTGGGAAACAACGGACTTTTTGATAAATAAATATGATGGTAAATTCAAATTATATTCGACTTTCGACAGTGAGTAATTAATATTTTACTGACAAGCTACGTAAAATCTTTGAGATGGTTATAACTTATGGCCCGACGGTGGACTTGTCGTACAATTTTATCGCCTTTTTGACTGCCGAGAGACTTGGACCACGCAAGGTGAGCCGGGCCCGCAATCACGTCACTTTCCAAACGAAGTCATTACCACGGCCTCCCGCTTTGACGATACGACAATAATGCGTCTGTCCCGTATATAATTACAAAATCGCCATATAATGGAAAGCCGAAAAACGCGTAAGAAACCAATAACGACGCTTTTATATAAGTGGAAAACGCCATTTAAAATAAAATAAAATTCCGAACCGGTACTCTCCACACATTTTCCCCAAATTAATTTTCGTTAAAAAAAATTCTAAAATAGTATCTCTACGGCACGTCTGTCTCAAGCTGTTTTATTTTCCAAAAAATCTCAAACTAGTAAAATCCACAATGCGGTAATTCAATGCTAAGTTTCATCTTATAATACCACGGTATCTTCGATTTGATATTTAAAAAATCCACTAAAATACATACGTCTCGGCACACACGAAATTTTCACTGATTCTCCACGTCAAATCCTTTTAGCAATCGTCTGGCATTGTGTGTTGACACATTTGCACTATGGGTAAATTCAAATCAAGGTATTGTTTGGTTTTCTTTTACAAGATGGAAATTAGTGATTTTGGATTTTTTGGGAGAATTTTTTTTTTTGGTTTGAAAAGTGAGACAAAAATTAACTTGGGATAAATATGTCATGGAAGTTTTAATTTAGGCGGCGATCGTTGCCTAACCTCAGTCAACACCTGGGTCATGTGACCTAGGCAATCGTTGACTCGAATCACACGATCCAAGCATCACTTGGGTCACAGAGGGGCAAGCAACGCTTGGGGTCGCGTGACTCAAGTGAGGCTTGAGGTCATATGCCACCTCAGGTAGCCTCGTTTGAGGTGGGCAACTTCAGGCAAGACTATCTGTGGCCAAATCTGGCTGTTGGACGGCTGAACTCAAAATAATAATAATAGTAATGTAAAAACCTTCTTTTTTTAATTCGGTAAAAGGCCTTTACAAATGTAATTTTTATCAAATGGTATTTAATTTTTTTTTTCAATATACTTTAAAATTACAATTCACCAAATGCTATTTACATTTCAAAAAACCTCTTTAACCCAAAAGTATTTGCATTTTTTCAATGACATTTTCCCAAAATCGAACCAAATGAGCTTTATTGGGTTGGAGAGAAGCCGATCATAAAACCCGAGGACCTTTTTTTCACGTGAGACACAACATATTTGACAAAAATATAAAAACAATTAAAAAGAATTGTACAAGTTAATATTTAGTCTTTGGTGAAAAGCAAAAAGCCTGTAGTCTCACCGCTCTACGGCTGAACAATTAATGAGCGGGTAGTTGATAGAGGTGAGCATGGCATAGAACTACAAACCTAAGAATTAGACCGGTGGGATGATTCTACGATGATACCCAAAACTTGAACAAGTCTTAATTATTAATTATTAATTATTATTTTTATTTTTGCGCAATCTTACGATATTCCATGATATTTAATGATAAGTATGTAATTTAAAATTATTAGTTTAAGTTTTTTCTTTTCTAGTGATATTCATGACTCATACTTTCACTTTGTCAAAATTTTATAATTTTTGCATATCGAAATATAAGCATGATTAATAAATTATAATAAATAATAGTCATTAGAAATTGTTTCGACGAGTATAGATTTTAGATTTTAGATGAAACTTGAATGGGATTCAAAATTGCTAACTCCTGTTTGAGGTACCGAAATCCGGCCTGCCAAGAGGGGTCAACGAACAAAGGGGTCCTCCGAAAAAATTTCACATCCGGAGTAAAGAAGCCTACCTTGGATTCCACGCCAGAGGTAAGGGAAGCCGCCCGTGCCGTCACATGCCGTCCACTCTCGTCCACTCTCGTCCACACACTCCGCATCTCTCTCTCTCTCTCTCTTGCTTTTGGGAGCGGACTCTGGATCCTCCTGTGGCGGTCGTTGGAAGCCACGGAGGTCAAGGTCACGTCAGTGTCTAGAGAAGCCTCCACCAGCACCAGTATCACCATCTCCTCCCTGGAAAGAGCAAAACACGCTTGCGCTTTCCTTAGCCATCGCGTGACAGTGTCTCGCTGAAACAGAACACGTCCTTTCGCACGAACCCTAGGGGGGTTATACACCACCAGCTCTTTCCACTTTCTCCAGTCGACATTAATATTTTCGTTCCGCTCGGGGTCGAGCCTGCCATGGCGCCATGTATCAGTGGGGGCAACCCAGGTGCCTTGTTTCACCGTGCAGCTAATCCTCGTCATTAAAAAGAAATCCCACATACGTGTAGATGGAAGGAAGACGACCCGTGATGATTGAAAAATTCAATTCGAATCCGTTTCTAAATCTTATATAGATCAGATCCTCCTTTTCCAGATACTACCATTTCCATTGCGTCTGGCAACAAATTTATGATGATTGCGGATTTACAAAAGAAAGCTCTTTGAAATAAATTCCAGTAGAGTATAGTAGTCGGACATGAGGCAACTTTACATGAAACCAGACAGCAGGAAAAAGCAAAAAAGCTGCTCGAAACGAGCCACGGACCTTTATTTCAATCTGTCTCCGGCTTCAGTAAAATATGTAAATCATACCATTCCATGATCTTTACATAAACACACATTATCTTCATTCTGTTACGTTTTAACTCGCCACGACAACACCACAACTCGTTATCACCAACCAACAATCTATTTCACATCTAAAATCTCAGCCACACCCGCCTCGCACCCGCCGGGAATCAGCAGCTCATCGGCGGCAGGTCCGCGCTGGCCTTCCCCGCGTACGGCCCGCCGGCCGCCGCCTCCTCCGGCTTCCCGAACGCCCCGCTCGCGAACGCCAGGAACCCCACCGCGTGCCCGGCCACCGCCGCGAGGAACACCCCGCCGTTGAAGGACATGAGCGCGAGCATCGCCAGGTACGCGAGCCCCACGCGCACCGCGTGCAGCAGCGACCGGAGGACGCCGGCCCCGACGGCGCCGGGCTTGGCGGGCGGGAGGATGCGGCTGTGGGAGATCCACTCGACGAGGAAGCAGAGGGCGAAGACGAAGACGAGGGCGAGGGCGTACATGCCGGCCCGGTCGCCGGGCCAGCCGGAGAAGAGGATCTCGGAGCGCGTACCCCAGAAGAAGGTCATGTGCATCATCATCCCCTCGTGGTGTTGCGGCGGCGCCATCGCCCCGTCCATGCCGGGCATGTGGTCGTGGTCCATGCCGTCCATGGTCGGAGCTCGAGGCGCTGAGGACGGGGGAAGCGGACGAGGGTTCTGAGCTCGGGATCAGAAATCTGGGTACTCGAGGGAGGCTTTTGTGTTTTATAAAGGGTGATGTGATCGTACAACAGAGGGCTGACCCGGTACGCAATTCCTCGTGCAGTACGTTTTTCTGCTCAAAACGGCAAGAACACTTTGAAAGTTTCAAACAGCATTTCCCGACCACGCGGCGGTGGAATTGCGGAATAAATCTTGTCACGCGCGTTCGTAATAATTTTACGGTGTAGCCGGATAGGATAAATACCCTTAAAAAGAAAAGTATCTTCCGAAAAGTTGCAACCTTTTTATTCGCTATTAGTATTCAAATGAACAATTTGAAATGACGTGATAAATTATCGATTAGTGTGTAAGTAATTTGGGTCACATTCGTACAGTTAAGTAGAATCGATCATGAGACTTTCTAAGCCAACTTCTTACTCTATTTTTTTTTTATTTTGTTTTATATAACATGATATACAAAAATTGCGACTCCAATCTTTATAGATTCTTATCCACCTATATCATTTAGGGCTTGATTAATAGAGTGATTTGGTGTGGCTTTCAAGGTTATATTGGATGTGGGATGGTAAGATTTAAATATAAAATCTACCACATTCCAATAAACACTTAATTAATTAAGGATGAAATGGTTGAGCTTCACATTCCATTAAACACTTAATTTCTCACTCAATTCAATTATCTCTATGATTTTTCTTCCCTCCGAGAAAGAGTTGAAGAAGAGTATTTTTATTGATTCCATCTAATGAAATATTAGAACTTATTTTGTACACAATTGATGTAAACTTTTGTGTATACCTAGAATGGCTGATATATATAACTTTTTTAGGGGTAAGAAAAGGGGGTAAAATGCCAAAGCCCAAGTGTAACAATATCACACTATGTAAACTGAATATGACTAAATTGTTGTGTCAGTAATTTCCAACGAAAATTGAATATTGAAATTTTGTGCAATAGTTTAGAATTAAAAATTGATAAAATTAAAAAAATTAGAATTGAATCCACATTTATTCAATAAGTTTAAGCCATTTACATTTTTAAGTTCTTGAGAGGGGGATTGGCGTTGTTCCTCCTATTGGCCTTGTTCGATGTCTTCAAAGAATCTTTCAAGCTTTTACAATGCAGCTGGTTGAATAAAGACGTTGGTCAATTCCGACACGAATTAAGCATAGAAATACAATGCAAACAACATTTTCTTGTAAGGTTTCATACAGTCAAGAGAAAAGGAAATATCTATATTAGCAAGATACTAATGTTGTCCATGAAAAGACTGAGTTCATAGCAAAACGAGGGTGATGAGATCAATTTCTTGCTGTTAAAATGTTTCAAAAATCATTTGAAAATCAAGAAAAGTATGGAGCTCGAGGGACGCGGCGCGACGCATGGTGCCGGGCCGGCTAAATCATATTTGGGGATTGGGTCAAATTGCGCACGAGATCCTACATAAGCTCTCAATTTACATTTCTTTTGTTGTCGTCTCCTTTCTTACTCTTTTAGGTCTTATCCTGCCCCTTCTATCTATAGCACGAATCTTCATCAATCCCTTGATCACATCTCCTCAATAGGCCAAACAATAAGATCTTCGTCCAAGTCGACCAAACCATATCCTAATTGCTTCTCTCATCTTATCGTTGGTTGGATTGACAATTATATTTTCTCGTATACAATAAGAAAAAATTACTCCAAAAATTATAAACTTAGTGTATGGATGTCAATTTGATTATAATTGTTTTAAATTGATCCATTTAATCACAATATTTTCCATGATTCATTTTGGCTAATTTTAACAAGAAATTGTTGACATAGACGTAGACTATCTTACATGACACGACCATAGTCAACATAGACAATTTTGCATTTTTTAAAAAAAAGGAAAATTTTTCAAGAAAATTTTGAGAAATTTGCAAAAATTGTTCTCGTTAGCTCGAATTGTGCCATGTAAGATAACCGGTGTTTAGGTTAGTAAATTTATGCCAAAATTACCGGAATGGATTGTATTAGCAAATTGTCAAAATGTTTAAGACTAAGTTGGCCAAATAAAAAAGTTTATGAGCAAGGTATTAAGTTTATAACTTTTTTTTGGTAATTATCCCATCATTTTCATCAATAATCAAATTTCAATTTTTGAAACCAAGTATTCCTAATTAACATTACAAAGGGGATCCTTTTACTAAACTCCCATAAGCCATTTTGATGAATATCTTCTTGATTTCTTCCCATTATCTCAAAACCACGTCTTCGTCGGGCCCGAGCTCATAGATCATTAGGACACAAGACAATGGAAATGCAAAACCCTAGATAGCATAACATTAAATCAATTAGGGCTTGCGTCCATAGCTGACAAAAGAAAAGGTCATGGTATATTATAGAATATTGCTATTTAATATTGTTTGACCTTACTCCTTTTCAAGAAACAAATGAGATCAGGATCATACACCCACATCGTTGACTCTAATTAGCTGATTTATTATTAGTGATTAACGAGAGAGGAAACTTAATGCAGAAACGGAAAAGACATGATCCTTGCCTGTGTCATTGACATTGCTGATCCAACTCAACGTCGAAATAGTATATTCTACGAGACAAGCGTTTGAGCATCTAATACCATCAGCCGGTCGATGCCAATGTGGGGTCAATCCCAAATTCAAGTATTCCCTTATCGATCTCGCTAGGAAAAGTATCAAAAAATTTTAAATTTATTGTATTGGTACCAATTTAGTGCCAAACTTTTTCAATTGGACCAATTCAATCTTGAGCCTTTTTATAATGATATCAATTGAGCCCATTCAACTAATTTAGATTATAAATAACTAACATGAATGTTGGCCGTTTTATGTGGCAAGATTGGCGCTAGTGCTGACCTGAACATTTGTTTTCAATATTTTAATTTTTTAATTTTTTCATATTTTTTCTTTCCTTTTCTTCTAAAAGAAAGAAAGAAATTCAAAAAAATATTAAAAATGTCAATGTCAAAACCAATCATCTCATGTAGGATAATTAGCACCGACGTCAGTGATTTCCATCCTAAATTAGCTGGATAGACTCAATTAGTAGGAATGTGAAAAATGTTTAAAATTAAATTGGTCCGATTAAAAATGTTATGCACTGAATGATACCAATGTGATGAGTTTAATATTTTTTTGACACCTTTCCTTATCTTGCTCATCCATCAGTGTTGAACATTCCAAGTGTCATCATTTTCATCAATAATCAAATTTCAATTTTTGAAACCAAGTATTCCTAATTAACATTACATAGGGGATCCTTTCACTAAACTCCCCTAAGCCATTTTGATGAATATCTTCTTGATTTCTTCCCATTATCTCAAAACCACGTCTTCGTCGGGCCCGAGTTCATAGATCATCAGGACACAAGACAATGGAAATGCAAAACCCTAGATAGCATAACATTAAATCAATTAGGGCTTGCGTTCATAGCTCACAAAAGAAAAGGCCATGGTATATTATAGAATATTGCTATTTAATATTGTTTGACTTCACCCCTTTTCAAGAAACAAATGCAATCGGGATCATACACCCACATCGTTGACTCTAATTAGCTGATTTATTATTAGTGATTAACGAGAGAGGAAACTTAATGCAGAAACGGAAAAGGCATGATCCTTGCCTGTGTCATTGACATTGCTGATCCAACTCAACGTCTGGAATAGTATTCTACGAGACAAGCGTTTGAGCATCTAATACCATAGGCCGGCCGATGCCAATGTGGGGTCAATCCAAAATTTAAGTATTCCCTTGTCCATCTCGGTAGGAAAAGTATAAAACAATTTTAAATTTATTGCATTGATACCAATTCAATTCCAAACTTTTTCAATTGGGAAATTCAATCTTGAGCTTTTTTACAATGGTATCAATTGAGCTCATTTAACTAATTTAGGTTAGAAATTATTAACATAAATATCGGTACCGCTTTATGCAAGACGATTGGCGCTTTAGTCTAACGTGGACATTTGTTTTCAATATTTTAATATTTTAATATTTTTCAATTTTTTCTTTCCTTTTCTTCTATGGATAAAAACAAAGAAAGAAATTTAAAAAAATATTAAAAATATCAACGTCATAATCAATCATCCCATGTAGGATATCGACGTCAGTAATTTTCAACCTAAATTATCTGGATAGACTCAATTAATATGAATGTGAAAAAATATTTAAAAGGTTATGACTGAATGATACCAATGTGATAAGTTCAAGATTTTTTTGACACCTTTCCCTTCCTTATTGATCCATCAGTGTTGAACATTCCAAGTGTCATCGTCCGAGCACAACAGAGACTACTTCGTCTTGGGTCGTTATCAGCATCGTTCTATCTTCTCATATCAATCCATAGCCGCTTGAAACGGCTGGGAATCTTATTCTCTGGAAAAAAAAAAAAAAAAAACCTGATTCAAGCAATCAAATCGGAAGGTACAAAAGTTTCATTTTCATGATCATGATCATGATCAACCCATCTGGAAAAAGACGATGGAGAGCCAGGTGAATAATTCTCAAGGCCTTTCCCTCCATTGCAGCGCAAGTATCGAGAGCCTGCAGACCACGGAGGAATCGACACTTTCTTCATCTTTTAGGAAGAAGGAGAAGAATAGGAACAAGAAAAGAGGATACAAATCCCCGGCCAATTCCGAATTTGGAAATTTCACAAACATTTTCTGTGCTTATAAACAGAGGGTAAATATGACAAGGGCACATATTAGAGATAAACCGATGGGCTGGCCGGCAGGCGGGAGGGGGCGGGTCTAAAATATTGCTGGGCAGGTTCCGGCTCGGGTCCGACATGGTCGTGCCGGGCGTCATAACTTTGTGTGCTTATTCAGGCCGATCTGAAACTGCCCTCGGGCTGGGATTGGGCCCGGGGGCTGCCGGGTCGTGATCGAAAAGATGCCACGTCATTTAGTTTTGACGCGGAGCATCAATGGTGGTCCATACACACACGGTGCTGTGTCTTCACAAGTTGCACTTAGTTTTGGTAGAGTCGTCACAACCATCTAATACCAGATCAGAGATATGCACTTAAACTTCCTGAGGAAAACACAGAAACTATAAAATCAAGAAATTCAAGCCCCCAAAAAGAGAAAAATCACAAGCACAGAAACTAAAAAAACAATATAGTACATGAGACTACTTGTTCCAACATCAAAGTTAAATCAACAGTTCGTCGTGGGAAGATCGGTGGATGCTTTTCCCGGAGGCGGCGTCTTCTGAAAAGCCCTACTTCCGAAGAAGAAGAAGCCCACGCCGTGCCCGAGAATGGCGACGATGAGCACGCCTACGTTGAAGGACATCACGGCCAGCATCAGCAGATAAGCAAGCCCGACGCGCATGGCATGCATGATGGTCCGCAGGACACCGGCAATGATGCGGTTCGACTTCAAGCCTTCTCCGATGAGCCTGCAGTGAGAGATCCATTCAACGAGGAGCGCGAGCGCGAAGACGAAGACCAAGGCCAGCACGTACATGCCAGTCCGCGTGCCGGGCCACCCGGCGAAGAGGATCTCGGAGTTTCTCCCCCAGAAGAATGTCATGTGGGTGTAGCTCTTGTGCTTCATGTTGCTCATCCCGTCCATGTTGCTCATCCCGTCCATCGCCTCCCTCCCTCCCTCTCTCTCTCTCTCTCTTTCTCAGTTTTGGCCTCTGTATATACGGTGATGCGTGGTTTGAGGTGTTGTATTAGGGCATGGCATTTGGCACAAGGCTGATGTATTTTTTCCACAGGTGTGTAATGCGAAGGCAAACTACGCACAGCGACAAAGGCGTGTTGAGACCAGTTTTTTTTTGGGTCAGTTGTTGAGAGACCAGTTGAAAATGAGGTTTTGAGGGGTCGTACATCGAAGCAGAATGCGAATCATGTACTACACAAAGCTTAGCCACACGTACTGCCAGTTGGGTCAGGCGAGTTGGAGCCATTCGCATGAAGAAGTGGATTGTCAATTGACTTGGCTTCATAGATTGATTTCTCCATCAAAAAGCAGATAGGCGTGCTGGTGCAAGGTAGCCTTGTGTCACCGTGTTGAGGTTCTCACGACTCGATGTATCAAGAAATGATCCTAAGGAACGGAATAAGCCTTAAACTTCTTCAAGATATATATTTGCATTTAAGATACCTAACAAGATAGACAGTAGTCTTATATTTAATATGGTAAATGGTAGTAAATACGATAGAAGCTAGTTGAAAAGAGTGAATCTCCATATGTATAAATAAGAGTATTCATCTCATTTGTATCGTCCAGCATTCGTGAAATGGAAGTACATTCTCTCCCAAAACTTCTCTCTCTAAATAATTTATCTTTCTATATTTGGGCGAATTAGTAAGCGAGTGTTTGATCCTTGGAAAAAAGACTGCACAGTTTTTTTATCTCAAGCGTCGGCCCGTGCCCAAAATTAAAATTAATCAAATATACCGAGAAAAAAGCTATGTTGCTAAGATTAATTTGGATAAATCCATTGCAAGACATCCAAAAATGGCTGAAAATAGATACAAAAATGATTATGATTTGTTGTTTGTTCCCGAAAAGGTTTTATCCACTAAAAGACGTCGAGAATTAAGAATTCTAATTTGTTTCAATTCGAGGAAGAGAAATGGTATTCATAAAAATCCAGTATTTTGCAACAACGTAAAAAACTGGGGTGAATTTTTGGATAAAAGAAAACATTTTGATAAAAAGAAACTAATTAAATTAAAGTTCTTTCTTTGGCCTAATTATCGATTAGAAGATTTATCTTGTATGAATCGATATTGGTTTGATACCAATAATGGGGGCCGCTTCACTATGATAAGGATACATATGTATCCACGATTGCAAATTTGTTAATTATGCGTTTTTCATATATATTCTGTACCACCTGCCGTGAGAAATGGTAATTTCAGAGGTTTAGTAATTGGACAAAATGCGGAACATTGACCAAGTTCTCCTCTAACGCTTAAAAAATTATCGCTCTTTTTTTTTTCTTTTTTATCCTTTTTGATTAAGCAAGTACCGAATAATAGCTATTGATTTGCTTCTTATTATGTCGAGCTTAATTGGATGGCCGATGTGCATATTATATAGGCAAGGATCACGTATGATTATAGGAAAGTTACTCCATTAATCCTAAATTTAAATTTATTATCCATGTGTCATTTCCGTCCTAGACTCTTCAATTTTGTCAACTTAATCTTAAATTTTTGCACAAGATTTCAATATAGTCTTTTCGATCAAATTTTCGTTAGATATCGTTGACGTGGTGACCCAGCCATCACTGGCCATCCTATGAGGCACATCACCCCGTGAGCAATTTTTGAGATGGCGGCTCGGTCATTGTTGGCCATCCTATGAGTCTCATCGCATGTGAGTGTATTCCAGCAATAACGGTTAGAAAGATTACATTGGAATTTCGCATAAATATTTATGATTAAATTGACAAAACTGAAAAGTTGAAAACTATAATGACATTCATACATTGTTTGTGATTGATTGGATAATTTCTTGCACGAATTGTTATGCACTTGATTCCTCGCTAATTAGTCATGAAACCAGATGATTAGAACTAATTGGCTTTGATTCGTAGTGGAGTAAGTTAAACAATACTTAATAAAATGTACTACACAACACACTACCTTTCATTATCTTATGGACTCCCTTAGGAACTCATGTCTAACGACAACTTTGTGTGAGTTCAAGGGAATGAATCGAGACATATACACCAAAATGGCTTAGGGGACTGTACTAAAAGGATACTATAATGGTTAGAAATACTTGATTTTAAATAACCCAGATTTATTCGACCAAAAAAAAAAACCAAATTTGATTATTGATGAATTTCCTTGGTAGATGCATTTTCTTTTACTCATCAGACTCTTGACTGGTGTGCTTTCTAAAAATCTTTTATGTCTGGGTAGCTGTTACATTTGAATCTACAACTCATTTCTCTTTCTCTTCCTCTCTCTATATTACACCGAGTCATGCTTCCACCGCCGTCGCCGTCGTCACTCCAATTTTCTGCGCGCGAGCGCGCGTGCTTGTGCATGTGGCTATTCAATGTCAATTACCATAGATCGACCTCGAAATGGGGTCGACAAAAGGGCAATGACCACAATTCTCTAAGCTCAAGAATGACAACTTCTATAGAACTTCGTTATTCTTTGATAGCTTATGGCATCGAGTGCAGGGCGGTTAAACATCAAGATGTGCACGAAATGAAAGTAGTGGAGAATGCTTCTTTGGACATGCAGCACACACGACCAAATGAGGATTAAGGTTGAACTTACTTGAGAAAAGGTAATTGTCGATCCGATCATGGATAAGATGAGAAAAGCTTGCAAGAGATGATTTAATCGACCCGGAGAAAGACCTTATCTATGCTCTGCTGAGAAGATGTGACCAAGGATGAAGATCACGGAAAATTGTCCAAATGTTCTGAATATTTTGCACTTTCCTAATAATTGATTCATAAATATTTTATGTTTTGTTAATTGCATCCATCGGCCAATTTTAATTGGGAATTATTGACAAGGATGTTAATTATCCTACGTGACATAATCGGTGCTGATGTTGATATATTTTTCTTTTCCTTTTTTAAATTATCTATTTATTTATTAAGGGTCGACTGGGGACCGCCGGTCATCGGCTGAGGCTCGAGGACCCCCACCGGCCACTAGGCAATAGCTCGCAACCCTCGCGTGTAGTTGGCGAGGGTCACAAGTCCTCACTTAGATTCGAGTAAGGATCGTGACCCTTGTTGCAACTAGCTAGGGCTTCTAGCTCTCGCTAGTTGAAGCCCTAGCTAGTTGCATGCCAAGGCAGCCAGTAGGCCCTTGCCCAATGGCTAGTGGGGGTTGCAAGGCCTTGCTCAATGGCCAATGGGGGTCCGTCGAGCCTTGGCAGGTGGTCAACTATCCCTTGCAAGTCCTTAACAATAAAAAAAAGTAAAAAAAAAAAAAAAGCAAAAGAAAATAAAATATAAAAATTTTAAAAATTATATTATTAAAAATTATCTATGTTAGCTGTTGGAAGATACACAGGATACTAGAAGATATGCAAGAATCAATCAATCTGATATTATTGAATCAATCAAGATCATTCAATATCGATCAAGATTATTCAATATCGGATCTAATATGTATATTATTTTATTGCCTTTTCTTTACACATGCTTTGTACTATAATATCATTTGTGTACATTGAATAAATAGATAGACAAGAGTATACATAAAATTTCCCAAACACTTCTCTCTCGACTTCTCTCTTTAGTCTTCTTTCATGGTATCAGAGCAGGTCACGCATCTGTGATTCGCTTCTTCTATTTTTTTCTTCTGGTTTTCTAATTGCTGTTGAGTGAAACAAGTTAACCTACAAAAGGCGTTAGCACTCCGACGTAGGAATCAACACTTTGAAGATTTTATATAAAAATAGACGAAAGAAAAGGAAGAGAGGGAGCTTGATTTACCACCATGGCCGATGATCAAGCTCGTTTACCTGTGGATATAGCGACCTCAGAAGCACAAAATCTAGTGCATCTCATCACAGGTCGAACTGACCAACCCATGATGGGGCAATTTTTCCCATGGCAAACCAATCTGGGGGTGCCCACGTCAGGACCTTCCTACTAGTGGATGCCAATACCAATGTATTATGGGTTAAGTCCACATTTTTCGGTTTCAGGAAGCTAGATCCCACCAGCCACCAGTGGGGCAGGCCATTCAGAAGCAATTGTGAATTCCAATGTGGGTGAAAACCCTAATGGGTTAGGCGACTTGAATTCAGGAATTTCGGGCGGACTCAATCCGGGTCAGTTAGCGAATCCCTACCCGGGAATTCCACCCGGGTTTATGCCTTTTCCCTTCGCGCTGCCATGGGTCACCCAGAACCCGACGACGCACTCTATGTCTCCACCGCCGACGGGCCCGCGTTGCGACTCATCATCCACCATCTCACAGGACCCGAAAACTATTCGAGCTGGGCATGGGAGTTTCGGCGAGCGCTCGTCACAAAGGACAAGGAAGACTTTATTGACGGTATTGTCCCGATTTCGACCAACAAAAAAGCGGGAAGATAATGGAAAAAATGTAACCAGTTGGTTAGAATGTGGATAGGAAATTGCATAAGCCTAGAAATCACAGCCGATTTACCTCCAACCGAAGATTCAAAAACCATTTGGGACAATATTAGAGAGATGTACGGGAAATTGGATCGGGCGAAGATTTTCTCGTTGCATCAAGCTCTCAGCGAACTGAAGTAAGGAAACATGTCCGTGATGGCATGCTTCAACAAGCTGTTAGCCCTCTGGAACGAGCTGAAGCCGCCGAAGAAAAGCTTTAAGGGCCCGAGACAACACTTCGGCAGTTTAAAGAGATGAGAGACAAGGAGAAAGCTACTCATTTTTTTTACTGATTCTTAACGAATCATTTCTTATCTTTAGATTGCAGATATTGGCTATGGAGCCAGCACGGACTCTCGGCCGGATCTTCCAATTGGCTGTGCAAGAAGAAAGCTAGAGACTCTCCTCATCGAACAACAAGGCTAGCGAAACCCTAGTTCTAGCGGCAAGGATCTAGAGGGGGGAGAAAACCCTAGAAAAGAAAAGTGATGCATCGCTAGGGTTTTCATCCGAGAAGCGAGGCTTTAAAGCCTCTTTGACGGACGGTCAGGATCGAGGGCAGCGATCTGACGGTCCACAAGGCGTGCGATATCCGATTGATCTAGATGGTGCAGATATATCCGGATCTAAAGGATCCAACGGCCCAATTTTTTCGAAAACTTATGGGCATAATTTTAAAAATAAGGGAAAATTATTTTGTGATTTTTGCAAGTGGCCCCACCACACTATTCAAAATTGCTGGAAATTACATGGCAGACCTGGAGAAAAAGAAAAAAAAAGGGAAATGATGTATCAGCAGCCGCCTTCGCTTTTCAAATTATAGGATCAACGGACCGGCCTATTACACATGGAGAATATCAGCAATTGATGTAGGCGCTACAAAAAATGGACATTCAAAAAAGGGGAAGCAGCTTCGTAGGTATTTCTTGTTGCATGATAAATTCTATATCAAGAAATGCCTGGATTATCGATTTGGGAGCTAGTGATCATATAGCATGTGATAAAGGATTATTTTCTGATATTCATGAAAAATTAGATAATCCTATTACTGTGCAATTACCAAATGGGAACATCACCCATGTTACTACAACATGAACAGTCACTCTTAACTCCCAAATTGTTCTAAGCCATGTCCTTTATGTCCCAAACTTCCAATTTAATCTCATTTATGTGTCTAGAGCCTGTGAGGAAAATTCATGTCAGGTACTTTTCAATGCTGATACTTGTTTATTTTAGGCCATTTCTACTAGGAAATTGATGGGTTGAGGTAATTTTTCTGAAGGATTATTTTTCTGGAAAAGCTTGCCTATACACTTTCATAATTTTTCTTGTAATAAATCATTGTGTAACTTGACTACCAATGATAAAAATTCCCTTTGCATTCCAGATTAGGCCATAGTTCTTCTTTTCCCTATCCTCAGTGTCTTGTTTGTCCGCTTGCAAAACAATCATGTAGTCCCTTTCCCTTGAGCAAAAGTTGTATGAAAAACATTTTTTCCTTGTTATTGATGTCTGGGGTCCATACCATACACCGAACCATGATGGGTCTCGTTTTTTCCTAACTATTGTGAATGATCACTCTAGAGCCACATGGATTTTTCTCATGCAATCAAAAGGTCAAATTTTATCTCAATTGAGAAATTTCCTTTCTCTGTCTAAGACCAAGTTCGGGAAAACTATCCAAAAAATAAGGATAGATAATGGAAATGAATTTTTCAATCATGAATGTGTTGCTCTATTTTCTTCACTAGGGATATTACATGAGAGCTCATGTGTATATACACTACAACAAAATGGAGTGGTGGAAAGGAAGCATCGCAACCTGTTAGAAGTTGCAAGGGCTTTGAAATTTCAAGCCTCTATTCCAGATAATTTTTAGGGAGATTGTGTATTAACTGCATCCCATTTGATAAATCGTATGCCTTCTAAAATACTAGACGGACGAACTCCTTTTGAGTTGTTTTTTGGGAAGAAACTAGACTTGGATCACCTGAAAATATTTGATTGTCTATGCTATGCCACAATTGTAGGACTTAGGGATAAGATGGGTCCTTGAGCTCGAAGTTGCATATTCATGGGATATCCCAACTTACAAAAGGGATATCGGGTGTTTAATCATTTTACAAGGGAATTTTCAATCAGCAGAGACGTTTTATTCTAGGAAAATATCTTTCCATTTGCTTCTCAGAAGTCAAGCATAGATCACACTGGAAATTCTCATATGTCCTATATCGAGGAACCAATCGGAGATCCTGCATATGTCTTTCTTCCCTCATTAGTCAATGCAAGGAATTCTTCTACATCAAGTACCAGCTTGACACCCTTAATGGAAGCTGCAGATGAAAGTTCGGATGATGTGATTCCTTCACATTCACCTCCCACGGAAGATCCAGACACTTCATTCCCCCAGAAGATGAACCACCGCGGCGTTCCGGACGGGCCACGTGTCCACCAACTTAGACAAAAGACTACATATGTGGTGTCAGGAATTCGCCAGGTATTCCTTTCCCCATTTCCTCTTATGTTTCCTTCGATAAGTTATCACCCGAACATAGATGTTGTATCACTCGCATCTTTGAAGAGCAAGAGCTGACCAGTTTTGATGAAGCAAGCAGTGATCCGTGATGGTAGTAAGCTATGGAAGTAGAATTGAAGGCCTTGATAGATAATCACACATGGGATCTTGTTACCCTACCTTTGCACCACAAAGAAATCGGATGCAAATGGGTATATAAGATCAAATATTGGGTAGGTGGATTGATCGAATGGTACAAGGCTCGATTGGTGGCAAAGGGTTTCACACATCGGGAATGTTTTGACTATCATGAAACCTTTTCCCCGGTAGCCAAAGATGTCATTGTCCGCTCTTTTCTTTCAGTAGCAGCCTTCCAGGACTGGTCATTACATCAAATGGACGTTCACAATGTTTTCTTGCAGGAGATCTAGACGAGGAGATCTATATGGAAGTGCCACAAGGTTTACGGAGACAGGGGGAGAAATAAAGTATGTCGTCTCCACAAATCCTTGTATGGACTCAAGCAAGCTTATAGACAATGGTACGTGAAATTTGCCGAGTCTTTGATAGCTATCGGTTTTCAACAGTCCAGATTCGATTATGCCGTTTTTACATGGACTCAAAGTACATCATCTATTTATTTGATGATATACGTAGATGATATACTTATTATGGGTAATGACGAAGTAGCTATCAAAGGTTTCAAGGAATATCTACATTCCACCTTCCACATTAAAGACCTAGGTCCTCCAAAGTATTTCATTGGAATTGAAATTGCACGGTCATACCAAGGTATCTCCCTTAGCCAGAGGAAGTTTGCTCTAGAAATTATTTTAGAAGCAGGTTTATCGGGATGTAAACCAGCAGTGATACAAATAGAGCAAAATGCCAAACTCACTTCAACGGATTATGATGCTGGAATATCTCAACAAGATGATCCCGTTCTTAGGGATCCATTGGGGTATCAGAAACTTGTTGGGAAGCTTATATATTTGACTATGACCAGGCTGGACATAAGTTATGTTGTGCAGACGCTTAGTCAATTTATGCACAAACCCAAGCAATTTCATATGAATGCTGCACTGAAGGTGGTGAAGTACTTGAAGAAATGTCTTGGACTTGGCATTATTCTTTCCAGGAAATGTGACATGAGGATGACTGCGTATTGTGATGCAGACTATGCAACTTGTCTAATGAGCAAAAGGTCCATAACCGGTTTTTGTATTAAGTTGGGAGATCCCTTACTTTCATGGAAGACGAAGAAACAACTCAATTGTTTCATTATCCTCGGCAAAGGTAGAGTATCGTGCCATGGCTAAAACCACATGTGATATAGTGTGGCTACAAGGATTACTTCAGGACCTTGGGGTACAAGTTGAAGGGTCAACAAGATTATGTTGTGACAATGATGCAGCCCTCAAACTTGCGTCAAATCCTTGTGCATGAAAGAACGAAACATATAGAAGTGGACTGTCATTTCACTCGGAGAAAATTCAACAAGGAATGATCGAGACACAAGGGATTGGAACAGAGGAGCAACCAGTAGATGTCTTCACCAAACCCTTATGTCAGAGACATCATGCGTATCTCTTGAGCAAGTTAGGCGTCTTAGACATTTACAAGCCACCGGCTTAAGGGGGAGTGTTGGAAGATACACATGATACTAGAAGATATGCAAGAATCAATCAATATGATATTATTGAATCAATCAAGATCATTCAATATCGATCAAGATTATTCAATATCGGATCTAATCTGTATATTATTTTATTGCCTTTTCTTTACACATGCTTTGTACTATAATATCATTTGTGTACACTGAGTAAATAGACATACAAGAATATACAGAAAATTTCCCAATTACTTCTCTCTCGACTTCTCCCTTCAGTCTTCTTTCATTAGCGCCAATCGTGCTACGTAAGATGGTTGGCATTCATGCTAACCATTTTCAACAAAATAACCCGGATAGATTTAATTTGTAAAATATAAAATTATTTATAATTGAATCAATAAAAATGTAATAATTTAAAATTTTTTGAGTAATTTTCTCACTAAAAAGGGTAGCCTAGACGAACATGAGAGGAGACGATAAGAAAAGACAAGTAAAATTAGGGGTCATAGGGGACTAATGCAGAATCTGACGCGATCTTGGGACGTGATTTATACTCCTTGGCAATTCATGCATTGCATCGCATTGCATGTGCGCAATACTTTTCCTAATTTTAAGATGATTTTTGAAACATTTAACAACAAAAGATTAACCATCACCGTTATTTGCTTTAAACTCTCTCTTTTCGTGAATAACATTGGTACATTTTTTTTTTTTCGCTATATTTCTGTGTTATATTTGTGTCGGAATTGACAATACCAATTAGTTGTCAAAGATTGATGATTGTGTGTAAAGCAAATTGTTGAATATTGAGCAATGGGGATAATGATATTAATATCATATAAATTTTAGCCTAATGTAGAATGTTACCTTTGAATATTTAATTTATTCAACGTGATCCTTGAACTATTTGTAGAGGTTCAATATAATAGCCATTTTGTTTGATCATATAAGAGTCATCAAATTTTTTTCGAATATTCCAAATTGTGCAATTTAGTCCATAAACTATCAAATTGTTCAATCTATTCTTACAACTTTCAAAGTCAAATTAGCGATTTGGTGCTATTTAATAGTTTCCATAATTACACTATTATTCGGATTTTAAAATATATTTTTTCATTTCAATCCATTACCTAAATCAATAAAAAAAATTTCTATCTTTATATTTCCTTTTTACCTATTTGGTCTCCATGAATATAACGATAATCTAATATAAAGCCTTATCATCTCCATGGTAGTTAAAGTAGAATCTTATTTAGCACCATTTGGTTCAAGCTTTCCCAAGAGCTTTTGAGCCCTCAAAAACCCTTGAGGAAAATATGAAGTGTTTTTTTTTTTTTTTTTTGGTCATAAGGAAAATATAAAGTGTTTGGTAAGTGTTTTTGGGACCCCATTAGCTAAATGCTAGCATTGGGACAGCTTAAAGCTTAAAGTAGGTCTTGAGATGCTTTGAGTTTTCAATATTTTGAGAATGCAAGCAACTTCCCCAATTTGCACCGAATAGCTATCGGAGGCCGATGATCGTTGTTGTCACTTGAAGGGTCACTTGTCCCCAGTGATCGTTGCTTGTCTCAGGCGACCGCCACTTGGGTTGTACGACCCATGGTGTTGCTTAAGGTTGCGTGACCTCGGGTGAGGCTGCTTGGCGGCGAGTTTCACCAAATTAATTTAGATATATTTTTTTTTAAAAATTAATAAAAGCCCCTTGTAAATGTAGGTTTTACCAAATGACCTTTAAACCAAAGATATTTTCTAATGCATTTTAGAGTTACAATTTGCCACCCATGATAGCATTTCGAAAGTCTCTTTAGCCGAAAAGTATTTGCATTTTCTCAAAGTTATTTCCCTAAAGTTCAACAAAACGAGGAGTTGCATGATATTCTTGTTATTTTAAGCCTAAGTTTTTTAATAAGAATATCTGGAAATGATAATAATTTATCCATTAATACTCGTACATATTAATCTAAATCTTCTTCGCAATTTTTTCATATAGATAAAATTCATACACCTTTATATATCTTTTTTTAATTAAATTTAGGTTTTTTGGGTCGAATTTTTAATTTTAGAGACGTATTTTAATTTAGGATTACAAACGGTAAAGCTTGGGAAACACTACATTGTACGAATATTCCAGCTTTTAATATGTTGTTCGAGAATTTCATCGTAATTACCGTTTCAGGCAGAAAAGGTACCGCACTGTGATAATATCTTCAGTACAGTTCTTGCCGCTTCTGTACGATCACATCTCCCCAAAACCTCCCATTTCGAGTACGAAAGTTTCCCGATCCCCAACTCGAAAGTCGCAACCCTAATTCCCGTCTCGTTTCTCGCCGCCGAAGCTCCGAGCCTCCGACCATGGACGGCATGGGCGACGGCCAAACGCCAGGCATGAACGGGACCACGGTGCCACCGCCCCACAGCCACAAGATGATGATGATGCACATGACCTTCTTCTGGGGCACGCAGGCCGAGATCCTCTTCTCCGGCTGGCCGGGCACCTGGACCGGCATGTACGCCCTCGCCATCGTCTTCGTCTTCGCCCTCTGCGTCCTCGTCGAGTGGTTCTCCCACAGCCGCCTCTTCATCCCCGCCAAACCTGGCTTCGCCGCCGGCGTCCTTCGGTCGCTGGTGCACGCGCTGCGCATGGGGCTCGCGTACCTGGCGATGCTCGCCCTCATGTCCTTCAACGGCGGCGTGTTCCTCGCTGCGGTCTTGGGGCACGCGGTGGGGTTCCTGGCGTTCGCGAGCGGGGCGTTCGGGAAGCCGGAGGAGGTGTACCGACCGGACGCGGGGAAGGCCGCCGCAGATCTACCTTTGATGAGCTGCTGATTCGTGACGGGAGTGAGCTTCGTGGTGAGATCACTCTAGGCGTTAATTGGATTGATGGTGCTAATAAGTTGCGGTGTTGTGGCAAGTCACTGTATGACAGTGGAATGAAGATTCGTTTGATGATACACTGGTTGAAAAAAGTCCTTTTGATCTCTTTACATTTCTCAAGATTATCGTGAGCTCCCTTTTCGGACGCCCTTATGCAAGGGCGTGTGCAAAGGCTAATGACTTACTAAGTATTAATTTTAGCTCGGGTTCTCTTAAACCCATCAATTCATGACTTGTGAATTGAATTTTTAACTTAGCTCGCGCTCTATTAAGCTCATTAATTCACATTTGAGTTTTTAACTTACAAGTCAATTTGATTTAGGAGTAATCATTAATCAATTTGAGATAAGTCGATTAAAAATCTAAATAAATTATTGAGAGAAATATTTGTTAATTGTGCAATTAAAGAAATTAAGATCGATGACTTTGATTACATTAATTAATTAACTAATGTATTTTCTGGTACCTAATATTATTTAAACCCTAAAGGCTTTTTTGGATTTTCAAGAATTTTTCATGCATTTGTGGAAAAGAAAACCATATTTTATGCTTTTTCCAATTTTTTTGAAAATGTAAATCATTTTTGGCTTATTTTTATTTTTTATTTTTATTATTAAAATATATATTTTATATTAAAAATAATATATTATTATAAAAATGACCCAGTCGAATTCTCGGATTGGGACCAACCTTGCTCCTCGGCCATTAGTCCAGCTGGGCCTGCAGCGTGGGCCCAACCGGAACTTCACCTCTTTTTTATAAAAAAATAAAATTCCAAGCCTACGATTTTAAACAAAACAAGCCCACATCTTGGCCCGCACAAAACAGGCCCATGCGAAACTGGACCCAGACGACCCGAACAAATGCCACATAATATTTTGGTTGAAATTTATAGCTTGAGGCACTTAAGTGTTCATTTTTTTCCGATTTGGCATTTAAGTAAGCTAGTGGAAACTTTTGGTATCAAAAAGAAATACGATATAACTTTTGGCACTTCTAATGTACTTATCCTTATAACTTTTGATAGATTGATCTAATGGAATCCAATTAATCAATTGTTAGCACGAGAAAGTAGACATGGGTTTGTTAAATAAACACTATAATTATTTGTGTGTAATTTTTTTTATCTCTTACTCTGTTTATTTTATCTATATTAATGGTTATTTGCACATTGGTAAGATCTATCAATTATTCGGATTGTCTTCAAAAGTTGTTCTATTATAAAATCTTTTAAATTCTTTTAATCCACTTAATCACCTATTCACCCTAGGGGAACCATCTAGCCCTAACATTCTGAAAGTAGCAGACTTATGTTTGAATCTTGGAAGCCATTGATCGATAAAGCCTTACATGATATACTAGGATGATCTAGTATGCGAGCATACATGAAGACTAGCTAAATAAGAAGGTTTAGATATCCCATTTTATAAAACAAAAAAGAAAATATTGCATAAAATTAGTTTCAAAAGCAGTGTGATCAATTCTACTTAAGTGTATAAATATGACCAAAAAATTTGAATAATTTAGTAATTTATTACATCACTTGAAATTGTCCGCGTGGACACGAATCGCACAATAGGAAAATTAGAAGTTTTTGAGGTGTAAGGTACAAATTTTTCTTTCGATGATGTTTTCATATTTGATTGCACTTGTGAAATAATTTCATGATTCCATTTTTGTATTTAGCAATGTAACGCATAACAAGATCATACAATAATTTCATAATTTTTGTAGTGACATAGGATTAGATAAAAAATTTCGAAATATCAAGTGACCAGATAAAAAATTTCCTTTTGTTCCAGCATTGGAAAAATTCAGGGAGTTATCTGCAAAGTTGTTCCACATATCCACAAAGTTGTTTGAAAAATTCAGGGTGTTATCTGCCGTTTTACGCAGATAAGGTAGTGGAACTGTGGAACTAGAAATATCTTCAACGAGATCACAGTTCCCCCCGGAACACAACCTCCTGAAGGCAAAAATCCCCAAACCCTAATTCGCGTCCCCCTTCTCACCGCTCAAGCTCCGACCATGGAAGGCATGAACGGCACGACGATGATGCCCCGCCGCCACAAGATGATGATGATGCACATGACCTTCTACTGGGGCACACGCGCCGTGATCCTCTTCACAGGCTGGCCAGGCGCCTGGACCGCCATGTACGCCATTGCCATCGTCCTCCTCTTCACCATCTGCGTCCTCGTCGAGTGGCTCGCCCATTGCCACCACCTCCTCGCCAAGCCCGGCATCGCCACTGCCATTTCCCGGGCACTGGTTCACACCGTGCGCATGGGGCTCGCGTACCTGGCGATGCTCGCGCTCATGTCCTTCAACGTCGGCGTGTTCCTCGCGGTGGTCACGGGGCATGCAGTGGGGTTCCAGGTGTTCGCGAGCGGGGCGTTTGGGAAGCCGGCGTACGCGGGGAAGGTCACCTCCGACCTACCCCCGGTGAGCTGCTGATTCGTGGCGGAGTGAGGTAGGTGGTGACGATCATGATGTGAATGACAACAGAATTTTCAGTTTGGTCGAAAAGAAAACGCTTTTCTGCTCTTTTTTTCTTCTTTGAGATCATTGAATCGTTTTTAATGAAGCTGGAGACAAGTTGAAATGGAGGGGCCATGGCTTGTTTCATGTATAGTTGCATATCCGACTGCCATACTCTGCTGGAATTTCACATAGTTCTTTTAATTCAATAGAACTTTCTTTTGTAGATTTAAAACCAGCAAAACTTTGTTACCAAGCGCAACGAAGTTTCAGTCCCTTTTTAAATGTGAATCTAAACGAATTAAAATAAAAATTTTTGAAAAGAAAAATAAAAATGAACTCATTTAAGATTAGATATCAAATCGAACTGAACCTTCCAATTTAGGATCATCTTCCTTTGATCAACACTTGGCATTATCAATCTTGAATTTGTGGGTTTGAAACCATTTGATTGATTGGAGTTTCAATGTGAATAACGACACTTGTATTGCACCTCTTATCCATTAGAATATGAAGCACAGCACAATATAACATATAATCAAAGTAGAACCAACCTGGTTTGCCGATTTAATTTGGTAAAATAATTAGACCAAACCAATGAATTTAGTCAGATTCGGGAAATTTTAAGAGCTCTCCAAATTTGGTCGTTTAAAATGGAATTATGCTCAGTTCTTATCAACACATGCAATTAGTGCCGTGGTAGGCGCAAACTGGCCAGGAAAAAGCATCTGGAAAGAGCTTGATTATTGCATGAGTAGAATATGTATTCAACCATGTAAGGAAGGTCGTGCAAAAGAATAAATCTTTTGATAAGCAAAGCATTGTTCTTAGCCTACGAATTAGTGATTTTCTAGGTCAAGAAGTTACTTATATATTAACTAGTCCCTTCAAACGAGCTATGCCCATTCCCATCTTTTGAATGAACACGGATCATTTTAGCAAATAATTTGCATATAAGTAAAAATACTAGAGAATTATTTTACTTCTACGAACTAGATAATTTAGGTACGGTTACACTAGATTTCTTTAATGCCATTTCAGTCATCACCAATCTATATTTTTGGTTTATTACATCATTTTTTGTCTTATTGTATGGTAATTTTGTAATCAAACACAAATGACATGAATTTCCACATATCTCTCATTGGGGGCCCTGCTTTTTCTGTGGTTACCGGTCGAATATTTCGAAGCCCCAAATTTGCCTCCTTATTTTCTAAATGTAATCTTAGGTCAAAGTCCAACCTAGCTTAGAATAAAACTTTAGATCACCTCTCACATTTCTATTCTTCTTCTTCTTCTTCTCGAGTGCCCCGACTCTATTTCATGCTAGCTTAATCTGGCTTTGTCATGGATGTAGCTGTTCCAATAGTAGCCGCAAAAGGTCGTCATACACGGTTCATTGTTGGCAAGTGGCAGCGGTAACGGGTTGCCGTTTGGAATGGTACGTGATTAGGATTAGGAGTGAGACGGGCCGGACCGGTAGAGGTCTTTGAGAGGTTGTGGCCCGTGTCGAACAAGTCAAGTCCAGCTTTGATGATGGGCTCGATTTGTAGGCCCGGCCACAATAAAACGAATTTGAATGCTATTCTTGTTTTCTTTTTTTTGCGCGTTGTGGGTGGATAGCCACTGACGCAGTAATCCTTAATAAATGGCGTGGGCTATAATGAAATCATTAGGTGGAAGTTTGAGAATGAAATGGAGACTTGGCACGGATAGCTTCTGATATTGTGTTCGTCATTTTCCCGAGCCGGTCAGGCAATGGTTATGGGCCCGTCTCCAGACATCTCTAGACTTGCAGACCAGAAGCTTCGAGAGAGCAAGGCCTAGTTTCGAGAGAGATCTATCTAGGCGAGACCAGATGTTTCTCTATCTTTAAAAGATTCGATATCCTTAGCTCTTCTTCTCTCCTATAAATACCAAGGCACGTCCGTCCTCTCTTTGCACACTGAAGAAAAAGGAAAAGTTTTAGCAAGAGAGGCCATCAGTTCGACAGTCGATCACCAGACGTCTTTGAATCATCTTAAAGCAGCAGAAGAAGCAGGATACGATGTCGCTCATCCCAAGCTGGTTCGGTGGCCGGCGCAGCAACGTCTTCGACCCTTTCTCTCTCGACCTCTGGGACCCCTTCAAGGACTTCCCTTTCCCTTCCTCCTCCCTCTCCGCCTCTAATTTCCCTCAAACCTTCGGGGAGAACACCGGTTTTGTCAACACAAGGATCGACTGGAAGGAGACCCCAGAAGCCCACGTGTTCAAGGCGGATCTCCCTGGGCTCAAGAAAGAGGAAGTCAAGGTGGAGATCGAAGATGATCGGGTGCTCCAGATAAGCGGCGAGAGGAATGTGGAGAAGGAAGACAAGAACGACACGTGGCACCGGGTGGAGAGAAGCAGCGGGAAGTTCATGAGGAGGTTTAGGCTGCCCGAGAATGCGAAGATGGATCAGGTGAAGGCCTCGATGGAGAACGGGGTGCTCACCGTCGCTGTTCCCAAGGTGGAGGAGAAGAAGCCTGCGGTCAAGGCCATTGACATCTCTGGTTAAATTCAGTTTCTTTGTGGTTGTAAGAATGAGAGCATTTGTGTTTGGCATTCCGTTACTAAGTGTGACTTTTGGATATTTTGCTCTTCTTGATGGGTCAAGTTGTGGTCGCTCGTGTGAGTGAGTAATCAGGGTGTCTTGTAATTTGGTCGGACGTAAGTATGAATAATCTTTCATAGAGTCTGCTCTAATTGATGTCTGGTTTGCCTGATCTGGAATAGATTGAACAGTACCTTTTAGTCATGGATTTTCAGTTGTTGTCGACGGCCTCAAGTAATGGGCTTTTGGGAGAATTGGAGAGGTCTTGTTTGGTCTAAAGCTGCGGTCATCCTCTGTTCTAGTGAACACGCTTTATGCAATCAACAAGTTTCCTTTCTCCAGGAGGATATTTGGGCGTCCTAAAGTCCGGTTCGTTCATATGGTTGTTGGTTATTCGAAGCAATGTACGTTTCATCACAGAAGCGATCCGTTTGATTGGTGCCGTCTACAATAATCCCACAAACTAACCCGTTTTGTACTAAGCTGAAGTCTGTAATTAATGGAAGTAGGTTCAATACGAACGACCATCAGCAGTTCGTCGAAGAGATGGCTGCTGATAATCCGTCACCCACAACTCACCCCGAAACGCCCGATTACTAGAGAGCAAAAACCGAGTCCCACCTGATGGCGACGATTAGAAATGCCGACGTCAAAGGACATCATGGCTAGTGTCACCGTGTAGGCCACGGCGATACGAACAACGTACGTCAATTTCTGCACGAAACGAGGGGCACGGTTGTTGATGCCGGATCTTACGAGCCTGGCGCTTGAGAACCACTCCAGGGGCGCAGAGAGCCAGAACACCAAGGCCCAGGAGCGGGGACCAGCCCAAACCGGAGAATGCGGTGCCGTGCTATTTCCCCAGTAAAATGCCGTGTCATTCTTCACGAATGAATCGTGAAGCTTTTACTGACAATTTATGGTGCCTTGGGCCTTTTCGTTGGCAAAATCATAGGAGGGAATACGAAAGATCGAGAAAAGGAGTACAAGAACAGGAGGTTCCCACCAAAGCCATCCCGATCATTCTAATATTAGTCCTGCCTTACTACGTTCGAATGCTCTTGTAAAGTTGCAAGACAACGAGTCCCAGGACTCGAAAGGGATGGATCAGTCGATGACAATGTTCTTAACTCATGATAGAGTCATTGCGTTTAGGGGTGTGGTGAGAATTTAGATGTGAAATGGATTGATGATGATCAGGATGTGTTGTGGTGTTGCGGCAAGTTACAATATGACAGAGGATTATCGGTTTGGCTGAAAAGACTGATAATAAAAAGTTCTTTTGCTCGTCTCTCAGAGATCGATGAATCGTTTTGATGAAGCTGAAGACACAAATTGAAATAGAAGGCCATGGCTTGTTTAGTGCAGCTTTTTGCTTTTTTGTTTCATGTATAGTTAGTTGCATATCCGACTGCTATGCTCGGCTGGAATTTAATATAATCCTTTAATTCATGGAGCTTTCATTTGTAAATTTAAAATCACCAAAACTTTGTTACCAAGCACAACACAGTTTCAGTCCCGTTTGGAATGTGAATCTAAACGAATTAAAAAAGTACTAATTGAAAAAAAAAATAATAATAAGATGAACTCATAAGATTAAATATATCATATCGAACCAAACGTTCCAGTTTTGGATCATCTTCCTTTGATTAACATGTATTTGGCATTATCAATCTTGAATTTGTGGGTTTTAAGCCACCTCTAATACATGCACCTCTTATGCACAAGGATATCAAGCACAAAACACAATATGGCATATGCTAAATATAGAACGGACTTGGTTTGCAAGTTTAATTTGGTAAAATAATAAGACCAAACTAATAAACTACATATATTATATTCTGATTCGGGAAATTTTAAGTGTTCCTCTCCAAATTTGGTTGTTTAAACTAAATTATGCTTATCGACGCACTCAGACCGAGTGTAATGAAATTATTGATGTCGAAATAAAAAAACTCGCCATGAAAAACCATATGGAAAGAGCTTGGTTATTGCACCCGTAGAATATGTACTCAACCATCTGAGGTCGTGCAAAGGGATATACTTTTGATGAAGCGAATTAGTGATTTTCTAGGTCAACAAGTTGCCTATATATTAACTAATTCCTTAGAAAACATTATTTTCTACCCGTTTCCGGATGATTTTAGATAATTTTTGTAGAGAATTTGCATATAAATTTCAAAGGTGATGTGCTCATAAGAAAATGAGACGTGTTAGATAATTGCCTGAAGATATCAAATTTCAATGATTAATGACATATAATATTGTCTTTACTTTTTTATATTGAAATAAGAATACGTGCTTTGGTCATATGAAAAGCGAATTCTAAATTTAAAAGTTGGCTTTGTACGTAGTGTCAGACTAATAAATCAGAAATTTCAAGTTGGTTTAATGTGGTATAAATTATTGATTTTTTTCTTTTTATATATGTTTTAAGGGATTTATTAGCATAAAGTCTTTGAGCTACTGTTATAATAACAGCTTATTGTAAATTACAAATTCTTAAATAAGTAGACCATGGAAAATTATAATTATTTATTATTTGATTTTTCATGATCCAAAACAGACTATTGTTCTTATAGTAGATTAACAACTGTCAATCAATCATTTCTCATTAAAGACTTTTTTTATGTATATGCATAATTAAAACCTAAAAAAAAAAAAATTTCTTATTAAAGCAAGCTTCATGGGTATCTTTTGCAACCGGTTAGCATGACCAAATTGAAACATAAGGTGTTTATTACCATACATGGACATTAGACAATTAGTTGATATGTATTGGAAATTGTAAAACTTATCAACAAAGTGCAATTTAATTCTAAAATTTTTACAAAATGCAATTAAATCTTAAAATTTGTCGCTAGAATGCAATCAAAACCCAAAACTTTAAAAAGTGTAATTGAAAAAAAAAATGCAATCAAAACATTTTGTCAAATTGTCAAATTAGTCAAATCAAATAATTTTTAAAATTTTTTTTTTTGAAAGTTTTAAGACTTGAATACACTTTAGTGACAAATTTTAGGGCTTGATTACAAATTTTGATAGTTTTCGGACTTAATTATACTATTGTGATGAATTTTAAAACTTGATTGCATTTTTTAAAAGTTTTAAAATTCGATTACACTTTCGTCATAAGTTTTAAAATTTCAAATGCACTTATCCTTGATATTTTTGGCTTATTACATCCTTCTGTTATATGGTAATTTTCTAATTAAATACAAAGGACACAAACTTGTAGTTCTACAAGTCTTTTAATGTGGAAATTGATGGTATGGATGGGTAGCCTGGAAACCGACTTCTTCCGGGTAGGGAGAAGAATGTGGGAACCGCTCTTTCTCTGCATATGCTCCAAATTATACTCTCTCTCTCTCTCCTCTCGCAGGGTGACCAATTTTTCTCCTCCTTAAAAAACTGAACGAGGTGACTTCATTCGCTTTTCTCCCTTTCTGTTCATCTTCTTGGTCTTTTGCATGTATGTCCATTGTCCACCAACCTTAATCAAATTTTCAAGCACCACTCAAACATGCACATGAAAGGAGTCTTAAAGATATCCCACATCGTTTGACGACGGAGTTTGTCCACTATTTATATATTATGTAATCTCCTTCACGCATCAACTTGAACTTTTGGATTCAAGTTCAAATATTTCTAAGCCCCTACTTTACCCTCTCATTACCTAAATGTAATCTTAGCTCAAAATCCAACCCAACTTAGAATCAAACGAGGTCACCTCTCAAATTCTTTTCTTCTTCTCGACGGCTCGTCATTCACGGTTCATTGTTTGCAAGTCAGGTAACGGATTTCGGTGGACCTGGATTGAACGCGATAAGAATCAGGAGTGAGATAGGCTGGGCAGGTAGAGCTCTTTGAGAGACTTTGGCCCGTGTAGAGCAAGCAAAGCCTAGCTTTCATGATTGGCTCGATTTTTTAGGCCCGGCTCCATAAAAACATTTTTTTTTTTGGTCTTCACCATAAAGTGAATTTCTTTTCTCGGTCAAAGCCACAAAACGAATTTTTTTTTTTTTTTTTGAAAACGCTCTTTTTTTGTGTGCATAGCCGTGGACTCGATTATCCTAATAAAAGAAAGAAAACATTATGTATGACCCTGTTGCCAACTCAGCAAAAAATTAATCCATTCATCTTGCAACATGTGTCGCATGTGGACTCACCTGTCAATCACAATCTCCTACTTTGACCCTTGACCAAGGTCCACAGGCCGTAACCAACAATATCAACTAAATAAGTGGTTGTGAGCGAGTGTAGGACCTCCTATTCTTGCCCGGGGACAGGTTGGTTTGAGGACCCCTTGATCAAAGGAAGGGGGCGGTCTTGATTTCGAGAAGGAGCCGTATGACGCGAGAGTGTCATGTACGGTTCCTTTGAGAAGGGCGGGTCTCCATCGATGCGATTGATTATAATCATTATATGTAATCAGTGGTTCGAATTTCAGAGATCTAATTCTTATTAAAATTTTAATTAAAAAAGTCATGTGTTAATTTTGGTAGGAATTTTTCGCCGTTAACAGTTAAGTGATTTTTTTTTTTTTTTCATTTGGCACTTAACTAATCCAGCGAAAATTTTTCGCATTAAAGTAAGCCGTACACAACTTATGATACTTTTAGTGTTTTTCTTCCAAACATTTTGATAGTGGGATTTTTTCATATGAGTTATTTATGTTTGAGTTTGCTGGGTTTAGTTGTGAGTTGGAGATGTACATATTCTTTTATTGGTTTTCATTAGGGATTGCGTCTTATGGATAAAAGGACGGCTGCATTGTTACCTTCTTGTTGATTTCTCGGTGCGATACTAATAGTGTACTTGTAAGATAATCAGAACTCGGCCGCAGAACACTTCCATCCACATCTCTCACCATGAGATTTCCTAAATCCAAGCGCTTTGCAATTGGATCATGGGCATGTACGGATGAGTTGAGGACCAAAATTCGCTTCTGTTTTTGTCCAGACGGAAACTTTAAGGTACCCGACGAATCTGAGGAGCGGCTCCAATGGCAACCCATACTACTGTCCTGGTCGGTTCTTTTGTACAGTATAACGCGATATTGCTTCAGGGGATCAACAGGGCTGAAAAATCCTAATTCAAATGTCTCACCGGCGTAAATTAAGCCATCGCCATCTTGTCTAGACTGATATGTAGTCATGGTACCTCGTTTACATTGAAAATAGGGGCAGTATACAACAAAGAGGAAAGAAGATGACACATAAAAATATCGTTGATGCTCTCATATTTGTTCCCTGAATAGCTGATGGAGACCAAAAGGACGAGAGGATGCGGAAGAGCGAAGGCCTCTTTTAAGTGTTTTAAACCTTTTTTAAAGTACTGGATATCCCAATGTCATTATTGACTGTTTCAAGTCATCGGAAAAATCCACTACTTCCCACTCATTACGGCAAGGAAGTTGTGCATCGTAACATTTACTTCACGGAAAAAGTGACAAAAAATATAAACCTTTTTACTTTTATGTCGATTTAGTTTTAAATCTTTTTTTAGTGCTGATTTAGTCCTAAACTTCTTTAAGTTGTGCCGATTCAATTTTTTCCAGTTAATTTTGGTTGGATTTTGTTGACTGGACACCGACCGATTGATGTGTGTAATAATAGGCTGGTGGGCCCCAAAAGAAGGAAAGAAAAGTTGAAAAGTCAAAGAAGAAAAGAAAAAGGTAGAAGCTACAGCAAAGAGAGAGGAATCGAGAGTCTTCGGGAGAGAGGGAAAAGGGAAGAGAGAGAGAGAGAGAAAGAAAAATAAAGAAAAAAAAAGAAAACAAAAAGAAAAGGGAAGAGATAAAAAGGAAGAAAGCCCACATTCGAGCACCAGAAAGAAAAGAAAGAAAAGAAGAAGAAGAAGAAGAAAAGAAAAGGGAAGAAAGGAAAAAGGGTTTTGGCACGTGCACGCCACGGATGCTTGCCAAGCCGACTCTACTCCATAACGCAGCACCCAATAAGAGATTAGGCTCCTCGTTCGTCCAATTGAAGTTATTTATGAGTTTAGGGCTCAAATTCGGAATTGTTGGAAAATCAAGTGGCGAAGTCCGATTTTGGAGTCGTTGAGCCGTGTAATTTTGTGGGAATGATAGTTTAGGGTGTTGTGAAGCCGTGGGATTTTAAGGATCGTGATTTGAGCTTGTGGTTTGTCCGAAACAAAATTTCAAAGTTTCTCGCGTGTAGTGAACAGTACGCGTCTAGCAGCTTTGGGCCCGCATTTTGTCATTTTTCGGCTTGATTTTGGGACGGTGAAGTTGAGATTCTTGTAATATGTGTCAAGGGCTCTCTATTGACTATAAATTCGTTTGGATCGGGGTTCGGAGGAGGAAGTTAAGGCGTGATCAAGTTTTGCATTTAAACTCTGCGTTGTGAATCGCTTAAACAATCGTTTTGGTTATGCGATTTGTTAGCGTGTAGAAGTCCTTTTGTTAGAGTTAAGGCATAAGTTAGTTATTTCGTAGTCAAGATAAGAGTTTTATTAGATTTTAACATCGTTCCTCAATTATTTGATAGGGCCTTGAGTTCGACGATACGAGTATCGTTCGTCGTTTGATCGTAGGCGATGAGGTGAGTGGTTCTATATTTTCTTTGGTTTTGAAAAATTCATGTCTTAAAGTATATATGTATATAAATTGAATTGAGGAGATCATTTTTATACATAAAAGCCGGATCGAACAATTGCTACTCTTTGGTTGATTATGAATATTTGAAAAGTGTGTTATACAAAGTAAGTGGAGAAATATATATATATATATATATATATATATATATATATATATATATATATATATATATATATGAAATTGCTTTTGATTGATTTATGGAAAAGTTTATAATGATTTGAGAAATTGATATGAAATGGATGATGGGTTATGCTGCAAATGCTATTTGTTTGGTTTAAAATATTAATTTATGAATTTGATTTATGATATTGGAGGATGGTTATTTATCTTTCCAATATGACTGTGAACCCAATGAGGATTTTTGGGTATGCATACTAGGTTTAGGATATCCTTCTAGGCCCAACCATTGGCTTTGTAGGTGGAGACCTTGCCAACGGGAAAAGCTTGGTCGCCTTGTCACAAGGCATTGTGTCATGATTATGGTGGAATATTGAGCAATTAATTAATCAATGGATGGACCATTGATATGCGATATTTGATGGAGATTCTATATGTGATATTTGATGGAGAGATTATTCAATGGACTTGACTATTTGTTGACACCTAAATTTTGGTGACCCTTTTAATTAAAAAAATTAGGGATTAATTTTATCCCTAAAAAAAATATTAATTGCATAGATGTTAGGAGCATTAGCATAACAATTGCATTGCATGGATCTCATGCAAAATTTGGCAGTGGACATTCAATATTGCTGGCAAGGAGCCCACCCATGCGTGAACTCCAAAAAAAAAAAAAAAAATTGGCTTGGGCAAAAAGAAAAATCCAAGGGCTCACCAATGTTTCTGCTGAGAAAGATAATGAAGAGAAAAGAAGTAAAATTTGGAGATATTGACCGGATATTCTCTTCATGTGTATCTATGGCGGTATATTTGGTTTGTTTTGAAGAAATTTGTTTCGGGACACACGTGGACACATAAAGCCAATAAAAGAAGAAAGAATTCGGTTGATTTTACGAAGATGCGGGTAAAAGGATCGAGGAACATGGATGGAAAGGAATCGGAAAATTTTTGGATACAAATGTCATTGTTCTAAAATATAATATGCAGATTTATTCTCTTTCCTCAAAAACCTAGGTTAGTCCTACCTATAAAAGGACCATCTACGGACAAGCAAAGGGAAGGCCACACAATTGAGATACAAGGCCGTAGGAGAGAACACACGCTAGAGAGAATAAAAGGGAGAAATCATGAGGTTCGGCAATTTTTGAGCGATACACGTAAGAAGAAAGAGAGAGAGAGTCCACGGCCGAGTACTTCGCGTCCAAAAATCTCAAGGCTGTGCGTCCACCGATCCTCATCACCGTCATTAGAATCCTCTTTGTCACTCACTGCTGCCTTCCGAAGTTGAGAAGTTGCTGCCTCGCTGAAGATCTCCGAGCACTTTCTATCGCAACTGTTCGTGAGTGATATGTGCATGGTGGTGTTCACTTCAACGACACACCCTCATGGTCAAAGTTTGATAATCAAGGAGGTTTATTACAAGACCTGCAGAATTCGCAAAGAACTTGGGAACTAGCCAAGTTTGTCATTGGTCAAAGTCTCCCTAGCGTCCTTTGCTACCTTGCCGAGAAGCCCTGCACAGCTACGTCATCTCCATACGAATAAAGCCCGGGCCTAACTAACGCGATGGCTGATGCTGCTCCCTGTCCGAGACCTTGACATTGGAGCCCCACCGCACTGCTGTCCGAGCCTTGCCGATGAGCTGACACTCCTATTGATACCGACATCGCCTGCTTGAAGCTGCTGCCATTGTTGCTTACGTCCACAAACCGAGATTTAGCAAATTCCCGACAACGCTGTTGCTTCCCCGACGTTGCGGTTCCTCGTGTCGCGATCGACGACGTTGTCATCCAAAGCCCCGTCGTGAATAGCAAAGCCACCGTTCCCATTCGCATCCAAACCGAGTCAATCCCGAAGCTCCTATTTTTTGCAGGTTAGTTGACCGTGAGCCCACGGTCTTCCTTTACCGAGGAGCACCATTGTGACGAGCTTCGTTCACGTACCGCCCTCTCCCGTTGAGCGGATTCCATCCGGTTCAAATTTGGTAACACTATTTGCAAAATTAGGTAATTATCTTATCTAAATTTGATTTGGATATTTTATTGCCTAATGCATGCTTTTCAATATTTTACGTGCATGTTTGAATTATCCGCGTGTTCCCAATTATGATTTATTACCCAATTCGCAACCGCACACTGATTTTTTATTCCATCTATAAGGCTTTAGATGGAATAATTAACCACGCGGAGTAAAATTGATATCTTGATCTTTAAGGCTTAAGATCAATTTATCGATTTTATTAGCGAAATAATTAAGTTTGAATTTCAATTCGAACGGTGTATAAGCGTTTTGATGATCATGGATGGTTTGATGTTTATCTCTTAATTGTTTTGTTTATCCGAAAATACAAAAATTTCATTTACATGTCATGTAGAATTATGGCATATTTTGTACGTCATTGCATATTAGGGTTAAATTGCACTTAGTTTGATTTTAGGTAATATTTTTCTTAATTTATTATAAGCTTAGGTATTTTCTTAAATAGATTGCATTTTAGGATTATTTGGGTTAAGATAATATTTTAGTTTAAATTAGGATTTGATTTAACCTAATTCCTAATGCAAATTGAATAGGATCTTAATCTAGCTAGATAATTTTCACATTTGATCTAATTTCGAATTTCGTGAAAAATACAAAAAATGTTATAGGTTAAATTAGTTTTATTATTTAGGATAAAATGCATTCTTTTAGGAAAAGGAAAAAATGTCATGTGCACATCATTAGGGTTAGATTCATTGAAATGCATGTCATTTAATATTTTTGCTAGGTCCATTTAATTAGAAATTACATGTCATTAGGATTAGGTCATTTAGTTAATATCGCATTGCATATTGCATGATTTTCCTTAATTAAGTGAAAACAAAAAAAAAGGAAATTGTGTGTTAATTAGAAACCATATCCAGGGTTGTTGATGTGGATTTTAATTTAACATTGTAGATGCTTTCGTTGCTTGGAGGTAAGTTTTTTTTTTTTTTTTGCAATTTATTGTTTATCTGAGTGTTAAATTGATGGTTTGTGCACGCGCATGATAACCTCATATGTTAGGGAAATAGATTTAAAATAAACCCAAGCTGCTTGCAAAAAACATTTTTTCAAAATAAAAGAAATGGTACCGAAAGGGCGTTAGAGAAATTTAGCGTAACCAAGTCCCCGTACCCAAATCTCTGGTTCGTAGGAATAAAGTAAATCTCCCGTTGCTTTATTTGGGTTTCTAATCGACCCACCAAAAAATAGATTAGTGGCGACTCCTGATTGAAAATCATTTGTATGTTAAGAACTTGAACCTAAGTCGCGAATTGGTATGGGCTTGGGAGAGCCCGAGTTAAGTCTAGGCTTAACAATCCATTAGCCAAAACCCTAGGTGGTTCAACCCCGAAAAAATTGGTCGCGACACTATTGATACTTGACTTTTGATGGTGATTTAAATGAGTTTTCCATATTAGTATAAAGCTTTGATGATATCAAATAACTCTTATATGATTTGATATGTATTTTATATATTGAGTTTGCATTATAAAGTTGGTATTGTTTTGTATATATGCAGAGTGGTTGTTCGATCTGCTTAGAAGATATGTACTATTCACTAAGCTATTATTACTCATTCCACTCCTCCTTTAATCTTTTCAAGTTCCTCGGTTAGCGGCGAATAGGCGAGTGCGCCGTCGGTGAGAAACTTTTTGGGGAGTTCTATTTTTAGGTATAGTCAAAGGAAATGGTGTACATATTCCTTGCTAGTGATTGGATTGTCTAAGTTCTGATTGTATATTTCTTTTTGGTGGATTATAGAAACTCTGATGTTGCAACCAATCTGTTGGTCTATCTGATATGTATATATATATATAAGTTGATATCAGGTTGTTGGTTGTGTTTGAGGCTACGTCCTTCATGTGGAAGGACGGCCGTGTCATCCCCATTCTTTATGATTTTGGGGTGTGACATATTTTGGTATCAGAGTCGACTTCCAACAACGTGTGGGGTCACAGCGAGGACGCTATTCTGCTAAGGGGGGGAGAGTGTGACGGCTCGAGCGGTAGTGTGCGGGGAGGAGGGATGGCGGTGCATCCGCGCCTTGGTCCCCAGACATGCGCAAGGAGGGGTCCTCTCCCTCTTGTCCCACATCGCTTAGGGGGGGAGTCCAAGGCCAGTTTATAATAGCATAGGCCCCTTAACTTGTGTGACGCGTTTTAAAACTGTGAGGACTCAGTGTCCAAAGTGGACAATATCACACAGTGGGCTCGGGTTGTTACAATATGGCCCGATTGGCGCTGACGTGGACAACTTTTAATAATATTTTAATTTTAATTTTAATTTTTGTCTTTTCCGCCAGCCGGTTGCCGAGGTGCGGTGATCGGTTAGAGGCGACTGCTGGCGAGGGCGAGGCTCGCCCATGGTCCGATTTGGCGAGGTAGCCATGGGCGAGGCTCGCTTGACCTCGCTAGATCAGGCCATGGGCGAGCCTCGCCCTTGCCGGCCCTCGCCAACCATGGGCGAGGCTCGCCTAGCTAGATCCGGCGAGGGCGAGCCTCGCCCATGGTCTGATCTGGCTAGGCAGCAATGGGCGAGGCTCGCCCTTGCCGAATCTGGCCAGCCCTCGCTGGCAATGGGCGAGGCTCGCCTTGCTAGATCCGGCGAGGGCGAGCCTCAACGACCTCGCCAGATTAGGCCATGGGTGAGGCTCGTTGGCCCTTGCCCTCGCTGGTAGTCGCCTCTGGCCAGTCGCCGGACCTCGGCGACCGGCTAGTGGAAAAAGACAAAAAATAAAAAATAAAAAAAATAAAAAAATTATTAAAAGTTGTCCACATTAGCCGGCGGTGTCTAGTCAGCAAAATCTGGCCAAAATTGGCCGAAAATGACTGAATTGGCACAACTAAAAAATGTTTAGGACTGAATCAGCACAAAAAAAAATGTTTAGGACTAAATCGGCACAAAAACAAAAGTTTTAGGACTTTTTTGGCACTTTTCCCTTTACTTCACAATCCGTATCTTTCAAGTCATTGACAATTGTTCACGTTTCTTGGCTTAAATTACTTCCAATTCAAACTCATTGAACACCTTATGTTTAGGAAACATTTGACAAATTGAGAAGCCTAACTGAAGCAACCATGACTAAAAGACTAGGTGACCTAAATATTTAATCAAACAATTTCTAGTAATTTAAAGAAGGGGTATTTTCAAGATCCCCACGATATCGAGTTAAGTTTTTTATGTGAATGCTGGTGATGCACCATGAAAATTACCCAAAAAAATCATAAATATATTACAATTATAGTAATTCAATCCTAAATTATTTTTTTGGCTAAAATATTTGTGTAAATCTCCATCCCTTCGATCAATTTTGGCTGGCTAGCTCTAACATGGAGACTGGTCGTCCTATGTGGACGGCCTTGTCTTTGGTCAGTCACAAAGCTGGTGATAACCGGAGGAAGAAGGAATGGAAGGGGGAAAAAGAAAGAGAAAGAAAAGAAAAGAAAAGAAAAAAAAATAAAAGAGGAAAAAATATTAAAAAATTCAAAAAAATAAAATATTATTAAAATTTGTCCATGTTAGTGCCATTGGCGCCATGTAGGACAGCCGGTGCCCATGTTAGTGTCGGCTGCCAAAATTTGGCCCGATTAACTAAATTACAATTGCAAAAAGTTTAGTACACATTTGGCAAAAAAAAAAAGAAGGAATTATTTAAAATTGAATTGGCACACAAGCACAATGGATTTAGGACTTTTTTTGTAATTTTCCTCATATTAAACTATGGTGAAGTTGGCTCATCTCAAAGTAGCTCCTCAATCATAATCTTGCATCAGTGAGAATTATCCTGAGTTGATGTTAACTCTTCCCAAATCTCCAAACAGCTTATTTTCATACCGGCGAGTTTTCCAGGTCTTTAAGACTGTTCATTGTATTACCAACTAATGAAAAATTGTTTCCATCTGCACATATTCTGTTTTTCATCGACAGTCATTAATAGAACCAAACTGGTCGGTTTTCGAGTTGGCCAGTTTTAGAGCCAAGGTGTCTGAGCTCCCAATTCCAAGTTTAAAATCAGGCTTAGTTCCAGATTCTAGCATGCAAACGACCAACTTGGCCGTGCACACCCCCAGCCCAAACTACTTCCGGGCGATTATTCCCCTATTTCTGTTTAGTGTGAATTAGGACCCCATTTAGTTCAAAGATCGTTGTTCCGCAAATTTTGATATGAAAATGACATAGACCAGGTTCATGTGCCGACTCCATGCCATCATTCTTAAAGGAAAGTGATTTCGATGGTGATAGGGAACTCAATCAGATGGAAATTTGTTCTCTGACGTGGAGATTTAATTACTGAGCCTATGGAAGAGGTGCGAGATTTTTCTTTTTGGGCCAACGATGTAGAGTTTTCGGGGGAAGATGTCCTTGAACGGGAACTCTTGGCCTTTCGAATGCAAATTTGTGAAACGGGATGTCGGAATCTGTAACTTAAGACATTCCATGTACATTCAACCTGCAGCCAAATAAGAGATGCGGCACTTTCGGAGGCATAGCTAGGGGAGGACATTGAAGAACTTTTTACATCGATTTTCCACCTGGAGCGTAAGGTTCAGAGACAACGAATGAAAGTCATGGCCGTGACTCTCTTATCGAGCAGATAACAGTGTCATGGTGATTTCGTTTGGTTGACTTTGTGAAGTGTTTTCTTGGAGTAGATTCCTTTCGTTGAAAAACCCCGGCTCTTTTGGAAGAGGCAATTCAATGTCGCTTCCCAGCATCATAACCACTGCGGACATACTCGGCCTATTATTGGGGCATCGCTGCACGCACAATAGGCCAATATGAATAGAGCGTAATGCTTCAGAAGTACTGCACGAATTCTGGACCAACTTATCGAGCAACTGCATGGACCTGCCTTCTGTGAACAGTCTCCAGGCCTGACCACATTGAAACCAACCATTAGGGGAAATTCTTGTGGCTGGCTGGAAGGTGAGCAGTATTATGTGCTTACATGTCCAAGGAGATTATGATGGTGGTCTGGATGATGAAACCCTCTGTTTTTCTTCCCACTTACAATCTCGAGCACCAATACACCATAGCTAAAGACATCAGATTTTGTTGAGAAAACTCCATCGAGAACATATTCTGGAGACATGTAACCACTACAGAAATTGATTTATTGAGACCATCAGTTTAAGAGCAAATTGAGCACAGAGGCCATCACTGCATTAAAAGTACTTACTATGTTCCAACCACTCTGTTAGTATTTGCCTGTGTCTCATTCCCTGCGAAGCTTTTAGCCAAGCCAAAATCAGAGATCTTAGGGTTCATCTCACAATCTAACAATACATTGCTAGCTTTTACATCTCTGTGAATAATCCTGAGTCTGGAATCTTGATGAAGGTAAAGAAGTCCCCTAGCTATTCCATTGATGATGTTGAAACGAGCTGACCAGTCCAGTTGCTTCCTCTGCGTTGGATCTGTCAAAAGTTCATTTCACATTAGTAAACTCTGCTCGGTTTGTAACTTACAAGGAGTAAGGCATCAATTTAGTCATTTGCTAATTTGCTACTTCAGTGACTGTATTTTGGGGCTTTCACAAAATTCATGCTTTTAAGGAATTGAGAAAGTAAGCATACCAAAGAGAAATAAGTCCAAGCTCCTATTGGGCATGAATTCATAGATCAAAAGATTTTCTTCCTCAATGCAACATCCTAGAAGCTTCACTAGGTTCCGGTGTTGCAGCTTGGAAACGTATAGAACTTCATTTTTAAACTCACGCAGCCCTTGTCTTGAGTTCCTTGACAGCATCTTCACGGCAATCTCTTGACCACCCCTCAACACACCCTGCATAGGGTCAACTTGCTTAGTGAAAAATAATTCCTTGCCTACTCTTTTTCTCACTAGAATTCCACTCACAGTAACTAAACATTTTGGGATCAAGTTATTCAGCCTCTCATCAATATATTCAGGAATATTTTCTTAAACAAATTATGCAAATGCAACAGCGAGGCAGTACTTTACAATCCTCGAATAGCAACAATGCCCTTCTCAAGAATAGCATGCACAAATTTAGTACCTTGTAGACAGGTCCAAAACCACCTTCTCCAATCTTATTGTCGGTCGAAAAGTAATTGGTAGCGACAGCTACTGTAGACAAGTCAAAAAGTGGCAACTCAAGATCTTCCTTCTTGTTTTCACAGTTGTCTCCTGATTCAAAACTGTCCGTTTTATCTGGAGCACAAATTATGTAAAATTGATTAGCAAATATCTCTGGGTGGCTTCTGCATTAATTCAGATTTCCTTCAATCATGATGCTACAAAGGCATGCTAGTTGCTAAATTTGAAAGCATTGAATTGCGAACATATTAGGATAATATGATCGCGATTGCTAGTGGTTTGTCATTGTTTCGCACATCTGACACTGACACACAAATGCCTCGAACAATTTGGTTGAGACTGACTGACTTTGTCAGTTCATCATGGAATCTTTTAGTGACCTCTCATTGGAGATGTGGAATAGTAAGATAAAATAAATAGAAAATCTTATAACTGTTGGGCCTGGTAAGGATGAATGCTGAATGGGACATGAATGCAGAATCCCCTGTAATGATAGTCTAATTAAAAAAAAAGAACCTTCACTTCTACAAGGGGCTGACTAATGTAATGAACACGAGACAAGAATTCTTGTGCTTGATAATAGAATAAGTACTGGGAGGTCTTGTAAAATACCTACTTGTAAGTGACGAAATGACTAATGTAAAAACTGGGAATGATGAGAACCAGAATACAAAATCTGACAGCACTGTATCATAAAGTACGGTTTACCTTCAGGAAGCTTCATTTTCTTCTTCTTGCATTGTAGAACACAGATGGTGAGAACCAGAATGAGGAAAACAGACCCGAAAGAAACTGCCAAGCCCATGACCAGCTTATGCTTCTTTTGGTGTGACGGTGGTAAAGCTAAGAGAAGAAGCAGGAGCACACAGGATCAGGAGTAAGAACTATGTTTAACTGATATTAAAATTCTGTAAGCTCTCCCTCAAAGATGTGTGTCCATTTTCCACTTCAGTATCTAGCAAATTCATGTCTACAATACCTGATTCTGACGCAGCCATCCGGATGTAAAGGTCCTGCCCGTAGTCGCTGTACCCTCTAATGTCAATCAGCTTGCCGAACCACAGCAAACAACCACTTCCTCCATTTTGGATGTCTAAGTTCGAATAAGCCATACAGGAACATTTTTTCATGCAAAGTACTTGGCATTCCTGAAGATTCATGCTCTCGTTAAACCATGAAAACCGAGTATCAGGCAATTTTAACCAAGAATACTTCACAAATATGTCCGTTTCACAATCCAAAGGATTTCTTCTCACACACCCATTTGACCAATCCAACATATCCCATTCTTCAGAAAATCGGGGCACGAAGCCTTTCAAGCACCTACACACTGGGGAAGTATCGACCCTGCAGCTAGCATAGGCACCGCATGATGCATAGTTGTCACATTGGTCTATTGGCGAGGCGATGTAAAGCATCCAATCCTGCGTTCGGTCAATCCAAGCAAATCGCTGTATGATGCCATTGGTCATCAATACCAGCCTGGAAGTGACCGATTTGTTGAGGAAGCGGTAGTACATCTCTTCTTCATTTAACACAAATTCATACCCGTAGTATGGGTTTGGATTTAAATAAGGTGTGCCACTCCATCGAAGACCATTCCATGGTCCTGCCCTGAACTTGATGTCAGAACCCTGCTTCAATAGTTCTTGTGGGTAGCCATTCGGATCAAGTTGAAACGTGAAGTTGCCTGGGGAAGGATCATCAATGCTCTTCCATGATGTTAAATAACGATTGAAGCCTGATGTTCTATTCCGTCCGATCTTCATACCAGCTAGAAGCGTATCTGTAGGATAGTCAAAACTCTGCCACAGGAAATTATTGGGATCACTGCCTTCTGCATCTCTCACAACCAGATTTCCTGAATCCAAGAGCTGTGCAACTGGATTATGCGCCGGTATTGACAAGTTTGATGACCAGATATCACTTCTATTCCCATCGGAAAGGACGAGACTTCCATGGCTAGTAACCCTCAAAGTGCTTGATGCATCCGCAAGGGGTGCAACTCTATTTGCAACCCACACTATTGTCCTTGTGGTTATTTTCTTGAACCATATTCCCAGATATCGCTTTGGCGGATCCCCCCTACTGAAGAACCCCAGCTCAAATGTCCCACCAGCAGAGATTAGGCTCTCGCCATCTTGAATCGACTTATTTGTTGTTATGGTATCTAGTGCATTGGAAACAAGGGCATTACAAGAGAAGAGAACAAGACACATGGAAAGTGCCACAATAGCTTTCATACCGCTTGAAGCAGTCAAGTTCTCAAAATCAGTGAATCTGCTGAGTGAACTAAGAAGACGAAAGAAAGGGAGGAGAGATCACTGAGGAATGAAGACCCCTGCAATTTCAAGGCTGATCTGGAGCCACAGGCTTTTCCCATGAACTAATAAGAAGCCATCGGAAAAGGCCACTAAGTTCCAAGTCAGTGCACCAATTAAGACTGTTAATTGTGACATCTACATAAAAAAATCCCAAAATTTAACACGCTATTGACTTAGACTAATTCCAACTTCCTAGTGATTGCCAATCCTAATTCATTGAAAATCTCGTAATCTTTTTTGTGCAACACAAATCTTTAAATCTTTAAATAAATTCATGACAAAACGCAATCGAATTATGAAAGAAGAACAAAGATAAATATGATACGCCCAACTAGAACATGTTCAATTAATGAAAATTTACAAAAAAAGAGCAGAGAAAGAAAATATTAAAGTTCAACGATCTGGTTTTTTTTTTCTCACTTTTGTGCTACAGATATAAGAATGAGATTGAGCTCCTGTCATTACTCAATTGCCTGAACTTTTAGAGCGCTTTTGATAATTATTCTGTTTCCAAGAACAATTTTCGCTCAAAAATGAATTTTTTTTATTCTGTTAATGGGAACAATTTATGAGTTTTTGAATGCGTTTGGTAATTGTCTAGAATTTCTATTCTCAGAATAAAAATGCATTTGGTAGGATTCTTAAATTTTTATGTTTCTTTTAATTTTTAAAATTTTTTTTTTTTTTATTATTTTATTATTTTATTATTTTTTTCTCTTTTTTTTCTTTTTCCTTTTCTTTTCTTCTTTTTCCTTCTTTGTGGCTAGTTGCCAGCTATTGCTAGCTACTACAGTAGCGGTGGTTGGCAATGGCCGGTGACAAGCTAGGAGGAAGAAGAAGAAAGAAGGGAAAAGAAAAAAAGAAAGAAAAATTAGACTTGATTCACAGTTGCGATGGCCGGCAATGGCTAATGACTGGCTAGGAGAAAGAAGAAGAGAGAAGGAGAAAAGAAAAAAAGAAGAAAAATTAGATTTGATTCTAAGAATTGTTCTTGAGAACAAGAAGCGATTTTTTTTTCTATTTCTTGATTTTGTTCCAAATCTAATCCCGGTAATAAAAAAAAAAATGGATTTTTGTTCTCTAGAGTAAAAAATTTATCAAAGATATTTCGATTCTTTTTTTTTTGTTTTTGTTTCAAGGAGTAAAAGAATAGAACCAGACCCTATTTGAAGTCAAAACAAGCAAGCCCTTATTGGCTAGTTGGAGGACTATTTTTACCCCCCCCCCCCTTATGAAGTTAACTTGCCTTATTTAAAGTGTAATATTATAGTGTTGACTAGTCAACTAGTCAAAAAACAAAAACAAAATGAAAACGTAGAGAGTGTAAGTGCTAGTATGAACACCTAGAGAGGGGTGAATAGGTGTGAAGACAAATTTTCAAAAGAAACAGTAGAAATATTTTGCTTTTAAAACTGAGTTTGAAGAACAATAGATTTTGAACGAGTTCAAACTTTAGCAGTTAAATAGAACTATGAACAAAATAAAGAGTTCAGGGAAGAAAATAAGAATATAGAGTTTATAGTGGTTCGGCTTAATTAAGCATACATCCACTCTCTCACGTTGACAACCTACTAGCTGTATTCCACTAAGAAACAAAAGAGATTTTACAGCTTGGTGATCTCAACTTCCTAGCAAAGAGTTTGCTTCTCTTTCACGAAGTCACACTATCAGTCTTTCTCTCTTTTGAGTACAAATTTTAGCTCAGTGAATGAAATTGCAAGGAACTAGGAAGCGTCACACTTTGAAACTTTTCTTTCACGCACACTTTCGAACAACTAGAGAGTCCACTTTAAATATTCACAACCGTTGGCACTTTCCAAAGGAATTTCTCCAATCAACCCGTTGGACAGAATCAATTAAGAAAATCTAGAGCCGTTTGATAATTGTGATGAAAGCTCGTTAATCCTGTTCATCCATACAATCGAGATTTTGGTTTCCATAAGTAGATACTTTCCAAGTTTACTTGCCTTCAAAAAGATTGGACTATTGAAAATGATTCCATTAAAGATAGCCATTATAGGTGCTATATTCAACCAGGAAGCCATCCATAAGCCATACAAATCGAACTCCTAAACAAAATCTCGCGTTTTGATGAGTCTTCATTCTTCAGTAGCTTTTGAGTTTGGAATTTGTCAGTGTGGGTAGACTTTGACACTAAAGTCTAGTAGTCATCAGATTTATTTACTAAAGTCTAAAAGCCTTCAGACTAGACTTTGGAGAAGTTTTGTCAACTTCAAAACAATAAGGAGTTTTTTCCAACAGAGAGAAGAAAGGAAAAGAAGAGGAAAAGTTCAAACTCGATTAATTGAATTAAGTACATTTTGCAGTGAATTCAAGTCCTTAGTTCATATAATCGAAGTAATTTTCCAAGTTATCCTATATGTTCGAGAGAAAATTCCAAATAAAGGTTGAAATGCCATCAAATTTCAAATAAGGGTTTGGAGTAAACCATTGTCTCAAATAAGCACTCGAAATGTCATTATTTTCTCAAATAAGAACTTGAAGTGATCATGTCAATCATAATGAAGGACCTGACCTCATCGACTAGTCAATGGCATTTCCATCCTTTATATTTTCTTACTTTCTTCAATTTTTTTTTGTCAAAAAAGACAAACTAAAAATACCAAAAAAAAAAAAAAAAAAAAAGAAGACTAAAACTATATAAAAAAGAAAAAATTAAAAATAAACCCAAGCAAAAGGGTAAGGCTAGCGCTCTTGCCTGTGACCACCACCCCATTGCTAGTGGGGCATCGACCATGGCCAGCGAGGTCGCTAACGCCTCACCAACCCCAAGCCCCCACCAAAATTGGGAGAAGGCTACAACATTCTCCTAGATCTAGGTTAAGGCCACAACCCTTGTTGACCATCCCTCGTCACTGGTCAACCCTCACCGAGATGCTGGTGACTTGCCAGCCATGGCCAATGCCCACCGACAATAGGGTGGCAGCCAATGACCACCGACAATAGGGTGGCAGCCATAGGTGGGGGAGCCTGCCTATGTTTTTCTTTTTCTTTTTTTGTTTTTAGTTTTTTGAGTTCTTTTAAAGGAAAAATGAAAGAACATAAGAAAAAGTAAAAGATGAAAATGCCTTTGACAAGTCGGCAATGTCAAGTCCTTCTTTGAGATTGATATGGTCACTTCATATTCTTATTTAAAACAAAATCAATTTCATACCCCTATCTGAGAAAATGAAGGCACTTCGTGCCTTATTTGAAACTATTGGTGAGGTTAGGTCATTCTTTGAGACAAAGGTCTCCATTCAAGTCCTATTTGAAATAATGTCTACTTCATACCTTCATTTGAGAAAATGAAGACACTTTAAGCGCTTATTTGGAATTTTCCCCATATTCGTCAAACCCCACAACTCCATAACACCATAATCTACCATTTCCATATAATTCCAAAGCTTATCAACTCCAAATCTCGGTTTTAGAATATCCTTCTAAGGTCAAGCCTTTGGCTGATAATAAATGGAGACTTTGCCTAGGGGAGAATTTTGATCACCTTATCACCAAGCGTTATATCATGACCATGGTAAGATATTGAGTAATAAATTAGTCAACGAAATGAACCATTGGCATGTGATTTGATAGAGATGAATCAGTGGACTTGACTATAGATATTCCAATTGTGACGGTGGATTAAAAAAGTATTTCTAAATTGTATAAAATTTTGTTAAAATGAAACAACTCATATTTGATTTAATATGTATATTATATCTTGGGTTTGGATTATGAGTTTCTAACATTGCTCTTCATATGTGCATAATGAATACTCGATCTACTTAGAAGAGATATATTACTTACTGAATTGTAGTTACATATGCTATTCGTGTTCAATGTTTTTCAGATTACTCGGTTATTGACAAATAGAGTGATAACGTTCGCGTTATCGTTAAGACATTTTGATAGAGGATTTTTGGGTGTAAGCTTAGTTAGTTGTATATTTCTACGATTTATATGATTAAGATGAGTTTTTTGAGTTTTGTTATAAGTTGGAGATGTACAAATTCTTTATAATGGATTATAGAAATTCCAATATTGTAACTAACCTGCTAGTTTATCATATATTTTGGGAAATATATATATATATATATATATATCTTGATAGTAGGTTATTGTTATATTTGAGATTGCATCATTCGGATAAAAGGACGACCATGCCATCCCCCATTTTTGTTAAATTTGGAGAGTGACATAAAGAGTTCTACAAAAAAAAATTATTTCGACAAATGGGTGTTCCAAAAAATATGACACGTCATTTGCAATTTATTATATGGGAATGGCTCGGACTGAGCAGTGGTGCAATTAATTCAACATTTCCAATGGACTTTCGGCCTCAAAAGTCTCTTAGGAAAATATTGGACCGTTTAACAATTATTTTGAAGTAGCTTTCAAGTGAAAACCATTATTGGGAATGTTGAAAGCCCAATGCTAGTCTCTACTAGTATTGAGCTTTTAACATTTGGCCAATGGCCGGAAGTCATTTTTTTTTCTCAAACTATCCTCACCTATTTTTGAAATTTCCAATTTTACCCTTGTTATTATTTTTTTAAATGCTAAAAAATATTTAAAAAATAAAATATATATAAATGCTAAAAAAATCCAATATATATATATTTACAAAAGACCAACCCTTTGTTGGATCGACGAAGGGCTATGGCCACTGGTGGCCAGATTTGGCACCAACAGCTATCAATCGAGGTCGCTTGAGGTTATGTGACCTTCAACAGCCCTTACCACCGGAGGTCCACGACCTCAAGCGACCTAGGCGGCCCATGACCCAAGCGACCACCACTTGGATCTCACAGCCTCGGAGGCCCTTGGGTCCCGTGAGAGTCGCGTGACAGTGACTATCGGTCACCATTGCACGCTTGATAAAATCGGACTATATAAAGACACAAATAATGTTAAAACTTTGAAAGCAAACATGCAAGTATTATATTTTTTAAAATTAAATCACTTAACTTACATAGTTTTTTTTTTACTGAGAATTCCTATGTGGCATTGATTCCTGGAAAATCACATTGGTGATTAAATATTAAATTAATGCCATAATGAATTTTCTAGTAAGGAAAATCATCGATGTAATTATAGGAATTTGTCTTTTAGAAGTTATGCCACCAATTTTTTAGCAAACACAGTAATCTTTGAATTTCACAATTTTATGATTTAGTTAGAATTTAAACAAGCATACTGGCCAAAAGAAAATGATTTAAACCATGTAATGATGGATCCTGCGTACATCCATCAAGAGGTCAAGATCTTTTGGTGTTTCATGTGTGTTGACTTTTGGATCAGTACGTGGTCAATGGTTCATTGGAAGTCATGGTCTTTATGACGCTTTTACTCGGTGATATTTGGCTCTAAATATTTCCAACCCATTGTAAGGGAAAGGTCATGGACCAATTTTTCAGCCTTTTCTTCTTTTGACTAACAACCCTTCGACTTATAAAGGTCATGGACCAATTGTAAGGGAAAGGTCATGGACCCATTTTTCAGCCTTTTCTTCTTTTGACTAACAAGCCTTCAACTTATAAAGGTCATGGACGAATTGTAAGGGAAAGGTCATGGACGAATTTTTCAGCCTTTTCTTCTTTTGACTAACAAGCCTTCAACTTATAAAGAGAAAGGTTCATTGTAATTCCAATCACACGGCGTGTAAAGCGGGTTGCGCATCGGAAACGATAGCGACCCTAGTGGCACCAATTCTCAAAACACAAATTGCACTCCCCCTTCCGTCATGTACTCATAAACCAAGAACACCTAATGCTTATGTAAGCAAAAATCATGGAGCTTAATTATTATTTTTTATATCGAACACTCGTCGCCGCCTTGGTCTTTTTAAAATATATATATATATATATATTTGATTTTTTAGCATTTATATATATTTGATTTCTTTTAGCATCATTGTCAAAATTTATATTTAAAAAGTTGCATATATTATTTTTTCAATTTTAAACAAATATAAAATAATAAAACTAATATTACTTACCCAAAGTGCTTTTTAAATATGTTTTCTACTAAACAACATTTTTTTCAAAGCTGTTTCTAAAATCATAGTTTATCAAACAACCTTTGCATTTATCTAAAGTCTTTTAAGTTAAACTGTTTTGCATTTTATTAATAAACTTTCAAAATGCTAAACCAAATGCACCCACTTGACTCATGCAAGGCCCATCGCTTAATGGTGGAGATCCATGCGGCCTCTAGGGGATCGGATTCCGGATCAGATATGCCTCAAGAAAAGGTTTACAGGATAAACGGAGAAAAGCACGCAGCTTCCCCTGGCATGAAAAGAGACGTGCGTCACTCCACTTTGGGAAGTTGACTAAACTTCTGCTGGACCCGCCCATCTCACCTTTCTCACTCCTTTATAAGACGGCAGTCGGGTCTTATTGCTAATTAAATTCCAACCAGAACTTTGTCATCACAAAGACGTCGGTCGGTGTCAATTCAGGAAGGAGAAGCAGAATGGAGATGAGATTCATGGGCCTGTTCCTGCTGTTGCTGCTCGTCCTTGGTCCTCGTAAGACACCCCACACCCCACTCACCATCATCACTCTTCCTGGTTTTCCATCTTCTGTATTTCTTGCTTTTCCTAAGTAAATCCCTATTCAAGATGAGATGCCCACATGGCGTATGAAGGAAAATATAGCAAGATCATCATATTATTAGTTGGGCCCATCTCTTCTAAGCAACTTCGTTCCCATCAACGTGTTAATTTATTTGGGACATGTCATGCAATCGATGAGAATTCTTTTGTCAAACTATACACAAATTCAGTTATCATGGATGAAGGAGCGACATTATTCGTGAGTGTAACGTCTCTAACACCTGTTTAAAAGTGGGGCTTGTGTGATATTTTCTTATAAGACACATTATCTCATGAAAGTTTTATAAGAAGTGACGCTTGTGTCTTGTGTTTTCTATCTAACAAAAGTCTTCATGAGTACTTTTTTTTTTTCTTTTTGTGAAATTAATTCGTACAAATTTGATAACATACCTAAAGAAAGAAGTATTAAAGGGGCTGCCAAAAGCCACAATCATTAGGCGAGACTACTTTTGTGTGCATATATTCTAAAATGTATATGGAAAGTCAAAATTTTATGATCCATATGAGATCCCTCAAATCCGATAGTCCATAAGAGATTGGAGTAAAGCAATCCACCAATGCTAGGTCAGTTCTACAAAAAAAAGTTCACCAACTTTTTTAACCCAAGACAGTAAGATTGAGCCGTCGAACCTCCTCGTGTGAGCTCAATCGAAGATGGCCGTTAACGGCGCTGGACCTAGGGAGCCAGCGGTGGCCCAGTCCTGCTCTGCATCGGGTCTAACTTATATGCTCTTGCATGCATATGTTGGGTCTAACTAGGATATTTGTGCAGAGGATGTTGTGAGTGCATATTGACAAAAAACAAGAAAGATATATGGAAGAAGTATTCTGTGTATTCAAATGTTCTCAATGTACACGCCCCAATATATACTGCAAAAGGGCAAATAATGAAGGAAAGAATATTGAAGTATCAAATCTAATTCTAAATTGGTACACAATCAATTGCAATCCTAGAATGATTCAGGGTATCGTTGGACAATCCCATCAAGCATATCTTCCAAAACTCCTCATCAAGCTAACAACTTATATATGTCTGGGACGCCAAGCTTGCTTAGAAGATATGCATGTTGTCTTTGACATATAGGCTTAGTAAAAATATCCGCCAGTTGCTTTGGAGTTCCAACTCCTCTTGTCTTGATCATCCTTTCCCGAATCTTGTCACAAGTGAAATGACAATCTATCTCTATATGCTTTGTTCTTTCATGTACTATGGGATTAGCTGCAAGTTTGAGTGCCGCATCGTTGTCACAATACATCAAGGTTGGACCTTTGACTTGTATCCCAAGCAGGAGTAGACCTCATATCCATACTATTTCACAAACTGTCTTGGCCATGGCTCGATATTCAGCTTCAGTTGATGACAACAATATAGTTGATTGCTTTTTTGTTTTCCATGAAAGCAACGATTCTCCTAGTTTAATGCAAAATCTAGTAATTGACTTATATGTCATAGGACAAGTAGCATAATCCGTATCACAATAAGCTGACATCTCCATATTGCACTTCTGAGAAATAAGTATCCCAAGTCCTGGACAAAAATTATTTTAACATACTTTCCATTTTAATTTCGATGGGCAAAATGTCGTAAATTAAAAATCTTCAATTTGGGACCTTTTGAACTTGAATATGATAAGATGTAGTAATCACTTGTAATGTCAAAAAAAGAAGAAAAAAAAAACAACATTCTACTATGTTATATTCTTGTTTATAACAGAATACTCTATAGCCTTTTAAATATATTGTAAAATAATAAATTCATTTTGATCTGTTGCACCTGGTTGCCTAAATAACATTGACAAGATTTTTGACACGCTTTAACACAGTTGACCATGGTAAATGAGATGATGAGCTATCATAAATGGTGGATGTCTAACCTTCATAAAATAACGTAATATAAGTTGGAGGCTCAATGTTTACTTGCTTTGCTATTTGAGAAAACCCACTTAGTTTTTTCTTTCGTTGAGTGAAAATTCATACAGCGATTTCCAATATAGAGCAAAACTCTTTTCCCCTTAGAACTGGATGATAATGTTAATCGATTTCAAGGGAAAGTTGAATGGCAAAGATGGCTCTGTCACTTTCACTTCCCTTAAAGCGATGGAACCGTCACATTCTCAATTTTCCTGGAGAGAAAGACTTCCTCAGTCTTATATTTAGGGATATGTTCAGTAGAAGTTCTAAAACTTGTCAAGAAAATGCAATTGAATCCTAAAACTTACAAAAAATGCAATCAAGTCCTAAAACTTGTCAAGTTGGTTCAACTCAGTCCTAAAGTTAACACCGTCAAAAAGTTAAAGGAATTGCGACGTGGCGACACATAATATTTTAAATGAATTTTTTATTATATATATAGCTTTTTAAAATTATTTTTTATTCAAAATCTTTAAAAATAAGATAAAAAACTAAAAAGAAAAAGCTAAATTTATTTAAAAAATAAAACTATTAAAAAAAATAGCTGCCGGTGGAGCTTCGCACCGCCCATCTCCCGAGGGGCCGAAGACGGCCGTCGGACGGGCGGTGACGGTCGCCGGCCCCGGGCAGTGGCCGCTTCGCCCGGGGCGGGCGATGGTCGCCGGCGACCACGCCCACCCTAAGCGAGGCCTTGCCGACCCTCGCCGGGGTCGGCGATGCTCGCCTAGATCTAGTCGCCGAGCAACCGAACCTCATGGTCCTCCTCCTCCTCGGCCTCGCCATTCTCGTCGTCGTCGGCGGCGGGGCGGCGTCGTCCTCATCGGCGGAGCTGGTGGAGCGGGCAATGGCCTCGAGCTCCTCCTCGTCCTCCTCGTTGGCCGGCTCGTCGAGCCGCAGCCGCTGCTCCTCCCCCTCGGACTCGTCCGATAGCGCCTCGTCGGACGACGCTTGCTCGCCCGATCTAGGCGAGCATCGCCGACCCCAAGCAGATGGTTGCCGGCCCCCGCGAGGCCTCGCCGGCCCCTCGCGGGGGTGGCGTGCCCGGATCCGGGCGTCCTCGCCGACCGGCGGGGTGGCCGGCCCTCACCCGGGTCGACGAGACCTTACCCGGCGAGGGCCAGCCACCCGCCTAGGGCCGGCGACCATCGCCGTCCCCTCGACGGCCGTCGCCGCCGGCCCCCTCCGGCGATGGGCGGCGGCCAAAGCTCCACCGGCAGCCTTTTTTATTTTTAAAATAAATTTATCTTTTCCTTTTTAATTTTTTATCTTATTTTTAAATATTTTGAATAAAAATAATTTTAAAAAGTCATATATATAATAAAAAATTCATTTAAAATATTATGTCAGCGCCACTTTAGCAATTCCGTTAACTTTTTTGACGATGTTAACTTTAGGACTGAATTGAACCAACTTGATAAGTTTTAGGACTTGATTATACTTTTTGTAAGTTTTAGGACTCAATTGCATTTTCTTGACAAGTTTTAGGACTTCTGCTGAACATATCCCTATTTAAATGTACAAACAATGACTTAATTGAAGGGGATGGGGTAATTCTTTTTTTTTGTTGGCAGAAAAACCATTGAGTAGTTGAAATGTCATTTTTTAGATTGTGATATTAGGAATGAACATGGTTCGAGTGTGTGGTTTCCATCCAGAAAAATTACGAAAAAAGTCATAAACCTATTACAATTTTACCAATTTAGTTATAATATAAACTTATTATTTATCTTTTTTTTGGTTAATTGAGTCATAAACCTTTTGTAATTGTGACAATTTAGTCCATCTGGCCACATTTGGTCAGCTGACACTGACATGAACGATGGTCAACATTGGAGAATAATTTTTTAATATTTTTATTTTTTCAAAATTTTTAATTAATTCTTTTGATCTTTTCTTCTTCTCCTCTCTCTCTCTCTCTCTTCCCCTTCCTCCTCCTTCTAGCAACCAGTCAGAGGGAGGGTTGATTGCTAGATTGAGATGGCCGACCGGTGACGAGCTTGTTGAGAAAACTCCTATTGAGTTTTGAAGTTAAAAAATTTTTTTGGTTCTTACTCTTATATTGAAGAACATGATGCTTCTAAAATTATATCAAAAACTTTTGTCAAAGTATATTCATTCTAGAAGTATTTCCCACTCTAACAATATCCAGACTAAAACTATGTCTAGAACGAGGATGAAATCAGACTCAGATTTATTGATCTTGCGAGAATGATTCAGAATGAACTTATTAGGGAATTTATTTGATAACATCTAGCTCTTTGGCAAATGATCTCATTTTCCTTCCATAAATATATTGATGGAATCAATCACAAATAAATGAAATCAATCTTGAAGATAAATTCCTTTTTGAGAAATATCTATTTATGGAAACTTAGATTCTAATTGTATGGACGATCAGAATTAGTGGATTTTCCATGTTAATCTTCAAATGGCTATGAGATCTTCTTAATCGATTCTATCCAACAGATCGATCGGAAGAAATTCTTTCGAAAAATGTCAACGGCTAATGAGGTATGGAGGAGTATTTAAGGAGGTCATTCGGTCTATTTGAATGGTGGACATGAAAATTGAAATTCCAACTACTTGTTCTTCTTCAGCGATCCTTATAAATTGTATTCAAGAGAGAAAATTACAAAAAGAGTGACTTAGTGAGTGAGACAAGATCTTCCACTGAGTGTTTGCACTCATAAATTGTACTTCTCTATTAATGCTATAGTGAATTCTAGCCAGAAGACCGTCAGCATAGGAGAGTGGATGTAGAATTAATCTAAGCCGAACTACTATGAATTATGTATGCAATATTCTCTTCCTTTAACTCTTCTTATTTAAGTCTATTACTTTCTTATAGGTATTTTAAAAATCAAGTCCATCTCTTATCTAATTCTGAACATTCATTAGAAGTCTAGTGGCTTGTTTATCAGACTCTTTTCATTATTCATACTTTGTTCAAAATTTATTTTATTTCTCATTTATTTATCAAAATTTCTTTTGAACACTTATTGACCCTCCTTTAGGTATTCCTACTAGCATTATTAGAGCTCACCTAGTCGTTGCTCACGTAGCCACGGGTGAGTCGAGCCCTCGCTAGATCTAGTGAAGGCGAGCTCACCCAGCCACCAGCGAGGCTCGCTCTTGCTAGTGGTTGGGTTCGTTGTCGTTGGGCAAGATGTGAGGGAGACAAAGATTGAGTGAGATGCTTGGTTGTGCAATTTGAGCCAATGGGTCTTCTTTGCCGATATAAATGAGAAACTAATTAGGGAGCTTGCCCAGCAATACCCTCACTTAAACGACACCTAACCATCGGCGAGGCCATTGGCCAATGGCGAGCGGGTGAGGGTGAGCCTTGCCAGTGGCTCGGCGAGCTTGTCCTAGACTAGATCTGACGAGGTCAAGCTCATTGATCCACTGGTGAGGCTCGCCCTCCCTAGTGGCTAGGTGAGCTCACCCTTGCCCGATGACGGCAAGGTTAAGCTCACCATTCCATTGGCGAGGCTCACCCTCTTCAGTGGCTGGGCGAGCTCACCCTCACCTAGTAACAGCGAAGTAAGCTCACCATTGGCCATTTGCCTTAATCCAGTGACTGGGTAGACCGGCCCTCCCATCTGGCTAGTTGTTGGAAGAGAGAGAGAGAGCCATTTGCCTTAATCCAGTGACTGGGTAGACCGGCCCTCCCATTTGGCTATTTGTTGGAAGAGAGAGAGAGAGAGAGAGAGAGAGAGAGAGAGAGAGAGAGGCTCACCCTCTTCAGTGGCTGGGCGAGCTCACCCTCACCTAGTGACAGCGAAGTAAGCTCACCATTGGCCATTTGCCTTAATCCAGTGACTGGGTAGACCGGCCCTCCCATCTGGCTAGTTGTTGGAAGAGAGAGAGAGAGCCATTTGCCTTAATCCAGTGACTGGGTAGACCGGCCCTCCCATTTGGCTATTTGTTGGAAGAGAGAGAGAGAGAGAGAGAGAGAGAGAGAGAGAGAGAGAGAGAGAGAGAGAGAGAGAGAGAGAGAGAGAGAGAGAGAGAGAGAGAGAGAGAGAGAGAGAGAGAGAGAGAGAGAGAGAGAGAGAGAAAGAGAGAGAGAGAGAGAGAGAGAGAGAGAAGAGAAATTAATTAAAATTTTTGAAAAAAATATTTAAAATATTAAAAAATTGTTCATTGGTGTAGACTAGCCAAATTTAGTTGGATGAACTGAATTAGCATAATTGCAAAATGTTTAGGACTCAATTGGCAAAAAATTAAATTTATGATCGAATCAACAAATTACAATAAATTTATGACTTTTTTCATAATTTTTCTATTTTAAGGATCGGTTTTGAAAAATTGGAATCGGGAATTGGACCATCGGTTTGGTTCGAATCTTGTGTGGGTTCCAAACAAGCTTCACACACTCAGTACAACATTTTCCAACAAGCCAAAGTAAAGCAAAAAACAAAGAACTTTCATATTCTTAATTGTAAGATTAGTAAAAAAATTGGACTCATATTAAAAACTAAGAGTTGAGGCTGTAAGTTGATGGACATAAGCTTGAGAGTCAAGACTGTGAGTGAGATAGAGAGACGACTCAAATGAGGTGAGAGTGAGATGAGATGAGCATTTAGTTAATGGATGTTAAGCTTCAGATTAGGGATTTTATGGTTTTCATTTTTCTTAAATTTTTTTTGTCATTAGATTAAATATATATTTATATATTATTGATTTGATTTGAGTAGGCGGACGGGTGATTCTATACTTAAAATTGGGAACCCGATTGGTACCCACAGGTTCCAATAAAGTGGAACCAAAAACTATATTGTTTACCTCGAGAATTGTCAATTTCGATCCAATCCGATCTAGTACCAGATAGTTCGAGCGGTTTCGATTCTTTTCAGACGCCCCTTTAATAGATATTAATAAAAAATTATATATCTTTATATATATATATTATTAAAGAATTTATTTGCGAAGTTAATTAAATATTAACCACACATAATATTTTGATTATTTTTATTTTCATAATTAAAATACTATAATGAGACTGAAATGGAGATTTAGCTCTAGTTGCATCTGATATTGGGTTAATCATCGTCCAAGCCGGTCAGGCAATAGTTATGGGCCTGCCTCGAGACATCTCCAGACTTACAGACCAGAAGTTTCGGGAGAGCAAGGCTCGGTTTCGAGAGAGCTCTGGGCGAGACCAGATGCTTCTGCAATCTTTTACAGAAACTTCCATTTTTCGATCCTTAGCTGTTCTTCTCTTCTTTAAATACCAGGCATCTCCGGTCTTTCTTCGTCACTCAAGAAAAGGTGAGCATTTGCAAGCGAGGGCATCATTACAACGATCAATCGCCAAACGTCAGGAGGGTACAATGTCGCTCATCCCAAGCTGGTTAGGCGGCCGTCGCAGCAACGTCTTCGACCCTTTCTCCCTTGACCTCTGGGATCCCTTCAAGGACTTCCCTTTGCCTTCCTCTTCCCTCTTCGCCTCTAATTTCCCTCAAACTTTCCGGGAAAACACTGCTTTTGTGAACACGAGGATCGACTGGAAGGAGACCCCAGAAGCCCATGTGTTCAAGGCGGATCTCCCTGGGCTCAAGAAAGAGGAAGTCAAGGTGGAGATCGAAGACGATCGGGTGCTCCAGATAAGCGGCGAGAGGAACGTGGAGAAGGAGGACAAGAACGATACGTGGCACCGGGTGGAGAGAAACAGCGGCAAGTTCATGAGGAGGTTCAGGTTGCCCGAGAATGCGAGGTTGGATCAGGTGAAGGCCTCGATGGAGAATGGAGTGCTCACCGTCACTGTTCCGAAGGTGGAGGAGAAGAAGCCTGAGGTCAAGGCTATTGATATCTCTGGTTGAATTAAGCTTCTTGTAATTTCAAGAATGATCGCTCTTGTGTCCGGTAATGTTTGCGTCCGGTGAGCAAGTGTAATTTTGGAGTTCTTTCGGTAATGAGTCATATAAGAAATTGTAGGTGTTTATGTGACTATGTAATCAGAGTGTCATCTCTGTTTATGATGTTATATTGTAGTTTTCTCGGGCCATAAGGCGGCGTTGAATATGAATAATCTTTCTCGAATTTTGCAGTATCTCATCTGTGGTTTTCCTGATCTGGAATAGATTGAGCTGTTTACAAGTGGTGTGGAGAAGTACCCTCTTGGTCATTCATTCACGGTTGATGTTGAGGGTCTGAACTGAGAGGGTTTTGGCCAAATTTGGAGATCTTGCTGGTTCGAAAGCTGCGGTCGTCGGCTGATTGAGTTGACACCCTATTAGCAATCAACAAAATTTCCTTTCTCCATTGAGGCTATCTGATCCGCCATTCTTAAGTTCCACTTCCTTCATACGGTTGTTGGCTAATTCGTGCATTGTATATTTTATAGTAGAAAGGTCCATCTGATTGGTGTCGTTTACAGAAATCCCGCGATAGATGTCAGAAAACTATCATCCTTTCAAACTCCTGAAGGGTGTAATTGACGGTCGTGAATTCTATTTGAACGACTATCAGCAGTTCGATGGAGGGAAACCCGTGACTTAACTCCTAAATTGCTGACTATTGAAGAACAAAAAGGCGATTAGAACCCCATCGCTGAGGATATGACGGGAAGCATAACCATGTAGGCCACTGCGATACGAAAAGGGTACGGCATTTCCGCATGAGGCTAGCTGTGATGTTGCTGATGCTGGGTCTTGCGACCTTGGCCTGCAAGATCCACCACACAAGCATTAAGAGCCAGAACACGAAGGCGCAGGAGCCGGGACTGGGGCCAACCGGAGAATATGATCTCTGTGCTCTTTCCCCAGGGAGAATGCCATGGGGTTCTTCATCATCGGGAGCGAATGATGAAGCCTTGACAGTCAATTTACGGTGCTTTTCTGTTCCCAAAATCATAAGGCGAAAAGGAAAAAAACATCAAGCAAGAATAGGAGTACATGAAAAGGAGGTACCCTCGAAAGCCATCACGATTAGTGTACTATTAGTTTTGCCATATTATACATTCAGTGATCCTAGAAAAGGAAAAGAGAAACTGCATCAGCAGAAGTGGGCAAAATTGTACGAACCAGAACCGCGCACAAGTCCCAGGACGCGAAGGGGATGGATTAAACTCGATGACAAATTTCTGAACTTCACGATGGAGTCATTGCGTTTAAAACATGATCTCTGTGTAGTTGTACTGCCTCTCTTCATGTGGACTGTTCGTGCCATACATAGCTCAAACTATTCTGTCTGCATCTTTCGTAGGAGTTATGGCGAGAGAAACCCACTTAGTTTCTTTTTTCTTTTTTTGTTATTTTTTTTTTCTTTTGGCTGAGTGAAAATCCATGCTGCCATTTCCAATGCATAACAAAACTCTTTTCCCCTTAAAATCGGATAATCAAGTTAATCGGTTTTCCAGGGAAAATTGAATGGCAAAGGTGGCATCGTCATAATGTGACGAGCAATCACATTCACTTCCTCGATTTTGTATTTAAAAATTAAAGGTACAAACGAACGACTTTATCGCAAGGGAAAAATAAACCATGGTATAGTTGAACTGCAATTTTTTAGGCAGTAGATATGGATAAAATATTATAAATATTACATATTTACGAATTCATGTAAGAAGACAATTAAATATCAAACACACGTAATATACTGATTTGCGGACTTTCAACTTTTTCAAAGTTAAAAAAAAAAAAAAATCACTAATCTCTCCCAATTTTAAAATTGATGTCAAATGGAAAAAAGAAAAACCAAATTGCAGTGTGATATGGAGGAGTAGAATGAATATGAATAAAATAACAATTCTCGGCATGAGATCACTACTCAAGTACGATATAAATTCATTGAGAGAAACCTGAATCTAAACTTAAACTAAACATAATCCGTCGGAGCCATTTTTTACTTTTAATTTGAATAAGCCAGTACGTTTGGGACCAATGGATGCTTTATTGCCTACACTTTCATGTTTTTAACTAACAATTTTACCGTATTGTGTCTAGCATTGAAACTAAGTACTCTATGATTTAGGCCCATTCTATTTATTGTTAAATTAAACAAAAATGTGAACAATCATATTTATTGAATAAATTAAGAACAAAAATTCAGAACTTCCTTTTGCATGTTATCAATGTATATTCATCAAACTATGGATAACCTCAAACTATAAATACACATTTTAAAAGAGCGAGGGTGGGGTTGAGTCGCAGGTAGTGTTATTGGAGAACATACATACGTATATCGACTCCTGAATACATTGTGAGGATAAAAAATTCAATAAAATTCAGTGATATAAATATATTCTACGTTTGGCGATCAGGAAAAAATTCATGATAATATAAAATTTATCATATTCTACGTTTGATGCTTGTGTAAAATATGATAAAATTGGATATAAAAAGGGATATAGATCGGATAAAATTATCTTAAGGAGATATGAGATAAAGGTGGGTAGATTTCTAATATTTATAATAAGAGAGTTTTTTTCTTAAATAATAGATTTCTTAAATTAACAAATTAAAATTATATTTTAATATAAATAATATTTGACTTTTAATGTAAGAAATTCAAAATAACAAAAAATAAAAATTTAGATCTTTAAGTTAATCTTATTTTTAGTTATATATTCGAATTTAATTCTATCTTATAGTATGAATTCAATTTATAAATATATATTTATTACATATTTTAGGCGTTTTAGCATTTTAAGTATATTAGTACAATTTTCTATATAATAAAATTTTATTAGAGAATAATGGAAAGGGAAGAAAAAACTAAAAAATAAATTAATTAAAAAAAAGAGAAAATAAAAATAAAATAGACAAGAGTATCGTGAGAGATTTTTACCATTTTCATTTGTAAAATTTATGATTCACATATGCATTCATATTAAATAATATATATAATATAATGTGAATATATCTAATTTTATTATTGTAATAATCAAATAGTGTATATGATATAATCAAAAATCCTCAATTTCATATCTTATTTTATCCCGATTAGAAATCCAGATAATCAAACATAGATCCATTTTTTAGATTAATCGAGTATTTTACCTTATAAGTTGCGCTAGTTGGATTTTATAATAATCTCTCCGTGCATAGGATAAGAGAGAAGCAAAATGCAGTAGAAATCAATCCATAATTTACTCAGCAAATGACGGACCGTTATGCTGGCAAATTCCTCATTATATGCAGCTTCACAATTCTTTCTATGAAGCATGAATATTTCATTCTATTTTTATATTTCCAAATCAGCGAAAATTCCATTTTCTAATCGACTGTTTCCTATCCCCCGATCTTCTTTTCCACGAGATAAACTTTCCCTATAGTCTTCTATGGGAAATTGCGACCCGGGTCGAACAAACGAAGCCGGTCAAACAATAGTTATGGGCCTGTCTCGAGACATCTCCACACTTCCAAGACCAGAAGTTTCGAGAAAGATCTATCTAGGCGAGACCAGATGTTTCTCGATCTTTAACCGAAACTTCCATCGTTCGATCCTTCTCTTCTTCTCTCCTATAAATACCGGGCATGTCCGTTCCTTCTTCCACGCTTCAAGAAAACGAAAGCATCAGCAAGAGAGAGCGCCAGTCCGACGATCAATCACCAAACGTCTTTGAATCATCTAACAGCAGCAGCAGAAGCAGGTACGATGTCGCTCATCCCAAGCTGGTTCGGCGGCCGTCGCAGCAACGTCTACGACCCCTTCTCTCTCGACCTCTGGGACCCCTTCAAGGACTTCCCTTTCCCTTCCTCCTCCCTCTCCGCCTCTAATTTCCCTCAAACTTTCCCGGAGAACGCCGCTGTTGTCAACACGAGGATCGACTGGAAGGAGACCCCGGAAGCCCACGTGTTCAAGGCTGATCTTCCCGGGCTCAAGAAGGAGGAAGTCAAGGTCGAAATTGAAGACGATCGGGTGCTCCAGATAAGCGGCGAGAGGAACGTGGAGAAGGAGGACAAGAACGACACCTGGCACCGGGTGGAGAGAAGCAGCGGGAAGTTCATGAGGAGGTTCAGGCTGCCCCAGAATGCGAAGATGGATCAGGTGAAGGCGTCGATGGAGAACGGGGTGCTCTCAGTCACTGTTCCCAAGGTGGAGGAGAAGAAGCCTGAGGTTAAGGCCATTGAGATCTCTGGTTGAATTCAGCTTCTTAGTGGTTGCAGGAATGAGCGGTTCTCTGTCCAATGATGTTCAGATTTTCGTGAAAAGCTACAATTTTGGATTGTTTTCTTTCGTTAATGTGTCATGCAAGAAGCTGTTGTGTGTCGCTGTAGTCAATGTGTCATCTCTGTAATCGAGCGCCACAGTGTGGCGCTCGGGTTTTGCAGTATTCCATCTCTGGGTTGCCCGATCTGGATTCGATCGAGCTATATGACACACGGTACCGGAGCTTTACCGTGTTAGTCATCGATTTTCAGTCGTTGTTGAGTCTCTACTGAAAGGGCCTTTAGCCAAATCTGAAGATCACTGTTTGTTCGGAAGCTGCTGCTCTGCTAATTTAGTTGACACTAGTTGCAATGAACAAACTTCCTCTGGAGGGCTATCTCATATGGTTGTTGGATATGTCATGCAATGTAGATTTCATCGTAGCAACGGTGCATTTGATTGGTGTGGTTTACAAAATCCCACGACCAACGTCAGACATTTACCGCGCATTCAAACACTCGCACATTCTCTACTAAGCTAAACCATGTAATTGATGGACGCGGGTTCAATTCTAATAACCATCAGGAGTTCAGGGGAGGGGAATCGGATGGGTCCTAATAATCCATCGCATGCAACTTTTTCCTAAAGTCCCAATTAGTGAAGAGCAAGAATCCACCAGCAGATCCATTGGGCGAGCTTGCCTTAGCCTAATGACAATGAGGTCAAGCTTGTCGATCCATTGGCGAGGCTCACTCTCACTAGATTTAGCAAGGGTCACCTTCCTTCATCATTGGGTGAGCTCACCCTCCCTAGATCTAGCGAGGGCCCACCTCGTTAATGGCTAGGCGAGCTCACCCTCACTCAACGATACCGGTCAGATCGGTCTTCCCATCTGGCAGGTCGTCAGAAAGAAGGAGGAAGAAGGGGGGAGGAAGAAAAAAAAGAGACAGAAAAAAAGAAAGGGAAAAAAAAGAAGAAAAGATTGAAAAATTAATTAAAAAATATTTAAAAATTGTTCATCGGTGCTAGTCAACCAAATTTAGTTTAAAAAAAACTGAATTAACACATTCGCAAAAAATTTAGGATTTAATCAACCAAAATAATAAGTTTGTGAATGAATCAATATAATTACAATATTTTAAGATTTTTTTTAGTAATTTTCTTATTTTCACCATAGAATTAGGAATTACCCAATAAAAACCGGTTTTAAAAAATTAGATTAGAGAATCGAGACCATCAGTCTGATTTGGTTCTTGGGTGGGTTCTAAACAAACTTCACAAATTCGGTGCAACATTTTCCAACAAGCCAAAGTAAAGCAAAAAAATAAAGAATTTCCTTATTCTTAATTTCAAGATCACTAAAAAGATTGGACTCATATTAAAAATTAAGAGTCAAGGCCGTGAGTAAGAGATAAAAAGACAACTCAAAATAGGTGAGAGTGAGACAAGATGAGCACTTAGTTAATAGGTATTAAGCTTCAGATTAGGGATTTTATGATTTTCATTTTTCTTAAATGATTTGTAAGAAAATTTTCTTAAAAATTAAATATATATTTCTATATTACTAATTCGGTTCGAGTAGGCAAGTGGGTGATTTCATACTTAAAACCAAGAACCCGATCGATACCCACCGATTCCAATAAATTAGAACAAAAAACCATACTAGTTCCCTTGAAATCACTAGTTTCGATCCAGTCCAATTCGGTTTTGAATAATTTGGGCGATTCCTCATTCTTTTGTATACCTTTAATAGATATTAATATTTTTTTTTGTTTATATATTATATTAAAGAATTTTATGTACGAAGTCAATTAAATATCAACCATGCATATAATTTTTTGATTCTTTTTTATTTCATAATTAAAATACTATAATGAGACTGACATGGAAATTTAGCTCCAGTTGCTTCTGATGATTGGGTTAATCATCGTCCAACCCGGTCAAGCAATAGTTATGGGCCTGTCTCGAGACATCTCCAGACTTACAGACCAGAAGTTTCGGGAGAGCAAGGCCCGGTTTCGAGAGAGCTCTGGGCGAGACCAGATGTTTCTGCAATCTTTTACAGAAACTTCCATTTTTCGATCCTTAGCTGTTCTTCTCTTCTTTAAATACCAGGCATCTCCGATCTTCCTTCGTCACTCAAGAAAAGGGGAGCATTTGCAAGCCGGGGCATCATTACAACAATCAATCGCCAAACGTCCTTGAATCATCTAACAGCAGCAGCAGCAGCAGGAGGGTACAATGTCGCTCATCCCAAGCTGGTTCGGCGGCCGTCGCAGCAACGTCTTCGATCCCTTCTCCCTTGACCTCTGGGATCCCTTCAAGGACTTCCCTCTGCCTTCCTCTTCCCTTGTCGCCTCTAATTTCCCTCAAACTTTCCGGGAAAACACTGCTTTTGTGAACGCGAGGATCGACTGGAAGGAGACCCCAGAAGCCCATGTGTTCAAGGCGGATCTCCCTGGGCTCAAGAAAGAGGAAGTCAAGGTGGAGATCGAAGACGATCGGGTGCTCCAGATAAGCGGCGAGAGGGACGTGGAGAAGGAGGATAAGAGCGATACGTGGCACCGGGTGGAGAGAAGCAGCGGCAAGTTCATGAGGAGGTTCACGTTGCCCGAGAATGCGAGGTTGGATCAGGTGAAGGCCTCGATGGAGAATGGAGTGCTCACCGTCACTGTTCCGAAGGTGGAGGAGAAGAAGCCTGAGGTCAAGGCTATTGAGATCTCTGGTTGAATTAAGCTTCTTGTAATTTCAAGAATGATCGCTCGTGTCCGGTAATGTTTGCGTCCGGTGAATAAGTGTAATTTTGGATTCTTTCTGTACTGAGTCATATAAGAAATTGTAGGGGTTTGTGTGACTGTAATAGAAGTGTCATCTATGTTTATGATGTTATATTGTAGTTTTCTCGGGCCATAAGGCGGCATTGAATATGAATAATCTTTCTCGAGTTTTGCAGTATCTCATCTGTGGTTTGCCCGATCAGGAATAGATTGAGCTGTTTACAGATAGTATGGAGCAGTACCCTCTTGGTCATTTATTCACGGTTGATGTTGAGGGTCTGAACTGAGAGGGTTTTGGCCAAATTTGGAGATCTTGCTGGTTCGAAAGCTGCGGTCGTCGGCTGATTGAGTTGACACCCTATTAGCAATCAACAAAATTTCCTTTCTCCATTGAGGCTATCTGATCCGCCATTCTTAAGTTCCACTTCCTTCATACGGTTGTTGGCTAATTCGTGCATTGTATATTTTATAGTAGAAAGGTCCATCTGATTGGTGTCGTTTACAGAAATCCCGCGATAGATGTCAGAAAACTATCATCCTTTCAAACTCCTGAAGGGTGTAATTGACGGTCGTGAATTCTATTTGAACGACTATCAGCAGTTCGATGGAGGGAAACCCGTGACTTAACTCCTAAATTGCTGACTATTGAAGAACAAAAAGGCGATTAGAACCCCATCGCTGAGGATATGACGGGAAGCATAACCATGTAGGCCACTGCCATACGAAAAGGGTACGGCATTTCCGCATGAGGCTAGCTGTGATGTTGCTGATGCTGGGTCTTGCGACCTTGGCCTGCAAGATCCGCCACACAAGCACACATCTTCAGAACACGAAGGCGCAGGAGTGGGGCCTGGGGCCAGCCGGAGAATATGATCTCCGTGTTCTTTCCCCAGGGAGAATGCCATGGGGTTCTTCATCATCGGGAGCGAATTATAAAGCCTTGACAGTCAATTTACGGTGCTTTTCTGTTCACAAAATCATAGGGCGAAAAGGAAAAAACATCAAGCAAGAAAAGGAGTACACGAAAAGGAGGTGCCCTCGAAAGCCATCACGATCAGTGTACTATTAGTTTTGCCATATTATACATTCAGTGATCCTAGAAAAGGAAAAGAGAAAATGCATCAGCAGAAGTGGGCAAAATTGTAAGAACCAGAACCACGCACAAGTCCCAGCACTCGAAAGGGATGGATTAGGCTCGATGACAAGTTTCTGAACGTCACGATGGAGTCATTGCGTTTAAAACATGATCTCTGTGTAGTTGTACTGCCTCTCTTCATGTGGACTGTTCGTGCAGTACACAGCTCAAGCTATTCTCTCTGCATCTTTCGTAGGAGTTGTGGGGAGGGAAACCCACTTATTAGTTACTCTTTTTTTGTTTTTCTTCTTTTCTTTCTTTTGGCTAAGTGAAAAGCCATGCAGCTATTTCCAATACACAACAAAACTCATTTCCCCTTAAGATCGGATAATCAAGTTAATCGGTTTTCAAAGGGAAAATTTAATGGCAAAGATGGCATCGTTACTTTCACTCAGTTAATGTGATATGACGAGCTATCACATTCTCAATTTTGTTAAAAATAGTGACCTCCTTGATTTTATATCTAAAGGTACAAAGGAATGACCTTATCACAAGGGAAAAATAAAGGGAAAATGTCACAAATAGTCCCTATACTATTACCTAATGTGCAATTTGGTCCATGAACTTTCAATCGGCAATTTGGTCCTTGAAATATTGATAAATATCCGATTTGGTCCCTCGGCTCAATTTGATCCCCGAACTATTTGATAAATGTCGATTTGGTCCTTAAACTTTCGATCGGCTCAATTTGGTCCATGAATTATTGATAAATATTCGATTTAGTCCTTAGTTACTGTTTTTCCTTTTTCCTTTTTTATTTTTTCATTTTTTAATTTTTAATTTTAAAATTTTAAAATTTTAAAATTTTTTATTGTTTTTTTGCTTATTCTCTCTTCCCTCCGCCGGCTCCGGCGGAGGGAAGCCGGCCCGGCGAGGGCCGCCGCCGGACGCAGTGAGGGCGGCCCTCGCCGGCCTCGAGCGAGGGCTTCCTCGCAGATTTGGCGAGGGAGCCCCTCGCGGCGTCGGCGAGGGGCTCCTCGCAGATCCGGCGAGCGAGCCCCTCGCCCGACGCCAGCCGCGAGGGCCCCTCGCCCGACGCCAAGCCGCGAGGGCTCCCTCGCCGGCGTCGGCGAGGGCTCCCTCGCCGCGGGAGCCCCTCGCTCGAGGGCGGGGGCCGCTCGCGGAGGGCGGCCCTCGCGGCGTCGAGCGAGAGGCTCCTCGCAGATCCGGCGAGGGAGCCCCTCCGAGTCGGGCGAGGGAGCCCCTCACCGGCATCGGGCGAGGAGCCCGCAGATCCGGGCGAGGGAGCCCCTCGCCGGCGTCGGGCGAGGGCCCCTCGCCGAGCTCCTCGCCCGACGCCGGGTGCTCCTCGCCCGACGCCGACGAGGGGCTCCCTCGCTCGACGCCGGCGAGGGCCGCCCTCGCCTGCGTCCGGCGAGGGCGACCCTCGCCGGAGCCGGCTTCCCTCCGCCGGCTCCGGCGGAGGGAAGAGAGAATAAGTAAAAATAAAAATTAAAAAATTATTTAAAAATAAAAATTAAAAATTAAAAAGGAAAAACAGAACTAAGGACTAAATCGAACATTTATCAATAATTTAGGGACCAAATTGAGCCGATCGAAAGTTCAGGACCAAATCGACATTTATCAAATAGTTCGTGGATCAAATTGAGCCGATTGAAAGTTCGGGGACCAAATCGGATATTTATCAATAGTTCAAGGACCAAATTGAGCCGATTGAAAGTTCAGGGACCAAATTGCACATTAGGTAATAGTATAGGACTATTTGTGACATTTTCCCAAAAATAAACCATGGGGTAGTTGAACTACAATTTTTTTGAGTGGTAGATATGGATAAAATATTATAAATATTACAATTTAAGAATTCATGTAAGAAGACAATTAAATATCAAACACACATGTAATATGCTGATTTGCGGACTTTCAACTTTTTCGAAGTTTAAAAAAAAATTCTCTAATCTCTCCCAATTTTAAAATTGATGTCAAGTGGAAAAAAGAAAAACCAAAATTGCGATGTGATACAGGGAGTAGCATGAATATAAATAAGATTACAGTTCTCGACACGAGATCACTACTCAAGTACGATATAAATTCATTAAGAGAAACATGAATCTAAACTTAAACTAAACATAATCTGTTGGAGCGATTTTTAACTTTTAATTTGAGCAATCCAATATGTTTGGGACCAATTGATGCTTTATTACCTACACTTTCATGTTTTTTATTAACAATTTTACCGTATTGCGTCTGGCATTGAAACTAAGTACTTTCTTTTGCATGTTATCAATGTATATTCATCAAACTATGGATTGTTGCATCGGTAGATAACTCTAGCATAACCTCAAACTATAAAGACACATTTTAAAAGAGTGAGGGTGGGGTTGAGTTGCAACTAGCGTTATTGAAGAACATACATACATATATAGACTTCTAAATACACTGTGAGGATAAAAATTCAATAAAACTCGGTGAGACAAATGTACTTTGCGTTTGGTAGCCAAGATAAAAATTTAGGATAGACTAAAATTTACCATATCCTGCGTTTGATGCTTGCTTAAGATATGATAAAGTTGGATATAAAATGAATATAAATTGGATAAAATTATCCCGAGGAGATGAGATAAATGTGGGTAGGATTTCTAATATCTATATTAAGAAATTTTTCTCAAATAATAGTTTTCTTAAATTAAAAAATTAAAATTATATTTCAATATAAATAATATTTGAATTCTAATATAATAAATTCAAAATAAGAAAAAATAGTTTTTAATTTAATCTTATTTTTATATATATTCGAATTTAATATTATTTTATAATATAAATTCAATATATAAATAGATATTTATTACATATTTTAGGCGTTTTAGCATTTTAGGTATATTAGTAAAATTTTCTACATAATAAAATTTTATTAGAGAATAATGGAAGGGGAAGAAAGAAATAAAAAAGAAAACAAAAGTATAGTAGAGAAGAATATCGCAAGAGATTTTTGCCATTTTCGTTTCTAAAATTTGTGATTCATATATGTATTAAATAATATATATATATATATATATATATATATATATAATATGATGTGAATATATTCGATTTTATTATTGCAATCAACAAATAGTGGATATGCTATGACAAAATCTCTTTGATTTCATATTTTATTTTATCCAGTCTTATCATGATTAGAAATTCGAACAATCAAACATAACTTAAATGTTTATGCAAATTGACCCATTTTTTAGATTAATCGAGTATTTTACCTTACAAGTTATGCTAGTTGGATTTTATAATAATCTCTTTGTGCATATGGAGAAGAGAGGCGCAAAATGTCCAACATGCAGTAGAAATCAATCCATAATTTACTCAGCAAATGACGGACCGTTATGCTAGCATAATTCCTCATTATATGTAGCTTCACAATTCTTTCTATGAATACTTCATTCTATTTTTATATTTCCAAATCAGCGAAAATTCCTTTTTACTGTTTCCTATCCCTTGATCTTCTTTTAGAGCTGGCAAACTTGGTCATAAACCCATATTATGACCCATTTTTAGTTAAATGGGTCATATATGGGTAAATGGGTCAAGTGAAAGTTAAATATGAGTTAGAAATAGGTCTGAGAAAATAAAGCACAAAAAAAAAGGGTTTGAATGGATTATTAGGAAACCAACTTTGAACCCATGGCCTTCCCTCTTCAACTTTATAAAAATATATTTTTTATATAAAAAATCAAAATTATAATTATTTTCATATTTTATTTTATTTTTTCTTTCTTTTTCTTCCTTCCTTAACTCGGGTGGCCGCGACAAGCCAGGTGAGGCTCGAGCTCGCCAAAGACACGAGCTTGAGGTTGCCGACGACTAGTGAGGCTTGAGCCTCATCGGATTTGGCGAGACTCGAGTTCGTTGACGTCGAGTGAGGCCTTGGCCTCGCTAGATTGGCGAGATCAAGCCTTGCCCAATGCTGGCAAGACTCAAACTCACCGATGTCGGGTGGGCCTCGACCTCGTTAGATTGGCGAGATCGAGCTTTGCATGACACCGTGGAGCCTCGGCCTCACCGAATCTGGCGAGACTCGAGCTCGCCAAAGATTAGGCGGGCCTCGACCTCGCCGGATCGGCAAAATGGAGCCTCGCTTGACGCCGCCGAGCTCGATCTTGCCGATGGCCAATTGCTGGCGGCGGCCGTCGAAGAAGAAGAAGAAAAAAAGAAAAGAGAAAAAGAAAAAAATAATTATTAAAAATTTAAAAATACATATTTTAAAAATAAAAAAAATAAAAATTATATTTAAAAAAATAAAAATTCGATTTAAAAAAATATTCTAAAAAGAATTATAAAAATTTTTCATTAAATTTGTATTGCATAAAATTATTTTAACAATACTTTAAAAATTTAGTTAAAAATTTTCATATTACATTTTTAGTTATTCAATGGTATGTTCACTTCAAATAAGAGAAGTATGTGCATGGTCTGATTCTTTATAAATATTTCAATTTATAATTTTTTTTAATTTTTTTTTGTTTAAAAATTTAATCCTATTAGCATATAGTAGAGGTGGAATATTAATAAGTTTTAACAATATGGATTGGGTTGGATATGGGTTAAGTATGAGTCGGGTATTGGTCACTTGATTTATACTACTTGAATATGGATTAAAACGGATTAAATGAGTTAAATATGGGTCGAACTATCTTCAACCCGATCCAAACATGACCCACCCATTTGACGGATAAACTTTCGCTATAGTCTTCTGTGGGAAATTGCGTCCCGGGTCGAACAAACGAAGCCGGTCAAACAATAGTTATGGGCCTGTCTCGAGACATCTCCACACTTCAAAGACCAGAAGTTTCACGAGAGGATGGCCCAGTTTCGAGAGAGATCTATCTAGGCGAGACCAGATGTTTCTCTATCTTTAACCGAAACTTCCATCGGTCGATCCTTATCTCTTCTTCTCTCCTATAAATACCTAACATGTCCGTTCCGTCTTCCACGCTTCGAGAAAACGAAAGCATCAGCAAGAGAGAGCGCCAGTCCGACGATCAATCACCAAACGTCTTTGAATCATCTAACAGCTGCAGCAGAAGCAGATACGATGTCGCTCATCCCAAGCTGGTTCGGCGGCCGTCGCAGCAGCGTCTACGACCCCTTCTCTCTCGACCTCTGGGACCCTTTCCCTTTCCCTTCCTCCTCCCTCTCCGCCTCTAATTTCCCTCAAACTTTCCGGGAGAACACCGCTGTTGTCAACACGAGGATCGACTGGAAGGAGACCCCGGAAGCCCACGTGTTCAAGGCTGATCTTCCCGGTCTCAAGAAGGAGGAAGTCAAGGTCGAAATTGAGGACGATCGGGTGCTCCAGATAAGCGGCGAGAGGAACGTGGAGAAGGAGGACAAAAACGACACCTGGCACCGGGTGGAGAGAAGCAGCGGGAAGTTCATGAGGAGGTTCAGGCTGCCCGAGAATGCGAAGATGGATCAGGTGAAGGCCTCGATGGAGAACGGGGTGCTCACCGTCACTGTTCCCAAGGTGGAGGAGAAGAAGCCTGAGGTCAAGGCCATTGAGATCTCTGGTTGAATTCAGCTTCTGTGTGGTTGCAGGAATGAGCGGTTCTCAGTCCAATGATGTTCAGATTTTCGTGAAAAACTACAATTTTGGATTGTTTTCTTCTGTTAACGTGTCATGCAAGAAGCTGTTGTGTCGCTGTAGTCAATGTGTCATCTCTGTAATCAAGCGCCACAGTGTGGCGCTTGAATATAAATAACTTCGATGGGTTTTGCAGTATTCCATCTCTGGGTTGCCCGATCTGGATTCGATTGAGCTATATGATACATGGTACCGGAGCAATACCGTGTTAGTCATCGATTTTCAGTCGTTGTTGAGTCTCTACTGAAAGGGCCTTTAGCCAAATCTGAAGATCACTGTTTGTTCGGAAGCTGCTGCTCTGCTAATTTAGTTGACACTAGTTGCAAGGAACAAACTTCCTCTGGAGGGCTATCTCATATGGTTGTTGGATATGTCGTGCAATGCAGATTTCATCGTAGCAACGGTGCATTTGATTGGTGTGGTTTACAAAATCCCACGACCAACGTCAGACATTTACGGCACATTCAAACACTCGCACATTCTCTACTAAGCTAAACCGTGTAATTGATGGACGCGGGTTCAATTCTGATAACCATCAAGAGTTCATGGGAGGGGAATCGGATGGGTCCTGATAATCCATCCCATGCAACTTTTTCCTAAAGCCCCAACTAGTGAAGAGCAAGAATCCACCAGTAGATCCATTGGCGAGCTCATCCTTGACCAGATCTGTTGAGGCTCGCCCTCCCTAGTGGTTGGGCATGAGGTCAAGCTTATCGATCCATTGGCGAGGCTCACTGTCGCTAGATCCAGCAAAGCTCGCCTTCCCTAGTCACTGGGTGAGCTCACCCTCACTAGATCCAGTGAGGGCCCGCCTCGGTGATGGCTGGGCAAGCTCACCCTTACCCAACGATAGAGAGGCGAGTTCGTCACTAGCTAGTTGCCTTAGTCTATCGACTGGTCAGATCAGCCCTCTCATTTGGCAAGTCGTCGGACGAGGAAGAAGGGGGAGGAAGAAAAAAAGAGAGAAAGAAAAAAAGAAAGGGTAAAAAAAAAAGAAGAGATTAAAAAATTAATTAAAAAATATTAAAAAAATTGTTCATAGGCGCCAGCTAACCAAATTTGGTCAAAAAAATTGAATTGACACAATTATAAAATGTTTATGATTCAATTGATCAAAATAATAAATTTGTGATTGAATCAATATAATTGCAATATGTTTGAGACTTTTTTGGTAATTTTTCTATTTTCACTCTAGAATCGGGAGTTACTCACTAAAACCGGTTTTGAAAAATTAGAATAGAGAATCAGACTATCGGTCCAATCTAGTTCTTGGGTGGGTTCCAAACAAGCTTCACAACTTCGGTGCAACATTTTCCAACAAGCCAAAGTAAACCAAAAAAAAAATAAAAACTTCCTTATTCTTAATTGCATGATTAGTAAAAAGATTGGACTTATATTAAAAATTAAGAGTCAAGGCAGTGAGCTCATGGACATAAGCTTGAGAGTGAAGGTCGTGAGTGAGAGATAGAAAGATGACTCAAAAGAGGTGAGAGTGAGACGAGATGAGCACTTAGTTAAATATGTATTAAGCTTCAGATTAGGGATTTTATGATTTTCATTTTTCTTAAATAATTTGTCAAAAAAATTTCTTAAAAATTAAATATATATTTCTATATTACTAATTTGGTTCGAGTAGGCAAGTGGGTGATTTCATACTTAAAACCAAGAACCCGATCGATACCCACCGATTCCAATAAATTAGAACAAAAAACCATACTAGTTCCCTTGGAAATCACTAGTTTCGATCCAGTCCAATTCGGTTTTGAATAATTTGGGCGGTTCCTCATTCTTTTGTATACCTTTAATAGATATTAATATTTTTTTTTGTTTATATATTATATTAAAGAATTTTATGTACGAAGTCAATTAAATATCAACCATGCATATAATTTTTTGATTCTTTTTTATTTCATAATTAAAATACTATAATGAGACTGACATGGAAATTTAGCTCCAGTTGCTTCTGATGATTGGGTTAATCATCGTCCAACCCGGTCAAGCAATAGTTATGGGCCTGTCTCGAGACATCTCCAGACTTACAGACCAGAAGTTTCGGGAGAGCAAGGCCCGGTTTCGAGAGAGCTCTGGGCGAGACCAGATGTTTCTGCAATCTTTTACAGAAACTTCCATTTTTCGATCCTTAGCTGTTCTTCTCTTCTTTAAATACCAGGCATCTCCGATCTTCCTTCGTCACTCAAGAAAAGGGGAGCATTTGCAAGCCGGGGCATCATTACAACAATCAATCGCCAAACGTCCTTGAATCATCTAACAGCAGCAGCAGCAGCAGGAGGGTACAATGTCGCTCATCCCAAGCTGGTTCGGCGGCCGTCGCAGCAACGTCTTCGATCCCTTCTCCCTTGACCTCTGGGATCCCTTCAAGGACTTCCTCTGCCTTCCTCTTCCCTTGTCGCCTCTAATTTCCCTCAAACTTTCCGGGAAAACACTGCTTTTGTGAACGCGAGGATCGACTGGAAGGAGACCCCAGAAGCCCATGTGTTCAAGGCGGATCTCCCTGGGCTCAAGAAAGAGGAAGTCAAGGTGGAGATCGAAGACGATCGGGTGCTCCAGATAAGCGGCGAGAGGGACGTGGAGAAGGAGGATAAGAGCGATACGTGGCACCGGGTGGAGAGAAGCAGCGGCAAGTTCATGAGGAGGTTCACGTTGCCCGAGAATGCGAGGTTGGATCAGGTGAAGGCTTCGATGGAGAATGGAGTGCTCACCGTCACTGTTCCGAAGGTGGAGGAGAAGAAGCCTGAGGTCAAGGCTATTGAGATCTCTGGTTGAATTAAGCTTCTTGTAATTTCAAGAATGATCGCTCGTGTCCGGTAATGTTTGCGTCCGGTGAATAAGTGTAATTTTGGATTCTTTCTGTACTGAGTCATATAAGAAATTGTAGGGGTTTGTGTGACTGTAATAGAAGTGTCATCTCTGTTTATGATGTTATATTGTAGTTTTCTCGGGCCATAAGGCGGCATTGAATATGAATAATCTTTCTCGAGTTTTGCAGTATCTCATCTGTGGTTTGCCCGATCAGGAATAGATTGAGCTGTTTACAGATAGTATGGAGCAGTATCCTCTTGGTCATTCATTCACGGTTGATGTTGAGGGTCTGAACTGAGAGGGTTTTGACCAAATTTGGTTATCTTGTGGGTTCGAAAGCTGCTCCTCGGCTGATTAAGTTGACACACCATTAGCAATCAACAAAATTTCCTTTCTCCATGAGGCTATCTGATCCGCCATTCCTAAGTTCCACTTCATTCATATGGTCGTTGGCTAATTCGTGCATTGTATATTTTATAGTAGAAAGGTCCATCTGATTGGTGTCGTTTACAGAAATCTTACGATAGATGTCAGAAAACTACCATTTTTTCAAACGCCTGAAGGGTGTAATTGACGGTCGTGAATTCTATTTGAACGACTATCAGCAGTATGATGGAGGGAAACCGACGACTTAACTTCTAAATTGCTGACTATTGAAGAACAAAAAGGCGACTAGAACCCCATCGCTGAGGATATGATGGGAAGCATAACCATGTAGGCCACTGCCATACGAAAAGGGTACGGCATTTCTGCATGAGGCTAGCTGTGATGTTGCTGATGCTGGGTCTTGCGACCTTGGCCTGCAAGATCCGCCACACAAGCACACATCTTCAGAACACGAAGGCGCAGGAGTGGGGCCTGGGGCCAGCCGGAGAATATGATCTCCGTGTTCTTTCCCCAGGGAGAATGCCATGGGGTTCTTCATCATCGGGAGCGAATTATAAAGCCTTGACAGTCAATTTACGGTGCTTTTCTGTTCACAAAATCATAGGGCGAAAAGGAAAAAACATCAAGCAAGAAAAGGAGTACACGAAAAGGAGGTGCCCTCGAAAGCCATCACGATCAGTGTACTATTAGTTTTGCCATATTATACATTCAGTGATCCTAGAAAAGGAAAAGAGAAACTGCATCAGCAGAAGTGGGCAAAATTGTACGAACCAGAACCACGCACAAGTCCCAGCACTCGAAAGGGATGGATTAGGCTCGATGACAAGTTTCTGAACGTCACGATGGAGTCATTGCGTTTAAAACATGATCTCTGTGTAGTTGTACTGCCTCTCTTCATGTGGACTGTTCGTGCAGTACACAGCTCAAGCTATTCTGTCTGCATCTTTCGTAAGATTTGTGGGGAGGGAAACCCACTTATTAGTTACTCTTTTTTTTGTTTTTCTTCTCCTTTCTTTTGGCTAAGTGAAAATCCATGCTGCCGTTTCCAGTACATAACAAAACTCATTTCCCCTTAAGATCGGATAATCAAGTTAATTGGTTTTGCAAAGGGAAAATTTAATGGCAAAGATGGCATCGGTACTTTCACTTCAATTGATGTGACGAGCCATCACATTCTCAATTTCGTTGAAAATAATGACTTTCTTAATTTTATATTTAAAGGTACAAACGAACGACCTTATTACAAGGGAAAAATAAACCATCGGATAGTTGAACTACACTTTTTTAGGTGGTAGATATGGATAAAATATTATAAATATTACATATTTAAGAATTCATGTAAGAAGACAATTAAATATCAAACACACATGTAATATGCTGATTTGCGGACTTTCAACTTTTTCAAAGTTTAAAAAAAAAATCACTAATCTCGCCCAATTTTAAAATTGATGTCAAATGAAAAAAAAAAAAAAAAAAAAACCAAATTGCAGTGTGATATGGGGAGTAGAATGAATATGAATAAAATAACAGTTCTCGACATGAGATCACTACTCAAGTATGATATAAATTCATTGAGAGAAACCTGAATCTAAACTTAAACTAAACATAATCCGTCGGAGCCATTTTTAACTTTTAATTTGAATAAGGCAATACGTTTGGGACCAATGGATGCTTTATTACGTACACTTTCATGTTTTTTATTAACAATATTACTGTATTGCGTATGGCATTGAAACTAATGCTCCATTCGTTTCGCAGAAAATAACTTCTAGAAAAATATTTTCCTGGATTTCCGGTGTTCGGGTGGCTGGAAAATACATGGTCAAGGAAAACATTTTCCGGTCAACGGAAAATTCTCTCTTGACATTGAGGAAAATGTTTTCCTCTAACATTTTCCTGGCCTCTGGCGTTCTCCCTCACGCTGTTTTTTCCTTCTCATTTTTGCACTCTCTCACAAAAGCTTAGGGTTTCTGATTTCCTCCTCCTCCTTCGACGCCGACGATGGGCGAAGCATCCCTCATTCTCTGCCCTCCCTGGCCGCCGCCGCGGCGGCGGCGCTCCGCTCCCCGGTGGTTCGAAGCCGCTCGGGAGGATTCGGCTCAAGAGAGAGCACCGGCGGCGCCGGGAGGCTCGCGGGGAGCCCGCCGTCCAGGCTGCTCGTCGTGCGGTGCGAGGCTTCCGGTCGACGGGTGATTGCCCCTGATTCCTTTCCTTGGGATTTTTTTTAGCGCTCTGCGTGCTTACTCGTGTGTTCGTTCGTTGCTCTGTTTTGGGGATTTGGTTATGCTTGTTTGGGGTGATGCGATGAGGTTGCGGATCTAGCGGCGGAGCTTGCGGCTCGCCGATCCAGGTGAGCTCGAGCTCTGTCGCCAGATCCGGCGAGCTCGGGTGAGATTGGTCAAGTCTCGAGCTCGTCAAATCTAGCCACCGGGTCTTGGTCGGCCCCTGGGCAGCCGGCCATCGTCAGGCAGGAAGGAGGTGGCGGCAGCGGCGGAAGGAGGAGGAAGAAGGAGGATGAAGGAGGCGACGGCAGAGGAAGGAGGAAGAAGGAGGAAGGAAAAGAAAAATAAAAAAAAAAAATAAAAAATAAAAATTTCGATTTTTAAAATATAAATAATTAAAAAATCATTTAAAAAATAAAAATTAATAAATTAATTTTTTTGGTCATTTAAAAATATTAAAATTCAATTTTGATAAATTTTCCCAAACAATTAAATGAGCTAACGAATGGTGGAAAATATTTTCCATTCAAATTTTAGATTTTGGCCGAACACCGAAAATAGTCATTTTCTTGGAAAATAACTTCCAGGAAAATATTTTCCAAACATGATATTTTCCGCAAAATGAACAGAGCCTAAGTACTCTATGATTTAGACCCATTCTATTTATTTATTGTTACAATAAGCAAAAAAGTGAACAATCATATTTATTAAATAAATTAAGAAAAAAATGTAGAACTTTCTTTCGCATGTTATCAATGTATATTCATCAAACTATGGATTGCTACATCGGTAGGTAACTCCAGCATAACCTCAAACTATAAAGATACATTTTAAAAGAGGGAGGGTGGGGTTGAGTCGCAACTAGCGCTATTCAAGAACATACATACATATAGACTCCTAAATACACTGTTTTTAATCTAATTCTATCTTATAATATAAATTCAATATATAAATATATACTTATTTATTAGTACGATTTTCTATATAATAAAATTTTATTAGAGAATAATGGAAGGGGAAGAAAGAACTAAAAAATAAATTAATAAAAAAAAAGAAGATAATAAAATAAAAAAGAAAATAAGAATAAAGTAGATAAGAGTATCGAGAGAGATTTTTACCATTTTTGTTTGTATAAAATTGTGATTCATATAAGAATTAATCTAAACAATATATTTAATATGATGTAAATATATTTAACTTTATTATTGTAATTATTAAACAGTGAATAAGATATAACAAAATCTTCTGGATTTCATATCTTATCATATCTAGTCCTATTTTGATTATAAATTCGGGCAATTAAATGTAGCCTAAATGTTTATGCAAACTGACCAATTTTTTAGATTAATCGAGTATTTTACCTTGTAAGTTGCGCTAGTTAGATTTTATAATAATCTCTCCGTGGATATGGAGAAGAGAGAAGCACAAAACGTCCAACATGCAGTGGAAATCAATCCATAATTTACTCAGCAAATGACGACCGTTATGCTGGCATAGTTCCTCATTATATGCAGCTTCACAATTCTTTCTATGAATACTTCATTCTATTTTTATATTTCCAAATCAGCGAAAATTCCTTTTTCTAATCGACTGTTTCCTTTCCCCTGATCTTCTTTACCACGGGATAAACTTTTCCTATAGTCGTCTTCCGTGGGAAATTGCGACCCGGGGCGAACAAACCAAGCCGGTCAAACAATAGTTATGGGCCTGTCTCGAGACATCTCCACACTTCCAAGACCAGAAGTTTCACGAGAGGATGGCCCAGTTTCGAGAGAGATCTATCTAGGCGAGACCAGATGTTTCTCCATCTTTAACCGAAACTTCCATCGTTCGATCCTTATCTCTTCTTCTCTCCTATAAATACCGGGCATGTCCGTTCTTGCTTCCACGCTTGAAGAAAACGAAAGCATCAGGAAGCCACAGTGTCAGTCCGACGATCGATCACCAAACGTCTTTGAATCATCTAACAGCAGCAGCAGAAGCAGGTACGATGTCGCTCATCCCAAGCTGGTTCGGCGGCCGTCGCAGCAACGTCTTCGACCCCTTCTCGCTCGACCTCTGGGACCCCTTCAAGGACTTCCCTTTACCTTCCTCCTCCCTCTCCGCCTCTAATTTCCCTCAAACTTTCCGGGAGAACACCGCTGTTGTCAACACGAGGATCGACTGGAAGGAGACCCCGGAAGCCCACGTGTTCAAGGCTGATCTTCCCGGGCTCAAGAAGGAGGAAGTCAAGGTCGAAATTGAAGACGATCGGGTGCTCCAGATAAGCGGCGAGAGGAACGTGGAGGAGGAGGACAAAAGCGACACCTGGCACCGGGTGGAGAGAAGTAGCGGGAAGTTCATGAGGAGGTTCAGGCTGCCCGAGAATGCGAGGATGGATCAGGTGAAGGCCTCGATGGAGAACGGGGTCCTCACCGTCACTGTTCCCAAGGTGGAGGAGAAGAAGGCTGAGGTCAAGGCCATTGAGATCTCTGGTTGAATTCAGCGTTGTGGTTGCAGGAATGAGCGGTTCTCTGTCCAATAATGTTCAGATTTTCGCGAAAAACTACAATTTTGGATTGTTTTCTTTCTTTAATGTGTCATGTAAGAAGCTGTTGTGAGTCGCTGTAATCAATGTGTCATCTCTGTAATCAAGCGCCAGTGGCGCTTGAATATGAATAACTTTGATGGGTTTTGCAGTATTCCATCTCTGGGTTGCCCGATCCGGATTCGATTGAGCTATATATAACACTTGGTACCGGAACAGTACCGTGTTAATCATCGAATTTAAGTCGTTGTTGAGAGTCTCTACTGAAAGGGCCTTTAGCCAAATCTGAAGATCGCTGTTTGTTCGAAAGCTACTGCTCTGCTAATTTAGTTGACACTGTTGCAATGAACAAACTTCCTTCCTCTGGAGGGCTATCTGATATGGTTGTTGGATATTTCATGCAATGCAGATTTCATCATAGCAACGGCGCAGTTGATTGGTGTGGTTTACAAAATCGCACGACCAACGTCAGACATTCACCGCACATTCAAATACCCGCACATTCTCTACTAAGCTAAACCGTGTAATTGATGGACGCGGGTTCAATTCTAATAACAATCAGGAGTTCAGGGGAGGGGAATCGGATGGGTCCTGATAATCCATCCCATGCAACTTTTTCCTAAAGCCCCAACTACCGAAGAGCAAGAATCCACCAGCATGCCCCGCGACAGCGGCGATTAGAGCACTGATGTCAAAGGACATGACGGCGAGCATCACCATGTAGGCCGCCACGGTACGAACAGTATACATTACCGTCCGCATGAGACCAGCTGCCACGTTGCTGATGCCGGGTCTTACGAGCCTGGCGTGCGAGATCCACTCCACGAGCACAGAGAGCCAGAACACGAAGGCCCAGGAGCGGGGACCGGGCCAACCGGAGAATATGATCTCCGTGGTGTTTCCCCAATGAAACGCCATGTGGTTCTTTGTCATCGGGAGTGAATGGTGAAGCCTTTGGCCGACAATTTAACGTGCCTTCATGTTCACGAGTTCAAGCGAGGGAAAATGGATCAAGAACAGGCGTAGTACATGAAAGGCGGTACCCACGAAAGCCATCACGATCATTGTACTATTCGTTTGCCTTATGACATTCAGCGATCTTGTCCCCACCACCCCCCCCCCCCCCCCCCCCCGCCCCAAAAAAAAAAAAAAAAAAAAAAAAACTACGGTAGGAGGGGGCAAAAGCGTATGAACCAGAACCACGAGAAAGTGCCAGGACTCGAAAGGGATGGGATCGGTCGATGACAAATTTCTCGACTCACGATGGAGTCATTGCGTCTAATGCTTGATTTCTGCGTACTGCTCCTCTTCGTGTGGGATGCTTGTGCAGTACAAAGATCAAACCTTAGACATGAGAGCAGTGAACCTCTGTTTCTCCCCAGCTTTTGTGAAAGTTATGGCGTGGGATTCCCAATGTTGGATCACGGCATGCCGACTTTGCTTATTATGCACATGCTCGAAAAGGTTTAAACTTGTTGTCCAAATAATCCTAGTTATGTAATGATAAGGGTATATGGTACTTACAATTTTCAGTACAATTAAGGCACAAAGTCGGGAAAAATGTTTACCTTTTTTCTTTTCTCTATTTTATTCTTGACATTATTTGCTGGACATTAGTAGATATACCAATCAGAGAAGGATCATTGAAAGAATTCTTATCCATTACCTAGAGAAAAGCCACAGGGTCAAGTTCGACAATCAATCTCCGAGTTCCACAATCCACAGCAAGTTGTAATCCATCTCGGTGAGAGCCGACATCTGGGCAAGGACAGACGAGGTAGAGCCAATAATTTGTGAAAATTGACAGGCTACGCAAAATGCCTCCTGCACCCGTCTTATCCAGGTTTTCCAAAGCCGAGCCATCTGTATAATTTTAATTTATATGCAAAAAGTTCCAGGGGAGATGGAAGTTCGACGATGCTAGATATCTTCTTCTTCTGCACCAAAATAAAACTTGATCCGTGTGCGAAGAGGCTCTGTGAAGCTCTTCATACATGAATTAGGAATACCCTCCACCGACACTTGTCCGGACGTCCTGAGTGGAGGAGAAAGTCGCGAAGATCATGGAGGACATCCTCTTTACGAAAACCACAAACGTCTGCAATTCGCATTTTGCGTGATGCCCCCGTTAAACAAAAGCATACTCTGTAGGGAGCTTATTATGATTAATGAGCCAAAGGAGAGTCTGGATCTTGGGAACGACTCCAGTCATTCTTTACTGGGAGCGGAGGAAAATTCGTAAAGACAAGGGCCGCCTCGTGGCTGCCGACGAGGGTCGCACGCCCCTCACCCAGATCTAGGTGAGCCCATCGTGGCCGAGGTCAAAGGTCGCCTCGCCAAAGACCACAATGGCCTTTTGGACGATGGTCATGGGCAAAGCAGCCTTCGCTCAAATATGGGGAAGACTGCCTCGTCCACGGCCAGCAAGGGCCCAGCGACACTCATTGGCCACAGTTGGGGGAAAAAAAAAGAGAGAAGGAGAAGAGAAAAAAAGAAAAAGAATAAAAAAAATAGAAAAAAACGGAAAATATTAAAATATTTTTACAAATTGTCCGAAAAGGTAAAAACTTCAGTCGGTCCTTGTTCTCGTATGAGTATATACACTTTTAGATAACGTCCAAACATATTTGACGCGTTTGTTGTAATAGTCCACAGCTTGAAAAGTAGCAAATGTATCATGCTGTACAATGCATTTAGTACGCGTATCTCGTTTAGATTTCAAAATTGTCTTATACTGAAAAAACGTGTCATATTCCAGTGAAATTCAAGTTTTACATGATATAATTATGATAAGACAAACATAAACTACCAGCCTACATTAATCTCGAACAAGTCAAAGGAGTAGTGAATTCGAGCCATTCAGATGAGCTCGGCTGGTTAGAAACAAAACAAAGATTGCTCCAACACAAAGTTGCATAGATTTCATCGTTCCATCTGAAGCATAGCTGTTCTGTTCTGTTCTTCAACGCCAGAAGACCAAATCTGCATTTTCTGCAGTACACAAACTTCATTCTGTGCAGTCCTTAAGTAAAACAACTCTGTGCTGCTAGAACGATGTCAGCAACTCAACTAGCTCGCTCAGACAATGGGAAGAATATCCACCATCACCTATACTAACTTCAACCTCGTGCTTCAAATCCAAGACCCTCTGCCTCATCTCTTCACCTTCCTTTTCCTTCATCAATGTTCTAACAGCTCTTTCCACTGTCCCTCTCTCTATCTCACCCTCCAGTTCTAATCCAACCTTCCATTCATGAGTCAAGTACCTCGCATTCACCTTTTGGTCACCAAAGCATGGTTGACATATCATTGGAACACCTTCACATATACTCTCCAAGGTGGAGTTCCATCCACAGTGGCTCCAAAACCCTCCCACCGCATCATGAGCCAGTACTTTCTTCTGAGGTGCCCATTTCACAATGCATCCCCTGTCCTTAACACATTCTTTGAATTCTTCATCCATTGAGTTGAACCATTCTGAACCTGGAATCGAGCCAGGCCTAATAACCCACAAGAAAGGCTCCTTGCTATTTGCCAGACCCCAAGCCATTTCCGACAATTGGTCTTGCTTCAAATGTGCTATGCTTCCTAAACTCACATAAATGACTGAATTATGAGTTTGCTTGTCAAGCCATGTTATGCAACCAGTATCCTCTTGCAGTAAGCTAACATCTGATGTAGGAGCGAGTTTGTGTAGAGGGCCTATTGGAAAAATCGGAACTTGGTACCGTTGATGGAGCTGCGCCAGAGGTAGCTCTTCGAGGCAGTGAATTGTGTTGAATAAAATGGCCGAAGACGATCTGATATTATACGTCAAGACTACCATCTCTAAGAAATGGTCCAAACTTCCAAAATTGGAGAGTGGTAGGTCTTTGAACCTGAGAGGCTGATGCAGGGGTACCAGACCCTGCAACATGGAATCTAATAAGACACAAGCCAGTTGTCAGTTAGCACAACGACAAGTGAGCTAGAACCTATCAGCCTATATACTTAGCAGTTTGATGACACTCAGGATAAAAATCTGGCTTGGCCGTCAAACTTGCATGATGACACAGAAACCAGTCTTGAATGAAGCATAGGCATAGAAGAGACTCGTTGGATCATAGACTACAAGGTCATGCTGAAGGTCTCATCTACAGATTTTAAAACTGCAATTGATCTTCGGCAATACATCCATCCTTACAAACAAAATGGATAAAGCGCAAGATTTCTCCATGACCATGATATTAATTAGGAAGGAGAAAGAGCATGTACCTGGGACAGGGATGTGTCCTTGTGCCTTTAACTGGAGAAGAATCGGGCGGACTATGGTAGTAGCAGCATTGCTCGTGTGTAAAGGAATGCTAGGAATCTTCAAATCGCGGGCAACAGCTTCCGAGAAGTACACGAGTGCATCGTAGATGATGCAGCAAATCTTGTCATCTGACTCCATATGGTTTGTGTCCTGAGTTAGGCACTCCCTAAAGCTGGACTCACAGTTGACATTAAGCCTCAGCACAATGCCTATCAGATCAGGGTTTCGAACCTCTTCTTCAGACAAGCCGTCAGGTATACATAAGAAGGTGAAATTGGGGTGAGCAGAAGAATCTGGACTGTTGAACTGTGTGTGAGCAATTGTGATGGAGAAGCCCTTGGACTTGAGGACGGTCGCCAGCTGAAGCATAGGAGTGAGGTGGCCCTGGAATGGTCCCGGGACCAGGACCAATCTCTTACAATTTCACCCTTGCTTTTCCATCCTCTCTATCCTTATTTCAATCGAAGATATTCAGATGCTATGCGAAGTTATGCTCTTGAAGACGGGCTTTTGCTGATCCAGGCTGGTTTTACTCTCTTTGAAAGTTTACCCAGAAGAGAAGTAATGGGACGGCGGATGCGAAGACCCAGCAATGAAGGACAAACAAGCAGGGTACTCCTTATGGTCAATTTGCGAAAGCTAGGAGTAGAAGCATATTGCAAACGTCTGTGGTCAAGTTTGACCTGGCATTTGACGAATATTTAGAAAAGCGCTCCCTCTCTCTCTCTCTCCCCCCCCCCCTCTCTCTGTGGTCAAGTTTGACACGGCATTTAATGTATATTTAGAAAATCTCTCTCTCTCTTCTCTCCCGTGGCTTCTGCTTCTTGGCAGCTGTTCTGATTCACAGCATCTTGATTCACATAATTTATTTGGATGAGCAATTAACGTAAGTATCACGTCGACCCTCTTCCCAGGCTGCTCCTCCTGAACTAGTGGATAATACATATACTGCTGGCTAGGAAAATTCCTAATAATTCCTGAAGTGAAGCCAAACAAAAGACAAGCGAACAATGTCAACAGGTAAAGCAAAGATTCCCTCCGGCGATCCAACAAACCACGCAAGACGGAGCCGAGAATTGTAAAGATTAGAGTTAGGCTTTTTATAAAAGTATTGCTTGTTTAGATTACATCAGTGTCTCAGACACAACAACCCAAATTGATGAGACTCTCGAAACACAAAAGAAAGAGAAGAATCAAACAGACTCTGCACACACGAAGCCACGAATTCACATTGCCAATCTGAAGTTACCATCGCACACTCAGCCAGAGATCTCGACGGCCTTGACCTCAGGCTTCTTCTCCTTGGGAACAGTAACGGTGAGCACTCCGTTCTCCATCGAAGCCTTCACCTGATCCGTCTTCGCATTATCGGGCAACCTGAAACTCCTCATGAACTTCCCGCTGCTACGCTCCACTCGGTGCCACTTGTCGTTCTTGTCCTCCTCCTCCGTCTTCCTCTCTCCACTAATCTGGAGCACCCGATCGTCCTCGATCTCCACTTTCACTTCCTCCTTCTTGAGCCCGGGAAGATCGGCCTTGAACACGTGGGCTTCGGGAGTTTCCCTCCAGTCGATCCTGGTGTTGACGAAGGCGGAATTTTCCCGGAAAGAAGAGGCGGAGAGGGGAGAGGAAGGGAAAGGGAAGTCCTTGAAGGGGTCCCAGAGGTCGAGCGCGAAGGGGTCGAAGGCGTCGCCGCGTCGGCCACCGAACCAGCTGGGAATGAGCGACATGGTCTCCGAAAAAGTCGGTGGATTGAAGCTTTGATGTCGGAGGACGCGAGGTATAGATTTCTGCTCGGCTTTGAAGATTCTTGGTGATTTGGTTGGTTGCTTGCTTGCTTGCTGGATCCTTGTCGGAAGGAGTGACGTGCTGGGTATTTATAGGGAGAAGGAGGGGTCTTCCTCGTACGTTCGTGAGACGTCTGGAACGAGGTTTAAGCCTGAGAGAAGGTTCTGGTCATGGGCTTCTAGCTCTTTCTGGAGGCTGGGCCTTGCTCAAGGACGATCGAACATAATCTGTCATGGGCTTCTAGCTTCTTTTAATTATTCATAGCAATGGCCCTCGGAGATGAAATTTTCTTCCTAAATTTTCCATATGTGCCTACTCAAGTCAAAAGATCAATTGAACTTGTGTGTTTGACCCCTATGTTGCACATTAGTTGCATCCATGCTATTCACGCTGCCTCACGTGGCCAAACTTTCATCGAGTATCATTTGGAATTGCTTTCTTGCATCATAAACTTCATGAAGACAATTGTTTCATGAAGACGAGAATTGTCGCTGAAAATGAATCTCTGCCATCACTTTTTTCTAGTAAAGGCTATAAGTCCAGCATCTTCAGTTTCAATGGTGTCCTCGACCAGAGAAGGAAAAATGGTGGAGGAACCTTAGGAGTTGGGACTTCCTTCTAAATGAGTTAATCTGGATTGCTTATAGAGCCGTTAAACAAGTGGGTCAGGTCGGGTTTGGGTCGGGTGATTAATGGTCCAATCCAAATCGACCCATTAACCCATTTATAACCCATTTATGTTTAATGTAAATTTTTCGATCCAAACCCGACCCGACCCGACCCATACCCAACACATACCCGACCCGACCAACTCATATTAATAAAATATTTTCATATTTAACAAATTTAGAAAAACTTATTCCTATGTTTTTTTTTTTTTAAAGATTATATTATTAAAATACTTCCAAGCTTTTATATATATTATTTTTTTAAAATTGTATTGCTAAAATAGTTTTATACCATATAAATTTAATGGACAATTTTTATAAATTTTAAAATAATTATTTTAAAAAATCGAAATTTAATTACTTTTTTTAAATTAAAATTTTAAAATTATATTTATTTTATTTTTAAAATATCAATTTTCTTTTTCTTTTTCTCTTTTTTCTTCTCCTTTTTCTTCTTCTTCTTTGGCCGGTCGCCGGCCACGACGACGGCCGGCGGCCACGCCACCTCGAGCTCGAGCTCGCCCGAGGCTCGCCCGCGCGGCGAGCTCGAGGCTCGCCAGATCGGCGAGTTCGAGCTCGCTTGACGCCGGCGAGCTCGAGGCTCGCCAGATCGGCGAGGCTCGAGCTCGCTTTGATGCCGGCGAGCTCGAGGCTCGCCCCGATCGGCGAGCCTCGAGCCTCGCCCGATGTTGGCGAGCTCGAGTCTCGCCCGATCTAGTGAGCCTCGAGCTTGTTGACGCCGATGAGGCCTCCGCCTCGCCAAATCCGCGAGGTCCGAGCGAGCTCACCCCTCGCTGACGCCGGCGAGCTCGCCTCGCCCCCAAAGCTCGAGGCTCGCGAGCCTTGCCGACGAGGGCTCGAGGCTCGCCGAGGCCTCCACCGACATCGGTGAGCTCGAGGCTCCACTTGGTCGATCGCCGGCCGTCGCCGTGCCGGCGGCCGGAAGGAGGAAGGAGAAAGAAAAAAAAAAAAAAAAAAAAGAAAATGAAAAAAAAAGAAAAGAAAAGAAAATAAAAATAAAAAAATTATAATTTTGATTTTTATAAAGTTAAAGAAAGAATGGAGGAATTATAATGTTTTTTTTTAAAGATGAGTTTTCAACCTAACCCATTTAAAAACCCACTTAAGACCCATCTATCTTAAACCTTTAATTGTGAAACCCATTTAACTATCTTTTGTTATAAACAAGTGACCCATTTTAACAACTCTAATTGCTTATTGGAAACATGTGACATTCCCATGCCAGTGGTGAACAACAGGTTCAGTGAACATCCAGTTTAAAGACTTTAAAGACCCGTGTGACAAACACATGATTTAGTTTTCACCCATTTTGATAGAAGTTCAGGTTATTTGGGGTGGATTTAGATAAATTTACAAAGTCGAGGGGAACAAAGTAAAAGAAGCCAGCTCCCCACATTATGAAAAGTAATCCAAACGAGGAAAGTCCTTAAAAGACAACCAAAGGAAAGCTCATATGGCCTGTATATTTTGCCTGATATCCGGCTTTACATCTGAAAGCGGTATGGCCACCGGTTCTCAGCAATTGAATTTCACCACCGTAGTGAATCTATGTCCCTCGCAGGCTCTGTGCCCTCCCAATTTTTTGCCATTAAATGAAAGTGCAACAGATAGCTTGGGTCGGACAAAGAGAGCTGTCAATCAATAAGAGATCCTGTTAATATCTTACATTCGCATTCCCCCTTTCTTATAATTTTTTTTTTTTTGAATTGTAACGACATTCATCGAAAATAATAGTAGGGCATGTTGATCAACCTCAAATGCAAATATTGACACTACCCGTTCACTTGACACATCATTGAGTGTGCTCATGTCAACCTTATATACGTTTGTGTCATAAAAGAAACAGCTTATTTTTGTACACGAAAGCTAAATGTATCACAACTGAATCGACTCTTTCCATGGCATGTTTAAACAAGTTTGATAATACAGTTGACAAGTTAATTAGGTGAACACAATGCACTTTGGATATATTTAGACTAGACTAGTCTAATGGTGATTTGGGTTCAAATTTGGGTTGGGTCAAAAAATTATCCAACTCAAATTAATTCATTTAATTAGCTTTGACTCATTTTTATGCAATATAAACTTAATAACTTATACCCGACTTAACCCCATACTCAATTCACACATGACCTAATCAATATTGCTAAAACACTTGTGTATTTAACTCAACTTAAGAAAATCCATACCTAATATAAGAGAGAATGGAGAGGGAGTTATAAAAGTGAGTCAAATCCAAGTAAGTTGTAAAACCTATTTAACAACCATATTAAATTGATTTATGACCCATAGAGTTAATTCTAAACCCATTTATGACCATTAACTAAATATAACTAATACTTTTAACAACTCAGCTCATTAAATATGGATTAAGACATGTATAATTTAGACACATTTGATCACACTTACATATGTCTAAACATATTTCTAATAATCTGTATTTTTTTATTTTTTATTTATTTAAGTGTTAGTAGTGCATATCTTAAACATGTCAAAATATACCCATTTGATTTACTAGATTTTGATATCCAAAATTTGCTCAATATTCAGATTTAGAATGTGCTCGTTTGAATGTCTAGAATTTAATAGCCAGAATATGTCTGTGTATTATCCCACATGTAGTTATTTGATAAATGCATTAAATTGAGTTGAGATATATGTGTTATACTTGTGAGTATGCATATATCATGGTTTGAATGAGATTAATGTGATTCCATCACTCATATAGTGGTGAGTGACAATGCCTCGAGGAGTGTTTCAAGATGCCTCATGGGTCGGGATGCCTTGTGGTAGAAGTTTGCAGGATGCCTTAGAGATGAGATGTCTTATGTGTCGGGATACCTTGGGAGTGTATGAGAGGATGAAGCATTAATAAATAAAACCATTGTTTATAAGTAGAACCAAATTATTTGTGTGAAACATGATGTGCACATGCATGAGTCTGGATGGACGTTTTCTTGGTTGACAATTTTTGTGGTAGATGAAAATAAAAGTAAAGTATGTTTATGTTTGTATTATACTTATTGGATGATTATGCATTCATTTTGTGTATACCGGGTGAAGTAATAATATGATCTTTCTAACTCAAAACAAGAGATTTCATTTACTAAGCTTTAGCTCATCCCTCTTATTTTTCAAACATGTAAGATGGACACATCTTAACCCTTGCATTATGGAGTCCCTGTATATAATGAAACTTTTTATGAAAGTGTACTTGAATAAGAGTCTAGAATAATATATACCAGGTGTAGTTTTAAGATATGGGTTGACGTAGGAGGTTTTGTGGAGTGGGTTCATTTCTAGTTCGTTGCCTAGTATTTAAATCTTGATGGAGAGTTATTGGCCTGTTAAGTAGCTTCGATTCGAACGTTGGAGATGCAGTAGGCAGAGAAGTTGTTGATCCATGACTCGATCTAGTCATTTGCATAAACAGATTTTTGGAACTACAATGTAGTTTGGAGATAGGTCTCCCTACCCCTTACCCAAACTTCTATTATTTTGGTTGTAATGTAATGAACTTATGAACTCATATGTAATATAAATAAAAGAAGCAAAAGTATGTTGGTTATAATTGTAAAACTTTAATGGTTAAAAGAATATTTATAAATGTACGAATAGAAGCATATAGTAAACGTCTGTGGTCAAGTTTGACCCGGCATTTGCTAAATATTTAGAGAAGCTCGCTCTCCCTCCCTGTGGTCAAGTTTGACACGGCATTTAATGTCAACTTTCCATCCTCTATCCTTTTTTCAATCGAAGATATTCAGATGCTATGCGAAGTTATGCCCTTGAAGACGGGCTTTTGCTGATCCAGGCTGGTCTTACTCTCTTTGAAAGTCTAATTATATGAGAAGTAATGGGGCGGAGGATGCGAAGACCCAGTAATGAAGGACAAGCAAGCAGTTCACTCCTAACGGTCAATTTGCGTAAGCTACGAATAGAAGCATATTGTAAACGTCTGTGGTCAAGTTTGACCCGGCATTTGCTGAATATTTAGAGAAGCTCGCTCTCTCTCCCTGTGGTCAAGTTGAAAAGGCATTTAATGAATATTTAGAGAATCTCTCTCTCTCTCTCTCTCTGGGGCTTGTGCTTCTTGGCAGCTGTCCTGGTTCACAGCATCTTGATTCAGATAATTTATATGGATGAGCAATTAAAGGGAATATCACGTCAACCCTCTTCCCTGGCTGGTCCTCGTGAACTAGTGGATAAAATATACACTGCTGGCTAGGAAAATCCCTAATAATTCCTGAAATGAAGCCAAACAAAAGACAAGCTAACAAAATCAAGGAGTAAAGCAAAGATGCCCTCTGGCAACAAATCCTGAAGTTGGAACTTTGAGCGACTTCGTCTCTGAATAAGTCGGTGGAATGAAGCTTGACTTTGCAGGACGCGAGGGATTGATTTCTGCTCGGGTTTGGAGTTTCTTGGGAATTTGCTTGCTTTCTGGATCCTTGTCGGAAGGAGAGGGACGTGCTGGGTATTTTTGGGGAGAAGAGGAGGTCTTCTCGGGCGTTCATGAGATTTCCGAAACGAGGTGTAAGACTGAGCGAGCGTTCTGGTTATGGGCTTCTGGCTCTTTCTCGAAGCTGTGCAACATGTTCAACTACTTCGCCTTCTCTTACCCTTCCTCATATTTGTCTGTCAATTCTGTTCCTTTTTGCCATCTCGCATTCACAATTTGAAGATCATTTTAATAATAAAAAATAATTGTTTTGGTTGAGCGCCATCTCATCGATATGTCGTGTGATATAGGTGTTTTTTTTTTTTTTTTGACGAGGTGTGATATAGGTGTTACATAGAATGTTTTTGTTCAACTTCAATGATCCTGGAAATAACTGAACTCATACGTTACTCATAGTTGGCCCATTTTTAATCGCTTAAGCGTTTAAAAAAAAAAGGTTCCTCTGATGATGACAAAAGCAAGAAAGCGTCGAGAATTCAATCCGGGATTTTCGTTGTTCGTGGTTATGGTCCTCCTATCCAAAAATTCCATCTTAGGCTCGCCTAAATTGCCTACTCAAGTTAAAAGATTGGTTCGACATGTGTGTTTGTCACCTTATGTTGTGCAATAATTACAAATGCTACTTATGTGAGCATAATGTAGTGAAGCACCAATTCATACGGCCCTACGTGAGACGACCTAAAACCGTATATTGTGTGGAATAGCTTACTTACATCAAAATGTGAAGAAGAGAAAGTTATTGTTGAAAAGAAAACAAATGTCTCTACCATTACCCTTTTCCAATAAAGTGTCTTAAGTCTAGGATCTCAAGTTTCTTTCGTTTCTCAACCAAACAAGGGATTATAGTTCAAATAGTCCCCAAACTTTGGCCTACTATATAATATCGTCTTTGACTTTTTAATTTGTGCAAGGTAGTTTTTGAAATTTGACTTAATATGTAATATCGTCCTCACACTTTTAATTTGTTCAATAATCCCTAAACTACTTATGAATGTTCCATAGAGTCATTCCATTTGTGTCGATTTGACATAATTTAGGAGATTAAATTGAACATCTATTAATAGTTTAAAGATCGTACCACATTGGGCTAAAGTTCAATAACAACATAGAACAAATTAAAAGTTTATGGACGATATTGTACATTTGACCAAAATTCATGAACAACTTATGTCATTGGTGTAACGAAGAAATGTTAGAGAAAACTTAGAACTCCCCGGGAATTCTAGATGTTTTGAACAGTTATTTGAAACATGCAACCTTCCTATACCAGTGGTAAAGAGGAGGTTGAGTGACTATTTAGTTTTACCTTTCTAAAGAGACTGAAAAGACCCATGTGAGAACGCGTGATTTAGTCTCCACCTATTCTGATAGAAAGTAGGTTTCCTAGATCTTTGAGATTATGCAACCAATGTAAATCTCATATAGTCTGTCCATTTTGCCTGGTGCATGGCTTTCAACTGAGTGTGGCCACTAGATCTCAGCATAACATCTCGAAGGCATTCAGATGAGATAAGGCCGTATGAGATTATTAGGTAATGTCGAACGAAGGCCTTCAGGTGCCCCGGCGAGGCAATGTGAATGAAGACAGGATGTATTAGTTAAAAGGAGTAGGGGGAATCCCAGAAAGACGTGGAAGAGTTAATAGAAAATCTAACAAAAAATCAAGCACAGCGGCATGATAGAATTCCTATGGCTGACCCCACTTAATGGGACGAGGCTTGGTTGTTCCTGTTGTTGTAGAGATAACATCCCGAGGAGGAACATTCATTCTTAAGTCAATCCCAATGAGACTGCTCGTGTCATTCGACGACAGGAAGAAGCAGGAGCATTATTGGTCTTTATGAAGCTTTCAGTTAAAAAAATTTGATTTCATATCTGAATCTGTCAGACCTTTGGATGCTAGTTCCCTTTGAACTTTCTACTTAACAAACATCGGTATTTCTCATATCACGAAAACGAAAAAGAGAACCCCCCCAGATCAGTTTGACTTTCGCAGCAGCTGAATTTTGAAGCTGCTTTTTGATACACTTGATTTTGTCTCGAGAAATAGAAAGGTGTCTGAAAGGATGCAGACTTCGCAACTCTTTTGCTTCTGAGTCCTGCTTGCTCTAGCTGTCTGAGTAAGACAAGTTTTGTCAGCTTACATAAGGTTGTGAGCTTCAGCTACAAAACATACATACATACGAGATAATGCTTCCATATGGTGATTTTTCAAGAAGGTTACAAGCACTAGTGCTCAAAACAAGCTATACTCACTCCATTTCATATGAATAATGAGCTTCTGGTGTCGTCAGTAGCAGCGGACTTCAATGCCATCATATAAGGGGAGTCGCCTCAGCAGCCAAATAAATCAAATCTGCAAAGAGATAAGAGCTCGTTTTGGGATGGGATCAAATTAACTAGAGATCTTCCCGGAGCAAAAGAATATTCTCACATGAGATTAAACAAAGCCAGACATGAAAGGAAACAAAATTTCTGGTGTCCTAGGGGAGGTGTTTCCTCCACGTCTCATGGTGCGACAACTGTTTTTTTGTTAGCCCGTCTCCCTTCAATGAAGTAATCAAGTTGTTTACCATTTTTTTATGTTACTGCACGAGAAAAACAAATTAACAAGAGGATTTCTTCTTGTTTTCCATAACATTTCGCTTACGACCCAGTATTGAATATAAGACCAATCATATGATGAGTTCATCCAGGACCGAGGCTCTGGTTGTAGTCCCATGAGAGAAATGGAGGAACGAGGGCAGAGAAGCAATCGTAGATTGGTGCTAGTCGCCTGTCCCTATCAAGGACACATAACCCCGATGCTCAATTTGGCGTCCCTCCTGCATTCCAAGGGCTTCTCCATTGTAATAGCTCACACTCAAATCATTCATCCCCATCCATCTGGTTTCCCCAATTTTACCTTTGCCTATTCCCAATTGCTTACCGAAGGATTTCCTTTCCTCCGGGGATGCTGCAGCTATTTTCGCAAGTCTCAACACCAACTGTGAAGGACCTCTCCGCCAACTATTGTCAGATATGATGGCACAGGATGAAGCAACCGAGAGTAAAATCTCTTGCGTGACTTATGATACGCTGATGTACTGTGCAGACAATGCAGCTCATTATATGAAACTTCCTAGCATGGCTTTGCGCACTAGTAGTATCGGCACTCAGCTGATTTTCTCCGAATTGCCTTGGCTCCGAAGGGAAGGTTATTTTCCCCCAAAAGGTATGTTCAATCCTCATATAGACATAATAAACCATCAGATATCAGTATGCGCAATAAACTTCTAGTTACCTCTGTGATGTAGTTTGGATTTTCAGTAATTTCACTAGAAATCAAGATATCAGTAACAAGCATGAAATCAAGAGTAACATCAATTGGATGTTAAGAATGCACTTTCTATGGTGGAACTCCGATGAACTGGAAGGGCTTCTCATTTGATTGTGTTTGTATCACAGAGAAATGCGACAGCAAAATTTAGGGTCTCTTCAAAATTTGAAGACATTGTTTAGCCAAGCTAAATAGAGACTCAACTAATCATTAGTCCATGATGACACATTTTGAGTTTGGCTTGTAATTTTCTTTTTCTTCAACTCACTAAGTGGTACTTTAACAGGGTATCTTTGTGTTTTCGTAAAAAGCATTTGCTGCAAAAACAAGGTAAGCATACTAGGTCTTCACGGCGACTCGTTTTCCAGAAGACGAACCACTCAGTAGACATTAGCCCAGCTGTCAAAACCACCTATTACCTCTTCGTTTAATCAGAGTAGACGGCACGTAAGTGAAGTCAACGGCACCACACATGCTGAAATTGCTTGTGAAAGATCATATTCTCGCCTTTATGCAGAGCAATCCGACTAGGAAGGAAGAAAGAATGTCCACTAAATACAAAATAGAATAAAAGGACCATCTCTTTTTTAACTTGCTGGAATATTCAAATTTCGGACTAGTTTTTATGTTTTCATCAGACTATGAAATCATAGAAACAATACATGCTAAGCAGCAGTATTTTTGACTTTACAGATCATTCGTCGAAAGATCCAGTTCCAGGCGCTTATCCCTTGAGATGCAAGGACCTGCCTCTTTTTAATGGCGATCCAGAACCAATGATGCGAGTAATAGCTATGATGCTCGATATCAAGACATCTTCAGCCATTCTTTGGAACACAGTGGACTGCCTGGAGAAACAGTTATCAGACCAAGTCCAGAAAAAATGCCATGTGCCATTTTTCTCACTAGGCCCATTGCACAAAGTTGCTCCAGCTTCACCAACCAGCATATTGGAAGAAGAAACCGATTGCCTGTTGTGGCTTGATAAGCAAGCTAATAATTCAGTCATATATGTGAGCTTAGGAAGCTTGGCTTCAATGGATGAAAGAGAGTTTGCAGAGACAGCTTGGGGGCTGGCGAACAGCGGCCAGCCATTTTTGTGGGCAGTCCGACCTGGCTCAGTCAGAGGCTCAGAATGGATCGAGCTGTTGCCAGAAGGATTCAAAGAAGCCATAGGAGATACTGGCCGTGTCGTGAGATGGGCTCCACAGAAGGATGTTTTAGCACACCGTGCCGTGGGAGGCTTTTGGACCCATTGTGGATGGAATTCAACCTTGGAAAGCATTTCCGAAGGAGTCCCGATGATATGCCAACCGTGCTTCATGGACCAGAATGTGAACGCAAGGTACTTGTGCCACATTTGGAGGGTGGGATTGGAGTTGGAGGGTGATCTAGACCAGAAAGAGATAGAGCAAGCTGTGAGGAGGCTGATGGCTGGTGAGGAAGGGAAAGAGATGAGGCTGAGAGCCACGGCTTTCAAAGACCAAATCGAGTTGAGCATCGAAAGAAGTGGTTCTTCGAACATTGCAATAGAGGAACTAGTGAATTTGATCATTTCTCTCTAATCTGATGATTGTCATGAGGAAATAAAAGGCTAATTACTGTTATGAAATATATGAATGAATATTTATTATATTCATATTATCTAATATATTTATTATGGTACATTTGTATCTGACATTCTAAATACATCTCCTTATACAATGAATGTTTATCTTCATATCCAATATATGTTTTATTTAATACATTGATATTAATTGTGACATCCTGGTTTTCGGGTTCTGTTTTTAATTAAATAAGTTGGGTTTTTCATCGATACGCCTTTAGTTCTTTTCCTCGAACTGATCACTCATAAGATAGCTAGTCTATCAGGTGAAACCATTAAGAATCTAAACGCAATAGACTTGAGAATTTGACTAGGAATCGACTACTCGACCGTGCTAATCTACAAGAGTTATTACAACACAGTTAAAAATCGATGAGAGAATGGAGATAGGTCGACTCGATTAAGTCATCTGATAGAGTATGGGTGATTCCACCTAATTACAAAATTATCGTCGATTGGCACTAGACCGATTTTTCTGTCGTTTTGGTACCCTGTGTTAGTATTTGAAACCTCGAGATTTTCATGACAATTGAGAGTTGTCAATGTGTCGAAGATGTATAATGTGGCTCGAAAATAATCGACCACGGGTCAATTGTACTAAAAATTCATAAAAGCTACCCGATAGATTATGTCACGCTAAAATCGCATATGGCTGAAATTAACTACGAATTTAAATCCGATTTCAAAAATTGAAAGTTCTATTATGTCACGATTCATTTTAAAACTATTGACTCATCCTCCGAAGATTTTTTCACAAGCTGAGATTTTTGGCAAAATTTTAAAGTATGGCCATTTTTTACCAAGAAAATCAGAGGGCCATTTTTGGTGGCGTTTTTGGGATTGAAGTAGGACAAATTGATGAGGAAAAATGTTGATTTGGATGATGGCACCTGGGATAGATTTATGGACATCAAATTGAGCTCAATTGGAGGGGAATTGATTCAATTTGAGGGGATTAGGTCCAAAATTCGTAGGCCATGGGGGAGACAACATTTTGGACCTCTTGGGAAAGCTTCTAGGGGAATTTTGGTGTTGCAAATTTGGCTGAGGATAGGGCTGAAGTGGTGAGGGCAAGCAATGACCAAATAAGAGGATATTTTGGCCATTAGAACCCTCCAAGCTGTAGCTAGCTCCTTCTTCCTCAGCAGCATCACTTTCCCCATTGTTGAGGCTTGAGAGAGCTTAGAAAACTAGAGGAAAACAAAGCATCCCTTTCCCCTAGCTCGTCGACCACCGCAAAAGCCACTAGAGTCGCCACTCACGCCGCCCAAGCCCGTCGTGCGTTGTCCCACTCGCTTGCGTGTTTGTGCACCCGTCCGCTTGCACCTGAGCAACCTCACCATCCCCTGAGCCTCCTTGGTTGCTGTCGAAGCCTCACCGTTGCCCGTTATTGCCCACAGCAGCCTCTGCCTCTCCTTTCAAGCCGTTCCAGCCAGCTAGCAGCCCTCCAACTAGTCCTTGCAGCCAAGATCATAAGCAGAAGTTCCAGTAAGAGCTGAGACTTCTAGGCCCGTTTTCAGGCTCACTTGGTCCTCCGTTGGCGTCGCTGTGAGCTTGGTTGTCGCCCATCTCTGCGTCGCCGACGTCGTGGACTCATTGGATTACTAAACCAGTGAATTTACTTACTAAACTATGCTTGATGAGTTAATGATGTTTAAGATGTGATTAGTTTAGGCTAAGTATGATTTAGGTAGTTAGTTAGCATGGATTAGTGATTTAATTATTTAATTGTGTATGTTAGGTGGTTAAAATAGCATAATTAGAGACTAGATAAGTTGTACTATTTATCTAGATGGGTTCGAAAATTTTCCTGGCCTGTTTGGGCGGTTTAAAAAGCATTTCTAGCCTAAGTTGATATTTTTGGTAATTAATTGTATTTATTTAATTGTTTATTATTTTATGAAAATTATATCGGGATAGCTGGTGATCGAAATTCCATGCTAATTACAATGGTGTGTTTAGTTTCTGCGATTGAATGTTATTTTGTGCAAATTGAGTGGAAATTGTAATTTTGAGTACTTTTTCCAAAATTGTGAAATTTTGGTATTTTGTTCAGAAAATACTAGGGTGTCAGTTTTAACGTTGAAAATGTGTTTATGCACTATTTTAAATAGTGGGATTTTCAAAAAGTAAGATATTGCATTTTCGGTTCAAATCGACCATATACCCACACACGATTATTTTTATCGGATATTTTTAACTCGATGAAAATAGGCCAAGTAATTTTAATTGAGGAATTGGTGTGCAAAGCACCACGTCCTTGGTCAGAATTGATTGATCGTGTGTTAGCTTGTGAGAGTATTGAATCGTTAGCTTGTGTGAGTAATTTGTACGTTAGCTTATGCGAGCATTATTATACGTCAGCTTGTGAGAATATTGAATCGTCAACTTGTGTGAGCAATATCGTATGTCAGCTTGTAAAAGCATTGAATCGTCAGCTTGTGTGAGCATTGATATGTCAGCTTATGAGAGCAATAATATATATCAGCTTGTATGAGCTATAATATATATTAGCTTGTCCAAGCATAAATATACCTCAGCTTATGTGAGCAGTGATCGAATTGATTGAATTGATAGATGGTATTGATCATATTGATTGTATTGAATTGATCGATTAGATTGAATTGTTTGATTAAGATTATGAACTGTACTGACATGCAGGAGGGAACTAAGGTAAGATAAGTCTTTTGACTTGTGTGTATAGCTACCTTTAGACGTATTTCCTTCCTAGTCGGAATTTAGGGGGTGAACTTGTTGAGATATTGTCTCACCCCGTCGTGGGCTCAACCTTTTAAGGTTCTTAGATGACGGTTCCTCTTGAATGTTTTGGTTGGCCTATAAGAGTTACCAAGCGGAGTTTTGACTACCATGCCCCAGGAGGTCAATGGGTCTATGAACTTATGGTGACAATCGTTTGGGTCGATGAGAGCCTACCTCAGAGAGTACCTCATCGGTTTAGGGCATGGTTTCACTACGGTTTTAATGGATTATGTGTAAGTCCCCTCCAGGATTTTGAAATTCCCACTGTAATAGTCGATGCCACTTTAGGTGAGAGTGCAGCTGACCCTCCTGGTGGTGCTATAGAGGACCCAACGCCCCCGAAGCCTGTAGAGACCGAAAGATCGGCGAATGTGTTCGGTTAGCTAGTCATAGAATAGCTTCGTTTTGAGAGACGGTCTTTTGTAGACTTTTGTCTTTAGTCCAGTGTTGTATATAAATCGGAGGGTTTATAAAAGTATTTTGGTTGTAAATATGTTTCTTGTTTTTCTATCCTACGTTGGTTATTGTCATGGGTAATTGTTTTGCTTCCGCATGCGTAATAAAATGAATGAGTCAACAACGCGTCCTGAGACGTTGCAAATTTATCGATCACTGAGGGATGGGTACGCACTCGAGGATCAGGGTGTGACATTAATGATAAGTGCATCATTGTTTTTTTATAAATAGGAGCTTAGTTTTTGACAAAAACATAGGGTGATAAAGTGAAAATAAAATTTTCTACTCTGACTTTCTCTACGATATTTAGTGTCTGGCTTTCTCTACTATCTTTAGTGTTTACTTGCATTCTCTACTTAATCTCTCTATTCTCTGTATTATATATCTGCAACGCAATATTTACAACACATTATCAGCACGAAGATCTACCGACCGAGTAACTAATTTTTGCAAGGTAAGTGTTCTCTTTATTTTCATTAATCAACTTATACTTCATCTTCTCCTATCAATTTTTCATTTTTATTTTTCTTGGCCCAAAGCCAATTTCAAATCTAAAATCATCATTCTACTCCTAAAGTGGCGGTGGATACTTGGAAATCTTTCTAATTAATTTAATGATTTATTTTTTAAAAGCCCAAATTCCACATCCCGAAAGTGAGTAGAAATAATTATCTATCTTGATGCCTTGGAAATGCACCTCTAGGGTTAAGGTCTTACTAGCGCAATTACAGAATATGGAACCTTAAATGCAAAAGATAAAACAAATGCATTAATTTTATTCACCGTCATTTGCATGAGAGCCTGCAAACTAAATATTTATCTATTCAAGACCCTCAGACCTTGTGGAGGAGGTTGAAGGATAGGTATGATCATACCAAGACTGTTATCCTCCCTCAAGCACAATATGATTGGCAAAATCTCATACTGCAATATTTTAAATCAGTGCATGACTATAACTCCGCTTTATTTTATATTATTTCTCAGCTTAAGTTATGCAGTATCAAGCTCACTGATGTGGAACTATTAGAGAAAACTTTCTCCACCTTCCATACTTCGAATATTGTATTGTAATAGCATCAGTTTGTCACATACTCTGAATTAATTTATGTGTTCCTCACTACTAAGCAAACTAATGAATTACTGCTAAAAAATTATGATCTTAGACCTACTGGCTCAAAAGTATTGCCGAAGCACATGTTAACTTTGAGAAAAATACTGGTCATTTTAAGGGCTATAAGCACGGGCAAAAACATAATCCTAAAAGGGATGGCAAAAAATTTAACGGTCCTAGAAAATCTAACTTTGGCCCGAATCATAACAAAGAAAAGAAGTCAAAGAATGTGACTAATAAAAATATTTGCTATCACTATGGCATGACTGAACACTGGTCACGTACTTGTCATACGCCAAAGTACCTTGTTGATTTATACCAAACATCTTTAAAAAATACGAGCAAGCGTAATGAATCCCGTGCCATTGAAATCGATTCTATTGCCATAACTATCGTTGAGGCCAATAATATCTTCGTTGGTGGGACTCATCTTGCTCATAAAGTAACAAATGCATCATTGGATGTCTCTGATTTCTTTGATGACCTTTGATTACTTTGATGAGGCATTCTTCGAATTTTATGATTATAATAATTTCTTTTTCTAGTTGTTTTTATTTAAATGTATTACTTTTCATTGTTTTCTAATATGGTTATGTAATGAAATTCTTATGAACTTTATATAATTTTTTTGTAAATTTTATGATACTTGATACCTGAAATTGTCAACATAAATGCAAATGGAAAATACCGAGAAAAATGAAGATGTTTATTTGCTTGATAGTACATCAGCACATGCTATATTTCGTAGTATACACTTTTTTTCAAGTATGACATTGCGTGAGGCACATATCCATACAATATCATGCCCTATTTTGATTATTGATAGTTTTAGGAGTGCTATAATTATTTTGCCAAATGGCACCATCGTACATATTGAGGATGTGTTCCTAAGTAGTAGATTAAAAATTAATCTGGTCAGCTTTAAAAATGCATGTCATAACATATGCCATATTGAAACTATTTATGAGCAAGATAAGGAATATATTGGCATTACCTCTTATAAGATGAGCCTAAAGACCATAATGAGAAGTTAGAAACTTCTTCTATGGGTTTGTATTGTGTCATGATTGCTTATTATCTACGTGCAAAGTCACATTTGCACGTTTACTTGCGCAAATTATAAATCTCTGGGCACAATTCCCTGATTATTCAATTAAAAGCATAAGGATGGATAATGCTGATGAATTTACATCAAAGAGTTTTGATACCTACTATGCTTCACTCAAAATCGAGGTTGAGCACTCAATCGCGTATGTTCGTACTAAAAATGGTTTGGCAGAATTTTTGATTAAACATATCTAAATCATTACACATACTATATTATTGAGAACAAATCTCAACAATATAGCATGAGGTCATGCTGTTTTGTATGTGACAACCTTAATAAGAGTGTGCTCTACTGATAATCTTTTACAATCTCCTCTTCAAATGGTTTTTAGTTATAAATAAGATATTTCATATTTACACACATTTGGTTGTGCAGTACAAGTGCTTGTAGCACCACCAAAAAGAACGAAAATGGGTCCGCAAAGTTATTTGGGCATTTATGTTGGGTTTAATTCACCATCCATCATTAGGTTTTTAGAACCAACTACTAATGATCTTTTTACTGTCAGATTTGCAGATTGTCATTTCGATGAGACTATGTTTTCATCAATTGGGACATCTACAACTTTCATAACTACAAAACAAAAACCAGTTAAGGTTTTCTCCTAGAATGAGACAAATTTCTCTTAATTAGACCCAAGAACTCTAGAGTGCAAAAACGAGGTGCGGCATATAATTCATTTACAAATTATGGCCAATAGACTTTTTGATGCTTTTAATGATGCTACTAAGATAACAAAGTCTCATATTCCAACTGCAATTGTTAAAAACTTTAAGACTAAATAACTCGAATACAATGAGATTCGATGAGAGATTAGTCCCTCAAGAGATCATAGAATAGGATGTTTCTAAAGGCTTTAAGACTAAATAACTCGAATACAATGAGATTCGATGAGAGATTAGTCCCTCAAGAGATCATAGAATAGGGTGCTTCTAAGGATCATTTGGAATAGATTCCGTAATGGTCAACAATTGCCGAATTCAATAAAGAGTATCTTGCCAATTATCGTGATTGCCTTTAAATTTTAGTGTATCACAACATTTTGTATAGAAGTTACACAAGAATGCAAGCGGTTAAGATTTGTTATGGCCTCAGAATCCGTCAATCAGTGGCTGATGGACCATGAAACTGCCCCATAGAAAGATCCCATACAGGAAAATCGTGATGGTAAGAATCCGATTTTACCATCATTGGCTTGTCAGAACGGGAAAATTTGTCAGTCAGTCCTCATTCTCAAGCTGTTCCTTTCATAAACTTTAAGGAAAAGAGGAGTGAATTTATCGTCCCACGCGAGCAGCATGCACTCTCCATTTTTCACCGTTGAATTAAAGTGCAACAGAGAAATGAAGATGCCAAATGACAAGAGATCAAGGTTGTTAATATAGGACATTCGTAAAGGTATTCCCCTTTCTTCCGATGTCTGTTTTTTCCTAGACTAGAAGAACATTCATCGGACATAATAGTAGGGCATGTTAATCAATCTCAAATGAGGCTGAGCACATACCAACATAGCCCATTTACTCGGCACGTCATTGAGCGTGCCCATGTCAAGCTTACACAGGTTTGTGTAATCCAAGAAACAATACACTTGTACGTGACTGCTATTATCTCTAGATTGATCCTCTCGATGAAATGTTTAGACAAATTTGATGTTGACAAGTTAGTCACAACACATTAAGAATATTTATGCACATTTGAGCACACTTTTACACATCTAAACATATTTGACAATTTTGTTCTACTAGTCCTTATCTTAGACGGATCTAATGTGTCCCATCAAATTATAAGCGTCCCATATTTTTGGTTTCAAAATTGTGAAATAATGAATAACCATGTCAAGTTTATTCAACATGTTTATATACGAAAGGAGAAGTGAATTTGACCCATTCAGATCGGGTCTACTGGTTGGGGAGAAAAAAGGAGATTGCTTTGACTCAAACTTGCATGTGACGAGCCAACAAATTTCTGTCAGCGAATCAAAACATTATCTGTTCTGTTCTTCAATGCCAGAAGACCAAATCTCGCATAGGACAAGCCAACAAATTCCTGTCGGTGCATCAACGCATTATCTGTTTTGTTCTGTTCTTCAATGCGAGAAGACCAAACCTTTGCACTTTCTGCACTACACAAATTTCATTCCGTACGGTTCTTTAGTAGTAACAACTCTGTGCTGCTAGAATGATCTCAACAACTCAACCGGCTTGCTCAGATAATGGCAAGAAGATCCGCCATCACCTATACTAACATCGCACTTGTGCTTCAAATCCAAGACCCTCTGCCTCATCTCTTCACCTTCCTTTTCCTTCATCAATTTTCTAACAGTTCTTTCTACTGTCCCTCTCTCTATCTCACCCTCCAGTTCTAATCCAACCCTCCATTCATGAGTTAAGTACATCGCATTCACCTTTTGTTCGCCAAAACATGGTTCCTTCACATATACTTCCCAGGGTGGAGTGCCATCCACAGTGGCTCCAAAACCCTCCCACTGCCTCATGAACCAGTACTTTCTTCTGAGGTGCCCATTTCACAATGCATCCCCTGTCCTTAACACATTCTTCGAATTTTTCATTCATTGACTCGATCCATTTCGAACCTGGAATTGAGCCAGGCCTAATAACCCACAAGAAATGCTCCCTGCTATTTGCCAGATCCCAAGCCATTTCATACAACTGGTCTTAATTCTGATGTGCTATGCTTCCCTGACTCACATAGATGACTGAATTATGAGTTTGCTCGTCAAGCCATGGAATGCAATCAGTATCCTCTTACAGTAAGCTAACAGCTGAGGTAGGAGCGAGTTTGTGCGGAGGGCCTCTTGGAAAAATTGGAACTTGGTACTGTTGGTAAAGCTGTGCCAGAGGTGACTCTTCAAGGCAGTGAATCGTGTTGAATTTAATGGCCAAAGATGACCTCACATTACTGGTCAAGACTACCAACTCCAAGAAATAGTCCAAACTTCCAAAATTGGAGAGTGGTAGGTCTTTGAACCTGAGGAGCTGATGCAGGGGCACCGGAGCCTGCAACATGGAATCTAATAGAACATATCAAAAGGCATTTGTAGTCAGCACGGAGAGTGAGCTACAACCCACTGGCTTATATACTTGGCGGTTTGACAACACTCGGGATAATCTGGCATAGGTGTCAAACTTGGATGATGACAGAGAAACCAGTGTTAGAAAAGGTATAGGCACAGAGGAGACTCATCGGATCATAAACTATAGGGTCATGCTGAGGGTCACACATACAGATTTTAAAAATGCAACAAATTTTCGGCAATACATCCATCCTCATAAACAAAGCGGAATATGAGCAAGATTCTCTGTGACCATAATATTAATTAACAAAGAAATAATTGTCACTTAAATAAGAGAAATTCAACATGTACCTGGGATCGGAATGCCTTCACCTGGAGAAGAATCGGGTGGACTATGGTAGGAGCAGCACTGCTTGTGTGTAAAGCAATGCTAGGAATCTTCAAATCGTGGGCAACAGCTTCCAAGAAGTACACTACTGCATCATAGATGATACAGCAAATCTTGTCACCCGGCCCCATATGATTTGTGCTCCGAGTTAGGTACTCCCTCAAGCTGGACTCACGGTTGACATTAAGCCTTAGCATAATGGCTTTCAGATCAGGGTTTTGAACCTCCTCTTCAGACAAGCCGTCAGGTATGCATAAGAAGGTGAAATCGGGGAAAGCAGAGTAATCTAGACTGTTGAAATGTGCGTGAGCAACTGTGATGGAGAAGTCCTTCGACTTGAGGACAGTCGCCAGCTGAAGCATGGGAGTGAGGTGGCCCTAGAATGGTCCTGGGACCAGGACCAATCTCTTACCTCGCCCTTGATTTTCCATCTTCTTCATCTCTTTTCCAATCAAAGATATAAAATGCTATGCAGAGTTAAGCTCTTACACACAGAGGCTTTTGCTGATTCAGGTTAGTTTTACTGAAAATCTACGCAGAACAGACCCAACAATCAAGGACAAATAAACAGGACACACCAAATGGTTAATTTGCGAAAGCTCGGAGTAATTGAACTTTTTAAAGAAGCACTTGGTTTTTCTCTCTCTGTCTTCTTATTGGCAGCTTTTTTGGTTCCCACTTTATTGCTTGTGCTCGTGAACAAGTGGATAATACACTACGCAAACTGCTAGCTAGGAAAAATCCAAATAATTCCTGAAGCTTGAAGCCAAATGAAAGATAGGCAAGCAAGATCAAGAGTAAAGCAAACATCCACTTGAGCAATCAAATTTACCAGATAAAATGGAACTGAAATTGCAACATTAACGTAAAGTTTTTTTTCCAGAAAAGTATTGCTAGTTCAGGTTACATCAGTGTATCAGAGACAACACCCGGTTTATACAACTCTCCAAAAACACAAGAAAGAGAGGAAGCTCACAGACTCTGCACACACGAAGCCTCGAATTCACATTAGCACTCGCAAGTTACTATTACAGACTCAACCAGAAATTTGAATGGCCTTGACCTCAGGCTTCTTCTCTTCCACCTTGGGAACAGTGACGGTGAGCACTCCGTTCTCCATCGACGCCTTCACCTGATCCATCTTCGCATTATCGGGCAACCTGAACCTCCTCATGAACTTCCCGCTGCTACGCTCCACTCGGTGCCACTTGTCGTTCTTGTCCTCCTTCTCCACCTTCCTCTCTCCACTGATCTGAAGCACCCGATCGTCCTCGATCTCGACTTTCACTTCCTCTTTCTTGAGCCCCGGAAGATCGGCCTTGAACAAGTGGGCTTCGGGAGTTTCCCTCCAGTCGATCCTGGTGTTGACGAATGCGGAATTTTCCCTTAAAGTAGAGGCGGAGAGGGAAGAGGAAGGGAAAGGGAAGTCCTTGAAGGGGTCCCAGAGGTCGAGCGAGAAGGGGTCGGAGGCGTCGCCGCGTCGGCCACCGAACCAGCTGGGAATGAGCGACATGGCCTCTGTAACAGTGGGTGGATTGATGCTTGATTTCGGAGGACGCGAGGGACAGACTTCTGCTTGGGTTTGGAGTTAATTGGTAATATGCTTTCTTGCTGGATCCTTGTCGGAAGGCGAGGGACGCACCGGGTATTTATGGGAGAGAAGAGGAGGCCCTCTCGTACGTTCGTGAGATTTCTGGAACGAGGTGTCAGCGTTGGCGAACGTTCTGGTTATGGGCTTCTAGCTCTTTCTCGAAGCTGGGCCTTGCTCATGGTCATGGGCATAGCATGTGTCATGTCCATCTACTCGCCTTTTCATTTTCTTCTTCATGTTCTTCGTACTTCGCTTTCGGTTTTACGAGATTACTATGTTGGATTTCATCATTTATGGACTCGAGGGTTTCCATTTTGTTCCTCTTTGTCGTCGCTTATTCAGTTTTGAATCATATTCACCGACATGTTAGGTGATGTAGGCATGACACAAAATATTTTCCTACCATTAAGTCGTATGCTATAAATACATTGTTAACTCGTTTCCTAATAATTAAATTATTGGAGAAAATGGGCTCCTTTGACAGTAACAAGAGTGAAAAGGCGTCAAAGATTCAATCCTTGATTTTCGTAGTTCATGGTATGGCCTTCCTATCCAAAAATTCCATCCTTAAGACACTCAAATTGCCTGTTTAAATCAAAATGTCGATAGAACTTTGTGTGTCTATCGCCTTATGTTGTCCAATACTTGCATACATGCTATTCATGTGAGTTAATGTATATGAGGCATCAAAATGTGCGGCCCCACGTGAGGCGAACTAAACATGACCAGTTTGTTTGAAACACGTAACCTTCCATGCAAGTGGTAAAGACTAGATTGAGTGACTAATTACTTTTCACCTCTTCTGGAAAGTTAAAAAGACTCGTGTGACACTACTTAAGTTAGTTTTCACCCATTTTGATAGAAAGTCAGTTATCTAGGGCAGATTTAGATAAGTTGACAAAGTTGAGGGGATAGAGCAAAAAATATTTAGCCCCCTACAGTAGAGGTTGCATAGTGATCTAGACAAGATTAATTCTTAAGACCATGTTGGAGATATGTGAGGATCGGACCTAAGATTGTGATCAAATCGAAGATTGTGATTGATACCAATCCAAAATTGCAGGTGATTATAATCCATAGATTATATCAATCCAAGATTGGATTTGATTGTTGACACCTAAATTTTCCCATTTTTCATTTAGGATTTAATTGTCTACAGAATTAGGAATTAGTCGTTTAAACAAAAAAAAACGAAAACAAAACAAACAAACAAAAAAACAAAAAAACAAAAAATAGAAAAAAGAAGACATGGAAGGGGCCGGGCCGGATTTCGCCTTGGCCCGGCCCATGTCGCTTTCTCCTGCCTCCATCTTTGGTGAAACCTTAGCAAGGGAAGGAAAAGAAGAAGACGGTAAAACAGAGAGGGAGGAGACGGAGGATAGTGAAAGGAGGGGAACCGAGAGAGGCAAGCTCGGTTGAGAGAGTGAGAGAGAGAGAGAGTTTGAAGGAAGAACAAAGAAAAACACAGAATTCTAAACAGAGAGAGAGAGAGAGAGAGAGAGAGAGAGAGAGAGAGAGAGAGAGAGAGAGAGAGAGAGCTCGGAAAAGGGAGCTGGGCCGCCACCACTGTCACCGACGAGCCACCCAATCGACGCCGTTCGCCGTTGTCTTCCCCCAATCCAGATATGAAGAAACGAAGGGGAGGAGGGCAGTGGCGGCACCGCCGACTCCGTCCAAGCCGCCGCCCTCCTCGTCACCTCAACACCAAAGAACCCCGCCGAACCCCCGCCGCGCCGTCCTTCGTACGAGCCTCGCACTAGCCCACACCTCCGCACCGTCGCTCCCGCTCGCTCGGCCACCGCTACTCCGCGCCCCCGAAGTCACAACACCGCCTTTGGCCGAGATCTGCCGGCCTCGCCTCTGCCCACATCTGCCATGCCGAAGCGTGACCTCATGGCATCGCGCGTCCGCGCATCGTCACCGCTGCAATCCGAGTGACCCACCGCACCAAGCCGCCGCCCCCGTCAAAGCACCGGATCTCGAGCCCCCACGACGCGCTTCGCTCGCTCCCGGTTGCGATCCTCGCCGGGCCGCCGCACTCCTCCTCGCCACGCATCCCGTCTCGCCTAGCCACCACACGCCTCGGCCGCGTCTTCGCCGAGTCCCAACAACGGCGATCCGAGCTGGGTTGTCACTCCACCGCCGAGCGAGCCCCGCACCAGCCCACACCTCCGCGGGCCGCTCGCTTCCCGGGCCGCGTCTCCACCGGGCCACGCGTGCTCCGTCTCGCCGCGTCCACCGCATCGCTGCGCTGCCGTCGTCGGCATCCCGAACGTCCTTCTTTGGCGCCGCAAAACAGCGGGGAGAGAGGAGGCGAACCGGATCTTGGCCGGGTCGGGTGAAAACGAACCGGGTAGGATTTTTCTCATATCCGGGCCCGGTATACTTAGGGCTTGGTTTGGGCTGTTTTGTTTGCAGGCTTATAGGCTTGTGGACTTAGGGACTTATGGACTAGTGGGCTTAGGAACTTAGGGCTTATGGGCTTCATTTTTAAAAAATAAAAAATTATAGCAGATTGGACCCACCGGTTAGGGCCCAATTCGAGCCAAGCAAGGCCCGACCAATGGTCGGGCCTTGTCATTCGAACGGGCCGGTTCAGCTCGACCCTATCCGGGCTGAACCCGGGCAGGTTTGACCGACCTGCCTTGACCGGGTTACCCTACCCGGTTCACCCATTTTTAAATAAAAATTATTTTTAAAAAAAATTTAAAAAAATTAGAAAAAAATTATTTTAAAAAAAAAACTTTGAAAATTCAAAAAATGATAGGGTTTGATTAGGACTTGCCATGTATTGCCATGTTAGTATAATTAGGCATTTATTTGCTCGTATATTAATTATGTTACATGTTTGATTTACGTATCTAATTATGTTTAATTGTATGTGTTTAATTTGACTGCAATTAGGATTTTGGTAGCTATGATTATTACTTTAATGATTGCGCACCCGCGTGATCACCTCATATGTTAGTGGATAAGCATAAAATCAATCTAAACTGTCTGCCAAAAATCATTTTATTAAAATGAACAAGATTAAGTACCGAAAGGGCACTAATTTGTTAATTAGTGTAATCAAGTCCCCGAACCTAGATTCTCTGGTTGCGTAGGAAGTGAGGCACGCTCCCATGCCTCACTTGGTTTCTAGCCAACCTTAATAGGCTAGTGGCGACTCCTTTTGTACAAAATTCTAAAAAAAAATCCCAATATCGCGCGGGGTATGAGCTTGGGAGAGCCCGCGCCTAATCATGGGCCTTAGGCTCTTCCTTTAGGCAATACCCCCTAAACATGTTCCCTCCCTCCGAGGGTAGGCCGCGACAGCTTGGCGACTCCGCTGGGGACTTGGTTTTAAACCTTAGAAGACTTAAGCCAAAATTAATCTTGTTCAAAAATATTTTGTTTAGCAACGAGGATTTCAAGTACGTCAATAACATTATAGGTGTTAAATGTTTTTGCAGAATGAGAGGTATAAGGGGAAGTGTTTGCTTACCTTTGTCTTACAGGGAGGTGTAGGAATGTATGGTTTATTTTTCATGTATGAAGTGCTGATTGTTTATAAATTGTCATGCATGTATCACTTGCATTGCACTACACTATAGCACACACTACCTGCCGCCGGACCTGGGCCGCATAGGATCATTTAGGATGGTGTTGAGGTGGATACCACTCCGAATACAAACGCGTAGTACGAGTCGCCCATCTTTACCCCGAAATTTCTTTCTTCACGTTGAAGGTACCCACCCCGGTTTGTGAGCATGCGACACGGGTCGGTTCTTTGACAAAGCCGTAGTCATGGGTAACCCGACCCGGCAACGATCTTGTTGGTTCAGTCCGGTGATCCTATGGCTTCATTTTGAGCCGTATAGAGTAGACATCGAACCACATTCCATGTATATGTCTATGTGATTGAAAAGAAAAAAGAAAAAAAGAAACAGAGACAAAGGTTGGCACCCATTGTAAGTATCATTTTCCTTTTTATTTGTTCATTTTGTATTGCATTTTCATCTTGAAATTCGCAGAAATCAATCGAATGCCCTCGGTGATATAGGCTTATGATTAAAAAATTGGCAATCACTTTTGATAAGTGAATATTGAAGACAAGTTCTAAACACTTTGATTTGGCCCCGTTGAACACGCGGTTCTGTTTAAATTTTTAATTATGGGCTCAAAATCATTTTGAAAAAAAAAAATTCAAGTTGTGATTTTACATTGGGGCACAAAAGTTGAAATTGCAGTTTTTATAAAATTTCCTCATTCTCATGTTTTGGGACTATAATGCAAATCTTTTTGTGTACAAATTCCTCAAAATAGAAATCACTTCATTTTTCTAGGAGTAAAATCACAAATCAATCTTTCAAAAATCAATGACACTTTTGCATACGAAACTTTTGGAATAAAAGTGGACATTCGATTGATGGCCGTGGATTGATAATTTTAATGATGTCTTCTCTATAAAATCTTGGCGAAATACTAAAATCCCGTAATAAGGATTGTGGGGCATGTATCGTCACCTTGATTTTATTGTAAGAAGTGACCTCATTAAAATATCATTTTCTGTCATTCACATACTAACATTGTCGTCTTTTTGCAAGTTATGCGCAATGCTCTTTGACATTAGGACAAGAGTTGACTTTTACTCTTATCTATACAAGAGCTTCTTGTATTTTATCAATGTTCTTATTCATATTAAGAACCATGTTTTCCATTTTGAGTTTTGATTGCATATTCAATTGTTGCTTTTGCAAATCGTGCGACTCACATTTTTAATGATGGAATTCAGTTTCATGAAAATCATCATTATTTTTTATTAGAAAAAAAAAACAAAGCAAAACAGAAAAAATTAAAAAAAAATCATAAGTGTTTTAGGCGAACCTTTACATCTACCTTCCAAAATGAATTTCAAGAAAACTTTGCTTAAGGCCCTCTCTTCATGTAATCGTTTTCTCGGGCTCATGGAACTTGAGGAGTAAGCATGCGTCCATGTATCGTCGACGCCAATTTTCCATAGAGGTGGAACGAAGTTGCATTCCATTCTAGGAAGTTTCATTATTTGCGAATGCCTTGGGTGCCAAAATAACCTATCGATTTCGTTCACTTTGCATGATGAGAGAAATGAAAGAGGTTGCCAAACATCCAAAAGGCAAATTTGAAGGAAGAGTAAATTGTATCAATTCCAGTTATTCATTTATGATACCATTTTTGACATGAATTTCTTTTCATTGTCGAGGAGACATCAAGAGGGCCGAGTTTGGTAACGTTCCAACAAATGCGATGGAACATTATTAAGTCATGTTCATCTTAAACAAAAAAGATTCAAATGAAACAAATGGGCAATATTCCTCCATGAGAGATACCTTGGGATATTGAACGCTCGACTTTGAAAATGATGTATCTCGTTTTTAAACTTGATTTCTCTTCAGCATAAAAAATGACATGTCCTTTTCTTTGATACAGGATAGACTCCAATAGAACGAAGGTTTGCCAAATAAAGAGTAGGAGAGCAACGTCTGATTTAGAGAAAAATCTCTCATTCATCCACCAATGAAGTGTGGTTGAACAACTTTGCCAAGTTCATCAAAAAGGATGTATCGTTCCTCATTTGAACCTAACTAAGAATGGAGATAACTCGTTTCGTCTCCCCTTCTTACTGGGTGATAAATGAAAAAGTTGCACCTTGACCATAGAAGCGGTGCCTTCCACCAAGGAATTAGGAAGACATCAAGCACTTAAAGGCGAATGCAAGGGAATGGTATTGTTGAGTTACCAAATATCCACGAAGGTGAATCCAAGAGATGTTAGTGCCCAAAAGATGAAAGCAAATGAAGGGTAATAATGTATCGTTTCCAACATTTCAATCTCTAAAGATTTTTGCAATAACATATTCTTTCATATTCTTTACAGGGTCACCGGGTCGCCATGCCATAGGTAAGTACCCTTCTCCTCAATTTTTTTAGTAAAAAAAAAAAAAGAAAAATAATTGCCATTAGAAAAAGAGAACCTTTGGCGCTTTCTTAGAAACAAAAAAATTGAATAATTGAGAAAAGAAAAAAAATTGCAAACTTTTTTAGCATAATTTTTATCTCAAAATTGTTTTCTCATTTTGTGGATTATTCATTTTGAATCAAATTTCCCTATGGAGATTGATATACTCGAATGATCTCGCAGAGTAAAATGGAAATGTTAACCATGCCAAACAAGAAGTGCTTAGGATGAAGAAAGGCAAGCTCATTTCCAAACACGTCCTTTAAACACTTCTGAGAGTTGAGCATTATTCAAACACTTTTGAGAGTTGAGTGAAAAAAGACCTTCTCTTAGGACGAATGATTCATTCACATTGAGCGCAAAGATCGAAATGATAAAGGCGTTGCCTTCATCAATCCCAAGCATTGCACTGATCTCTTGTTACCCCTTTGGGCTGGAAAAAAAATATGATCCTTCAAAGTACCCCTATCGAGAACGACCCTACATTGGGGCAACATAGGAGGTTATGGTCGTGTTGTAAAACGAAAGGTTGAGAAAGATTCTATTGCTTTCACTTACATCAATCTTCTTGTGGTAGCTTCAGAGGAATTCTCATCGGAGCTTAACTCATCCCAAGGTGAAGAAGAGCATTTTCTTCTCTACCTAAACATTGATACCCATTGCTATAACCAATTTGGGCCTAATTATTCATTTCTGAATCCCGAGCGATGATCATCTCCCTTCACTGGGGCAAGGCATAAGAATTGACCAAATATAATTGACAATCACAAGGAAATGTGAAAAGCATCTCGAAAGTCATAAGAGCTACAAAAGTTCAAAAAGCAAAACGTTTGACAAACTAGGGGGCATGAAAAAGTAGTGTGCCTGGTAAAAGCAAGGCCAATGCCCATCGATGAAAAAGAGCCAAAGGGTTATATCTTATGCGAAAGAAAAATCATCAAAATCCAAGTGCCGATAAAAAAAGAAAAAATCATCATCGCAAAGGGCAAAGGAAATTAGAGAAATGAGCAAAGCTCTCATGTAGAAATGATTAGTCAAGGGACTTTTGAGATGTGCAGCGTTTCAAAAGCCAAATGCCTTCGAAAGGTCGAGTGACTTGGTCATGATGCTATGATGATCACTGACTCTTAAAAACCCCCTTGAGAATTTTAAGCCTTTCAAGCATTTCCCAAGCCAACATTACAACCCTCTTCCGAAGTCTCTTCTAATTGGGATAGTTTGAGTGAAAATGAGAATGCCACGAAGAAGCTATTGCTTGAAGAAGTGAAAGTAATCCTATCTTGTCTTATCTTTCAAGTTCTCGACTTGTAAACCCGACAAAGATAGCAACAAGTGTTCCTTTACTGGCCTCAAAGCAATAATTCATTTATGTAAGCCCTAAACGAGCCTATATTGTGGTCTTTTCAAAAGACCTTTTTAATCGATCATATTGTGCTCATCGCGAATGTTTCTGAAAGCCTTTGATCTAGGGTATGTGAGATACCCTCAGCAACCAGTTATCTCCCACATGAATGGATGGGATCAAGCAGCCATTTTATTGAAAGTGCGTGAGAAGCCATTTCTGACTAAGAAGCTCTAGTTTGGCACGCTTAATGAGCCTTGTTCACGAGTCGTGATCGTCTTGATAAGAACTTGACTCCTAGAGAATTTGATGATTAATGATATATCCACTAGCAAAATGACAATTTTTCATGATGCTGATTGAAACCAAATGTTTTTTCCAAAACAGTCGGACTTAGCTTGATTAGCTTGTTCAATTAATGCTACAATATTGCCAATACGTCTCTTGATGACGTCTCTAATGACATTCACTCAAGTTGAGTTTGACAGGATTCCTTAGTGAAGCCATGCAGTTTTTAAAAGGGTTTGCGGGTGCCTCCTTAAAAATCAAGGGTTCATGGTCAGCCTTAAACCATGCCATCTCCAAAGGTTCGTGAGTCTATCCTTAAACCACAGGGTTGGTGGGTTTTCCTAAACCACACGGTTTGTGGGTCTATCCTTAAACCACAAGGTTGGTGAGTTTTTCCTAAACAACACGGTTCGTGGATCTATCCTTAAACCACAAGGTTGGTGGGTTTTTCCTAAACCACACGGTTCGTGGGTCTATCCTTAAACCACAGGATTTGTGGTTTTCCTAAACCACGGGGTTAGTGGCTATCCTTAAACCACAAGGTTCGTGGGTCTATCCTTAAACCACAAGGTTCCTGGTCAACCTTAAACCATGTCATCTTCAAAGGTTCATGGTCAACCTTAAACCATGTCATCTCCTTATGACCCGATGGGCTTTCTGTAGCCCGGAGTCCTTCAACCCCCTTCATATGACCCGATGGGCTTTACGAACCCGAGTCCTTCAACCCCTTCTTATGACCCGGTGGGCTTTCGTAACCCGAGTCCTTCAACCCCTTCTTATGACCCGGTGGGCTTTCCGTAGCCCGGAGTCCTTCAACCCCCATCCTATGACATGGTGAGCTTTGTAGCCCAGAGTCCTTCTTCCTATGACACGGTGTGCTTTACAGCCCGGAGAGCTTTGTAGCTCGGAGTCTTTCTTCCTATTATTGACAAGACGCTCTTTCATAGTTATGAGTTCTTTCCATCAACCTAATACGTGCCTATGCACCTAGGTCTATCGTCAAAATAATTTAGGTGTCTTTTGTCTTTGAAAGGAACCTATTTGAGCTCCTATTTAAAGAGGGGCAGCTGTTGACACCTAAATTTTCTCATTTTTCATTTAGGATTTAATTGTCTACAGAATTAGGAATTAGTTGTTTAAAAAAAAAAAAATGAAAACAAAACAAGCAAACAAAAAAGAAAACAACAACAACAAAACAACAACAAAAAATAGAAAAAAGAAGACATGGAAGGGGCCGGGCCGGATTTCACCTTGGCCCGGCCCATGTCGCTTTCTCCTGCCTCCATCTTCGGTGAAACCTTAGCAAGGGAAGGAAAAGGAGAAGATAGTAAGACAGAGAGGGAGGAGACGGAGGACAGTGAAAGGAGGGGAACCGAGAGAGGCAAGCTTGGTTGAGAGAGTGAGAGAGAGAGAGAAAGTTTGAAGGAAGAACAAAGAAAAACACAGAATTCTAAACAGAGAGAGAGAGCTCGAAAAAGGGAGCCGGGCCGCCACCACCGTCACCGACGAGCCGCCCAAATCGACGCCGTTTCGCCGTTGTTTTCCCGAAATCCAAATCTAAAGAAACGAAGGGGAGGAGGGCGGGCGGGCACCGCTCGACGCCGTCCGAGCCGCTACCCTCCTCGCCACCTCAACACCAAGAACCAGCCGAACCCCGCGCTGCCGTCCTCCGTCCGAGCCTCGCACCGGCCCACACCTCCGCACTATCGCTCTCCGCTTCCGCTGGCCACCGCTACTCCGCGCCCCCGAAGTCACAACGCCGCCTTTGGCCAAATCTGCCGGCCTCGCCTCTGCCCAGATATGCCGTGCCGAAGCGTGACCCTGTGGCATCGCGGGTCCGCGCATCGTCACTGCTGCAATTTGAGTGACCCACTGCACCAAGCCGCCGCCCTCCTATCAAAGCACCATATCCCGGCCCCCACGACGCCGCCTCGCTCTTGGTTGCCGATCCTCGCCGGCCGCCGCACTCCTCCTTACCGCCGCATCCCGTCTCACCTAGCCACCGCATGCCTCGGCCGCGTCTTTACTGAGTCCCGACGACGGCAAATCTGAGCTGGTCGTCACTCCACCTCCGAGCAAGCCCCGCACCGCCCACACCTCCGCGCCGTCGCTCCCCGGGCCGCGTCTCCACCAGGGCCACCGCCGTGCTCCATCTCGCCGCAGCCCACCGTCGCCGCGCGCTGTGTCGGCGTCCCGAACGTCCTTCTCCAAAGACCGCAAAATAGCAGGGAGAGAGGAGGCGAACTGGATCTTGGCCGGGTCGGGTGAAAACGAGCCGGGTAGGGTTTTTTCATATCCAAGCCGAGTATACTTAGGGCTTGGTTTGGCCGGTTTGTTTGCGGGCTTATAGGCTTGTGGACTTAGGGACTTGTGGACTAGTGGGCTTAGGAACTTAGGGCTTATAGGCTTCATTTAAAAAAAAAATATTATAGCAGATTGGACCCACTAGTTGGGACCCAATTCGAGCCAAGGAAGGCCCGACCATTGGTGGGGCTTTGTCATTCGAACTCCGGGCAATTTCGACCTACTCCGCCGACCGGGTTAGACTTGGTCCGTGAGACCGGACCCGACCCGGTTCGCCCATTTTTAATTAAAAATTATTATTTTTTTTTAAAAAATTAAAAATTAATTTAAAAAAATTTAAAAAAATTTTAGAAAAAAAATTATTAAAAAAAAAAACTTCGAAAATTCAAAAAATGCTAGGGTTTGATTAGGACTTGCCATGTATTGCCATGTTAGTATACTTAGGCATTTATTTGCTCGTATGTTAATTATGTTGCATGTTTGATTTACGTATCTAATTATATTTAATTGTACGTGTTTAATTTGACTGCAATTAGGATTTTGGTAGCTATGATTATTACTTTAATGATTACGGACCCGCATGATCACCTCATATGTTAGTGGATAAGCATAAAATCAATCTAAACTGTCTGCCAAAAATCATTTTGTTAAAATGAACAAGATTAGGTACCGAAAGGGCACTAATTGGTTAATTAGTGTAATCAAGTCCCCGAACCTAGATTCTCTGGTTGCGTAGGAAGTGAGGCACGCTCTCATGCCTCACTTGGTTTCTAGCCGACCTTAATAGGCTAGTGGCGACTCCTTTTGTACAAAATTCTAAAAAAATATCCCAACGTCACACGAGGTATGAGCTTAGGAGAGCTCACACCTAATCACGGGCCTTAGGCTCGTCCTTTAGGCAATACCTCTAAACATGTTCCCTCCCCCCGAGGGTAGGTCGCGACATTGATTTAATGTATCTTCATTTATTCTTTCCATAGGTAGACATTCATTGTACTATAAATAAGAGCTTGTATAATGTAAAACATAAGACTAAATAAACAAAAATTTTAAGTCGTTCTCACCTTCTTGGCCTATTCCTCAAACTTTGACATGGTATTAGAGCGGTTCTTTTCAACCTAGCTTCTACAAAGCCCGCAAATTTCCTCTGCTTCCATTTTGTTTTGCTATTGCAACTCAAAGCTTGCAAAGCAAAACAGTCTATAGTTGGAATTTAACTCTATCATGGCCAAGAATATTGAAGGAAATACTTCAGTGGAGTAGAACTCGTATTCACTTTAAAATCTAGGTGAGGTTGATCTAGTAGAATATGTGCGATCTATGACTCAAATTACCTCAGATCCGGCCCTTGCTTCGGAAATGTTTCCGGCCCTATCTAATGGCCACCAATCCAGTGGTTTCTGTTTCAGGGCCCATAGGCGGCTAGCTCAAGTCAACCTTAAGCTTCATACAGCACACCTATTGAAGGATTCCCAAACCTTGAAGCCCAGTCCATTGAAGGAGGACAAACACCTTTCAACATCGAGATAGGCAGGGTGGGTCTGGACAATGACATCCTGAATTTCCATATTTGTAATTATGTAATATTAAAAAATCCTCGTATGTGATAATAATACTTAGTGTGACAATCTGATTTTATACTTATGTCTTTAATAGAATAAATCGGGTTTTTCATCGACGTGCTTATAATGCTATTCTCTGAGCCAATCACTCATGAGATAACTAGACTAGTTGGGGAAGTCATGAAAGGATTTTGGTGCAACAGACTTGAGAATTCGACTAGGAAGCGGTTGCTCAACTGTGTTAGTCTACAAAGCTCATTGTGGCACAGTCGAAAATCTATCAAAGATTAGAAATAGGTTGATTCGACTGAGATATATAATTAGGCATGGGTGGTTCCACTTAATTACAAAATTCTTGTCAATCGGCACTAAATCGATTTTTTTGTCGTTTTGATACCCTATGCTTGTTTATGAAACCTTGAGATTTTCACGACAATCGAAAGTCACCAATGAGTCGAAGATGTATATTGTGGTTCAAAAGTAATCGACCGTGGGTCAATTGCACCGAAAATTCCCAAAAACTACCTCATAGTTTAGGTCGCACTAAAACCATGTTTGACTGAATTTAACTGTGAAATTTATTCCGATTTCAAAAATTGAGAACTTTAAAGTGTCACAATTAATTTTAGGAATATTGTTACATCTTTCCTAGGTTCATTGACGACAAGAATTGTTGGTGAAAAAAAAATTCAAATGTAGCAAATTAAAGGAATGGGAGAGAGGCCATATTTTAAAGGGATTTTTGGCTTTTATTATGGAACCTTGGGAGGGAGGAATTATAAGGATATAAATGAGGATTTGTCCTTATTAACTAAGGTTGTGAAATGGTAAATGGAAAAAGAGAAAGCTTCTAGAAATCATGTAAATTCGGAGCTAGGTAAACCAAGGGGAATTTCATCACCATTTGAGTCTCATTTGGAGGGGATAAGCTTGTTTGGATGTGGTGGGTCACTTGCTAATGAAATGAGCAAGTTTTCCATGGAAAAAGGATCAATGCCTTGTGGAATTTAGGGAAGTGGTCTCCCATAGTTTTTTTTTTCCCTCTTCTTTCTCACCCCCATCTGTGCGTTCCTTTTCCCCCCTTGCAGCGTGCGACACTTCCTTTTTCCTTTCCTTTCTTTTCCTTTTTCTTTTTCCCTTCTCTTTCTCAGCCGTAAAGCCCTTATCTTCTTCCTCATCAAGCTGCATTCCCCTATTTTGGCTTCCTTTTGGCCAACCAGCTCAAAACAATAGCAAAAAAAAGAAACAGAGGAGTTCCCCGTTTCAGTGCCGCCAAACCAAGTGTAACAACCGGTCACAACTTGAACTGTCCTTCATGTTCCACTTCTCTCTGTCTTGGCACTTGTTTGCGGATTAAACCCCCTCACCAGCAAGTCGGCAGCTCACCAAGACAGGCGCCACACAAGCTTCCTTGTGCCGAAAATTCTATAGCTCCCTTCACTGGTGGTGTCGCAACACTTCGGCTCACCCCTACTCCATTTCAGCTCATCCTCGTCACCGAAGAACCCAAAACCTCCGCCTGTGTTGCCGTTTAGCTACTAGAACACAAGCGGATTCAAACCAACCCACCAGCAAGCGAGCCAATGCCACCGTGTCGTAGCTGCGCCCTTGCGGTTGCAACTCCTGCACTACTCGGCTTCCACCGGCAGAGAGCAAGCCCTCTTAGCCATGAGCCGAGGACTTCTTAGCCCTGTTCCAAGCTGACCAAAGCCACTCCGGCATCCTTGGAGGTCGCGGTGTAGCTGCTACTGCTTAGTTAGTAATGGTAGCTTTGGATTTCCTTGGTTAGGTGAGTTAATTTCCCTAAATTATGATTAGGGCTGACTACACTTGTTTAGGAGATTGGTTTGGTTAAAGATTAGTTTAAATTAGCTTAAATGGAGGTTAGTGATGATTTATAATAGTTATATTTGTCTTATAATGGGTTAATATTAGTCTAATGAGGGAGATTAGCATCATTGAGAATGGGTTGTTCGAAAACAAGGGCTGTTCTTCGGAACTGGTTCTTGGATGCTTGCCGCTTGTAAATTTTGTAGGTCAAGATTGGATGCAAATTAGGAGCTGACGTCTTCTAGAGAAATTTTTTAGATATCTTAAGCTACAACATATATTTTTCTCAAGATTTTTAGGGACTTAGAAGTGGGAGATATCCACTCCACCATTTTCAAACAGAACTTCAATTTTCGCTGGAACTGGTGACCTTTTAGGATTCTACTGGTTTTTATCAACTCTTGGAGTTTGAATTTTAAAATGATTTCTTCATAAAATTTATTTTTCTCCTCTTCTAGTTTAACATACTCAAAGACATGTTTCGAGCCTTGAACCAAACTGATTTTGGAAAACTGACTTTCTGGAAACGGACTCGGTTTTGGCGCTGGATTGAGCAATTTACTGAACCGAATCTAGAAGGATCTGAATTTAGATATCTTCATGAAAAAAAAAAATTTACATGTCCTCTTCAACATATTCAAATTTTAGAATTTTCTGAAGTCAATTGATTAGATTTCTAGAGTGAAAACCGAAGACGTGCAAGTATACTATGTCTGCCGATTAGGACCGGTAGAGTTTGTAATTAATTATAATGCTTTGCTTGCTTGAATTTTTATATGTGGTGATGTGATTGAATTATGCAACTGATTGATGAATTATAAAGTTTGATAAATGCATAAATGGTATAAATATCCGTCACGAGCCTTTGAGACCGAACGATGCTCCTTCGAGAATGCCTCAAGTCAATGGATGCCAATCCCAATAGAAGCTAGACAAATGCTTCTAATCGGAATGTCATCTAGATGTAGACGTTGATGTGCTCGATGGTGCAAGACGATACTCGGTTATACCGGAAGATCGCTATTTGTTGCATTGGCTGGGGCCAGTGAATTGAAATCAGTTGAAACGCATGAACGATTGAAAGTGAGGGACCTAATTAGGAGACGGAATTTTAAGGTGTGGTATGAGATGTATCATAATAATTTAGTTTGATAATTGGGGGCTCGTGTGATTGTGATGTGATGTACGCCATGCATATACAATTGTTGAAATGTCCCTATGATATGTGATCTCAATATAGTATATACAAATTGATTGACATGGATATGCAGGAAATGCTGATGTTAAGAGAATTATGTGAAATAGGGTTAAGATGCATGTGGGTGTACTTTTCTCCTAATCGAGATTTAGGGAATCGATTTGCTAAGACGTTGTCTCAACCTGTTGTGGGCTAAATTTTTCAAGTTCCTAAATGAAGGATTTTTCTAGAGAAGTGCAAGGGTTCGCAAGAAGTGAAAGCTAAGTTTTTGTTTAGTCTCTGTTAGAAGTCGATGGATCTTCCATCTAGTTTGGACACGGGTGACAGTTCACCCTTTTGTTATCGGGAAGTCTGACAGGATCACCAGGGACTCTGTTCCCATGGACGAGGAGCTCAAAGCATAGATAGCCTAGAAGCTCTTCATTTTGAAATAGATTCATGTCATGCTAGACTTTTATGTATGTAAACACTCTTGTAAAAATATGGGTGTTTAGTGTAAATATAATCATATGTTTGTTATCCCATCTCTACGTTGTTTAGAAGTTATTATTACGTTTCCGCTTGTGTAACAAAATCAATAGGTCGGCAACAATTCCTGAGAGGTTGCAAATTTTTATCGACCATTGCAGGATGCGCATGCGCTCGAAAGTCGGGTCGTGACAGATTATGGGATCTAACCCACAAGCCATTGTCTTCATTTGAATAATTTAGAAGACATTCATATTTATTTAGTGGCCCATATCCTTCTAACTTTCCTACGTAGCACAAGATAAAACATTATTTTCTTTGTTTCCAAATAAACAACCAATAGAATTGCCTCACAGAAAAATTCCATACAATAAAATCGAGATAGTAAGGGCCTGTTTGGTAACCATCCAAACAAGTGCCAAATTCTGATTCTTTGTTCCCGGAATCGCTTTCGCCTAGAATCGCGTTTGGTAAAATTTTTGTTCCTGGAACAAATTTGTTCCCGGAACAGATTGGGAACGAATCAAGAATCAAAAAATAGTTGATTCTTGTTCCGAGAATCAATTTGAGAATCAAAATTTTCTTCTTCCCTTCGGCCATCTCACGACCACCGTCTATCGCCGCCCGCCACCGCCATCCGCCATCCGCCACCGCTGCCGCCCGCCGCCCGCCGCCGTCCCGTCCCGCCACTGCCCGCCGCCCGCTGCTGCCGCCCGCCCGCGCCGCTGCCCGCCACCGCCCGCCGCCGTCCCGCCGCGCCGCGCCGCCCGTCCGCCCCCCGCCCGCCCGCTGCCGCGCCCGTCCGGCGAGCTCGCGGAGGCTCGCTGCACAGGCGAGGTCCGGCGAGCTTCGCGGAGGCTTGCCTGGACCCCACGGCGAGGCTCGGCCTCCCGATCCGGGCGAGGCCGAGCCTCGCCGGGCCAGCGGGGCCTCGCCGGGCCGGGCGAGGCCTCGCCGGCCGGCGAGGCCCGCTGCCACCGGCGAGGCTCGGCCTCGCAGATCCGGCGAGGCCGAGCCTCGCCGGATCGGGCGAGCCGGGCGAGCCTCGCGACGCCCGCCCCACCGGTGGCCGCGAGGCTCGCCCGCCCGGCGAGGCTCGCCCACCCCGCCGGTGGCCCGGCGTGCCTCGCCCAACCCCGACGAGGTCGGCCCGGCCACGGCGGGGCTCGGCCTCGCCCGATCCGGCTCGGCCGAGCCTCGGCGGGGCTAGGGCGAGCCTCGCCGTCCGGCCGCGAGGGGCGCCGGCGAGGCTCGGCCGACGAGGGCCGGCCTCGCCGAGGGCCGGCGACGCTACCGGTGAGGTCGCCGGCCCTCGTCTGGCCGTCGCCGTCCGGCGGCCGGCCGAAGAAGAAGAAGAAGAAGGTGAGAAAAAGAAAAGAAAAAAGGAAAAAAAGAAAAAGAAAAGAAAAAATGAAAAAATGAAAAGAAAAAAATTAAAAATTAAAAAATGAAAAGAAAACAAAGGAAAAAAGTAAAAAAATTTATTTAAAAATTAAAAGAAATTGATTTGGAACAGAATTAATAAATACGGTACCAAACGCAATTCTATTCCAGAATCAGAAATTTTGGACAGTTACCAAACGGCTTAAAATGCTAGAATCGCTTCCGGGAACGGAATCAAAAGAATCGGTTCTCCGCTCGGGAATCAGCTCCCCGAACAGAATCGTTACCAAACGCGCCCTAAGAATCCGATCATTGGCACTCGGCTTGTCAAAACGGGAAAATCATCGGTCTATCCTCGTTCTCAAGCTACTCCTCATAAATTTAAAGAAAAGTGAATTTATGGTCCCTCTCGAGCACTTTGCACTCTCCATTTTTCACATTGAATTAAAGTGCAACAGATAAAAAAGAGTTGCCAATCGACAAGAGATTAAGGTTGTTAATATGGGATATTTTTACCGGGCTGGAAGAACATTCATCGGACAAAATAGTAGGACATGTTGATCAATCTCGAATGAAGTTGAGCAGATATCGACACAGCCCGTTTACTCGACATGTCATTGAGTTTGCTCATGTCAACTTTAAAGAGGTTTGTGTCATAAAAGAAACAATGTGGCTTGTACAAGACTGCTATTATATTTTCTTTCTTTGCCCGGTCTCTTATCTACCTTGAGGCTAGGTGTGAGGATCGATTTAAATTAAGTCTAAGATTGTCGGGTCCTCCCTTGCTTCTGTCTTCCTCTAGTAACTGATTTTTTTTCTTCTTAACTGACTAAAACACCATGAGGGTATTCTCAAGCAGTGGACACGATAGTATTTGTCCTGGGTTGATCCTTTCTATGAAATGTTTAGACAACTTTGATGACATAGTTGATAAGTTAGTTGCAACGAGACAATGCACTTAAGAAAATTTACGCACATTTGAACACACTTTTACACATCTGTACGTATTGGACATGGTTGTTCTAGTGGTCCATATCTTAAACAAGTCAAATGTGTCCTATCATTTGATAAGCTTGTCGTGTTTAGGTTTCAAAATTGTGACATAATGAATAACCATGTTAAGTTTACTCAAACTTGAAAGGAGAAGTGAATTCGACCCATTCAGATCTGGTCCACTGGTTTGAGAGAAAAAAGGAGATTGGTTCAACTTAAATTTGCATATGACAAGTCAGCAAATTTCTGTCAGTCCATCAAAGCATCATCTGTTCTGTTCCGTTCTGTTCTTCAATGCCTGAAGACCAAATCTTTGCACTTTCTGCACTACGCAAGCTTCATTCCACGCGGTGCTTTAGTAGCAAACAACTCTGTGCTGCTAGAACGATCTCAACAACTCGACTAGCTTGCTCAGATAATGGCAAGAAGATCCACCATCAACTATACTAACATTGCACTTGTGCTTCAAATCCAAGACCCTCTGCCTCATCTCTTCACCTTCCTTTTTCTTCATCAATGTTCTAACAGCTCTTTCTACTGTCCCTCTCTCTATCTCTCCTTCCAGTTCTAATCCAACCTTCCATTCATGAGTCAAGTACCTTGCATTCACATTTTGGTCGCCGAAGCATGGTTGACATATGATCGGAACGCCTTCACCTATACTCTCCAAGGTGGAGTTCCATCCAGTGGCTCCAAAACCCTCCCACCGCCTCATGAGCCAGTACTTTCTTCTGAGGTGCCCATTTCACAATGCAAGCCCTGTCCTTAACACATTCTTTGAATTCTTCATCCATTGACTCGATCCATTCCGAACCTGGTATTGAGCCAGGCCTAATAACCCACAAGAAAGGCTGCTTGCTATTTGCCACGACCCCAAGCCATTTCTGACAATTGGTTTTGGTCCAGATGTGCTATACTTCCTAAACTCACATAAATCACTGAATTATGAGTTTCTTTTCAAGCCATGGAATGCAACCAGTATCCTCTTGCAGTAAGCTAACAGCTGAAGTAGGAGCGAGTTTGTTCAGAGGACCTACTGGAAAAATCGGAACCTGGTACTGTTGGTGGAGCTGCGCCAGACGATCTGATATTACTCGCCAAGACTACCAACTCCAAGAAATAGTCCAAACTTCCAAAATTGGCGAGTGGTAGGTCTTTGAACCTCAGGGGCTGATGCAGAGGTACCAGAGCCTGCAACATGGAATCTAATAGAGCACAACACAAGGCATTTGTTAGTGAGCACAATGACAAGTGAGCTAGAACCCATCGACTTTATACTTGGCGGTTTGACAACACTCAGGATAATCTGGCTTGGGTGTCAAACTTGGATGATGACAAAGAAACCAGTCTTAAAAAAAGTATAGGCATAGAGTAGACTCGTTGGATCATGGACTATAGGGCCATGATGAAGGTCACACATACAGATTTTAAAACTGCAATAAATTTTCGTCGATACATCCATCCCCACAAACAAAATGGAATACGAGCAAGATTCCGCGACCATAATATTAATTGAGAAAGAAATCAGTGTAACTTAAATAAGAGAAATTCAGCATGTACCTGGGATCGGAATGTGTCCTTGTGCCTTTAACTGGAGAATAATTGGGCGGACTATGGTGGTAGCAGCACTGCTCGTGTGTAAAGCGATGCTAGGAATCTTCAAATCACGGGCAACAGCTTCCGAGAAGTACATGAGTGCATCGTAGATGATGCAGCAAATCTTGTCAACTGGCTCCGTATGGTTTGTTCCCCGAGTTAGGCACTCCCTAAAGCTGGACTCACAATTGACATTAAGCCTCAGCACAATGACCATCAGATCGGGGTCTTGAACCTCTTCTTCAGACAAGCCATCAGGTATGCATAAGAAGGTTGATGGTTTTATACGTGATGGGCTTAAGGCCCGTCCGCCCATGTTGGGCCTAAATGCCTGGCCCACAAGAGTAGGGCCCATGGATGAAGGGGCACGATTAATTATTTTTTGGAGGGACATATATAAGGGAGGAGAGAGAGGGAGAACGTAACTCTTGGCATAATAACGTACGTACGTCTCCCTCTCCTTCCAATGCTCTTTTTTTCTCCCAAACGCTCAAGGCGACGCCGTTTCCCTTTTCAAGGCAAATTGACATCATCGAATCATAATTTCTTCCTCTTTTTCAGCGTTGGTGTTTAATCTGTGGCTAACAAGGTACACTCGAATCCGTGGTGTGTTTTACGATCGGTGATGCGTGTTTTCCCGGGCTTCGTCTTCCGCATTGATTTAGGGGTTCGATTTAGTGTCGAATCCGCGTTTTCGGGGATCCGTTATTCCCAACATTGGTATCAGAGCCCTAGTTCACATTTTCCCGATCAATTTGATGTTTTTTGATTGATTTTTCGCAAAAAACTTTCGGCCGTACGGATCGGGGCGAGAAATCCCGACACCCGAGCGTTGTTCGGCCATTTTTCTGAGTTTTCGTAAGTCGAAATCAAATTCTGAAGGCACTGGGAGAAAGACGACGCCGAGACGAGTCCGGCGACTGGTCGCACGTCGCCGTACGACGCCGCACACACCCACACGCGCGGCCAGAAGCCACATTGGTGGCGAACCGGCACGTGCGAACCGGCACGCGCCGATCCGCGGACCGACGCGTGCTGACGTCACGGGATGACGTCATCCACGGTCGGTAACCGCTTGGATGACGTCACCGATGACGTCATCGCCCGACGACATTTCGCCGGACGGCCACCGCCGGCGACCCGACCCGACTCGCGGACGAGGCACGCGCCCGGCACGTGCCGGATGACGTCTGCGTGACGTCATCCCCCACACCCGCGAGGCACGTGCGGTCGGTCCGCGCGAGCGGTCCGACCGGCCTGTCCGGTCCAACCGTCCGCGACCGGTCCGACCCGCGCGCCCGTTGACCCGACCCGTTGACCGTTGACCGAATGTTGACCAGTTGACTGTTGACCCGGAAAAAAAAAAAAAGAATTTGTTTCTTTTTCAGTCATGCCTATGTGGATTATAAGTAATCCATTTTTAATTCTGCATTTGTTGCATGAATTTTGGAAAATTATGTATTTTCTCTTATATTAATTATGGATTATAAGTGATCCATTTTTAATCTGCATTTGTTGCAGGAACTATGATGCGTTATGCAAAGATACCTGCAATCCTGAGAACGGACGAGGGAAATGCAAGACTTAAAAGGCTGATGTCGAATTACCTAATTATCGGTGGCATGATAGTGATTTAGTATCACATGTGGTCAAGGTCAATCGATGATACGGAAATCATCTGGAATGGTTATCTTATGCCGGATTTTGAGAAGGTGCCGGCTTTGATGAACACTCTTCCACCTGAATGGCAAGTAGTGTTGGATCGGCTATGGGTGGTCAACGTGGTCCCGGATTATAGGAGGCTGGTGGAAGCTTTTGTGAGAGAGCACTATAGGATTGAGTTGGCCAAAACTTCAACCCTTAGATTGAGCGCCACATGGCGCCGAGTGAATGCCCCTTGGAGGCGACATGAAAGCTCTCCAAAAGTTTTTCCATGGTTGGCAAATGTACCTTCAAATTTCTCAGATATTATGGCTGATAGATTAGAAGGGACATTCCCTGTTTATTTCTTTGATTAATTATGTAATGATTACTACCTAATTGTGTTAATTGAAAGCATTATTGTTTTTTAATTGTATGTCAATTATCTGTTGCTTTATGTTATTGCTTTGGTTGTCAGGGTAATTAGCTATGGGTAGTAATAGAAGTTTTTGTAACTTCATAGAATTTATTTGCATAAGATAATTATATTAATAATAATTTTGAGTTAGGATTTTTGGAGGATGATTGGAAACATAGGCTGCGTTTGTTTGTGTTCTTTTTTTTTTTGTTTTTAAACACTTTTTCTGTTTTTTTGTTCCTGGAACAAAAAAGGAAACAAACGCGTTTGGGTGCGTTTACGTTCCTTTTTTTCTTTTGTTCCCAGGAACAAAAAAAACAAAACAAGAAACACAAAATTTGTGTTTCTTGTTTTTCGAACACAAATGAGAAACACTTTTTTTCTTTTTTCTTTTTTCTCTTATTTTCTTGTTCTTTTTTCTTTTGGCCGGTCGCCGGCCTCGGCCATGGCCGGCGACCGGCCGACGAGGGCCGGCGGCCTCGCCCAGCCACGGCGAGGCTCGCCGGCCCCCGGCGAGGCCGACGCGCTCGGCCCCCCGGCGAGGCCGAGGCTCGCCGTAGCCGGGCGAGGCCGACCTCGCGCCGGCCCGGGCGAGCTCAATCTCGCCCGGATCCGGCGAGGCCGACCTCGCTCGGCGGCGGCGAGCCTCGGCCTCGCCTAGCGGTGGCCGGCGAGGCCGAGGCTCGCCGCGGCGGGCGAGCTCGGCCTCGCCCGGATCCGGGCTAGATCGAGCTCGCCCGGCCGGCGCGAGGCCGGCGAGGCCGAGCTCGCCCGGGCCGCCAGCAAGCCTCGGCCTCGCTCGCGGTGGCCGCGAGGCCGCGCGCCTCGCCGCCGGCCGGGCGAGCTCGGCCTCGCCGGATCAAGGCGAGGCCGACCCTCGCCGGCGACCGGCCAAAAGAAGAAAAAAAAAAATGAAAAAGAAAAAAGAAAAAAATAGAAAAAATAGAAAAAATAAAAGAAATAAAAAAATTTATCTAAATTTACCAAACATGTTTCTGTTTATTTTTTATTCCCGGAACAAGTTTACCAAACACGTTTTTGTTCAAAAATTGTTCCCTAACAAAATACTTTTTTCTATTTCGTTCCCGGAACAATTTTTAAACAAAAACACAACCAAACGCGCCCATAGTGACCTTTTGATTCTAAAGCCTTACTTGAAATTATTCATTAATATGATGAGTCTATGCAAATAGGGATGCATAAATGATAGGTATTAATTATTCGTGCATATATGTCGATGTGTTCAGATCGATGGTTTCAGCAACTAAGAACGTGATTGTTGATATGAACGGTAACAATTGTGAAATATTGAATATGAAGATTCAATATGTGCTGGAAAAGCAAGAAGCACTAGAAGCTCTTGACTACATTATGGAAGATCTTGAGGGTGTCGTGCACCACCTTGAGCTAGTAGAGGATCGTCAAATGGTATTTGAGCCGAAAATAGACATTTGCTATGCTGGTTCTAGCTCAGAAAGGGCTTTGTGCTCTAAGCGCAAACGTATTGATTCGTTCAATATGTGGGAATGTAAAGGATCAAGTCCTTATTGCAAGAAATCAAGAATTATCCAACAAGAGAGAGGAAAGCGTCCTCAAGTGAAGAAAATGTCAAGGGTGTGATGTTACAATTGTGACAAGAGAGGTCACTATGCTCGCGACTGTCGTGAGCCAAAGAAGCTATACACCTCTTGTACATTTAAGAACTTTGCTTATGTGTCAAATTCTGTATTATATGCTGAATCCAATCCTTTGTGGAATATAGATTCATGAGCGACAAACCATGTAGCAAAGGATAGAGGATCCTTCGTGGAATTCCGACGATACCAACTGGAACTAAGTGGATCTATATTGGAAATAACTCCAGAGCTGAAGTTAAAGGGATTGGCACCTGCCAATTGAACATGCATGGTGGACGCATCTTGATGTTCTATATGCTCTGGAGATTCGTCGAAATTTAATGTCTGTCTTAGTGTTGGTTAAGCTTGGTTTTGGTATGAACTTCCATAATAAAGATGTAGATTTGTCTTTAGATACAAACTATTATGGTTGTGGTCACTTACTGAATGGTTTTATTGTACTAAATGTTGACTGTGATAATGTCAATATGTTATTCCCTTGTTTCACGTCTTCTACCTTATATGATAATGATGTGAATATGGTGGTATGCTAGACTTGGTCATATGGGCCAACAACATATGAATAGATTAGCCAAAGAGGGCTTGTTGGGCAATATTGAAAAAGTCGATTTGTCCATAAGTAAGCATTGCCTAGTAGAGAAAATGACAAGGAAACCATTTGGAAAATGTAAAAGAGCTGAATTTCCTCTGCATTTAATACATTTTGGCATCTGTGGTTCAATGAATGTGAGCGGAAGGCAATTGGCTGTTTGTTTCATCACTTTTATAGATGATTCTACTTGATTCGGATATGTCTATTTGATTTCTCATGAATCTGAAGCATAAGTTGTTTTCGGAAGGTTTATGAACTCCGGAGAAAATCAATTAGACAAGAAAATAAAGGTATTTAGATCCGATCGAGATTAAGAATATTTATCCGATAAGTTCAGAAAATTATGTGATGAAAAAGGAATAGAAAGATAGTTGTCTATTACATATACTCCTCAACAAAATGGTGTTGCGGAGAGAAGAAACGAACCCTCTTTGGAATGGTTAGGCCCATGATGGCGCATGCTAACTTACCTATCACTTTTTGGAGTGATGTGTTGTTAACTGCTGCCTATATACTTAACCGGGTGCCTTCCAAATCAGTTATTTCCACTTCATATGAGTTATGGATAGTTAGAAAACCGGACTTAAGTTTTCTTAAGCCATGGGGTTGTGCTGCCTATACTCATGAGTCATCTCACAAGTTTGGGAAATTGGGTCCCGAAGGAAAGAAGAATATTTTAATGAGATACTCCGAACACTCAAAAGGGTGAGCAGGAAAGTGGGAGTATAACTGAATTTGAATCACGGGATGTCACATTCTTAGTGGATGAATTTCCTAAGAATGGCAAAATAAGGGAAAATAACTCCCTATTTGAGACCTTGGATCAAGATAATGATATTAGTGGAGTTCGTCCAAGTGGGAGTAATATGAGATGTAATGAATTGAATTCAACTCATTCTCAATTTCAACCACCTAATGTGACGACATCATAATTACCTAATCCAAGTGGGAGCATGATGGGGAATGATGTGCTAAGTGTACAATCTCCCATACGGTGAACAAGTTGCCAAAGTATTCCCCGTCGATGTTTTGACATTGAAAGGGAAAGTTTTATGGTTGCTCCACAAGATAAGGATGAGCCAAGAAATATGAATGAGGCTCTAAATTGCCCTAATAAGGAAAAATGGATTCATGCAATGAAAGAGGAAATGGAGTCAATGAAATCAAACCAAAGTCTGGGAACTGGTTGATCTTCCAAAAGGGACGCAGAGCTATTGGGAACAAATGGGTTCTCAAAATAAAGCGAAAGGCTGATGGCTCAATAGAAAAGCATAAAGCTCGCCTTGTGGTGAAAGGGTATAATCAACAGGAAGAAATTGATTATGAAAATACATTTTCTCCTGTAGTGAGATTTACCTTAATTCGCATTATTCTGGCAATAGTGACTAGTATGGATCTTGAGTTACATCAGATGAATGTAAAGACCGCTTTCCTCAATGAAGAATTAGAGGAAGGAACATATATGGAACAACCTGCTGGTTTCATAGTGAAAGGCCAAGAAGAAAAGGTATATCGACTTTGGGGGTCGATATATGGCCTTAAGCAGTCGTCAAGACAATGGTATATGCGTTTTCATAATGCCATAATGGCATATGAGTTTACAATGATTGATGAGGATCATTGTGTATATATCAAAAGATTCAATGATCAATTTGTGATCATATCATTATATGTTGATGATATACTGATTGCCGGAAGCAATATGGAGTTAATTAATACTGTCAAGAGATGGTTGTCTTCCAACTTTGAGTTGAAGGATATGTGATTGTAAAACCATAGACACTCATATTGCAAAAAGGTGAAGGATTGAGCCATAGTCTGTGTCCAAAGACTCCACAAGAGAAGGAACAAATGAAACATGTTCTTTATGCTAGTGCTGTTGGGAGTTTGATGTATGCTATGATGTTTACAACACCCGACATATGCTTTGCAGTTAGAATGGTGAGTAGTTACCAATCCAATCCAGGTCAAGCACATTGGAAAGCCGTTAAGAGAATACTGAAGTATCTGAAGGGAACTGCTGATTATACGCTGAGTCATTAAGGAAAGGATCTGCAACTCAAAGGCTATTGTGATACTGATTGGGGAGGAGATTTAAATGAAAGGAAATCTACCTCTGGATTTGTTTTCTTACCGAATAATGGCACCATATGTTGGAGCAGTAAGAAACAGAAGTGTATAGCCTTATCCACGATGTAAGTTGAGTTCGTGGCATTATCAGCAGTAGTGTAAGAAAGTGTTTGGCTTAAGAGATTTTTGGATCATTTAGGTGTTATTGAAAGTGCTGCAAATTAATTGTTGGTTAACTGTGATAGCCAAGTAGCAAAAGCATATACCAAAGATCCAAAATATCATGGCAAGACCAAACATATAGATACCAAGTATAATCTTGTCAAGGATATGGTTGCACGAAATGATATGAACTTAGAGTACATACTACGCATGGAATGGTAGCAGATCCTATGACAAAGCCAATACCTAGAGATGTGTTTTGTGGTCATATGAAATCTCTAGGATTGCGTAGAAGACGATATACTGAATATTGTAATTTCCCTAAATGTTCACAATTTGATGAATTTGTGTTTTCATCATTAATGCCTATGAATCTTTGTTTGATCTTTATGCATCTTAATGCTTAGTGCATTACTTTAAGTTGAGAAGTATGTCGGACAGATATAAGATTAGCCCACTCACACGGGTAATCACCTCTGTTTACTGTGTGATAAATAGAGATGAGACTGTTTATAAGCTTATTATCTAGGTGATAATCGAGAGCTCAAGCTTAAAACACGTATGTCACATTAACTGAGTGTTAAGATGAGGACATAATACTTACTATGTCCGAAAGTAAAAATACCCCACATGTTTTACTTTATCTTTTAAGATGCCGATGTGAGTTCGATGAATTTTGTGATTGAGTAGATACGTGAACTCAAGTTAGACATTGGGTATGTCTGAACTATCATCTGTACGGTATTGAAAGGTGTAGACATACGCTCCATGGGAAAGAAGTTAATACCGTAATACGTATTTCATACTACGTATGCATGAGACGACCAATAAGAGTGGCAAAAGTTTGATCTCAACTTTTATGTCGTGTGAGACTCTTGAGGAAGAGAGTTCCTCAATTTCTTAGTCCCCTCATGACTCTTACTTATTCTCAAGATTTCTATTTAGTGTTTGCTATCTTAGGATGTTACCAATGGTTATGAGTGATTCGATCTAATGGGGCATTTCTAGAAAAGCAAGCTGGACTGAAATTGAGAGTTTGAAGGAAAGAGGAAGATCGATTTTGGAGAATCACATTATAGTTTTGTATTCACCGGATTTCTAGAAAAGCAAGCTGGACTAAAATTGAGAGTTTGAAGGAAAGAGGAAGATCGATTTTGGAGAATCACATTATAGTTTTGTATTCACCGGTTAACCAATTATGACTGTTTTTGTGATAATCATAATTGTGAATACAATATATATATATCATTGTTTAAAAGAGATCAAGAGAGATATAAATGTGATCGATCGATATAGGGTACTGCATACTAAATCTACTCGGGATGTGATGCCCATTATAAGCTGCTATATATTCCTAACAGATGTATGACAACGAGCTCTCAAAGTATGCTGGTCGCACGGATTATTCACCGGTATGAATGTTGAAAAGAGGAAAAGAGAATTCTGTTTGGCCCACCATGTTAAATGAGAGTCTATGATGGATTTTTCTCTTATGGGATTAAGTAGGGCCTGTCCGCCCATGTTGGTTTTGGACCACCATGTGCGAGTGGGAGATGATGGTTTTATACGTGATGGGCTTAAGGCCCGTCCGCCCATGTTGGGCCTAAATGCCTGGCCCACAAGAGTAGGGCCCATGGATGAAGGGGCACGATTAATTATTTTTGGAGGGACATATATAAGGGAGGAGAGAGAGGAGAACGTAACTCTTGGCATAATAACGTACGTACGTCTCCCTCTCCTTCCAACGCTCTTTTTTCTCCCAAACGCTCAAGGCGACGCCGTTTCCCTTTTCAAGGCAAATTGACATCATCGAATCATAATTTCTTCCTCTTCTTCAGCGTTGGTGTTTAATCTGTGGCTAACAAGGTACACTCGAATCCGTGGTGTGTTTTACGATCGGTGATGCGTGTTTTCCCGGGCTTCGTCTTCCGCATTGATTTAGGGGTTCGATTTAGTGTTGAATCCGCATTTTCGGGGATCCGTTATTCCCAACAAAGGTGAAATCAGGGTGAGCAGAAGAATCTGGACTGTTGAAATGTGTGTGAGCAATTGTGATGGAGAAGCCCTTGGACTTGAGGATTGTCGCTAGCTGAAGCATGGGAGTGAGGTGGCCCTGGAATGGTCCTGGGACCAGGATCAATTTCTTGCCATTTCTCCCTTCACTTTTCATCCTCTCTATCCTTTATTCAATCGAAGATATTCAGATGCTATGCAAAGTTATGCACTTGAAGACAGGCTTTTGCTGATCCAGGCTGGTTTTACTCTCTTTGAAAGTCTAATCAGATGAGAGGTAATGGGACGGAGGATGCGAAGACCCAGCAATGAAGGACAAACAAGCAGGTCACTCCTAACGTTCAATTTGCGCAAGCTAGGGATGGAAGCATGTTGTAAGCTGTGGTCAAGTTTGACCCGGCATTTGCTGAATATTTAAAGAAGCTCGCTCTCTCTCCCTGTGGTCAAGTTTGACACGGCATTTAATGAATATTTAGATAATCTCTCTCTCTCTCTCTCTCTCTCTCTCTCTCTCTGCGGCTTGTGCTTCTTCGCAACTGTCCTGGTTCACAGCATCTTGATTCAGATAATTTATTTGGATGAGTAATTGAAGGGAATATCACGTCAATCCTCTTCCCTGGCTGGTCCTCGTGAACTAGTGGATAAAATATACACTGCCGGCTAGGAAAATCCCTAATAATTCCTGAAGTGAAGCCAAACAAAAGACAAGCGAACAAAATCAAGAAGTAAAGCAAAGATGCGCTCTGGCAACAAATCCCGAAGTTAAACTATGAGCGACTTCGTCTCTGAATAAGTCGGTGGAATGAAGCTTGACTTTGCAGGATGCGAGGGATTGATTTCTGCTCGGGTTTGGAGTTTCTTGGGAATTTGCTTGCTTTCTGGATCCTTGTCGGAAGGAAAGGGACGTGCTGGGTATTTACAGGGAGAAGAGGAGGTCTTCTCGCGCGTTCATGAGATTTCCGGAACCAGGTGTAAGACTGAGCGAGCGTTCTGGTTATGGGCTTCAAGCTCTTTCTCGACACTGCGTAACATGTTCAACTACTTCGCCTTCTCTTACCCTTCCTCATATTTGTCTGTCAATTATGTTCCTTTTTGCCATCGCGCATTTACATTTGAAGATCATTTTAACAATCGAAAATAATTGATTTGGTTGAGCCCCAACTCATCGGTATGTCATGTGATATAGGTGTTATACAGAATGTTTTTGTTCAACTTCAATGATCCTAGAAATAGTCGAAATCATACGTTACTCATGGTTGGCCCGTTTATAATCGCTTAAGCATTTATAAAAAAAAAAAAAAATAACGGTTCCTCTGATGATGACAAAAGCAAGAAAGCGTCAAGAATTCAATCCCGGATTTCGTTGTTCATGGTCATAGCCCTCCTATCCAAAAACTCTTAGGCTCGCCTAGATTGCCTACTCACGTTAAACAATCGATTCAACTTATTTGTGCAATAATCACATGCATGCTCTTTATGTGAGCATAATGCAGTGAAGCATCAATTCATACTGCACTACGTGAGACGACCTAAAACCGTATATTGTCTGGAATAACTTTCTTACATCACAATGTGAAGAAGAGAAAGTTATTGTTGAAAAGAAAACAGATGTCTCTGCCACTACCCTTTTCCAATAAAGTGTCTTAAGTCTAGGATCTTAGGTTTGTTATCGTTTCTCAATTAAAGAAGGGATTATAATTCAAATAGTTCCTGAACTTTGATCCAATTACAATATCGTCTCTAACCTTTCAATTTGTACAGTGTAGTCCTTGAACTTTGGCTCAATATGCAATATTGTTCCCAAACTTTTAATCTATTTAATAATCCCCAAACTACTGATGAATATTCAATATGATCATTCCGTTTAAATCTAGGAGATTAAATAGAACATCTATCAATAGTTCAGAAATCATATTTAAAAAATTAAAAGTTGAAGAATGGTATTCCACATTGGACCAAAGTTCAACAAGTACTTAGAACAAATTAAAATTTTATGGACGATATTGCACATTGGATCATGAATGATTTATGTCTTTTCCCACTAGAAAATGAAGAAATGGCAGAGAAAACTTAGGACTCCCTACAATTCTAGATGTTTTGAACAGTTATTTCCCATACGAGGGGCAAAGAGGAGGTTGAGTGACTATTTAGTTTTACCTTTCTAAAGAGACTGAAAAGACCCGTGTGAGAACACGTGATTTAGTCTCCACCCATTTTGATAGAAAGTAGGTTTTCTAGATACTTGAGATTATGCAACCAATGGAAATCTCAAATAGTCTGTCCATTTTGCCTGGTGCATGGATTTACAATTGAAAGAAGTGTGGCCACTAGATCTCAGGATAACATCTAGAAGGCCTTCAGATGAGATAAGGCCGTCTGAGATTGTTAGGTAATGTTGCACGAAAGGCCTTTAGGTGCACCGGCGAGGTGATGTGAATGAAGACGGGATGTATTAGTTAAAAGGAGTAGGGGAAATCCCAGAAAGACGTCGAAGAGCTCATAGAAAATCTCAAAAAACATCAAGCACAGCGGCATGATAGAAATCCTATGGCTGACCCCACTTAGTGAAACGACGCTCGGTTGCTCCTGTCGTCGTTGTAGAGATAACATCCTCAGGACGAACATTCATTCTTAAGTCAATCCCAATGAGACTGCTCGTGTCATTCGATGACAGGCAGAAGCAGGAGCATTATTGGTCGTCATGAAGCTTTCAGATAAGAAATCTGATTTCATATCTCAGTCTCAGGCCTTTGGATGCTACTTCCCTTTGAACGTTCTGTAGAAAATTTATTTACATATGCAACTAATCAATCAAGAAAAACGGATCCATATATGACTGTAAAACACCGAGATCAATAAATACAGCGGAATTAAAGCGTACCTGTTTGAACCATTGCTTCACTTTTAAGAAAAATAGATCACTCTGATAATCAGGGATCTATCGGAATACTAGATCTTCATCTCTATGACCTATTTCGATATAGCAGCTTTCAATGGGATTCAAGCAATCGATAGGTATAACCTACCCTTTTATAGGCTAGAGAGGGGACTGGCAAACCCTAATCAATAGCGTGTCAATCAACCCTTCCCATTACTGAGCTTCGATCAAACACAATTGCTACACTTTGCTGCTCAACTAGGCCGTTAACAATAGATGCCAATACCCAATTCAATCAGATCACTTTAGGGTTCAACAAATATTGGAATATCCATTAACCCGATTATTTAAAATACAAAATCAATTAATTAATGTAAGCCCATATTATAGGAAATTCCAACATTCTCCCACTTAGGCTACATTAATTAATTTATTTTATTTTGAAAAAGATTTTATATTGAAAAAGACACTATCGGGTTAATAACAAAAATTTTGTTTTATGTGGCCACAACTTTAAAAAATAATATTCCAATAATGGCATCTCAAACCAATCCAATCCTATATAACCTTAGTATAGGACTATGGAGATCAATGTGTTAAGAAAATACCACAACACAATATCTTCCATAATCACATATAATAAGTATTATATTTTCATGGATCATGGGCCTAGTAGTGTAGTAAGAAATAGTACCAACATGTGATCAAGATATACACTATTTCTTATCGGTCCTCAATGCAATTTCTTAACGACATGAAAAACGCATCAGCGCAATTTCTAAACAACATGAAATTGCCTCGGTCACGATTTCTAAACAACATGAAATTGCACAATTATGTCACAATCCAACATGAGATCTCATAATCAGTGACATCCAGTCATCTTTAAACAAAATTTGTTTAAAGATACTGTTTTATACTTCCATTTCTCAGTCAACGGGAGAAAGGATAACAATATAATCAATAACAACAATTATTAAAATAAATGCTTTAATAAACATCATAAAAGCATTATCAATCTGTATATAACAATAATATCAAGAAATACAATTTTTATAACTCCCACTAACAAAATAAATCAAAAGAATCTAAAACACCCATATTCTTTACAAGTTCTTTAAATAAAATGGGTCGTAAGCCTTTTGTTAGAGGATCAGCCAATATGGACTTAGTTCTCATATTCTCAATTACAATGCCTCCCTTTTTGACCAAGTCCTTAATAGTATAATGTTTGATCCAATTAACATTTCAACTGTGGCATTGTTGTTATTTATAGCAAAAGTAACTATTTGTCACACATGATGCAATAAGATCAATTATGGGCAATAAGTATTTCAACAAAAATAATTAGTACATTATAAACTCCCCTTTGGGCAGAGTGTATAATGCACCATTATTTTCACAGCATGAAGTTTATAAAGTAACAATAAGGAGAATTACATACAATTGTCAATGATCCATCCCCTTTGGGCAGACAAATCATTTAAATTATACATCTCCATAATATCAATATATAGAGACGATAAATAAGAATTACATATAATCTTCAAGAATCAATCCCCTTTGGGCAGAAAAATCCTTTAAATTATATATATATATCTCCATTATCTCAATAGAGAGGAATTATACATAACTCTAAAAAATTTATCCCCTTTAGGCAGATAAACCTTTTGAGTCACACATCCCCATCATTCATCTCTAATATATCAATATAGAGGGGAATTACATATAACTTTCAAAAATATATCCCATTTGGGCAGATAAATCTTTTTTTGAGTCATACATCCCCATCTTTTAATTTTGGAATTTATCTTCATGCAATTTTCAAATTAATATACACAATAACCCCCTTTGGGCAGGTAATTGTATATACTAATTTTTATCAATAGGAAACTCCAAAAAAATATATGCCCAAAATTCATCTAACAATATGAAGCACTTTACAACATGTGCTTCCCAAGATCATATTGCATCTGTCAAGCAACAATTTTTGCCACAATTTTTTTTTTTAAATTATTATTTTAGTATTTCGGACTCATGGCAAAACAAGAATGGATACGAATGGTTACTAGAATTAAAGAGAGCCAAAAATTTCGTAGCTATCATTAATCATTACATCAAAAAATCATGAGGATAATCTTTATCTCACACTTCCTCACTGTCAACCCTTGGTTGGCATATTTAAATTTGGCATCTCTTAAATATGGGAAATTTCATAGTCATGCAATAACTCAATCTCCACCTATTTGACACAATCATATCATCTGAATTTAGAAGTATCCTTCTACATGTTAGCATGAAACCCACAAGAGATCAAGCAAAATCTCTATAAAAAGAACTTCTAGACCTCAATCATGTTAAGCTAGTCCACTCTGATAATTCGTGATAAAACCACACAAGAAGACATGAAAGGTCCATTTGGTTCACCAGAATTTTCAATGATATTGATTAATTCATATTTTGATGCTATAGTCTTCCGTCACCACCGGTCCAAAGATTACAATAAAAATAAAAGAAGCTACAAATGAATAGATTTAAAACATAATTCCCATGTAAAAAAAAAAAAACATTCATGTGCTTCTTATCATGCACCAGGTTTCCACAAAGCACTACACAGTAGACTATGGACTTTTCTTCCACTACTGAAACCTTCAGCTTTTACATCTCTCTAGCCTAATCCTTTTTTTTTTTTTTTTTTTTTTTGATAAATAACATCCTCTTGTTTGTATCTATATACATTTGGATCTCGATTCACAAATCTCTTGGTTTCATTGTATCGCCTTCAATCGAATTTTAAACCTTAGTCAATAAAACACCAATGCATTACAGGAGCCGTGCGAGCAATTTGCAAAAAAGATTAGAATTTGCAAGTTTGGAATTTGCTGGTCATGCCACATTACTCAGCAAATCAACTATGAACCCAACAAATCCCGATAGATAACTTAGCATAAAACCACTCGTACAAACAAAAAACACAGTTTGGTCTTTTGCTCACCCCACAATCAATATATTTATGGCGAAATCACAATGAAGCCTTAAAGCAGCAGTTTCATTTAGAATCTAGCAACAACAAGATGCACGCACCGCGTGTGAAAAGCAAAAAAACCGACTATTTCCATCTTTAAATTTTGATATCCCGACAACTTGAGAAATCTTAACCATTGGTTCTCTTTTCCAGACTATAGGGAGCACCATAGCCCCAAAGCTTCAGCGACTCACTAACTACTTAATATAGAAATCACCCAAATCAATGAAAAATAGGGCACAAATCTCAACTTTATATCAAAGCACCCCATAAGCGTCACCCATTGCGTACGTGGATCAATTGATGCGTAATCTCGGTCCACCGAGTAAAACAGCAAAGCGGCAATCAAGGAAAAGGAAAGAGGTGCAAGAACCTAATGCGAACGCACAAAAAACCCCGTACACACAATCGCACCGAAGCACGAGACAAGAGGAAGAGAAGGCAGAAACTCTAACCACTTGTCCAGAGCGGAACAAACAAACAGCTACAATAATCTCTAAACCAATCGTTGCTACCGTTGAATAAAAATCGAAGGTAACACTAGAATCTAACTTAAAATTCTAGAACTTTTTCTATATATATACGAGACAAACACTGCAATTGCACCATACATAGCAACCCAAAATTCAAAATCTTGAGTAGCCAGTTAAAAAAAAATAAAAAATTCTCTCTTCCAAAAAAAAAATCACTACACAAGCTGCATCTAAAGAATTCTACCACAAGATTTCGGATCTCTAAAGAAAACAAGAAAGGGTGATCAAACACGGGTACTTACTCAGGATTGACCCCTTTGAACACCAAAAAAAAGAAACAATCTTTGCCATGGGAGATGGAGCCCAAGGAACTTTATTGCAATCAAAAGATGCTAAAACATATATATAACAATGCTCATGCAACAATTTACAATGAACATCAACCAATTGCAAGTAATTTGAAAATTCTAAAACTTTTCATGTATAAACCCTAGAATTTCAAATAAACCCTAGAATTTCAAATTTAAAATTCTCTCTCAATTCTCAACGAAATTATACAAATTATATATGGTTGGAAAGATCTCGACATGTAGAACAAAAGCCCTATAGTTTCAGATCAATCAAGCAAAAAATCCACATGAAAGATAATGCCCATATTTGGCTCAAAGAGAAAAATTTCGAATTTGTCCATAAAAAGATAAAATTTGGGTTTTACAATCATATATGACAAGCTCTGATACCACATGTAGAAAATTTATTTACATATGCAACTAATCAATCAAGAAAAACGGATCCATATATGACTGTAAAACACCGAGATCAATAAATACAGCGGAATTAAAGCGTACTTGTTTGAGCCATTGCTTCACTTTTAAGAAAAATAGATCACTCTGATAATCAGGGATCTATCGGAATACTAGATCTTCATCTCTATGACCTATTTCGATATAGCAGCTTTCAATGGGATTCAAGCAACTGATAGGTATAACCTACCCTTTTATAGGCTAGAGAGGGGACCTAGCAAACCCTAATCAATAGCGTGTCAATCCTACCCTTCCCATTACGGGCTTCAGTCAAACACAATTGCCTACACTTTGCTGCTCAACTAGGCCCGTTAACAATAGATGCCAATACCCAATTCAATCAGATCACTTTAGGGTTCAACAAATATTGGAATATCCATTAACCCGATTATTTAAAATACAAAATCAATTAATTAATGTAAGCCCATATTATAGGAAATTCCAACACGTTCTACTTAAAAAACATCGGCACTTCTCATATTGCAAGAAAGAATATGAGAACCCCCCAGATCAGTTTGACTTTTGCAGCAGCTATATTTTGAAGCTGTATATTTCTTTGATACACTTAATTATGTCTCAAGAAATAGAAAGGTGTCTGAAAGGATGCAGACTTCGAAGCTCTTTTGCTTCTGAGTCCTGCTGCCTCTAGCTCTCTTTGACTAGGACAAGCTCTATCAGCTTACTTAAGGCTGTGAGTTTCAGCTACAAAACATACATATATACCAGGTACAGCTCCCGTATGGTGACTTTTTCAAGAAGGTTATAACCACCCCATTTCATATAAATAACGAGCTTCTGGTGATGTCAGTAGTAGTGGACTTCAATGCCATCGTATAGGGGGAGTCGTCGTAGCAGCAAAATAATTTGAATCCGCAAAGGGATAAGAGCAAGTTTTGGGTGGAATCAAATTAACTAGAAATCCTGCCAGAGAAGAAGAATATTCTCACATGAGATTAAACAAAGCCAGACATGAAAGGAAACAAAATTTCTGGTGTCCTGCTGTCACACCCCAAATCCTATAGAGGTGGGGATGACACGGCCGTCCTTCTATCCGAAGGAAGCAACCTCTAACTATCCAAATCCAACTCCCAAAAGTCCCCATCAATATCGCTTTCATCCTATTGGTCGCTAACGAGGGACTTGAAAAGATTTGGAAATGGAATGGGTGAGCAACCACATGCTCAATAAATAATACATACCTTCTAAGCAGATCGAGCAATCACTATGTAATTTATAAAGTAATATCAAAACTCATTTATCTTAATTTCAGTAATAATACATATACAAAATATAAATGAGTTATATCACTTTAACATAATCATATCCATATATCAATAATATCATAACAAATATCAATGATCTAATCCATTGATCAATCTCATCAATAAACACGCCAATGGTTCATTCTACCGGTTAATCTTATGCCACACATCAATAGTTATACCATTGACTCGTCTTATAAGAAACCACACATCAATGGTCCATCCATCGTTCAATCTTTTGTTGATGGTAACGACGTAATGCTTAGTGACAAACTATGAAGCACGAACATGTTTTGGAACCTTCTGTGTCGTGTTGAGCATGTATTGAAGTGTTCGACACGCTCGGACACGCGGTCAACACGTGTCAGAAAATTCGACACATGGTCAACTCTTCTCAACACGCTCCGACTCGCTTGTTCAGAATCGCAAGATGCTGAGTTTCTAGAGCAAGTCTGCAAGTGCGAAGGGAGAGTGAATCATTGTAGAAGGTGATGGAGGGTGGAGACGAGGGCGAGTGAGAGGAAGCAAGGTTGCAGAGCCGAGGTCATAGCGGTGAGGTCGTGACGATGAGGCCGCAACTTAAGAGAGAGTTAAGAGGAAAAGCAAACAACAAGGTGACCAAGAGGGTCGTGACTATGATGCCACAATGGAGAATCGGAGACAAGGCTACGACCACAAAGGAGGGAGGGCCAGAGGTGAGGCAGTGAGTGACTGCAATGAGGCGACCAAGAGAGAGTACAAATTGAGAGGAAGAGGATCGTGCAATGAGGAGGAGGGAGCAGCCAATGTTTTCTAGAGGTTTCCAAGGTTGCTCTTTTTGCTTTAGGAAGAAGAGTAGAAAAAAGATTAAAAATGGGGATGTCATGCAAGGAGGAGGAGCCTAGAAGGAGGAGGAGATGGGTAGGGTTTAGGTTTCCAAGGAAGGGCAGAAAAAAAAAAATGAGGGTGCCATGGAGGAGGAGCTTAGGAGGAGGAGGCAGCTAGGGTTCGGGTTTCCAAAGAAAGGCAGAAAAAAAAAATTTAAAATGGGATGTCGTGCGAGGAGGAGGAGCCTAGGAGGAAGAGTAGGTGGCTAGGGTTTGGTTTTCAAGGAAGAGCAGAAAAAAAAAATTAAAAATGGTAGTGCCGTGAAGAGCATAAAAAAAATTAAAATGGGGATGCCTATCCATTTGACGGGATTTGTCTTTTTTTTCTTTTCTTTTTTGGAGGAGAAGGGTGGAGGGTGGAGGGTGATTTCAATAAAGGAGATGAACATGAGAGCTAAATGTTGAATAATGATAAATTCTGATTATTGTAAAAGATTATAAATTTATTTAAATAAGTTGACTCTACTCTTTATTTTTTAAATAATTATATGTATATATAAAAATATTTATTTATTATATAACGTATCCCAACGTTTCAGAATTTTTCATTTTTTGAAAAGTGATGTGTCAGCGTGTCGTATTGTGTCATGTACGGGTCCATGCTACATAGGTGACAAGATGATCACAATTCCCTCCTTAGCAAAGTTTCCACCTACAAAGCCAATGGTTCGGCCCAAAAGGATATCATAAACCCGGTATGTATGCCCACGAGCCTCTCCATGGGCTCACAGCCATATTTAGCACTAAACTCACATCCTCCAATATCCAGAAATTCAATCCATAATCAATCTTGTAATCCACCTTAAATTTAACAAACCAATCATATAACCTTTCATAACTCAGTTTCTCCGATAGAAATACTTTCTCGCAAAGCATCTCATATCATTTCATAAACAAATTCACAATCAAAACCATAATCCATATCATAAATCGGTTTCACAAATTGAATCAAATTAATTTTCACAACTCAATTTATCAAATAGAATGTGCTTCTCAAAGCATTTCAAAAATCCATATCCATATATTTTGGCAATTCCTTCACAAAGCATTTAATCAAGGCATTTACAAATAATCATTCCAACTTATTTCAAATAATGCCTTTTTTAATTCCTCTCAAATCAAAACGGATAACATGTAACAAAAAAATTCTTTTTATAAAGAATTTTCTCCATCCATTGCACAATAATAAACTCATAAGCCATTTCTAGAAATGCTTTACCATGCCATTTCAAAATCAACAAAGTAGTAAATACTCGATCTAGATTTATGCAACAATTATGCTTTAAACATCACTTCTTCCATTGTTATAAATAAAATGGCATGCCATGTCTTCTTATATGATACTCAAATCGATATCACCTTTAATTAAGACACGATTTTTTAAATTTATAGAAAATATAACACCGGTCACCTAGATATGCCCAAAATCAAATAACAAAGCTTACTCAAATCCACGTATTCGTGCATTCCAATTAGATAAGCGAGAAATAGCATCAAAACCAAATAAAATACTACTCGACTAAACTATGTTTATTCATCGATAAAATGACAGCTACAAGCTAAAAAAAATCGCATATCCAAAATAATTATTCAAACCATTCGCAATATGGAGCTTTGAGCGCCACACTTGATCACACTATAACTATTTTTACCAAACCTCATTCCAAACATATTTATAGTTAATAGAAAGCCCTTTCAATGTACTACAAGAATCTCAACTTGACTGTCCCAAAATCAAGTTAAAAATCAACAAAATATGGGCTTGAAGCTGCTGGACGCACATTGTTCATTGCACGCGGGAAACTTTGAGATTTTGTTTCGGCAAACCGTAAGCTCAAATTAAGATTCATAAAATCTCACGGTCCATGATATCCTAAACTATCATTTCTATAAAAATACGTGGTTCAACAACTTAAAAATCGAACTCCGCCACTCGATTTTCTCAAAATTTCAAATTTCAAGCCTTAAGTCCAAAACTACTCAAACTAGAAGAACGAGAGGCGCGATTGTTTACCGGACATGAATACACAGAGCGGTCTCTCCTCTTTCTTATTCTTCTTTCTTCTTCCTCCTCCTCCTCCTTTATACTTTTCCCTTTTTCTTCTGCCCAAATATGTGCTGTCTTTCCCTTTTTTTATCTCTTCCTTTTTTTTTCTTTCTTTATTTAAAGTGGGTCCCACCCACCTTTTCTTTGACCTAGTAAAAAATCTGAAATATTAAACCTGGGTGGGTGTTTCCTCCAAATGTCTCATTGTGCAACAGCCATTTTTCTGCTAGCCCGTCACGCTTCAATGATTTAATCGATTTGTTTACCGATCAATTGTTTACCACTTTTTATGTTACTCTCCGGGAAAGAAAAACAGGATTTCTCTTTGTTTTCCTTAACATTTGGCGGCGACCCAGTATTGAATATAAGACCATTCATATGATGAGTTCATCCAGGAACGAGGCTCTGGCTGTAGTCACATGAGAGATGCAGGAACGAGGGCGGAGAAGCAATTGTAGATTGGTGCTAGTCCCCTGCCCCTTTCAAGGACACATAACCCCGATGCTCAATTTGGGATCCCTCCTGCATTCCAAGGGCTTCTCCATTGTAATAGCTCACACTCACTTCAATCATCCCCATCCATCTAGTTTCCCCAATTTTACCTTTGCGCCTATCCCCGACTGCTTACCGAAGGATGTCCTCTCCTCCGGGGATGCCGCAGCTATTTTCGCGAGTCTCAACACCAACTGTGAAGGACCTCTCCGCCAAGTATTGTCAGATATGATGGCACAGGATGGAGCAACCGAGAGTAAAATCTCTTGCGTGATTTATGATACGCTGATCTACTGTGCAGAAGCCGCAGCTCGTTATATGAAACTTCCTAGCATGGCTTTGCGCACTAGTAGCATGGGCACTCAGCTGATTTTCTCCGAATTGCCGCGGCTCCAAAAGGAAGGCTTTTTTCCCCGAAAGGTATGTTCAATCCTCATATAGTAACAGACACAATAAACCATCAGTCGGTATGCGCAATAAACTTCTAGTTACCTCTGTGATGTAGTTTGACAGTAATTTCACTAGAAATCAAGAGTAAGAAACACGTGGCATCAATTGAATGTTAAGAATGCACTTTCTTTGGTGGATCACCGATAAGTTGGAAGTGCTTCTGATTTGATACAAAGAATGCAACAGCAAAATTTAGGGTCTCTTCAAATTTTGAAGATATCGTTTAGCCAAGCTAGATAGAGAGTCAACTAATCATTAGTCCATGTTGACACATTTTGAGTTTGACTCATAATTTTCTTTTTCTTCAACTCATTAAGGTTGCATTTGGTTCAGTTTCAGAAATAGATTTTAAGAAAATGCAAATATTTTTGGTTTAAAGGGCTTTGGGGAAATGCAAATTTTGTTCGGTAAAAAATTCTTGGCAAGCCAGTGACAGCAAGAGATGGCCAGAAAAAGAGCAAAGACTGAGGTGAGGGCTGCCACTTTGTGATGTTGCGATGGATCGGCGACAAGGCTGCAGCTGCGAGGGAGGAAGGGCTGGAGGCGAGGTGGTGAACGATTGTGATGAGGATCGAGAGCAAGCAGAGATCGAGAGGAAGAGGAGAGAAATGGGGTTGTGCGGCGAGGAGGAGAAGAAGGAGGGCACTGCTAGGGTTTTGAGAAGGAAACTAAAAGAATAGAAAAGGGACCTGGGAGGGAGAAGTGATAGCCTATTAGGAGGTGGGGGAGGGAAATAAAAGTGAAAAAAATCTGGGGTGAGGGGAAAGAGGCGAGGGAAAAAAGGGGAGTGGGGATTGGGGGTGGACCCCCCAAGGGGACTTTTTATTTAATTGAAAAAATAATTAAATGAAATTAAAAAGTAATTTCAAAAAATAAAAATATTGAATGTTGAATGATGATAAATGTTGGTCATTGTAGAAGATCGTGGATTTATTTAAATAAGTTGATTCTAATTTATTGTTAGTCATTAGTTTCGTCAATAACTTTTGTCAATTTATTAATATTATTAGTGTAAATTCATTGTATGCTCTTTTTTTAATTAATTAATTATTTATAAATTTGAATCAAATTAATTAAAAATAAAAATATATACAACGTATCCTAACGTATTGAAATTTTGTATTTTTAATAAATGACGTGTCGACGTTGTGTCGTATCGTGTTGCGTGTCGGTGTCACTTAGGCTAAAATTGCTTGTAAAAGATCATATTCTCGCCTTTATGTAGAGCAATCCGACTAGGAAGGAAGAAAGAATGTCCACTAAATACAAAATAGGAATAAAAGGACCATCTCTTTTTTACCTTGCTGGAATATTCAAATCTCGGACTAGTTTTTATGTTTTAATCAAACTATGAAATCGTAGAAGCAATACATGCTAAGCAATAGTAGTTTTGACTTTACAGATCGATCGTCGAAAGATGCAGTTCCAGGCGCTTATCCCTTGAGATGCAAGGACTTGCCTCTTTTTACGAGCGATCTAGAGCCAATGATGCGATTAATAGCTATGACGCTCGATATCAAGACATCTTCAGCCATTCTTTGGAACACAGTGGACTGCCTGGAGAAACAGTTATCAGACCAAGTCCAGACCCAATATCATGTGCCATTTTTCTTTTTAGGCCCGTTGCACAAAGTTGCCCCAGCTTCAGCAACCAGCATATTGGAAGAAGAAACCGATTGCTTGTTGTGGCTTGATAAGCAAGCTAATAATTCAGTCATATATGTAAGCTTAGGAAGCTTGGCTTCGATGGATGAAAGAGAGTTTGCAGAGACAGCTTGGGGGCTGGCGAACAGCGGCCAGCCATTTTTGTGGGTGGTCCGACCTGGCTCAGTCAGAGGCTCAGAGTGGATCGAGCTGTTGCCAGAAGGATTCAAAGAAGCCATCGGGGATACTGGCCGTGTCGTTAGATGGGCTCCCCAGAAGGATGTTTTAGCACACCGTGCCGTGGGAGGCTTTTGGACCCATTGTGGATGGAATTCAAGCTTGGAAAGCATTTCCGACGGAGTCCCGATGATATGCCGACCGTGCTTCATGGATCAGAATGTGAACACAAGGTACTTGTGCCACGTTTGGAGGGTGGGATTGGAGTTGGAGGGTGATCTAGACCAGAAAGAGATAGAGCAAGCTGTGAGGAGGCTGATGGCTGGTGAGGAAGGGAAAGAGATGAGGCTGAGAGCCGCGGCTTTCAAAGACCAAATCAAGTTGAGCATCGAAAAAGGTGGTTCTTCGCACGCTGCAATAGAGGAACTAGTGAATTTCATCATCTCTCTCTGATCTGATGATTGTCACGAGGAAATAAAAGGGTAATTGCGATATTTTATCCTATTATTTGATAAATGTGATCGAATGCAGCAGAAGGAACCCAACCCCGCACCTCGGGCTGAGCTCATAGGGAGTAACATGGTTTCTAACCGGTTGTAATCCCAAAGTCATCAGCTTCTCTACATTGCAAGTACCTCCAAACCCAATTGAAAAAACGATACCAATGTGCAAAGTGTGGCACTTGCACTTCTGATGGATCCTTCCCACAATTTGAATTAATAATCCGACAAGAACGAAACTAGTCGTAACTCCCGTCCGACAAAGCAGTATGCAAATCAAAATAAGCAGCATCCCACGAACAAACCACAATCGAAAGGCTTTGAGGAACCAAGATAACATCAAATAGAAGTTAGGAAATGGTAACCTCCGATTTCATTACAAGTAAAGAGTCGTAGTGAGGCAATACATCGCCATATTAGACACCAGGGAACCGAGCCTCCCAGCTGAGGACACACGAAACCCACACATAAGACAGCATATTTGCTCTATATATGGACATAAGTCGCAACAAGGACCATGGATTCACCAACTCTCAACCGGAGATCTCAATGGCCTTGACCTCAGGCTTCTTCTCCTCCACCTTGGGAACAGTCACGGTGAGCACCCCGTTCTCCATCGACGCCTTCACCTGATCCATCCTCGTGTTCTCCGGCAACCTGAACCTCCTCATGAACTTGCCGCTGCTCCTCTCCACCCGGTGCCACGTGTCGTTCTTGTCCTCCTTCTCTACGTTCCTCTTGCCACTTATCTGGAGCACCCGGTCGTCTTCAATCTCCACCTTGACTTCCTCCTTCTTGAGCCCGGGGAGATCTGTCTTGAACACATGGGCTTCCGGGGTCTCCTTCCAGTCGATCCTCGTGTTCACGAAGGCGGCGTTCTCCCGGAACGTTCGAGGGAAATTAGAGGCAGAGAGGGATGAGGAAGGGAAAGGGAAGTCCTTGAAGGGGTCCCAGAGGTCGAGGGAGAAAGGATCGAAAACGTTGCCGCGACGGCCGCCGAACCAGCTTGGGATGAGCGACATGGTTGTTGCCTTGCTGGGTTACCAATGAAAATGTGAGACTGAGTTGACAAAGTGTCCGATAGAATGCTTGAAGTAGATTATGAGAATTGCTATCGTTCAACGATAGGGTTGAGCAGGGAAGTTGGGAGTTAAATAGGAAAGAGAGGATCATTCTGGTACCTTCGCGGTCTTTCCGAGTTTCGGCGGACGAACGTTCGAGCGAAATGGCGAACCCGGTTGGTCCATCTGGAAACTGCGGACTGGGCCTCGCCAGTACTTTTCCAACAACACCAGATCCTGGTTGGTCAATTAAAACACATGAACGAAAGTATAATATTAAATATTTTCTCAAATTTAATGATTAAATTGGATATTTATAAAAATTCAAAAATTATATTAAACAAATTAAAAGTTCAAAATCACAATGCATATTGAGTTAAAATTCAGGAACCACACTATACACTAAGTCAAAATTCATAAGCTAATCAATTGCACCATCAATAAAGTGAATTCGATTTTGAAATCGTCCCACCAGTTTATCAAATTAGTAGATGACCAACTAATGTTGAAACAAGAGGATTGACACAAATCCAAAGGTCAAGAGAAGTCACAACAGGACCTATGATTTTAATGCACGGAATCAACACTCTCGCTGACATTATGAAAATAAAAAGGAACTTCTATTATTTAGATTAGGCAAGAAATCAATAATTGTCTCATCAATAAATAGAAAGAGGAGATTTCCTCTTTAACCATTCCTACTCTTTCGATCTATCGGAATAAAATCAGGCTATCTATCTCTTCATTCTATTATTTTATTATTAATAATATAACAAAAGAAAATCATTTTTGCAATTGTTCATTTCTGGAAAGAGGAAGAAGCAAATAGAGCAAAGGCCTCCTCTTTCTGTCCACTCTTCCCAGAGTGAGCGAATTGCATGTAGAGATCCATATGGGCTTATAGTTTAATTGGTCGAATCATGTCTATCTTTCCACCAATCAAACGGATACTTTTAGAGAAATACCATCTGTAAGGAAAATATGGTATTTTGCTAATAGGTAATGATACTGGGCCAATAATGTTACAGCAATGGTCCTTCTAACCCCAGCTACGAGATGTCCTTTTCTATTAGTACTCACGGTCTTTTTCTCATACGTTCCTTTTCTTCATTGAAAAAGCCAATAGCAAGTATAGTCATTAAATTTTAACCAAATCTCGTTTTTATTATTTCACTTTCCACAACTCCACCTTCAATAATTTCAATTAATTATCATTACTTCTGCCCATGCCATCATACACAACGATCACGCCATCATCGATTACATTACGTGGCCACAGCAAGTGGTGTAACAAGTCAGTTAAAAGTGAAAATGCAATATGCATGTCGTCAACTAAGATAAGATTCATGCAACTAATGATGAAAGTGATTTCAATCCTCAGCAAGTGGTGTAACAAGTCAGTTAAAAGTGAAAATGCAATATGCATGTCGTCAACTAAGATAAGATTCATGTAACTAATGATGAAAGGTCGATTTCACCGCATCCTCAGGATCATACCGTAATCATCACATAAAATACTTTATTTTCCCTTGCATGCTGTCGTCATTTTCTACGAGTTCCTCCACCCCCATTCCTCCCCCACCCCCCCCCCCAATCACACATATATGTGCAAGTATCCTCCTAAATCCCTAATTATCTGATCTGATTGGACAGAGGGGGTATTTATGTAACGCTAAAATTACATTAAAAGCGAGGCCACGAGGAAAAATCACCAAATCAAAGGGGTTCTGAATATTTTACTTCTGAAAATATGAAATCGATTTTTCTGACATAATTATTAATTATACCACAAGCATTACTTAAGTCACATATTTGAAAATCCAATGCACTATATTAAATAAATTATAAAAAGCATGTGGAACACATCAGAAAAAATATTGTCGTGTATGAAAATATGTAACTATTCAAGCAAAGATGTATAAGTCAGTAGAATAATGATGCATAGAATTGAATATCTTAGCAAATTACCAAATATTTTAGAACTGAATTATCACAATTGAAAAGTTAAAAAGTAAATTGATAAATTGTTAAAAGGTTTAGGACTAAGTAACTCGATTTGATGAGAGATTAGTCTCTCAAAAGATCATAGAATAGGGTGTTTCTAAGGATCATTTGGAATAGATTCCGTAACGGTCAACAATCGCCAAATTCAATAAAGAGTATCTTGCCTATTATCGTGATTGCCTTCAAATTTTAGTGTATCACAACATTTTGTATAGAGGTTACACAAGAATGCAGGCGGTTAAGATTTGTTATGGCCGCAGAATCCGTCAATCTGATGGACCATGGAACTGCCCCCATAGAAAGATTTCATACAGGAAAATCGTGATAGTAAGAGTCCGATTTTACCAACATTGGCTTGTCAGAACGGGAAAATTCATCAGTCAGTCCTCATTCTCAAGCTATTATTTTCATAAACTTTAAGGAAAAGAGGAGTGAATTTATGGTCCCTCGCCAGCAGTATCCACTCTTCATTTTTCACCGTTGAATGAAAGTGCAACGGAGAAATGAAAATGCCAAATGACAAGAGATCGAGGTTGTCAATATTAGGGGTGAGCAAGGTTCCATGATAGAATCTGGAACCTGAGAACCAAACCGGCGGGAACCGATGAAAACCTACAGGTTCCAGGTTTCAAGATATGCAAAGTAGGTTCCAAATTCCAAAAAATGAAAAATCTATTTCAACGGGTAAATTTTAGGTTCCTAATTGGAGGAACCTAGAACCTACAACCTGGAATAAACCTGTAAGTCTAATATTTTTCTTGATTCATGTCTCCGTGCGATCTTCCGATATTCCATATTATTCAATAATGAATGTATAATCTGAAAGCACTAGTCCAAATTTTCATTTTATGGCTAAAATTTTTACTTTATTAATGTTCATATTTTTCATATATATAAATATAAGTTATGATTATTGAATTATAATCGTTCATATAATTATATAAGTGGGAGGTAGACCTTGAAACCTATGACATGATGGATCCAAGTTCTAGGATATGCAAGGTAGGTTTCTAGTTCCAAAAAAATGAGGTACCTATTCCAATGAGTAGGTTCCAAGTTCCAAGTGAAACTTGTACGGAACTTAGATTCGTTCATCCTTACTTCTATCTAGTTGAATTCCTTGCCAAGAATTCATTTTCTTTTGTTGATAGTTTTGTTCATTTTGTATTCTCTTTTATGAATGACAAGCTTATTTATTATTATCCGTTCATTTTTGTTTTGTTTAATTAAAAATGAAACCAAAAAAAAAAGACATATTGGATCCTAGAACCGACCTTGAAACTTGTGATAGGTTCCAAGTTTCAAAAAATAAAGAATTTATACCCAATGATAGGTTCCAGGTTCTAGACAAAACCTTTAAGAAACCTAGAATTGCTCACCCCTAATCAATATAGGACATTCGTAAAGGTATTCCCCTTTCTTTTGACATTTTTTTTTTTTTCTCTAGACTAGAAGAACATTCATCGGACATAATATTAGGGCATGTTAATCAAAATCTCAAATGAGGCTGAGCACATATCAACATAGCCCATTTACTCGCATGTCATTGAGTGTGCTTATGTCAAGCTTACACGGGTTTGTGTCGTCAGAGAAACCATATGCTTGTACGCACTGCTATCATCTCTAGATTGATCCTCTCTATAAAATGTTTAGACAAATTTGATGTTGACAAGTTAGTCACAACACACTAAGAATATTTGTGCACATTTGAGCACAATTTTACACATCTAAACATATTTGACAAGTTTGTTCTACTAGTCCTTATCTTAAACAGATCTAATATGTCCCATCAAATTATAAGTGTCCCATATTTTTTGTTTCAAAATTGTGAGATAATGAATAACCATGTCAAGTTTATTCAACATTTTTATATACAAAAGGAGAAGTGAATTTGACCCATTCAGATCATGTATACTAGTTAGAGAGAAAAAAGGAGATTGATTCAACTCAAACTTGCATGTGACAAGCCAAAAAATTTCTGTCAACGCATCAAAGCTACCTAAATTTCGTCATTTTACTTAAGACTTAATAGTATTAAAAGTTAGGAATTAGTCACAAAAAAATTAATTAAAAAAAGAACTGTTGGGTTGGGCTGAATCCGGCCTTGGCGCCCGCCCCGCTTCCTTTTCGTTTTCCCTCACGCTAGTGTCACGGGCCGATCGATCAACTCTCGATCAACTCTCGATTCACCCGTGCGGCCTTAAGGTTTCACCCCTAAGCAACCTTTCACACTCGACTCACAACGAACTTCTAGAGAGATAAACACTTGATGAGAGAGAAGCTCTGGATTTTCATATATGTTGTAAATGAGAATACAATGAGGGAGGACACCCCTTTATATACAAGTATAAATCAAACCATATCCGTTAGATCTCCCTTAGATCTAACGGTGGAGATTGCACCTCCCCATCTACCAACCACTTGCATTCATAGCCAACTACCAGCTATATGTATTTATGGCCAACTACCATCTACTCGCATTTATAACGTATGCGTACAAATACGGTATCTCCCGCCCCTAGGAGAATACTATACATCTCGGGAACATCGGTCGAGGGTCATCACGTGTCACGCCCGTGCCATGAAAACCTCTTGGACATGCTAACTTTTGGGCCGTGACATTCTCCCCCACCTAATCCGGCGACGCCCTCGTCGCGTCTTCGGCGTGAAAGTCTCCAATCTCTTTCTTGAATTGCCAAAGACTCTCTTCGGGCTCCCAACTGGCTTCGCTCTCCGGAAGACCTTTCCATCGGATCAGGTACTCGCGCTTGGCCGCACAATACCTCTTGCGTATGACTCGATCCGCCAAGATGTTCTCGACTTCTCGATCGTACGAGGTCTTTGCCCCAAGCGGTGCTCGATGTGACTCTCCTCGATCCGGGTCTTCCTCATCAATTTGGAAGGGTTTGAGCATACTTACATGGAACACCGGATGCACTTTTAGCTTTGGCGGTAGTTCCAACTTGTATGCGACTCTTCCAACCCGTTGTAGCACTCGAAATGGCCCCTCATAGCGACGGATCAACCCTTTGTGCACGTCCTTGTATCGAAGAACCATGTGTAGTTTGGCCAACACTTGGTCTCCAACTTGGAACTCCACATGCCGTCGCTTCTTGTCGGCCCATTTCTTCATGCGTTTGGAGGCTTTATGTAGACACGCACGAGCCAAGTCCGCCTCTTCTTGCATGTTCTTGGCGAACTTGTACGCGGGCGGACTACTCCCCCGGTAACCCGAAGCAATAGTGCTCGGGGTGTTCGGTTGCTGCCCGATTGCAACCTCGAATGGACTCGACCCGGTCGACTCACTCCGTTGCAAGTTGTAGGAGAACCGAGCTACGTCGATCGGCTTCGCCCAATTCACTTGCGTCGTGCTCACGTAGTGTCGGAGGTAGATCTCCAAGAGAGCATTGACCCGCTCCGTCTGACCGTCGGTTTGGGGATGCAAACCCGTCGACATGTTTAGCTCCGACCCCAGCAACCTGAACACTTCGGACCAGAACCGTCCGTCCGTGAAGCGGGATCCCGATCGCTCACGATCGTTTGTGGAACCCCGATACTTCACCACGTGCTTCATGAATAACTTGACCGCTTCCTCGGCGGGCAATCCTTTGTTGCAGGCACAAAGATTGCATACTTTGAAAACCGGTCAACCACCACCATTAGAGTCCGACACCCTTCGGACTTCGGTAGATTGACGATGAAGTCCATGGAAATGCTTTCCCATGGACGAGATGGAACGGGAAGTGGCTCCAGCAAACCCGGCGACGACCGTTGCTCCGGCTTGTCTTGTTGGCATACTAGACAAGTCTTCACAAATGCCTCTACGTCGTCCCGCATTTGAGGCCGTGTGCGATCTTCGACGAGGGCCAACGTGCGGTGGATCCCAGGATGACCCGCCCACTTCGAGTCGTGGCACTCGCGCAAGATCTCCTTCCTCAGCTTCCCATAGAAAGGCACATACAACCGCCTTCCCTTGGTGTAGAGGAGCTCGTCCTCGCACCAAAATTGTCGGGTTTTGCCCTCCTTGGCATACCCGATGAGGGCTTTGGCTCTTGGATCATGCACCAATCCCTCCTTGATGCGGCCGACCCATTGACAGCTCGGTCGACTCATCGTGTGACTCATTAGCTCCGTCTTCCGACTCAACGCGTCCGCCACGGAGTTGGCCTTCCCGGCTTGTACTCCAGCGCGTAGTCGAACTCCGCTAGAAAATCCTGCCACCGAGCTTGCTTTGGACTCAACTTCTTTTGGGTCTGAAAGTAGCTCGTGGCCACGTTGTCCGTCTTCACGACGAACTTTGATCCCAGGATGTAATGTCTCCATGTCCGAAGGCAGTGCACCACCGCGGTCATCTCCTTCTCTTGGACGGTGTATCGACGTTCGGTGTCGTTCAGCTTTCGGGACTCGAACGCCACCGGATGTCCATCCTGCATAAGAATGACACCGATTGCATAATCTGATGCGTCCGTCTCTACCTTGTAAGGTTTGGAGTGGTCGGGCAACGCCAACACCGGCTCCTTGATCATGGCAGTCTTCAATCGGTCGAAGGCTCTTTGGCACCGATCCGTCCACTTCCATGCTTTGTCTTTCTTGAGTAGGTCTGTGAGTGGCATGGTGATACTTGAGTAACTCCGCACGAACCGTCGGTAGTAATTGGTGAGGCCCAGGAATGACCTCAACGCAGGCACTTTCGTCGGCGGCTCCCAATCGACGATCGATTGAATCTTCGCCCTATCCATCCGCACACGTCCTCCTCCGACGATGTGCCCCAAGAACGGAACTTCTTCTTGGGCGAAGGCACACTTCTCGCGCTTGACGAACAGCTCGTTCTCGCGCAAGGCTTGGAAGACTTGCCGTAGATGTTCGACATGCTCTCCCAATGTTCGGCTATAAATCACGATATCATCTAGGTAAACCACTACAAATCTATCTAGGAAAGGGTGGAGTACCTTGTTCATCATCGTGCAGAAAGTGGCGGAGCATTGGTTAAGCCGAACGGCATCACCGAGGAACTCATAGGATCCGTACCGCGTTACGCAAGCCGTCTTCGGCTCGTCCCCTCGGCGATCCGAACTTGATAGTAGCCCGATCGGAGATCCAGCTTGGTGAACCACTGAGCTCCCCCAAGTTGATCAAAGAGATCCGCAATGAGCGGGATCGGGTACTTGTTCTTCACGGTCAGCTTGTTCAACGCCCGGTAGTCGATGCACATCCGGAGTGACCCATCGTGCTTCTTTTGGAACAATACCGGTGCGCCGAACGGGGCCTTGGACGGCCGTACATAGCCAGCGTCGAGCAGCTCCTTGAGTTGCTTCCTCAACTCTTCCAACTCGGGCGGCGCCATACGGTAAGGCGCCATAGCAGGTGGTCGAGCATCAGGCACTAGCTCGATCCGGTGATCCACCTCCCTCTTGGGTGGCAGTTTCTTCGGCAGCTCCGAAGGCATGACATCCTTGAACGAGTCGAGGACTTGGGCTGCTTCCGTCGGGACTTCTTTCCCTTCACCCTTGTTGTCCTCGATTTTCAAGGCCGCCAGGAAGGTCACCTCTCCTTTCCTTGCTCCTTTGGTGAGTCGGATGGCCGAGATCATCTTCTGATCCCGCTCCGACTCACAATGAATCGGAATCACGCATTGGCTACCCTTTTCCAACACGCAAATGCATTCCGCAAAGGGAACTACAGCCGCATGGATCCTATCTAGGAATTTAATTCCAACGACAATGTCGTAGTCGTCAAGTGGAATTACCTCTAGAGTCTCCTTGCCTCTCCATGACCCGAGTTGTAGCTCCACGTCCCTTGCAACCCCGATTGCAGGAACTTCCTTCGAATTTACGGTCTTGAGCCAACCGGCTCCCTTCTCAGCTCGTAGGTTGAGTTTCTGCGCGGCCTCCTCCGAGATGAAGATGTCGGATGCTCCCGTGTCCACGAGCGCACTCATCGTGGTCACTCTGATCTTCACGTCCGCGAACATCAAGCCTTTAGGCTCCTTCGCCTTCTTGGCCTTGATCGTGCTTAGGAGTCGCAACGATCCCAATCGTGCTTCCTCCCTTGGCTCATCCTCCTTGCAAAGAGTGGCCAGCTTGGCCTTGTTCGGGCAATCCCGCGCCATGTGCGGACCGTCGCAAAAGAAATAGCTATAGGATCATACCTTCCTTTGCCCACCCCCGTTTTGACCCGCATTAGCCCGATGAGGGTGAGGACCATTCTGTGGTCTAGCTCCAGTCGGGCGATTGTTGAATCTACCTCGATCTCCCCACCCGGTGCCTCGGTCCCTTGGACGGTTGTCCGTCGGGATGTGGAAGGCGATGCCTTGTACTCCACGAGCGACTCGGCTACGGTCATGGCCGTAGTGAGGTCTCCCACGTTGTACCGCTTCAACTCTTGCTTCGTCCATGGTTTGAGACCACCCATGAACTGGTGAAACGCTTCAACTTCATTCATCGACGGGATTTGGAGTAGCAACTCCGAGAACCGCTTGATGTAGTCGCGCACACCACCCTTTTGCTCGAGACGCTTCAGCTCGTCACGAGCTTCCTCCTCCGCATAAGCGGGAAAGTAGTTCCGTCGGAACTCTTCGACGAACCCTACCCAGGTCGCGATAGGATTCCCGCACCTATCGTCCGACCGACGACGCCACCACAACAAAGCACTATCCGCTAAGTACATAGATGCAGTGTTTACCCGTGTTTGGTCGTCGTTGATTCCCATGGCTTGGAAGTACCGCTCCATGTACCACAGAAAGTTGTCCACATCCTTGGCCACCCGTGAGCCCTAGAATTCTTTCGACTTCGGCGTGTCCACTCGTGGACCTTGCACCGTGATCACCCCGTTCACGCGTGCAACTTGTGTTTCAATGAGCTTACCTGTAAGCTCCGCAATCTCCGCGCGCATGGCCGCCATAGCGGCCTCAAAGGTTTCGTACCGTTGTGCTAGCTCTTCCTGTAAGGTCCCCAGCAACTCGTGGCGGAGTTCTCCCATGCCGGTCTTGAGTTCTTGCACTTCCGCAACCAGCTCCTCCCTTCCGGCGTCAACTCCGTCCAAGGTCTGGGTCAGGTCATCGACCGATCCTTGGACATCGGAGACGAACAACTCTAGCTTCGCCATCCGTTGTGCAAGATCCCCCATAGGCTCCTTCGAACCACCACGGGTCCTCTTCCCTTTGACAACGCCCTTCTCGGCGTTCCGCCCACGATCAGCGCATTCCTCACCCAGGACTAGCGCCTCATCAGATCGTGGATCAGCCATTGCACTTGCGCTTGGATCGCAAATCAGCTCTGATACCACTTGTCACGGGCCGATCGATCAACTCTCGATTCACCCGTGCGGCCTTAAGGTTTCACCCCTAAGCAGCCTTTCACACTCGACTCACAACGAACTTCTAGAGAGATAAACACTTGATGAGAGAGAAGCTCACGGATTTTCATATATGTTGTGAATGAGAATACAATGAGGGAGGACACCCCTTTATATACAAGTATAAAACAAACCCTATCCGTTAGATCTCCCTTAGATCTAACGGTGGAGATTGCACATCCCCATCTACCAACCACTTGCATTCATAGCCAACTACCAGCTATATGTATTTATGGCCAACTACCATCTACTCGCATTTATAACGTATGCGTACAAATACGGTATCTCCCGCCCCTAGGAGAATACTATACATCTCGGGAACATCGGTCGAGGGTCATCACGTGTCACGCCCGTGCCATGAAAACCTCTTGGACATGCTAACTTTTGGGCCGTGACACTAGGCTCAACCCAGCCTTCTTTTCCCCTCAGCCTGGCCCAGCTCCTTTCTCCTTCGGCCCGGCCCGCGCCCATCCTTCCTCCCTCCTGCTATCCTACGCTCGAACACCTATAGAAAACATAATAGAGGGGAGCAGCGACAGAGGAGCAAGGGGATCGGTGTGCAGGCAAGCGGCATGATCCGCAGGTCAGGGGCAACCCGACCGGCATCTGGGACGGCAGGGGTCTTCACGTGATGACCTGTAGAAGAATAGGAACAAAAAGGGAGAGAAACGGGTGAGGCAAGAGAGGGACGGAACACCAGCACGAAGCCGAGGGAAACACAGAGAGAAACCGAGAGGAAAGGAAGGAGAACAAACCAGAGAAGGAGCCGAGGAGCCCCAGAACGTCCAGCTGTCGCCGGTGAGTCGCCGACCGCCGCCATTCACACCGAAACTCCGGTTGGTATTTCATCAAGCACCTGGCGTGTCTCTTTTAGAACCGAACCGGCCGGAGTTCCCCCAACCATTTCGGGCGGATTCCAGCCACCACCCATCCCTTCCTGTGTTTGTTGTTGCCCCGGCGTGGGTCCTCAGTGGTCTTGACTCATGCTCGGGCCTCGACCGAGCTCGAAGCTCTCGGTTCGCCCATACCCACCACCTACTAGCTGAAATGCCCATGTGAGCTTTCCCTCCTCAACTCCTCCGTGTAGACCCCCTAGGACTCCTAGGTGGCCGAAGGGACGCCGCCGCGACCAGGGAAAGCTAGACTGTTCCCCCCGCCAAACCTAACACTAATGCCAACACCGACGCCCCTGCCTCCCTCTCGCGACCTCCAATCTGCTCTCTCTCTCTTTCCTTCTCGAAGTAGCGGCTCTCTTCCAGTGAATTGCAACGCCTCCGCCTCCGCCTCCGCCTTCACCCCCTAACACTTCTGCCTCCGCCTTTGCCCCTAACGCCAACACCGTCGTCGGCATACGCCGTCTCGGCACCCCCGGTCGCCACCGAATAGTCACAACCAAGGGGTGTAGGCCAAGTTGGGCTAGACCTATATCTGGCCCACTCGGCCTTTGTTTCCGCTTGGGCCCATTGGTTGGGCCCAAGTCGGGCTGAGGCTAGGCCCAAATAGGGCCGGTTGAGCCTAGCCCAATTGGACCGGATCTAGGCGGGTTTGATTGGCTCACTCGACCAGGTTAGACCCGGGTTGGGTCGGGTCAGACCAGACCTGATCCGGCCCACAAAAAATTATTATTTTATCATTTAAAAAAATTCGAAAATCCAAAAATTGTAGGGTTTCGTTAGGAATTGCTATGTATTACCATTTTAGTGTAATTAGACATTTTATTTTCTTGCACCTTGATTATATCGCATGTTTAATTCGCATATTTGACTACACTTTTGGATGTTTAATTGTACGTGCTCAATTTTACTACAATTAGGATCTTGGTAACTGTGATTATTATTTTAATGATTGTGCACTCATATGATCATCTTACATGTTAGTGGATAGGTATAAAATCAATCCAAACTGCCTAATAAAAATCTTTTCTTTTAAAATGAATAAGATTAGGTACCGAAATGACACTAATTAGTCAATTAATGTAATTAAGTTCTCAACCCTAGATTCTCTGGTTGCGTAGGAAGTATGGCATACTCCCGTGTCTCACTTGATTTCTAACCGACCACAATAAGCTACCGACCCCAATAGGCTAGTAGCAACTCCTTTTTGCAAAATTCTTAAGAATACCTCAATGTCACGTGAGGTATGGGCTTGGAAGAGCCCGTGCCTAATCATGAACCTTAGGTCCATCTTTTAGACAATACCCCTAAACCTATTCCCTCCTCCCAAGGTGGGTCGCAACAATCTGTTCTATTCTTCAATACATATGACAAGCCAACAAATTCCTGTCTGTTCTTCAATGCGAGAAGACAAAATCTTTGCACTTTCTGCACTACACAAATTTCATTCCGTACGGTGCTTTAGTAGTAATAACTCTCTGCTGCTAGAATGATCTCAACAACCCAACTAGCTCGCTCAGATAATGGCAAGAAGATCCCCCATCACCTATACTAACATCGCACTTGTGCTTCAAATCCAAGACACTCTGCCTCATCTCTTCACCTTCCTTTTCCTTCATCAATGTGCTAACAGCTCTTTCTACCGTCCCTCTTTCTATCTCACCCTCCGGTTCTAATCCAATCCTCAATTCATGAGTTAAGTACCTCGCATTCACCTTTTGGTCGCCAAAGCATGGTTGACATATCATCAGAACTCCTTCACATATACTTTCCAGGGTAGCGTGCCATCCATAGTGGCTCCAAAACCCTCCCACTGCCTCATGAACCAGTACTTTCTTCTGAGGTGCCCATTTCACAATGCATTCCCTGTCCTTAACACATTCTTTGAATTCTTCATCCATCGACTAGATCCATTTCGAACCTGGAATTGAGCCAGGCCTAATAACCCACAAGAAAAGCTCCCAGCTATTTGCCAGACCCCAAGCCATTTCATACAACTGGTCTTGGTTCTGATGTGCTATGCTTCCCAGACTCACATAGATGACTGAATTATGAGTTTGCTCATCAAGCCATGGAATGCAATCAGTATCCTCTTACAGTAAGCTAACAGCTGAGGTAGGAGTGAGTTTGTGTGGAGGGCCTATTGGAAAAATTGGAACTTGGTACTGTCGGTAAAGCTGCGCCAGAGGTGACTCTTCAAGGCAGTGAATCGTGTTGAATATAATGGCCAAAGACGACCTCATAGTACTGGTCAAGACTACCAACTACAAGAAATAGTCCAAACTTCCAAAATTGGAGAGTGGCAGGTCTTTGAACCTGAGGAGCTGATGCAGGGGCCGAAGCCTGCAACATGGAATCTAATAGAGCACATCAAAAGGCATTTGTTAGTCAGCACAGAGACAGGTGAGCTAGAACCCACAGGCTTATATACTTAGCAGTTTGACGACGCTCGGGATAATCTGGCATAGATGTCAAACTTGGATGATGACAGAGAAACCATTCTTAAAAAATGTATAGGCACAGAGGAGACTCATCGGATCATAAACTATAGGGTCATGCTGAGGGTCACACACAGATTTTAAAACTGCAAAAAAAATTCAGCAATACATCCATCCTCATAAACAAAACGGAATATGAGCAAGATTCTCCATGACCATAATATTAATTAACAAAGAAATAAGTGTAACTTAAATAAGAGAAATTCAACATGTACCTGGGATCGGAATGCCTTTAGCTGGAGAAGAATCGGGCAGACTATGGTAGGAGCAGCACTGCTTGTGTGTAAACCAATGCTAGGAATCTTCAAATCGTGGGCAACGGCTTCCAAGAAGTACACTACTGGATCGTAGATGATACAGCAAATCTTGTCACCCGGCCCCATATGATTTGTGCTCCGAGCTAGGTACTCCCTCAAGCTGGACTCACGGTTGACATTAAGCCTTAGCGTAATGGCTATCAGATCAGGGTTTTGAACCTCCTCTTCAGACAAGCCGTCAGGTACGCATGAGAAGGTAAAATCAGGGAAAGCAGAGTAATCTAGACTGTTGAAATGTGTGTGAGCAACTGTGATGGAGAAGTCCTTCGACTTGAGGACAGTCGCCAGCTGAAGCATGGGAGCAAGGTGGCCCTAGAATGGTCCTGGGACCAGGACCAATCTCTTACCATTTCGCCCTTGATTTTCCATCTTCTTCATCTCTTTTCCAATCAAAGATATAAAATGATATGCAGAGTTAAGCTCTCACACACAGAGGCTTTTGCTGATTCAACCTAGTTTTACTCTCTTTGAAAATCTACGCAGAAGAGACCCAACAATCAAGGACAAATAAACAGGACACACCAAATAGTTCATTTGCGAAAGCTCGGAGTAATTGAACTTCTTAAAGAAGCACTTGGTTTTTCTCTCTCTGTCTTCTTATTGGCAGCTTTTTTGGTCCCCACTTTATTGCTTGTGCTCGTGAACAAGTGGATAATACACTACGCAAACTGCTAGCTAGGAAAAATCCAAATAATTCCTGAAGCTTTGAAGCCAAATGAAAGATAGGCAAGCAAGATCAAGAGTAAAGCAAACATCCACTCGAGCAATCAAATTTACCAGAATTGCAACATTAACGTAAAGTTCTTTTCCAGAAAAGTATTGCTAGTTCAGATTACATCAGTGTATCAGAGACAACACCCGGTTTATACAACTCTCCAAAAACACGAGAGAGACGAAGCGCACAGACTCTGCATACACGAAGCCTCGAATTCACATAAGCAAATTCAATCTCATTTCGTATCAAAGGCTTGTGAGGACAATTCATGTCGTATTCTCTTTAATTCTGACACATGTCTCTTTTAGGCCCTTTCGATTGGCAAACTGATGGGCTGGGGTAGTCTTTTAGAAGGACTATTTTTGGACCATTTTTCCCGAAAGTTTTGACTTCTCGCATGTCTCTATGAATAAAAAACCATTGTGTAATATTGCTACCAATGATAAAATTATTCTTTCTCATCGACGCTTGGGTCATAGTGCTTCATTTCCGCATCCTCAATGCAAAATATGTCCTCTTGCCAAGCAGTCACGTGCACCCTTTCCCACAAGTAAATCTCGAGCTACAGATAATTTATCATTAATTCATGTAGACATTTTGGGTCCCTATCACACCTCACATCGTGATGGGTCTCGATTCTTCCTCACAATTGTAGACGATCATTCTCGTGCTACATGGGTTTTTCTTATGCGATCAAAAAGTCAAGCTCTTTCCCACTTAAAGAATTTTTTAACCCTGTCGAAAAATCAGTTTGGGAAATCTGTTCAACGTATTCGAACAGATAATGGGAAAGAATTTTCTAGCCATGATTGTCAATCACTTTTTTCTTCTCATGGAATTCTGCATGAAAGCATGTGCATCTACACACCTCAACAAAATGGGATTGTTGAGCGTAAACATCGTCATCTTTTGGAAGTCGTGTGTGCCCTTAAATTCCAAGCTTCCATTCCTGAGACTTTCTGGGGAGATTGTGTGGTCACGGCAGCTTACCTTATCAATTGCATGCCGACTCGGGTTCTCGATGGACGCACTCCTTTTGAAGTACTATTTGGTAAGAAGCCTGAGCTTAATCACTTGAAAGTTTTTGGTTGCTTATGTTATGCCACTGCCCTGGGTCCTCGTGATAAGATGAGTCCCCGGGCTAGACAATGCATCTTCATGGGATATCCAACTCTTCAGAAGGGATATCGTGTCTATGAGCCGTCGACAGCAAATTTCTCTGTAAGCAGAGATGTTGTTTTCCATGAAGACATTTTCCCTTTTCAAGATGAAGCATCTTCAAATGAGCATTATAGCTCGAATCATCAGACAAGACGTTTTTTATTTGAGGAAGATTTATCTCCTACTTCACAATATATACCGGTCCCATCTCTAGATGCCTCGACTTCTTCTCCAGTGCTCGAGACCACTGCGGATTTCCCATCCATGCAAGATTGTTCAGCTGCAGAATCTCCAGTGTATGTCGGCACAAATTCTAATTCAGAGCAATTATCTCCACAATCTACATCGGAGTCATCATCTTCTCCAACTGATCGTATTCCCCCACGACGTTCAGGACGAATCATTCGTCCCCCTACATGGACAAAGGATTATGTTTGTGCCTCCCTCAACTCATCAGGTACCCCATACCCTGTCTCCTTTTATGTTTTGTTTGATCGACTATCTCCAGAACATAGGTGTTGCATTAGTCGTATTTCCGAGGAAATAGAACCATCATCTTATGCTGAAGCAGTTCGTGATCCACGGTGGCAGAAGGCCATGGAAGCAGAGTTGCATGCTTTAATAGAAAATCATACATGGGATATAGTTCCTAGACCTATTCATCGTAAACCCATTGGCTGCAAGTAGGTATATAAGATCAAATACAAGGCTGATGGATCCATTGAACGGTACAAAGCCCGCTTAGTGGCGAAAGGCTTTACACAATGTGAAGGTTTCGATTATCACGAGACATTTTCTCCAGTTGCGAAAGACGTCACTGTCCGTTCTTTTCTTTCTGTTGCTGCCTTCCGAAATTGGGACCTCCATCAAATGGATGTCCATAATGCCTTCCTTCATGGAGATCTCGATGAAGAAATCTATATGGACCTTCCACCGGGATTACGACAACAGGGGGAGTCTGGAGTGTCGTCTCCGTAAATCCCTTTATTGGCTCAAACAAGCTTCTCGGCAGTGGTATGCAAAGTTCACTACAGCTCTTACAACCATTGGCTTCAAGCAATCAAAGCACGACTATGCTATTTTCACTTGGACAAAAGGTACGTCATCAATTTACCTGATGATATATGTTGATGATATACTTATTATGGGGAATGATAGTTTGGCCATCAAAAATCTCAAAGAATATCTACACTCTACCTTTCGTATTAAGGACTTGGGACCTCCTAAGTATTTTCTTGGTATTGAAATTGCTCGCTCAAATCAGGAATTTCTCTTAGCCAACGGAAATTTGTGTTGGAAATTATATCTCGAAAGGCTTATCGGGGTGTAAACCGAGTTGCCATTCCTATTGATCAGAACATCAAGTTAACTACGGTGACTATGACGCGATCGTCTTCGAGGTTGATGACCCGTTCTCTCAATTCTTGATCATAAGCACTCGCAAGTTACTATTACAGACTCTAACCAGAAATTTGAATGGCCTTGACCTCAGGCTTCTTCTCTTCCACCTTGGGAACAGTGACGGTGAGCACTCCGTTCTCCATCGAAGCCTTGACTTGATCCATCTTCGCATTCTCCGGTAGCCTGAACCTCCTCATGAACTTCCCGCTGCTTCTCTCCACTCGATGCCACTGGTCATTCTTGTCCTCCTTCTCCACCTTCCTCTCTCCACTTATCTGGAGCACCCGATCGTCCTCGATCTCGACCTTCACTTCCTCTTTCTTGAGCCCGGGAAGATCGGCCTCGAACACGTGGGTCTTGGGAGTTTCCCGCCAGTCGATCCTGGTGTTGACAAAGGCGGAATTTTCCCGGAAAGTAGAGGCGGGGAGGGAAGACGAAGGGAAAGGGAAGTCCTTGAAGGAGTCCCAGAAGTCGAGAGAGAAGGGGTCGACGGCGTCGCTGCGTCGGCCACCGAACCAGCTCGGAATGAGCGACATGGTCTCTGAATAAGTCGGTGGACTGAAGCTTGACTTTGGAGGACGCGAGATCGATTTCTGCACGGTTTTGGAGTTCCTTGGTGATTGGCTTTCTTGCTGAATCCTTGTCGGAAGGAGAGGGACGTGGTGCGTATTTACGGGGACAAAAGGAGGTCTTCTCGTACGTTCACGAGATTTCTGGAACGACGAGGGAGGTTTGAGCCTGAGCGAACGTTCTGGTTATGGGCTTCTAGCTCTTTCTCGACGCTGGGCCTTGCTCGTGGTCATGGACATGGACTCATGGGCATAACATGTGTCATATCCAACTACTCGCCTTTTCGTCTCCTTTTTCATGTCCCTTGTACTTCTCTTTCGGTTTCACGATATTACTATGTCAACATGTTTCTCATTTATGGACTCAAGGGTTTCCATTTTGTTGTCGTCGCTTATACACCGACATGTCGCGTAATGTAGGTGTGATACAAAAGTTTTTCTTAAGTTTTAACGTTCCTTGAAATGATCCAGTAAGTCGTATGTTATAAATATATTATTGATTTGTTTCATGATAGTTAAGTTATTGGGGAAAACTGGCTCCTTTAACAGTGACAAGAGTGAAAATGCGTCGAAGATTCAATTCTTCATTTTCATAGTTCATGGTATAGCCTTACTATCCAAAAATTCCGTCTTTAATACACTCGAATTTTTGCCTGCTTAAGTCAAAATGTTGACAGAACTCTGTGTGTCTATTACCTTATGTTGTTCAATACTTGCATGCATGCTATTCACGTGAGCATAATGAATATGAGGCATCAAATCTGAGGCCCCACATGAGGCAAACTTTCATAATATATCATGCAGCAATCTTCAATTTCAATTCTCTCCTTGGCCAAAGGATGGGGAAATTGGTAGAGAATATAGGACTACATAAAATTATAAACTAAACATGATCAGTTTGTTTGAAACATTTAACCTTCCATGCCAGTGGTAAAGACTAAATTGAGTGACTAATTACTTTTGTTTTTTTTAGTGACTCAAGGAACCCCGTATAGCCGATAGCCGACGTCACGCTTAAAAACCCTAACAACTCTTCTGAGATTCGAACTTCTCCTCTTCGTGAGGGGCAGAGAGCCAAAAGCCGGCGACACCACCGCAGGCAGTGGTGAATGAGTAATTACTTTCATCCTTCTAAAAAGCTAAAAAGACTCGCGTGACGCTACTTAAGTTAGTTTTCACCCATTTTAATAGAAAGTCAGTTATCTAGGGCAGATTTAGATAAGTTGACAAAGTTGAGGGGGACAGAGTAAAAAAAAAAAAAATTAGCCCCCTACGCTAGAGGTTGCACAGTAATCTAGACAAGATTAATCCTTAAGACTATGCAGCAGAAGCTAAACTCATATAGTCTGTCCATTTTGCCTGGTATATGGCTAGAAAACAGAGAGCGCTAGACCTCAGCAATACATTCACCACTGTAGGATAACTTCTCGAAGGCATTCTGAGATGAGATGGGGCCGTCTGAGGTGGTTTAGTAACGTTGATTAAAGGCCTTCAGATGCCCTATTCATATGGCACCGCTTGTGGGTTCATTGTGGGGGGATTATGGGATCTAGCCCACAAGCCTTTGTCTTCATTTAAATAATTTAGAAGACATTCATATTTATTTAGTGGCCCACATCCTTCTAACTTTCCTATGTGGCACAAGATAAAACATTATTTTGTTTGTTTCACAAATAAACAACCAATAGAATTGCCTCACAGAAAATTTCCATACAATAAAATCAAGATAGTAAGAATCCAATCATTGGCACTGGCTTGTCAAAACGGGAAAATCATCGGTCTATCCTCGTTCTCAAGCTACTCCTCATAATTTAAAGAAAAGTGAATTTATGGTCCCTCTCGAGCACTTTGCACTCTCCATTTTTCACATTGAATTAAAGTGTAACAGATAAAAAAGAGTTGCCAATCGACAAGAGATTAAGGTTGTTAATATGGGATATTTTTACTGGGCTGGAAGAACATTCATCGGACATAATAGTACGGCATGTTGATCAACCTCGAATGAGGTTGAGCAGATATCGACACAGCCCGTTTACTCGACATGTCATTGAGTGTGCTCATGTCAACTTTATAGAGGTTTGTGTCATAAAAGAAACAATGTCGCTTGTACAAGACTGCTATTATATTTTCTTTCTTTTGCCTGGTCTCTTATCTACCTTGAGGCTAGGTAAGATTGCCGGGTCCTCCCTTGCTTCTGTCTTCCTCTAGTAACTGATTTTTTTCTTCTTAACTCACTAAAACACCATGAGGGCATTCTCAAGCAGTGGACACGATAGTATTTGTCCTGGGTTGATCCTTTCTATGGAATGTTTAGACAAGTTTGATGACATAGTTGATAAGTTAGTTGCAACGAGACAATGCACTTAAGAAAATTTACGCACATTTGAACACACTTTTACACATCTGTACGTCTTTCACATGGTTGTTCTAGTGGTTCGTATCTTAAACAAGTCAAATGTGTCCTATCATTTTATAAGCTTGTCATGTTTAGGTTTGAAAATTGTGACATAATAAATAACCATGTTAAGTTTACTCAAACTTGAAAGGAGAAGTGAATTCGACCCATTCAGATCTGGTCCACTGGTTTGAGAGAAAAAAAGGAGATTGGTTCAACTTAAATTTGCATATGACAAGTCAGCAAATTTCTGTCAGTCCATCAAAGCATCATCTGTTCTGTTCCGTTCTGTTCTTCAATGCCTGAAGACCAAATCTTTGCACTTTCTGCACTACACAAGCTTCATTCCGCGCGGTACTTTAGTAGCAAACAACTCTGTGCTGCTAGAACGATCTCAACAACTCGACTAGCTTGCTCAGATAATGGCAAGAAGATCCACCATCAACTATACTAACATCGCACTTGTGCTTCAAATCCAAGACCCTCTGCCTCATCTCTTCACCTTCCTTTTTCTTCATCAATGTTCTAACAGCTCTTTCTACTGTCCCTCTCTCTATCTCCCCCTCCAGTTCTAATCCAACCTTCCATTCATGACTCAAGTACCTTGCATTCACATTTTGGTCGCCGAAGCATGGTTGACATATGATCGGAACGCCTTCACCTATACTCTCCAAGGTGGAGTTCCATCCACAGTGGCTCCAAAACCCTCCCACCGCGTCATGAGCCAGTACTTTCTTCTGAGGTGCCCATTTCACAATGCAAGCCCTGTCCTTAACACATTCTTTGAATTCTTCATCCATTGACTCGATCCATTCCGAACCTGGTATTGAGCCAGGCCTAATAACCCACAAGAAAGGCTGCTTGCTATTTGCCAGACCCCAAGCCATTTCTGACAATTGGTCTTGGTCCAGATGTGCTATACTTCCTAAACTCACATAAATGACTGAATTATGAGTTTGCTTGTCAAGCCATGGAATGCAACCAGTATCCTCTTGCAGTAAGCTAACAGCTGAAGTAGGAGCGAGTTTGTGCAGAGGACCTATTGGAAAAATCGGAACCTGGTACTGTTGGTGAAGCTGCGCCAGAGGTGACTCTTCTAGGCAGTGAATCGTGTTGAATATAATGGCCGAAGACGATCTGATATTACTTGCCAAGACTAACAACTCCAAGAAATAGTCCAAACTTCCAAAATTGGAGAGTGGTAGGTCTTTGAACCTCAGGGACTGATGCAGAGGCACCAGAGCCTGCAACATGGAATCTAATAGAGCACAACACAAGGCATTTGTTAGTCAGCACAATGACAAGTGAGCTAGAACCCATCGACTTTATCCTTGGCGGTTTGACAACATTCAGGATAATCTGGCTTGGGTGTCAAACTTGGATGATGACAAAGAAACCAGTCTTGAAAAAAGTATAGGCATAGAGGAGACTCGTCGGATCATGGACTATAGGGCCATGATGAAGGTCACACATACAGATTCTAAAACACCAATAAATTTTCGTCGATACATCCATCCCCACAAACAAAATGGAATACAAGCAAGATTCTCTGCGACCATAATATTAATTGAGAAAGAAATGAGTGTAACTTAAATAATAGAAATTCAGCATGTACCTGGGATCGGAATGTGTCCTTGTGCCTTTAACTGGAGAAGAATCGGGCGGACTATGGTGGTAGCAGCACTGCTCGTGTGTAAAGCGATGCTAGGAATCTTCAAATCACGGGCAACAGCTTCCGAGAAGTACATGATTGCATCGTAGATGATGCAGCAAATCTTGTCAACTGGCTCCATAGAGTTTGTGCCCCGAGTTAGGCACTCCCTAAAGCTGGACTCACAATTGACATTAAGCCTCAGCACAAGGCCCATCAGATCGGGGTTTCGAACCTCTTCTTTGGACAAGCCGTCAGGTATGCATAAGAAGGTGAAATCAGGGTGAGCAGAAGAATCTGGACTGTTGAAATGTGTGTGAGCAATTGTGATGGAGAAGCCCTTGGACTTGAGGATTGTCGCCAGCTGAAGCATGGGAGTGAGGTGGCCCTGGAATGGTCCTGGGACCAGGATCAATTTCTTGCCATTTCGCCCTTCACTTTCCATCCTCTCTATCCTTTATTCAATCGAAGATATTCAGATGCTATGCGAAGTTATGCACTTGAAGACGGGCTTTTGCTGATCCAGGCTGGTTTTACTCTCTTTGAAACTCTAATCAGATGAGAAGTAATGGGACGGAGGATGCGAAGACCCAGCAATGAAGGACAAGCAAGCAGGTCACTCCTAACTTGCGCAAGCTAGGCATGTTGTATATTTAGAGAAGCTCGCTCTCTCTCCCTGTGGTCAAGTTTGACACGGCATTTAATGAATATTTAGAGAATCGCTCTCTCTCTCTCTCTCTCTCTCTCTCTCTCCATCTCTGCGGCTTGTGCTTCTTGGCAGCTGTCCTGGTTCACAGCATCTTGATTCAGATAATTTATTTGGATGAGTAATTAAAGGGAATATCACGTCAATCCTCTTCCCTGGCTGGTCCTCGTGAACTAATGAATAAAATAGACACTGCCGGCTAGGAAAATCCCTAATAATTCCTGAAGTGAAGCCAAACAAAAGACAAGGAACAAAATCAAGAAGTAAAGCAAAGATTCCCTTTGGCAACAAATCCCAAAGTTAAACTATGAGAGACTTTGTCTCTGAATAAGTCGATGGAATGAAGCTTGACTTTGCAGGACGAGAGGGATTGATTTCTGCTTGGGTTTTGTCATGCCCCGATCCTTGGGCACACACCCATCCCTCACCTTGGTCAATTAAATAGCAATGTCCCAGAATGCATCGCCGACCCATTCATTTTTAATACGCATGCAGAAGCATAATAAAACCTCCAAACAATAAAACAATGGATAGGAAAATAGGGCTATATTTTTTTAACCTGAAAAACCACAACCACGCTTTTATACAAAGCAAATATCATAGTATATATTACAATACTATTAACAAAGTCAGGTCTATCACACATGAGTTCTCGACTCAAGATTTGCAAAACAGGGTGGGGGTCTCAATCTTCGTCGGGGTCATACTCTGGATCCTCCTCCAACTCCTCTTCAGGTTCTTCTTTAGGATCCTCCTCAGGTTCCTCCTCTGAGTTCTTCTCCGGGTACTCCTCCTCCTTAATGACCACTCCTTCTTCCATACTCCAACTGGACTCCACTGCCGATTGCTCTAGAAAGTCGGGATCATCCCCTAACTTGGGATCCTTCACATCAATCACCGATCCACCTTTAGGATCTGTTGTGCCCTTCCCGAGCGCAACCTCCAAAATATACTAAGGCACATCAGACTCCGACATAGAACCCTTCCTTTGTCCATCATGATAGTGACGATACCATGACCGATACCTATGAGGCACCCCTTCGGGTTCACTCACGTCGACCCAGATGGTGGATTTTATCATTACATACTCCAATCGTTCAAGGTGAGGATGTGTCAGAACATGATAACCTACTTCTGTGACTTCTATACCAAAATGCACGGGAGAAGTGGAAGGTACTGCCATCTATAGACCTAAAATGTTGTCCCACAATGGGGTGAAACTACGTCTCGGCAAGTTCTACCCCCTAAGACCCGATTAGAAAGTCAATACGCCCTAAGGGCTACCTAAGCACAACACGAGTCAGAGGACTAACTTGGCCTTAGTTCCGCCCTACAAATCAATATCATTTACAGGTATCGCAAATCACATCAATTTCCAACATCAGATCAAATCATTAATTAATCGACATAGTCAATTACATGTCATCTCAACCCTTTCTTGGTCAGCTCATCCCATACTATCTATAAAGTCCATTCATATCAGGACTGTTAAATACTAAGCTGATAGATATATAATATAGCTCATTTCTGAGATGATCGGGTATACTGCTCTTTGCTAAGCTACCATATCATCCGTAGGCTGATATAGTATACCGACAATGCTCAGTCTAAGTTGATAAGGTATACTGCTCTTTACTAAGCTGCCATATCGCATGTAGGTTGATATAGTATACCAACATATTCCATCAAAACTAATAAGATATATTGTTCTTTGCTAAGCTGACATATCGTCTGTAGGCTGATACAGTATATTGGTATACCGCTCTCTGCTAAGTTGACATATCGTCTGTGGGCCAATATAGTATATCATCCCATCATACAATCAATTCCGTATTTTTTTTTATCATTCTCCATAAAATAACCGATTGGGTACACGGTCGGTTTTAGCCAAAATATAATAATTTCACTTTCGACCTCCCACTTCCTTTAACAATCCAAAAATAGATTTTTGGCGTTGTAGACCGACGCCCGGTTATTACCAAAATTAATTAATTTATGAATAAAATCCTAAAATCACAGTTAATTCAATTCACCACAATTTAGAGCTCAAATAAATAAATAGACTACACCATAATAACCAGCATAAAATTCCGGTTGTCGACTATCCCAGCCTAATTTCTGGAAATTAATTAATTAATTAATAAATAAATGCAATAAATCCAATTTATGCCCGTAATGCCTAATTGGACACCAAAACGGACCCAAAAAAATTCCGAGGTTCATTTGATAAATACTAGAACCTATTTACTCGCTAATTGCTACAACTAACCACCTAACATGCATCGGTAAATCATTAATTTAATTACTCTAATCTAATCTATCTATCTAATCACATTTAATTAAATCTAATCAACTCCTAAGTATCATTAGTTTACTAAGCGAGGATTAGTGAGTTAAACTCACTTGTTTATCGAATTGTTTGATTCAATTCGAGAAGGACACAATGGGGGACGATTGTCTCCAAAGCGAGCATAGGATTCGAGGCTCATAACCACCTCAAAACGGGCCTAAAAGCTTGTTGGAAACCCACTTCCTCAACCTCTATTTTATGCTGAAACAGAAGGGAAATAAGCTTAGTTTAGGCGGGAATTAATCGAGGAAAGTTGAAATGGCCAAACCGAGCCTTGGCGGGGACTTATGATGGTTAGAGGCGAGCTGGACAGCTCCAACTGAGCTCCACCAGATCCGAAATAGCAGTTGGACTGGAGGAGTAGGTGAGGTGGGGCAGAGACAGGCGCGGCAAGGCGCAACGACGCGCGTAAGGAGGAGCGGCGAACAGCAACAACATGCAATCCCGGCGGCGTGCTGGCTGCTCCAACAATGCTGTTGGCTTGTCTCTCCGGTTGTTGGTGTGCGAAAAATGAAGGAGATGGGGGGGAGAGGAGGCTAGTCAATCGGTCAATGAGGAGGGAGAGAGAGATGGAGACAAGAGGAACCTACCATGGCCAAATCTTCCAACCCTTGGTCCCCTTGACCCTTCCCATCCACCAGCTGCTCCATGGCTCTCAATGAGTCACCAATGCTCCAGTTTGCAATTTTGAAATGGTCTAAAAACCATAGGGAATGGGGAGGGCATACAAATTTCATGGGCTTTGGCTTCAATTGGACACTTAATCTTGCTTTAATCAATCTAATTTAGCCTCAATAAATTCAATTAGCATCTCAACGATCCAATTGGCATTTTTCATCACCAATTGGTCCCACTTGCTTCCCAATTTCGCGATCAAAAACAGTCTTTGCCTTTTTTCTGAACAAAAACGGCCATATGCCGACTTTTTCCCAAAAAGTCTCAAGTTGCAAAAAATCTTCTGAGACTAGTCGACACTCCTAGAATTTATTGTGATATGACAGAACCTTCAATTTCTGAAATCGAATTCAAATTCGCGGTTAATTTTACTTTGGCGCATTTTTAACGTGACATAGGCTAGCAGATAGATTTCAAAACTTTTTAGTGCAAATGACATGTGGTTGATTTCTTCGAGCCATAATGAACTCACTCAGCACATTGACGACTCTCGATTGTCGTGAAAATCTCGAGAATTCAAATATTGATAAAGTGTACCAAGACAATAGAAAAATCAGTCTAGTGCCGGCCGACGAGAATTTTCTAATTTAATGATGTCACCCACGATTAGCCACACATTTCAGTCAAGTCAACCTATCTATGATCTTAAATCGATTTTTAACTGTGTCGTAATGGCTTATAAAGATGAGCACAATCAAATAGCCGATTCATGATCGAATTCTCAAGTCTATTGCATTAATATTCCTTAATGACTTCCCCGGATAGTCTAGTTATTTTGAGAGTGATCAACTCTGAAAACAGCCCTATAGGCGAGTTGATAAAATGCCCGATTTATTCAATAAAAAACAAAATTGAAAATCTGTGATGTCACAGGTTTGGAGTTTCTTGGGAATTTGCTTGCTTTATGGATCCTTGTCAGAAGGAAAGGGACGTGCTGGGTATTTATGGGGAGAAGAGGAGGTCTTCTTGCGCATTCATGAGATTTCCGAAACGAGGTGTAAGACTGAGCGAGCGTTCTGGTTATGGGCTTCTGGCTCTTTCTCGATGCTGCGTAACATGTTCAACCACTTCGCCTTCTCTTACCCTTCCTCATCAATTTGTCTATCAATTATGTTTAAAGATCATTTTAATAATCGAAAATAATTGATTTGCGCATTCATTGTTATTTAAAGATCATTTTAATAATTGAAAATAACCGAAATCATATGTTACTCATGGTTGGCCCCTTTTTAATCGCTTTAGTGTTTAAAAAAAAAAGACACAGCTCCTCTGATGATGACAAAAGCAAGAAAGCGTCGAGAATTCAATCCCGGATTTCATTGTTCATGGTTATGGCCCTCCTATCCAAAAATTCTGTCTTAGGCTTGCCTAGACTGCCTACTCAAGTTAAAATATCGATTCAACATGGGTGTTTGTGACCATATTTGTGCAATAATTACATGCATGCTATTTATGTGAGAATAATGCAGTGAAGCATCAATTCATACTGCGTTAAGTAACCATATATTGTCTAGAATAGCTTCCTTACATCACAATGTGAAGAAGAGAAAGTTATTGTTGAAAAGAAAATAAATGTCTCTGCCACTACCCTTTTCCTATAAAGTGTCTTAAGTTTGGGATCTTATTTTTGTTATCGTTTCTCAACCAAAGAGGGGATTATAGTTCAAATAGTCCATGAACTTTGGTCCAATCACAATATCATCTCTGACCTTTTAGTTTATACAGTGTAGTCCTTAAACTTTGGCTGAACATGCATTGTCGTCCTCGAACTTTTAATCTGTTTAATAATCCCTAAACTACTTATGAACGTTCAATATAGTCTTCCATTTATGTCAATTTGAAATAATCTAAGAGATTAAATAGAACATCTATTAATAGTTCAGAGATCATATTAAACAAATTAAAAGTTGAAGAATGACGTTCCACATTGGACCAAAGTTCAACGGGTACATAGAACAACTTAAAAGTTATGGACGATATTGCACATTAAACTAAAATTCATGAATGATTTATGTCATTTTGACACCAAAAAACAAATAAACGGCAGAGAAAACATAGGACTCCTCGGAATTCTAGATGTTTTAACACTTATTTGAAACATGCAGCGTTCCCATGCCAGTGGTAAAGAGGACGTTGAGTGACTATTTAGTTTTACCTTTCTAAAGAGACTGAAAAGACCCGTGTGAGAACATGTGATTTAGTCTCCACCTATTTAGATAGAAAGTAGGTTTTCTAGATCCTTGAGATTATACAACCAATGGAAATCTCAAATAGTCTGTCCATTTTTCCTGGCGCACGACTTTACAATTGAAAGAAGTGTGGCCACTAGATCTCAGCATAACATATGTCAGCTTACTTAAGGCTGTGAGTTTCAGCCACAAACTAATGGTGCCATAAGTTGTGTACGGCGCTCACTTTGGTGCCAAAAGTTTCCGTCGGATCATTTAAGTGCCAAAAAATTTGAAAAACACTCACTTTAGTGCCAACGCCGACGAAATTGGCCAGAAATCCGACGTTACCTTTTTTTATTAATTTTTGACGCCGACGTGGCTCGTCGGAGAGTTGAGTCAGCATCCAAACACCAAAACGACTCCGTTTGGCATCTTTCCGCCAACTTTAAAACCTTAATCCCCAAATTGAGAGAGAGGGAAGGCTCGTCTTTGTGTCTTCTTCTTCCTCGAAGACCCACAACAGCAACGGTACCAGCACGGCACTAGCAACAGCACCGGCAGCACACCAGCAACGACACCAGCAATGCACCAACAGTAGCAGCCCATTCGACCCATCTTCTTCCTCCTCCTCCTTGGCCCTCGCCTTCAATTTTTCCTGCAACAATCTCAGTCTCTCCTCGCTCAAGCAACTACAATGGTGGCTGAGCAACAGTGGCCGAGTAGCGACGATGGCCGAGTGATAGTGGCCGAGCGACAGTGGGCGAACGACGGGCCGAGCGGCGGAAACCCTAATTTCAATCCCCATGTGAGCTAAACGGCGTCGTTTCCATGAAGCCATCCATGTAGGATGGCAAAATGACGTCGTTTTTTTTAAAGAGGACTGAAAACGACGTCATTTAAAGGCCTATCGATTTCAAAAAAAAAAAAAAAATTTCATTTTGGCCAGAATCTTTTGCCGGTGGCACCAAAATGATCGTTTTCCTTCCTATTTGGCACTTAAGTAATCCGACGGAAACTTTTGGCACCAAAGTGAGCGCCGTACACAACTTATGGCACCATTAGTATATTTATCCATATATATCCTGGGACATTCATATATATACTGGGATAGGTGTTTCCTCCACATGTCTCATGGTGCGACAGCCAATTTTCTGTTGGCCCATCACCCTTCAATGATGTAATCAATTTGTTCACCACTTTCTTATTTCTCTCCAGGCAAGAAAAACAAATTAATTAGAGGATTTCTCTTTATTTTCCTTAACATTTCGCCGACGACCCAGTAGTTGATTCCATCCCAAAACTTGCTCTTATCTCTTCCTTCCAACACGTGAGAATGAAATTAATTAGAAATATTGCCAGAGAAAAAGAAAATTCTCACGTGAGATTAAAAAAAGCCAGACATGAAACGAAACAAAATTTCTGGTGTCCTGGGATAGGTGTTTCCTCCACATGTCTCATGGTGCGACAGCCAATTTTCTGTTGGCCCTCACCCTTTAATGATATAATCAATTTGTTTACCAATTTTTTGTTTTTCTCTCCAGGCAAGAAAAACAAATTAATGAGAGGATTTCTCTTTGTTTTCCTTAACATTTCGCCGACGACCCAGTATTGAATATAAGACCATTCATTTGACGAGTTCATCCAGGAACGAGGCTCTGGTTGTAGTCACATGAGAGACATGGAGGAACGAGGGCAAAGAAGCAATCGTAGATTGGTGCTAGTCCCCTGCCCCTTTCAAGGACACATAACCCCGATGCTCAATTTGGGGTCCCTCCTGCATTCCAAGGGCTTCTCTATTGTAATAGCTCACACTCACTTCAGTCATCCCCATCCATCTAGTTTCCCCAATTTTACCTTTGCTTCTATTCCCGACTGCTTACCGAAGGATGTCCTCTCCTCGGGGGATGCTGCAGCTATTACAGCAAATCTCAACACCAACTGTGAAGGACCTCTCCGTCAAGTATTGTCAGATATGATGGCACAGGATGGAGCAACCGAGAGTAAAATCTCTTGCGTGATTTATGATTCGCTGATGTATTGTGCAGAAGCCACAGCTCATTATGTGAAACTTCCTAGCATGGCTTTGCGCACTAGTAGTATCGGCACACAGCTGATTTTATCTGAATTGCCTCGGCTCCAAAAGGAAGGTTATTTTCCCCCGAAAGGTATGTTCAATCCTCATATAGTAACAAACAATAAACTATCAGATATCAGTATGCGCAATAACTTTCTAGTCACCTCTGTGATGTAGTTTGACAGTAATTTCACTAGAAATCAAGAGTAACAAGCATGCGGCATCAATTGGATGTTAAGAATGCACTTTCTTTGGTGGAACTCCGATAAACTGGAAGGGCTTCTGATTTGATTGTGTTTGTATCACAAAGAAATGCGACAGCAAAATTTAGGGTCTCTTCAAAATTCGAAGAGATTGTTTAGCCAAGCTAAATAGAGAGTGAACTAATCAATGTGGCTCAAATATAATTTGCCCTTGACAGATCGCACCATTAGTCCATGTTGACACATTTTGAGTTCAGCTCGTAATTTTCTTTTTCTTCGACAAAGTAGTACTTTAACATGAAGAAGTTTATGAGCAGGAAGTGATGGAGAGAAAATGAGAGAAAACAGAGATGAAAATGCTTCTTCTGTTATTTCAACTTCACGAAATCTACATCATGAGAGTTTTCCTTTTATATCTACATTGGCTCTTTCTCAAGAATCTGTTTTACAGGTATTGAACAGTTGAAGAAGATACAACTACCTAACTGAAGAGAAACTAACTGATTACCAGAAAAAGAAGAAATAGAGTACAAGAATAGAGTGCTAAACAGAGAGCTCTAGCTCGGGGAGAGAGAGAGAGAGAGAGAGAAAGAAGAAATAGAGTACAAGAATAGAGTGCTAAACAGAGAGCTCTAGCTCGAGGAGAGAGAGAGAGAGAGAGAGAGAGAGAGAGAGAGCTCTTGGCTTTTCAAGCTTTGCAAATTATTCATATGCAACAATACAATCCATAGCATTACCCTTATCTTTATCTTCTTTTCTTTCTCTATTTTTAACAGTGGTTCTTCTTCTTGTACACTTCTCGGCATCATTTATATAATATGCTTCTTCTTCATATGCTTTCCTCCTCCTGTTCTTGATGGCATTATTAGTGGCTGAGCTGCTGCTATTTACTGTAGTCTTAACATCCCCCCGCAAATTGGGCAAGGGTGAACAGCCAATGCCCAATTTGAGACGAAGAGAATAGTGTGTTAGTCTGGATAAGGACTTTGTAAAAATATTAGCAATTTGATTGTTGTTGGGAATATATCTAACACACAAGGATCCAGAGGCAACTTTTTCTCGAACGAAGTGAAAATCAACCTCAATATGTTTTGTTCGAGCATGAAGTATAGGATTAGCTATGAGGGATATTGCAGATTGATTATCACAGAATAGTAAGGTTGGAGAGTGTAGAGGAAGGCTAATATCTCTTAGAACAAAAGTGATCCAAGTAAGATCAACTATTGCCGAAGCAAGTGCTCTATATTCTGCTTCAATGGAAGAACGAGAAACAGTTGTTTGTTTCTTGGCTGCCCATGAGATGAGATTAGAGCCGAGATAAGTACAGAAACCTATGGTAGATCGTCTGGTTTGAACACAACCAGCCCAATCTGCATCAGAAAAACCATATAAATTGAGAGAACTTCGAGAGTAAAGAGAGATGCCAAGGTGAATTGTTCATTTTACATAACGAAGTACTCTCTTCAGTTTAAGGAAGTCACCAACAGTGGGTTGTTGCATTTTCTAACACAAGATATTTGTTGCAAATGCAAGATCAGGGCGAGTGATAGTGAGATATTGTAAGCCACCTACTAAGCTTCTGTAGTCCATGGGATACGGAAGAAGATCAGCATCTGTTTTCAGTATGACTAGTTTAAGAGAAAGAGGTGTGGCAATAGGTTTGCAGTCAGACATATATGCATGAGAGAGTAAGTCAAGAGCATATTTGATTTGACACAAAAATAACTCAATGGATGTTCGTGTAGCTTCAATTCCAAGAAAATAATGGAGGTGGCCAAGGTCTTTCATATGGAATTGAATATTGAGGGAGTGAATAAGTGTCTGCAGCAACTTATCTAGCTACCAGTTAGGAATTATATCGTCAACATATAGCAATAGAAGTAATGTCTCTTGACCTTTATGAAGTATGAACAAAGAAGGATCAGTTGAGCTGCAAAAAAAACCAACTTCAAGCAAAAAATTGCTAAACTTGTCATACCAAGCACGCATAAAGTGATTTTTGAAGGCATACATACTAAGACAAAGCCAGGGGTTGCTCCATAAAGTGATTTTTGAAGACATACATACTAAGAGTGTTTAATTGTGGATGTACAAAGCCTTGAGGGGTTGCTCCATGTGGTTCGGCTTAATCCAAGCCTACGTCCACTCATTTAAGGTGCCATGCAAAAAGGCATGCAAACACTTAGATATCGAGTTGATGTATAGACAAGTGTATAATCGAAGGTGTTTTATCATTGCCATCGGTCCATGATCTCCTTAAATATAATTCGAATAGTAGCATGTTTAATAACCCATTGGACAGCTCTGTATCTAGGACTAAAGGTTTTGATTCCGATCGCCCATACAAACGAAATCTATTCCTTCTTCCAATCAAATCAATCTTGATGAAACCCCTTTATATGGCTACTAGTCGAGCCTTCAATCGATCAAGGCTGCCATCTGATGTAAGTTTAGTCTTGAACACCCATTTATATCCTATAACATTCATGTCATTGGTACGGGGAACTAATAACCAAGTTTGATTTTGATGTAAAGCATCCATTTCCTCTTGCATTGCCTGATGCCACCCTAGATTTGCTAGAGTAGATTTTATTGACTTTGGTTCTGGGGGAACTCAATATTCAGCAAGGCATGCATATCGAGGATTGATTTTGATGATGCCAGATTTAGATCTAGGTTGCATATGATGAGTAGATAGTGTACCTTGTAAGGCTATCTGAATATTAGAAACAACTTGTTCCATATCTGGTTCAGCTGTTGTCTCTGTTGTGGAACCAGGTATTTCTACTTGTTGTGAAATATTCTGAGAAGTAGAAGAAGCTTGATCCATAGGTAATTCAGTTGTAGAAACAAGAACTGCTGGTTCTGTAGAATTAGTAGAGAGTATTTGTTCAGCTGTTTGCTCAGCTGTAGGATCTTGTACATAACTTGTATGATGAGATAATGAAGTGTTTATGTAATCTATACTGGAAGGTTGTAAAAATTTCTCTTCTTCTGTCCATAGCTTATACAAATGTGTGTAAGTTGAATAAGTTGTTGCTAGTTTCTGAGAGAAAGGAAAGAAGGTCTCATCAAAGACCACATGTCAATTGATGTACACACGACCAGTGGTAGGAACAAGGCATCGATATCCCTTATGGTGAGTACTATATCCTAGAAAAACACAGGTAAGGGATCGTGGATCAAGCTTGTGCTATGCATGGTGTCGAAGGCAGGGATAACAAGCACACCCAAAAACTTTGAAATGATCATATCTTGGCTTATGCTGATATAACTTGCTAAAGGGAGACTACATCTTTAACTTTGGAGTGGGAAGAATATTGACAATATAATTGGTGTCACAAATGCATCAACTCAGAATTTTAAGGGGAGTTTTGCATGATACAGCATAGCCAGACCAAGTTCAACTATATGATGATGTTTTCTTTCAGATATTCCATTATGTTCAGGTGTATATGGACAGGAGACATGCTGTTGAATGCCATAGTACTGTAAGTGAGTTCTGAACTTGTGACGATAAACTCTCCTCCACCATCACATTGGAAAATCTTGATCTTACAGTTGAGTTGGTTTTCTACTAGTCTCTGAAACATGAGAAAAATATCATAGAAGTCTGATTTTAGCTTCAATGGATAGATCCAACTGAACCGAGAGAAGTTGTCAACAAAAATGACATAGTACTTGAAATTATGAAAAGAGTTAACTGGAGAAGGTCCCCAGATATCACAATGAATTTGTTCTAGGGGTTTAGTAGCTGTAGAATTCGACAATGAAAAGGTAGAGCAGTACTCTTAGCTAGTTGACAACTTCTACATACAAATTGTGGTTCTATATGGCACTAAATTAGCTTTTGATTCTTCATATGCTTCAGGATATTCTGATTTGTATGAGCTAGACGTTGATGCCAAACATTCTCTCTAGCAATCCTTTGTCTTTGAGTGAAGAAGACCTCTGCAGCATAAGGATCTACTCTGTAAAGTCCTTTAACCTTCCTTCCTGGCATCTTAGTTGTGTTAGTGATGCTGTCCTTTATGTACACCCCAGTTTTGTCAAAGATAAATGAATAAGGATAATCATCTATTAGTTTAGAAACTAAGAGAAGGTTTTTCTTAATTTCTAGAACAATCAACACATCATTTAGAGGTAAGACATCAATAGCAGTATTCAACAATGCATTACCAATGTATTTAACAGGTAAGCATGAACCATTGCCAATCATGACTGTATCAGTACCAGCATTCTTAGAAAAGTTATGAAAAATACCAACATTAGCAGTAATGTGAGCTATTGTTCCAGTATCTGGATACCATTCATTACCATTTGCTTCCTCAATATGTAGTGCTAATAAAGCTATTGGTATCTCCTCAGCTTGGTAGGAATTATCAAATCGATACCAACAGTGTAATGCATCATGACCAGGTCTTTTGCAGATTTGACACTCTAGTCGAGTGTTTTCTGTTGTTTTCTCCACCTGCATATTTTTAGGAAGAGTTAAGTTTGAAGATGGATAGGTCTTGGTATCTGAATACCTTTGTGCTGAGCCATTATATGGTTTAAATCCCTGACCAGAACCAAAAGCAGAGGAGGTATTAAACTGCTTAAGCTGCTAACTTCCCTATTCATAGTTCGAACTATTATTCCTATAACTCATACTTCTTCCAGGATATCCAAAGTTTCTATATATGTTATTGAATGACCTTCCTCTTCCATAATTTCTTCCTCCACGACTATACCCTCTTGAACTTCCAAGGCTATTATTCTGTTGTACAAAATCTTTGTTAAACTCTTCTTTGTGTATAGCTTCAGTCTTCCTCTGGCAATAGTAGGCTAGATTTGGACTGAACTTATTCGATGAATAGTTTTGTAGCCTTGTTTCAAATCTTTCTAAATGTGAGATTATTTCGTCATATTCTGGTTAAGGCTTTAAACAATAAATTGTTGTTTTAAAGCTCTCATACTCAAACCCCAGACCTTCCAAAATACCAAACAGTTTTGTTATTTCATCCTGATTTCCCTATTGCATTCAATTGATCAAATATTGATTTATACTCTCTGAGATATGTTGATAATGTTCTATCACGCTTCTGACAAGCCTGCAGTTTTCCCCTTAACTCAAACTCCTTTACCACAGATTTTTGTGTAAACCGATTGAGCAAAGTCTGCCAAACTTCATATGCAATGTTTAAGCCAATTATCAAACCGAGTATGTTTTCTAAAACAGCACCACTAATCCAAGAGGATAAAAGCTGATTTGTCTTGATCCAATCATTATAGTCAGGATTAGAAACTTCAGTAGTTTGACCTCCTTCTTCGACCTGCAATGTTTTAGCAGGTGGTGGAACTTCTCCATTAACAAACCCAAATAGGTCTTGACTTCTTAAGAACCTATGAAATTGGGCTTGCCACAGAAGGAAATTATCCTTAGCTAATTTGATGGTAACAAAATTCAAGATATTGACATGAATAGGAAATGGATATCTCAAACTTCTTGCTGCCATTCTACTCTTCTAGATCTTCGAACAACTTTAGTTGCAAACACTAACTCTGCTAGTTTTGCAGTATGTTGGTATGAGTATATTTCTGATGATGAAGATTTAGATGTAGATGAGAAATAACTACTCACAGATCTGTTGGAAGATATAAATGTCTCATAGATCAACGAAGCTTTGAACCTGACTTCAATCTGCTGTAGATTCAGCCATATTTATGCAGCATCGAGATGACTTCTTCAGGATGCACGGCTTTGATACCATGAAGAAGTTTATGAGCAGGAAGTGATGGAGAGAAAATGAGAGAAAACAAAGATGAAAATGCTTCTTCTGTTATTTCAACTTCACGAAATCTACATCATGAGAGTTTTCCTTTTATATCTACATTAGCTCTCTCTCAAGAATCTATTTTACAGGTATTGAACAGTTGAAGAAGATACAACTACCTAAGTGAAGAGAAACTAACTGATTACCGGAAAAAGAAGAAACAGAGTACAAGAACAGAGTGCTAAATAGAGAGCTCTAGCTCGAAGAGAGAGAGAGAGAGAGAGAGAGAGCTCTTGGCTTTACAAGCTTCGCAGATTATTCATATGCAACAATACAATCCGTAGCATCACCCTTATCTTTATCTTATTTTCTTTCTTTGTTTTTAACAGTGGTTCTTCTTCCTATACCTTCTCAGCATCATTTATATATTCCGCTTCTTCCTCATATGCTTTTCTCCTCCTGTTCTTGATGGCATTATTAGTGGAAGAAGAATAGCCAAAGTGCCATAACTTAGCACGGAGGGACACTTAAGTGTCACAATTTTAAAATGATACATTTGAGTACCAGTTTTGAAGTTAAATGGGACACTTAAGTGCCACTCCGGCGAAAATCCGGCCAAATGACTGACGTGGTGACTTTCCGGCAAGTTTAGTCCAAAATGGCATCGTTTTGCATGCTGACGTGGCAGAAAAAAAAGCAAAAACGAAGCCGTTTCGTGTCTACATGTAAATAATAATATAAAAATTAATTAAATTAGATTTAAATTAATTAATTTAAAATATTCAAATAATTTTAAAAAAAATTAAGAAAATTTAAATAAAAAAAAGGGGAGGGGGAGGTCGAACGAGGCGGCCGAGGGCCGAGCCCTCGCCGTCGCCGGCCGGGGCCGGCGACCCCGGCCGACCCTCCCCCTCCGTCGCCGGCCCTTCCCGCCGATGGGGGGAGGGGGCGGTGGCGAGGGCTCAGCCCTTTGTCGCCCCGTTCGACCTCCCCCCCCCCCCCAATTTTTTAAATTTTTTTAATGTTTTGAATATTTTTTAAATAAAATTATTTTAAATCTAATTTAATTAATTTTTATATTATTATTTACACGTAGACATGAAACGGCATCGTTTTTGCATTTTCTCCACCACGTCAACGTGCAAAACGACGCCGTTTTGGACCAAACTCGTCGGAAAATGATCACGTCAGCTATTTGCCCGGATTTTCGCCGGAGTGGCACTTAAGTGTCCCATTTTACTCCGATATTGGCACTCAAGTATACCATTTTAAAATTATGGCACTTAAGTGTCCCTCCGTGCCAAGTTATGGCACTCCAAGTGTCACAACCTCCATTATTAGTGGCTGAGCTGCTACTATTTACTGTAATCTTAACATAACAGGGTACCTTTGTGTCCTTGTAAAAAGCACTTGCTGCAAAGAGGAGGTAAGCATACTAGGTCTTCACAGCGACTCGGTTTCCAGAAGACGAAACACTCACTAGATGTTAGCCCAGCTGTCCAAACCACCTATTACCTCTTCGTTTAATCAGAGTCAACAGCATGGAAATGAAGTCAACAGCACCATACATGCTGAAACTGCTTGCGAAAGATCATATTCCGGCCTTAATGCAGAGCAATCTGACTAGGGAGGAAGAAAGAATGTCCACTAAATACAAAATAGGAATAAAAGGACCACCGCTTTTTTATCTTGCTGGAATATTCAAATCTCGGACTAGTTTTTATGTTTTTATTAGACTATGAAATCGTATAAGCAATACATGCCAAGCAGCAGTTTTTATGACTTTACAGATCATTCGTCGAAAGATCCAGTTCCAGGCGCTTATCCCTTGAGATGCAAGGACTTGCCTCTTTTTACAAGCGATCCAGAACCAATGATGCAGGTAATAGCTACGGCACTCGATATAAAGACATCTTCAGCCATTCTTTGGAACACAGTGGACGGCCTGGAGGAACAGTTATCAGGCCAAGTCCAGAAACAATACCATGTGCCATTTTTCTCACTAGGCCCGTTGCACAAAGTTGCTCCAAGCTTACCAACCAGCATATTGGAGGAAGAAACCGATTGCCTGTTGTGGCTTGATAAGCAAGCTAATGATTCAGTCATATATGTGAGCTTAGGAAGCTTGGCTTCGATGGATGAAAGAGAGTTTGCAGAGACAGCTTGGGGGCTGGCAAACAGCGGCCAGCCATTTTTGTGGGTGGTCCGACCTGGCTCAGTCAGAGGCTCAGAGTGGATCGAGCTGTTGCCAGAAGGGTTCGAAGAAGCCATCCAAGAAACAGGCTGTGTCATAAGATGGGCTCCGCAGAAGGATGTTTTAGCACACCGTGCCGTGGGAGGCTTTTGGACCCATTGTGGATGGAACTCGACCTTGGAAAGCATTTCCGAAGGAGTCCCGATGATATGCCAACCGTGCTTCATCGACCAGAATGTGAACGTGAGGTACCTGTGCCACGTTTGGAGGGTGGGATTGGAGTTGGAGGGTGATCTAGACCAGAAAGATATAGAGCAAGCTGTGAGGAGGCTGATGGTTGGTGAGGAAGGGAAAGAGATGAGGCTGAGAAAGGCTGCTTGCTATTTGCCAGACCCCAAGCCATTTCTGACAATTGGTCTTGGTCCAGATGTGCTATGCTTCCTAAACTCACATAAATGACTGAATTTTGAGTTTGCTTGTCAAGCCATGGAATGCAATCAGTATCCTCTTGCATTAAGCTAACAGCCGAGGTAGGAGCGAGTTTGTGCAGAGGGCCTATTGGAAAAATCGGAACCTGGTACTGTTGGTGGAGCTGCGCCAGAGGTGACTCTTCAAGGCAGTGAATCGTGTTGAATATAATGGCCGAAGACAATCTGATATTACTCGCCAAGACTACCAACTCCAAGAAATAGTCCAAACTTCCGAAATTGGAGAGTGGTAGGTCTTTGAACCTCAGGGGCTGATGCAGAGGCACCAGAGCCTGCAACATGGAATCTAATAGAGCACAACACAAGGCATTTGTAAGTCAGCACAACGACAAGTGAGCTAGAACCCATCGACTTTATACTTAGCGGTTTGACAAAACTCAGGATAATCTGGCTTGGGTGTCAAACTTGGATGATGACAAAGAAACCAGTCTTGAAAAAAGTATAGCCATAGAGGAGACTCGTCGGATCATGGACGATAGGACCATGATGAAGGTCACACATACAGATTTTAAAAGTGCAATAAATTTTTGTCGATACATCCATCCCCACAAACAAAATGGAATACGAGCAAGATTCTCCGCGACCATAATATTAATCAAGAAAGAAATGAGTGTAACTTAAATAAGAGAAATTCAGCATGTACCTGGGATCGGAATGTGTCCTTGTGCCTTTAACTGAAGAAGAATCGGGCGGACTATGGTAGTAGCAGCACTGCTCGTGTGTAAAGCAATGCTAGGAATCTTCAAATCACGGGCAACAGCTTCCGAGAAGTACACGATTGCATCGTAGATGATGCAGCAAATCTTGTCAACTGGCTCCATATGGTTTGTGCCCCGAGTTAGGCACTCCCTAAAGCTGGACTCACAATTGACATTAAGCCTCAGCATGATGCCCATCAGATCAGGGTTTCGAACCTCTTCTTCAGACAAGCCGTCAGGTATGCATAAGAAGGTGAAATCGGGGTGAGCAGAAGAATCTGGACTGTTGATGTCACACCCCAAAATCCTACAAGGATGGGGGTAACACGCCGTCCTTCCACATGAAGAATGCGGCCTCAAACCATACCAAAAGTCTACCTCCAAAGGCCCCATCGATAGCACTCTTTGACCTACTAGCTGCTAACCAAAGCTGAAAAGGTTTGGAAATAGAGGGGTGAGCAACCATAAGCTCAATGAGTAGTACGTACCATAAAAGCATATCAAACTTCTACATCAATATTTAAAACTCAAGACATAACTCATTATTGCCAAACAAAAATATGATAAACAAAATGCGTTATAAGTTACCTCAACCTAGCTATATCAAATAGCAAAATTTCTCATTCGTCCATAATAACAAAATTAGCATCACCAATTTTGTTCAATAATTAGGCTCATCCTATCTCATATCAATGGTTCATTTCCCGGTCAATATCCAAACTCAAGGCCCTAGAGGTGCCTCCCACGAAATTGTGTTATCGTGTAGAACTTAGCCCTTGACCACATATAGCGATAGTACAAGGCCCTAGAGGTGGCTCTCACGAAATTACATTATCGTGTAGCACTTAGTCATTTACTATGCATGTCGGTAGTGCAAGACCCTAGAGATGGCTCCCATGTGACTCAAGTCACCATGTAGCACTTAGCCCTTGACTACAAAGCCCTAGAGGTGACTCACACGAAATTTCGTTATCGTGTAACACTTAGTCATTTACTTGTTCACAACACATTTGATTTCTTTAACACAACACATATCATGTTTCAATAATCATCACATAACCACATAAATCAGTTGTACCAAAACAACATGCATAACCCTTCAAGAGAGGTTTGTCGAATCATCCCACAATAACTCAAAAATTACCGAGCACCATATCCATCATTATACAACAAATAGGTCATCACTTCCTTACACGAGTATATGTCGATTAATCCTACCTTAGTACATGAGTTTCATAAAACCAAAGAAGACACTAGTACTACTCACCTGGGGATGCCCCAAAATCAAATAACTCACGTTATTTGATCCTTCGATTTCGCGGTCCGGGCGTTGTAAATAAGCTTGGTGAGTTGCCTACGGCGTGAACACACAAAGCCCCCTCTCTTCTTTCTTCTCTTTCTTCTCTTTCTTCTTCTTCTTCTTCTTCTCTTCTTCTTCTTCTTCTTTCTTTCTTTCTTTCTTTCTTCTTCTTTCCTCTTTTCTTCTGCTGCCCGAACGTGGGCTTTCCTTTTCTTTTTATCTCTTCTCCTTTTTGTTTTCTTTTTTATTTCTTTATTTAAAGTGGGTCCCACCACCTTTTCTTTAACCTAATAAAAAATCCCAAATATTACGGTTGAAAAGTGTGTGAGCAATTGTGATGAAGAAGCCCTTGGACTTGAGGATTGTCGCCAGCTGAAAGCATGGGAGTGAGGTGGCCCTGGAATGGTCCTGGGACCAGGATCAATTTCTTGCCATTTTGCCCATCACTTTCCATCCTCTCTATCCTTTATTCAATCGAAGATATTCAGATGCTATGCGAAGTTATGCACTTGAAGACGGGCTTTTGCTGATCCAGGCTGGTTTTACTCTCTTTGAAACTCTAATCAGATGAGAAGTAATGGGACGGAGGATGCGAAGACCCAGCAATGAAGGACAAGCAAGCAGGTCACTCCTAACGTTCAACTTGCGCCAGCTAGGAATGTAACTGTGGTCAAGTTTGACCCGGCATTTGCTGAATATTTAGAGAAGCTCGCTCTCTCTCCCTATGGTCAAGTTTGACACGGCATTTAATGAATATTCGCTCTCTCTCCCTATGGTCAAGTTTGACACGGCATTTAATGAATATTTAGAGAATCTCTCTCTCTCTCTCTCTCTCTCTGTGGGGCTGTGCTTCTTGGCAGCTGTCCTGGTTCACAGCATCTTGATTCAGATAACTTATTTGGATGAGTAATTAAAGGGAATATCACGTCAATCCTCTTCCCTGGCCGGTCCTCGTGAACTAGTGGATAAAATATACACTGCTGGCTAGGAAAATCCCTAATAATTCCTGAAGTGAAGCCAAACAAAAGACAAGCGAACAAAATCAAGAAGTAAAGCAAAGATTCCCTCTGGCAACAAATCCCGAAGTTAAACTACGAGCGACTTCGTCTCTGAATATGTCGGTGGAATGAAGCTTGACTTTGCAGGACGCGAGGGATTGATTTCTGCTCGGGTTTGGAGTTTCTTGGGAATTTGCTTGCTTTCTGGATCCTTGTCGGAAGGAAAGGGACGTGCTGGGTATTTATGGGCAGAAGAGGAGGTCTTCTCGCGCGTTCATGAGATTTTTCCGAAACGACGTTTAAGACTGAGCGAGCGTTCTGGTTATGGGCTTCTGGCTCTTTCTCGACGCTGCGTAACATGTTCAACCACTTCGCCTTCTCTTACCCTTCCTCATATTTGTCTGTCAATTCTGTTCCTTTTTGCCATCGCGCATTCACATTTAAAGATCATTTTAATAATCGAAAATAATTGATTTGGTTGAGCGCCATCTCATCGTTATGTCGTGTGATATAGGTGTTATACATAATGTTTTTGTTCAACTTCAATGATCCTAGAAATGATCGAAATCATACGTTACTCATGGTTAGCCCCTTTTTAATCACTTAAGCGTTTAAAAAAAAAAAACACGGCACCTCTAATGATGACAAAAGCAAGAAAGCGTCGAGAATTCAATCCCAGATATCGTTGTTCATGGTTATGGCCCTCCTATCCAAAAATTCTGTCTTAGGCTCGCCTAGATTGCCTACTCAAGTTAAAATATCGATTCAACATGTGTATTTGTGACCTTATTTGTGCAATAATTACATGCATGCTCTTTATGTGAGCATAATGCAGTGAAGCATCAATTCATACTACGCCATGTGAGACGACCTAAAATCATATATTATCTGAAGTAGCTTTCTTACATCACAATGTGAAGAAGAGAAAGTTATTGTTGAAAATAAAACAAACGTCTCTGCCACTACCCTTTTCCCATAAAGTGTCTTAAGTTTAGGATCTTATTTTTGTTATCGTTTCTCAACCAAAGAAGGGATTATAGTTCAAATAGTCCATAAACTTTGATCCAATTACAATATCATCTCTAACCTTTTAATTTGCATAGTATAGTCCTTGAACTTAATATGCAATATCGTCCTCAAGCTTTTAATCTATTTAATAATCCCTAAACTACTGATAAACATTCAATATAGTCATTCCGTTTATGTCAATTTGACATAATCTAGGAGATTAAATAGAACATCTATCAATAGTCCACATCATATTTAACAAATTAAAAGTTGAAGAATGACATTCCACATTGGATAAAGTTCAATGGGTACATAGAACAACTTAAAAATTAATGGAAGATATTGCACATTAGACCAAAATTCATGGATGATTTATGTCATTTTCCCACCAAAAAATGAAGAAATGGCAGAGAAAACTTAGGACTCCTCTGAATTTTAGATGTTTTGAACAGTTATTTGAAACATGCAGCCTTCCCAAACCAGTGGTAAAGAGGAGGTTGAGCGACTATTTAGTTTTACCTTTCTAAAGAGACTAAAAAGGCCCGTGTGAGAACACGTGGTTTTTTTTTTTTTTTTTGACGAGAAACAAAGCTGATAATATTAAATAATAGGCGAAGCTAATACAGCATGAGCATCAGTACAAAGTAAATCCAAAAGAGCATAAGGGGGACTAGTTGCCCAGTTGTTGGGAAGAAAATCAAAACGCCGGGCTTTTGCAACCCAGTCAGCAACCCGATTAGAATTCCTACTGCAGTGAGCTAAAGAAAGACCCGATTAGAATACGTGGTTTAGTCTCCACCTATTTTGATAGAAAGTAGGTTTATCTAGATCCTTGAGATTATGCAACCAATGGAAATCTCAAATAGTCTGTCCATTTTGCCAGGTGCATGGCTTTACAATTGAAAGAAGTGTGGCCACTAGATCTCAGCATAACATCTAGAAGGCCTTTAGATGAGATAAGGCCGTCTGAGATCATTAGGTAATGTCGAACAAAGGCCTTTAGGTGCCCTGGCGAGGCGATATGAATGAAGATGGGATGTATTAGTTAAAAGAAGTAGGGGAAATCCCAGAAAGACGTGGAAGAGCTCATAGAAAATCTAGAAAAAGATCAAGCACAGCAGCATGATAGAATTCCTACTGCCCCTACTTAGTGGGACGAGGCTCGGTTGCTCCTGTTGTCGTTGTAGAGATAACATCCTGAGGAGGAACATTCATTCTTAAGTCAATCCCAATGAGACTGCTCGTGTCATTCGACGACAGGAAGAAGCAGGAGCACTATTGGTCTTTATGAAGCTTTCAGATAAGAAATCTGATTTCATATCTCAGTCTGTCAGGCCTTCGGATGCTAGTTCGCTTTGAACTTTCTACTTAAAAAACATCGGCACTTCTCATATTGCCAAAAAGAACATGAGAACCCCCCAGATCAGTTTGACTTTTGCAGCAGCTGAATTTTGAAGCTGTATATTTTTTTGATACACTTGATTTTGTCTCAAGAAATAGAAAGGTGTCTGAAAGGATGCAGACTTCGAAGCTCTTTTGCTTCTGAGTCCTGCTGTCTCTAGCTGTCTTTGTCTAAGACAAGCTCTGTCAGCTTACTTAAGGCTGTGAGTTTCAGTTACAAAGCATTCATATATACCAGGTACTGCTTCCGTATGGTGACTTTTTCAAGAAGGTTACAAGCACCAGTGTTCAAAACAAGTTATAACCACCCCATTTCTCATATATAAGGAGCTTCTGGTGATTTCAGTAGCAGTGGACTTCAATGTCATCGTATGGGGGGAGTCGCCTCAGTCAGCAAAATAATTTGAATCCGCAAAGAGATAAGAGCAAGTTTTGGGATGGAATCGAATTAACTAGAAATCTTGCGGGAGAAAAAGAATATTCCCACGTGAGATTAAACAAAGCCAGACATGAAAGGAAACCAAATTTCTGGTGTCCTGGGGTAGGTGTTTTCTCCACATGTCTCATGGTGCGACAGCCAATTTGTTTACCACTTCTTTATTTTTCTCTCCTGGCAAGAAAAACAAATTAATGAGAGGATTTCTCTTTGTTTTCCTTAACATTTCACCAACGACCCAGTATTGAATATAAGACCATTCATTTGACGAGTTCATCCAGGAACGAGGCTCTGGTTGTAGTCACATGAGAGACATGGAGGAACGAGGGCAGAGAAGCAATCGTAGATTGGTGCTAGTCCCCTGCCCTCCTCAAGGACACATAACCCCGATGCTCAATTTGGGATCCCTCCTGCATTCCAAGGGCTTCTCTATTGTAATAGCTCACACTCACTTCAGTCATCCCCATCCATCTGGTTTCCCCAATTTTACCTTTGCTTCTATTCCCGACTGCTTACCAAAGGATGTCCTCTCCTCGGGGGATGCTGCAGCTATTACAGCAAATCTCAACACCAACTGTGAAGGACCTCTCCGCCAAGTATTGTCAGATATGATGGCACAGGATGGAGCAACCGAGAGTAAAATCTCTTGCGTCATTTATGATTCGCTGATGTATTGTGCAGAAGCCGCAGCTCATTATGTGAAACTTCCTAGCATGGCTTTGCGCACTAGTAGTATCGGCACACAGCTGATTTTCTCTGAATTGCCTCGGCTCCAAAAGGAAGGTTATTTTCCCCCAAAAGGTATGTTCAATCCTCATATAGTAACATACAATAAACTATCAGATATCAGTATGCGCAATAACCTTCTAGTCACCTCTGTGATGTAGTTTGACAGTAATTTCACTAGAAATCAAGAGTAACAAGCATGCGGCATCAATTGGATGTTAAGAATGCACTTTCTTTGGTGGAACTCCAATAAACTGGAAGGGCTTCTGATTTGATTGTGTTTGTATCACAAAGAAATGCAACAGCAAAATTTAGGGTCTCTTCAAAATTCGAAGGGATTGTTTAGCCAAGCTAAATAGAGAGTGAACTAATCAATGTGGCTCAAATATAATTTGCCCTTGACAGATCGCACCATTAGTCCATGTTGACACATTTTGAGTTTGGCTCGTAATTTTCTTTTTCTTCAACAAAGTAGTACTTTAACAGGGTACCTTTGTGTCTTCGTAAAAAGCACTTGCTGCAAAGAGGAGGTAAGCATACTAGGTCTTCACAGCAACTCGGTTTCCAGAAGACGAAACACTCACTAGATGTTAGCCCAGCTGTCCAAACCACCTATTACCTCTTCGTTTAATCAGAGTAGACAGCATGGAAATGAAGTCAACAGCACCACACATGCTGAAACTGCTTGTGAAAGATCATATTCTGGCCTTAATGCAGAGCAATCTGACTAGGGAGGAAGAAAGAATGTCCACTAAATACAAAATAGGAATAAAAGGACCACCGCTTTTTTATCTTGCTGGAATATTCAAATCTCGGACTAGTTTTTATGTTTTTATCAGACTATGAAATCTTATAAGCAATACATGCCAAGCAGCAGTTTTTATGACTTTACAGATCGTTCGTCGAAAGATCCAGTTCCAGGCGCTTATCCCTTGAGATGCAAGGACTTGCCTCTTTTTACAAGCGATCCAGAACCAATGATGCAGGTAATAGCTACGGCACTCGATATAAAGACATCTTCAGCCATTCTTTGGAACACAGTGGGCTGCCTGGAGGAACAGTTATCAGATCAAGTCCAGAAACAATACCATGTGCCATTTTTCTCACTAGGCCCATTGCACAAAGTTGCTCCAAGTTTACCAACCAGCATATTGGAGGAAGAAACCGATTGCCTGTTGTGGCTTGATAAGCAAGCTAATGATTCAGTCATATATGTGAGCTTAGGAAGCTTGGCTTCGATGGATGAAAGAGATTTTGCAGAGACAGCTTGGGGGCTGGCAAACAGCGGCCAGCCATTTTTGTGGGTAGTCCGACCTGGCTCAGTCAGAGGCTCAGAGTGGATCGAGCTGTTGCCAGAAGGGTTCGAAGAAGCCATCCAAGAAACAGGCTGTGTCATAAGATGGGCTCCGCAGAAGGATGTTTTAGCACACCGTGCCGTGGGAGGCTTTTGGACCCATTGTGGATGGAACTCGACCTTGGAAAGCATTTCCGAAGGAGTCCCGATGATATGCCAACCGTGCTTCATCGACCAGAATGTGAACGCGAGGTACCTGTGCCACGTTTGGAGGGTGGGATTGGAGTTGGAGGGTGATCTAGACCAGAAAGAGATAGAGCAAGCTGTGAGGAGGCTGATGGTTGGTGAGGAAGGGAAAGAGATGAGGCTGAGAGCTGCGGCTCTCAAAGACCAAATCAAGTTGAGCATCAGAAAAGGTGGTTCTTCACACACCGCAATAGAGGAACTAGTGAATTTGATCATTTCTCTCTGATCTGATGATGATCACTAGAAATAAAAGGCTAATCGAGATATTTTATCCTGTTATTTGACAAATGTGATCGAATGCAGCAGAAGGAACCTAACCCTGCACCTTGGGCTGAGCTCAAAAGGAGTAACATGGTTTCTACCCTGTTGTAATCCCAAAGTTATCAGCTTCTCTATATTCCAGGTACCTCCAAACCCAATTGAAAAAACAATGCCAATGTGCAAAGTGTGGCACTTGCACTTCTGATGGATCCTTCCCAGAATTTGAATTAATCCGACAAGACCGAAACTAATTAAACTCCCCATCCGCCGAAGCAGTATGCGAAACAAAATAAGCGGCATCCCACGAACAAAACATAATCAAAAGACTGTCGAGGAACCAAGATAACATCAAACAGAAGTTAGGAATGACAACCTCGAATTTCATTACAATTGAAGAGTCGTAGTAGGAAAATATATCTAGCCATATCAGACACCAGGGGACCGAGCCTCCCAACTCAGGACACACGAAACCCTCATAGAACACAGCATACACACAGACGCTCCTCTATGTAGAATCGTCACTCTCAACCAGAAATCTCGATGGCCTTGACCTCAGGCTTCTTCTCCTCCACCTTGGGAACACTGACGGTGAGCACCCCGTTCTCCATCGAGGCCTTCACCTGATCCATCCTCGCGTTCTCCGGCAGCCTGAACCTCCTCATGAACTTCCCGCTGCTTCTCTCCACCCGGTGCCACGTGTCGTTCTTGTCCTCCTTCTCCACGTTCCTCTCGCCGCTTATCTGGAGCACTCGATCGTCCTCAATCTCCACCTTGACTTCTTCCTTCTTGAGCCCGGGGAGATCCGCCTTGAACACGTGGGCTTCCGGGGTCTCCTTCCAGTCGATTCTCGTGTTCACGAAAGCAGTGTTCTCCCGGAACGTCGGGGGGAAATTAGAGGCGGAGAGGGCTGAGGAAGGGAAAGGGAAGTCCATGAAGGGATCCCAGAGGTCGAGGGAGAAAGGGTCCGAGACGTTGCTGCGACGGCCGCCGAACCAGCTTGGGATGAGCGACATGGTTGTGGAATTACCAGCGAATAATTAAGAAGTGTTTGACAGAATGCTTGGACTAGGACAGGAATTGCAATCGTCAGGCGATGTGGTCTGGAAGAGGATGCGTTCGGTTACTAAATAGGGAACGGAGGAACATTCTAGTACATTCGCGGTGCTTTCGAGGTTCGACGGACGAACGTTCGAGTGAAAAGGCGAATCCGGTCGGTCCATCTGGAAACCTCGGACTGGGCCTCGTCAGGATCTTTTCGGTAAGAAAACAAAGAAAACTCAAACTCGCCTCGCGGGACGATAAAACGAACTCTGTTTCTATTATTGATTAAATAAAATTTTGTCCAACCAATTAAATTAAATTGGATCCCAAATCATGAATACGACTCATGTTTATTTCCCACTAATCAAAAGATACGGTTTGAGGAGCTCCTCCCGTAACAAAAATATAGTCATTCTCACTAGGAAGATACTAGGCCAATGATGACATTATAGTAACGGGGTTTTTAGGGTGATTTCGGAACAGTTTTGAGAGTCCCCAACAGTCTTGAGACGCAAAGTCCCATTATTTGCTTTGAGCAAATAAGGTTTGGTTTAAGTGACTTTTGGGATGTTTTTGCAGGGCGCTGAATCAAACAATTACTTAACCCCTACTGTGGGATGTCATTCTCTATTTTATGGTAGTTTCGATGGCTTTTTCCTCTCCTAATTATCCTTTTACTTATGGAAAGAGTTTGATAACGATTATATTGTAGTTATCAAATTTAAATCAAACCTCATTTCCCACTGCATTATCCGCAATTCCATTTTTATCGATTATTTGAATCAATTATCATTACTTCTTCCCATCCCATACACATGGAGAAGATGTTTTATGTGACGGTCATGTCATTATTGGTTAGGTGACGTGGTAATGACACGTGGTAGAATAAGTCAATCAAAAATGAAAGCATGACATCTTTTACGTCAATTAGGATGGTATTCATAATACATGAATAAAGATAATAAATTGTTTTCACTATGTCATCACGGCCACAGTAGCAATGACATCTCGAAGGCATTTTGAGATAAGAGAATGCATCTTAGATGAAATGATAATGTTGAATTAAAGCCTTCAAATGCCCCACTGAAAACGATGTGTGAATAAAGATTGGCTACATTCATTTTATTTTATTTTTTTTATAAATCTTATCTCACATTTTTACCCAACTTCTTCGCAAAATACAAAAGTCGAACTCCACATTTTTATCTCACAAATGTCTCCACCCCGCTCAATTCCCTTACCATTGGGCCGCATGCCCAAGGGGTAAGGGAAGCCCCCAAAAAGATGCGAAAGGAAATGACAATGAAAGATATGGCCAACTCAACTTAGTGGGATAAGTAGGGTAATATTCATATTTGAAAGAGAATCGACAAAGGATCAAGTGCAAAGCGATAATAGGATTCGTGACCGACCTCACTTAGTAGAATAAGACTCCATTGTTTTTGTTGTTGATGCAGGGACAACATTTCGAGGGTGAATGTTCTTTATTAAGTCAACCATGACAGACCACTCGCATCATTTGACAAAACAAAAAAGCGGTAACATTTATGGACACCCAGACCCTAGAGTGTCAAAAATTGGCACAAAGGGACACTTAAGTGCCAAAAGTTACGAAAATGACAGTTAAGTGCTAAAATCAAAGTAAAATGGATCACTTAAGTGTCAATCCAGTCAAAATCCGACCAAAATACTTGACGTGGCAATTTTCTAGTGAAGTAAGTGCAAAACCGCGTCATTTTGATGTTGACATGATAAAAAAATTAATGTAAAAGTTAATTAAATGAAATTTAAAACTAAATTTATTTAAAATAGTTTTAAAAAATACAAAATTAAAAAAAAAAAAAAAAAAAAAGGTGGCTGAGGGAGCCCGCCGAGGCTGAGTGTATGTTTTATAAATTTAGCCAGTATGTGATTCTGCTCCAGTGGACAATTGGTGATTTTCTTGATGCCATTAGAAATCACTTCATTTCGGATCAAGGAGTCGATGCCTTCGGCAGAATATATAAAATCTGCAAAGAGATAAGACCAAGTTTTGGGACGGAATTCAACTTAACTAGAAGCCCTGGGTGAAGGAATGTAGCTGGGACAGGAGAAATATTCTCTGCTGGCTTTAACATAAGATTGAGCGAAGCCAGACATGAAATGAAACAAAATTTCAGGTATCATCATGTAGTTTTGCTCCCTCCACATGTCCGTAGTAACAAAGCCGCTCTCCTGTAATCCTGTCACCCTTCAATAATGTAATCGATTTGTTTGCCACTTTTTAGGTTACCGTCCAGGCATCATGTCATTGATGCAGTACTGAATATAGGACTTTTCAAATGATCAATTGATCCAGGACCGACACTCTGGTTGTGGTCAGATGAGAGAAATGGAGGAACAAGGACAGAGATGCAATCATAGCTTGGTGCTAGTCTCGGTATCCCTTTCAAGGACACATAACCCCGATACTCGATGGGGGTCAGTCCTGCATTCCAAGGGCTCCTCCACTGGAATGGCACGCACTCAATTCGATCATCCCGATCCGTCCGGTTTCCCCCAAATTTATCTTCCTGTCAATTCCCTACTGCTTACCGAAGGAAGTCCTTTCCTCTGGGATCCCATAGCTCTTGTAGCAAATCTCAACACTTGTGAAGAAACTCTCCAACAATAATTGTCAGATAGGATGGCAAAGGAAGGAGCGACCAAGAATAAATTCCCTTGCACGATATATGATTCCTTGATGTACTTTGCAGGAGCCGCAGCTCATCAAATGAAACTTCCCAGCATGGCTTTGCACACTACCAGTATCGACACTCTGCTGGTTTTCTCTGAGTATCCTCCGCTCCAAAAGAGAGATCACTTTCCCTTGGAAAGGGATCTTCAATCTGAGTAATATTGTAACATCCCGGGTCCCACTGTGTGATATTGTCCGCTTTGGACACTGAGTCCTCACGGTTTTAAAACGCGTCACACAATTAAAGGGACCTAAGCCTTATAAACAAGGCCCAGGACTCCCCCCCTAAGCAATGTGGGACAAGAGGGAGAGGATCCTTCCTTGCGCACGTCCGGGGGACCGAGGCGCGGACGCACCGCCATCCCTCCTCCCCGCGCACCGCCGCTCGGGCCGTCACACTCTCCCCCCCTTAACAGAACAGCGTCCTCGCTGTGGCCCCACACGCTATCGGGAGTCGGCTCTGATACCATTGTAACATCCCGGGTCCCACTGTGTGATATTGTCCGCTTTGGACACTGAGTCCTCACGGTTTTAAAACGCGTCACACAATTAAAGGGACCTAAGCCTTATAAACAAGGCCCAGGACTCCCCCTAAGCAATGTGGGACAAGAGGGAGAGGATCCCTTCCTTGCGCACGTCCGGGGACCGAGGCGCGGACGCACCGCCATCCCTCCTCCCCGCGCACCGCCGCTCGGGCCGTCACACATGTAATATATGAGCTCTTTAATAAAATAAAAGGAAAAGAAGAGTTTGAAAAGTCAAAAAAAGGGGGAGGCTGAAGAGAACCGTGGAAGCTTCGGCTGAGTATAAAAAAGAGAAAAGAGGGAGAGAAAGAAGAGAATATCGGCGAAGCAGGGGAAACGCAAAACAGGGGAGAAGAGAGAAAGAAGAGAAAGGAAAAAGGGGAAAAGGGGAAAAGGGAAAATTTTGGCGCGCACGTGACCCGGACGCCTCATCAAGCCGACTCAAGTGTGTTTTGCAAGGCCGGTAAGAAATTGAAGCTTTTAATCACTTGCTTGAAACAATTGCCGCAATTAGGGCTCGGAATTCGGATTTCATGGATAATTGTGTGGCGAAGCCCAATTTTTGAGTCGTTAAGCTGTAAATTTTTTTAGAAATGGTACTTTGGGATGTTGTGAAGCTATAGCATCTTTCGGATCGTGATTTGAGCTTGCGGTTTGTTCGGAACGGAATTTTTAAGTTGGAGACGCGTTTCACACAAGGGGAATCCTGTGATGAGAACAAAGCCTTGAGGGGCCGTGGCTGGGACTGACCCGGGCGGTGACCAAAGAGGACAATATCTTGCTGGGGAAGGCGGGGAGTCCTGTCCTCAGGAGACGCGTTTTAAAGCCGTGAGGACTCAGTGTCCAAAGCGGACAATATCACACAAGTGGGACCCGGGATGTTACAATTGGTATCAGAGCTGACTCCCGACCGCGTGTGGGCCACAGCGGGACGCTGTGCTCCCAAGGGGGGGAGAGTGTGACGACCCAAGCGGCGGTGCGCGGGGAGGAGGGATGGCGGTGCGTCCGCGCCTCCGGTCCTCGGACGTGCGCAAGGGAAGGGGAAGGGACTCCTCTCCCTCTTGTCCCACATCGCTTAGGGAGGGTTCTTGGGAGCCTTTATAAGGCTTGGGTTCCCTTAAACTTGTGCGACGCGTTTTAAAGCCGTGAGGACTCGTGTCCAAAGCGGACAATATCACACAAGTGGGACCCGGGATGTTACGGGATCGAGTGTGAAGGCGTCGATGGAGAACGGGGTGCTCACCGTCACTGTTCCCAAGGTGGAGGATAAGAAGCCTGAGGTCAAGGCCATCGAGATCTCCGGTTGAGAGTCGGTGAATCTATGGTCCTCGTTGCGATTTGTGTCTATATATAGAGCAAGTACGCTGTGTTATGTGTGGGTTAGGAGGCTCGGTCCCATGGTGTCTGATATAGCGATATGTTGTCCGAAAATGACTCTTTACTTTTAATGAAATTCGAAGTTACTATTTCCTAACTTCTGTTTGAGGTGATATTGGTTGCTTGAAAGTTTTTTGATTGTGTTGCGTTCGTGGGACGCTGCTTATTTTGATTTGCATACTGCTTCTGGGAGTTCAATTAGTTTCATTATTTTTGGATGATTAATTCAATTTCTGTGAAGGATCCCTCCAAAGTGGAAGGGACGTACTTTGCACGTTGTGATCATTTTTTCAGTTGGGTTTGGAGGTACCTGCAATATGGAGAAGCGGATAAGTTTGGGATGAAAACAAGCTAGAAACCACATTACTCCTTTTGAGCTCAGTGCAAGGTTTGGGGTTCCTTCTGCTGCATTGTATCAAATTTGTCAGGTAACAGGATAAAATATTTCATGTGGCCTTCAATTTCTGTTCCATCATCATCAGATCAGAGAGAAATGATCAAATTCACTGGTTCCTATATTGCTGCGTGCGAAGAACAGCCCTTTCTGATGCTCATGTTGATTTGGTCTTTGAAAGCTGTGGCTCTCAGCCTCATCTCTGTCCCTTCCTCGCCAACCGTCAGCCTCCTCACAGGTTGCTCCATCTCTTTCTGGTCTACACCACGCTCTTAACTCGAATCCCACCATCCAAACGTGGTGCGAGTACCTTACCTTAGCATTCCGGTCCCTGAAGTGCGGTGGGCATATCATTGGGACTCCTTTGAAAATGATTTCCAAGGTCGAATTCCATCTGCTGTGGGTCCAAAAGCCTCCCGTGGCATGGTGTGCTAAAACTTCCTCCTGCAGAACCCATCTCACTACACGGCCAATTTCTCTGATGGCTTCTTTGAACCCTTCCAGTAATAGTTTCGATCCACTCTGAGCCTCTGTCTGAGCCAGGCCCAGCCACAAGAATGCTGCTGTTCGTCAGCCCCCCAGCCATTTTGGCAGACTTTCCCCCGATCCATTGAAGCCAAGCTTCCTAAGCTCACATATATGACTGAATTATTAGCTTGCTTATCAAGCCTGAACAGGCCACCGGTTTCTTCCTCCATTATGCTGGTGGGTGAAGCCGGAGCAACTTTGTGCAGCGAGCCTAGCAACAAAATGGCGCTCATTATTGTTTCTGTAGTTGGTCCAATAACTGTTTCTCAAGGCAGTAGACTGTTTTCCAAGAAATGCCTGGAGATGCCTTGATATCGATCGCCATTAGCTGCTAACTTCATCATGGTTCTAAGGGCGCGCATGACAAAATTTCTGTTTCTCGATTTCTCTATTTCTCTGTTCCCCGGAACAGGTTTGGAACAGAAATCTGTTTGGTAACGCAATTTGATTTCTCTATTTCTGAAACAGATTTTTATTCCAGAAATAGAGAAATTGAAGAAATCAGAAGCTAAAATTTTTAACTTCTCGTTTCTGAAATAGAAATCAAAAACTGAAATCAAATCATATAAAAGAACCTTGTGCTTTCTTGCTAATTTAATTCACTCATAACCACAACTTCACAAATTATTGCTAATTCTTTTCTTATTTTGCTTATATTTTTTTTTTTTGCTTTTTTTTTTTCAATTTTTTTGATAACTTCCTCTATCGAATGGATCCCCAATTTTCAAAAATGACCAAAGTTCTTAAATGCTTAATTAAAAATAATGGGGCTCTTTCCTCCTAGAAGAGGCACGCGCATGGCCGTTGAAGAAAAAGTTCTTACGTAATAGATGAATAAAAAACGTGCTTAGAAGTTTAACCTTATTTTTTTAACGGATTCAAAATTCTTGCAAAATCAAAATAATTAGATTGTTACACAATCTTGAATTTTAATTCGAAGGCAAGAGATTCAAGAGAATCTCTCTCTTTGATATGCAAGGGTCATTAAAGGTTCATTGAGCAACAATAAAGAAATTAGAGATGAGCAATTGAACTGATTCAATTCGAGAATCAAAATAAACTGACCTTCCCCCGATTGATTCCTAACCATAAACGTTACTTTAAGGTAGAATTATTATATATTCCTTTACACCATTAATTTTATTTTGTTGATAATCTTGTATAATACTAGTTTTTGATCAAATGACAAGGATGTATAGGTGCCATTGATGGCACTCATATTCATGCTTCCGCGGTACTTGTCTAAACCTACGTAGGATGAGCTTGCAAACGATACATTGACCAAGGAGGGAAACCAACTAAATACGCTTATGAAAACAATTGCTAATAAAATGGCAAGGGATAATAATATGCCGGAAATTCCATGAAATTGTATTTTCAACTTTTGTAATGTATTAGTATTATTTCGACTATTATTTTATATTTGAGGATTTCTTATGTTATTATCTAATCAATTTCTATTTCTAGAAATAGAAATTTTGTTCTATTATCAAACGGATTTCTGTTTCAGAAATAGAAATTTTTCTGATTCGTTATCAAACGGGTTTCTTTGCTCAGAAACTTGTTTGGGGAATAGAAATTAAGAAATTGATTTCTGGTCAGAAATCAATTTCTCTTTCAGAAATTTTGTCATGCGCAACCTAAATAGCCAGGTAAGAGAGGCAAGTCCTTGCATCTCGTGGGATAGGCGCCTGGAGCATTATCAATCAACATTGGATCTACTGAGTCAAGGTCTTGCAGCTTAGCATGTATTGGTTTTATGACATCATAGTCCGACAAAAAACATAAAAACTAAACCAACATTAGAATATTCCAGCAAGTCAAAAGAGAGATACTCCTTTTATTCCAATTTTATACACTGTAGACTACTTTCTTCCTAGTTGGATTGCTCGACATGAATATGAGATGATCTTATATGCTATGATGGCCCAGGTTGGGGAGGAGGGATGGCGATGCGTTCGGGCCTCGGTTCTCGGACGTGCACAGAAAGGGGGCACATCTCTTGTCCCACATCGCCTAGGGAGAGAGTCCTGGGCTAGCTTATAAAGCTTGGGTCCTCTAACTGTACATACGCGTTTTCTTGGGGTATTATGAGCTGCTCTGAGAGGAATAAAACCATGAGGACTTAGTGTCCAAAATGGGTTTTTTAAAACACTCGACAGTTATCACTGTTTTCCTTCTGGAAATTGAGTCACCCTAAAGACCTAGTATGCTCATTTTTTCTTTGCAGCAAGAGCATTTTACTGAAAAAAAAAAAAGTTATGCTTAATGAGTAGCAGAAGAAGAAAATTACAAGCCAAACTCAAAATATGTCAACATGGACTAAGGACGCGAGCTTTTGAGATCATTCATGTTTGAGCCACATTGATTGGTTGACTCTCTCTTTAGCTTGGCCAAACAGTTTCTTCAAATCTTGAAGAGACTCGCAGTGCTTTGGGATAGCAAACATAATCAAATCAGGAGCCTTTCCAGCTTAGCATGGTACAACCAAAGAAAGAACATTCCTATCATCCAACCAATACCGTGTGCGTATATATTGGGTTATATTTGTGACGACCCAAGCGGCGGTGCGCGGGGAGGAGGGATGGCGGTGCGTCCGCGCCTCCGGTCCTCGGACGTGCGCAAGGGAAGGGGAAGGGACTCCTCTCCCTCTTGTCCCACATCGCTTAGGGAGGGGTTCTTGGGAGCCTTTATAAGGCTTGGGTTCCCTTAAACTTGTGCGACGCGTTTTAAAGCCGTGAGGACTCAGTGTCCAAAGCGGACAATATCACACAAGTGGGACCCGGGATGTTACAATTGGTATCAGAGCCTAGGTTTTGATTTGTTTGGGTAGATGTGGGACGATGTGAGATTGTGTGATAGATTTTTTTTTTTTTTAACGCGTTAGCCTTTTAGATATTAAGTTGTAGCTCCGTTTTTGAATTCAGGTGATCATGCGTGACTCGAGACACTTGCTTCGGGCTTCGTAGAAATAGTAAAGGCAAGCAAGTTGTAGCCCCGATGCTAGAGACACGCCTCAAGCTTCTCGAGGTGCGTCTCTAAGGAGGAGACGGAGGATCGGCGTGATGAAAGTCCTAACTCGGATGAAGTCGGGGAAGTTAACCAACGGTCGTTTCCCGAGTGACTTTGAGCAAGCCATGATTCATTGGTATCGTCAAGCAAAGGAATTGAGTGGAGATGGAGCAACCGGCTCATACACCTTTGCGCAATTCGTAAGGCGAAACCACCCACTTATGATGGGAAAGCTGATCCTTTTGCGGAAAGCAAAGGACTAGAAAGATTGAAGGGATCTTTGAAGCTGAAAGTGTTCCTGAAGATAAGAAAGTTATTTTTGCTTCTCGATACTTAGAAGGCGAGGCAGAGCATTGGTGGGAGGGAATGAAGCCAGCTCTCGGAGATAGGGGTGGTGCTATAGCTTGGGAGGACTTTAAGCAAGCTTTCAATGCCCAATTCTTCCCGGTGTCATTTCGCACAAAAATGAAGAGTGATTTTATACACATATCTCAAGGCAACTCCACGGTTTTGGAGTATGCAGCCCGCTTTAATCGATGAGTAGATTTGCTGAGCAATATGTGTCTAATGAGCAAGATAAAGCTGATCACTTTCGTAGGGGGCTCCATGAAATTGGTTCGGCACTCACACCTCTAGCATTGACATCTTATAAAGACGTGCTGGAACGAGCGATCAGAGTGGAACAAAAGATTCTAGAGCGAGATGTGCAAGGCGTACCTCAGCATAAGAAGTTGAGATTCACTGACTATCAGGATAGTGGCGCTGTGGCAGCGGAAAGAGGAAAGCTTTTAATCAGCCAGGAAAGCCCGAATTCAGAATAATCCAGGCCCTTGTACTACATGTGGGAAACGACATAGCGGTCCTTGTTACCGCAAGAGAGGAGCATGTTTCACTTGTGGAAAAATGGGACATATGGCACGTGATTGTCCAACACGGAAGAATGCCCCTGGAGATAGTAGAGTATGTTTTGTATGTGGACAACCTGGACATCGAGCCTATAATTGTTCTATGAGGAAGACCGCACCTCCAGTTGATAAGCCACAAGAAGGCCAGCAAAGGCAAAGGATGACTGGAAAAGTTTTTACGATGACAGGAGAGGATGCAGCGGCTTCTAATACAGTTGTTGCAGGTAATATTTCTATTGCCTCACAACTTGCTTATGCATTGTTTGATCCCGGTGCCACGCATTCCTTTACTTCTATGAACTTTGCAAGGAAACTTGATATGTTGCCTGAGCTTCTAAATTATGAATTGTGTATCGATACTCCCACCGGTGATTTCTTGATTGCTAATCGTGTGTTCAAGAATTGTTTGTTGCGAATTGATGATGTACCATTGCTTGTGGATTTGGTGGAGTTAGATATACGAGATTTCGATGTTATTCTAGGGATGGATTGGTTATCAAAATATCGTGCCACTGTCGATTGTTATTCAAAGAAAGTTATTTTTCGACCTCCAAATCAACCAGAATTCTCTTTTTCGGGAAGTTATGAAGGCACTTTTCCAAGGTTAATTTCAGCTATGCGAGCAAGAAAGCTTTTGAGAAATGGTTGTTACGGTTATTTGGCTTGTGTAAAAGATACAAGTAAGGAACCGGTAAAGCTAGAAAATGTTCCCGTTGTCGAGAATTTCCTGATGTATTTCCGAAGATTTACCTGGCTTGCCTCCCCGATAGAGAGATAGAGTTTTGCATCGATTTAATGCCTGGTACAACACCCATCTCTAAGACCCCATATCGGATGGCACCTTCTGAATTGAGTGAATTGAAGACTCAATTGCAAGAGCTTTTGGATAAGGGTTTTATTAGGCCTAGTGTATCGCCTTGGGGAGCTCTGTTCTATTTGTGAAGAAGAAAGACGGTAGTATGCGACTTTGCATAGATTATCGGGAACTTAACAAGGTGACGATCAAAAATAAATATCCTTTACCTCGGATTGATGATTTATTTGATCAACTTCAAGGGGCTCAAGTATTTTCTAAGATCGACCTCCGTTCGGGTATCATCGCTTGAAGATAAAAGTTGATGATGTGCCAAAGACCGCTTCGAGAACAAGGTATGGGCATTATGAATTCCTTGTCATGCCTTTTGGGTTAACGAATGCACTGCGGCTTTCATGGATTTGATGAATAGGGTATTCAGGCAATTTCTTGACAAATTTATTGTGGTATTCATCGATGATATTTTGGTGTATTCGAGGAGTTTGGGAGAACATGAACAACACTTGAGAGTTGTTTTACAAACTTTGCGTGAAAAGAAGTTGTATGCTAAATTTAGTAAGTGTGCCTTCTGGCTTGATCATATAGAATTCCTGGGTCATGTAATATCAAAGGATGGTATCTCAGTTGATCCAAAGAAAGTTGAAGCAGTTGTTCAATGGAATCGCCCTACCAATGTCACAGAGGTAAGAAGTTTTCTTGGGCTAGCAGGTTATTACAGGAGATTTATAGAAGGGTTTTCTAAAATTGCCAGTCCACTTACTCGCCTAACACGTAAGGGAGTTAAATTTGTATGGTCGATCAATGTGAGCGCAGCTTTCCAAGAGTTGAAGAGGCGATTGGTGTCGGCTCCTATATTGACTTTGCCTTCGGAATTGGTGGCTTTACAATTTATTGCGATGCATCTAAGGAAGGTTTAGGTTGTGTTCTTATGCAAGATGGTAAAGTTGTGGCATATGCCTCTAGACAATTGAAGGCTCATGAGAAGAACTATCCTACTCATGATCTAGAGTTGGCGGCGGTTGTGTTTGCATTAAAAATATGGCGGCACTACTTGTATGGTGAAAAATGTGAAGTCTTTACTGATCACAAGAGTTTGAAATATATTTTTACTCAAAAAGAACTTAACATGAGGCAGAGGAGATGGCTAGAACTTTTAAAGGATTATGATTTATCCATCAATTACCATCCGAGGTAAAGCTAACGTGGTAGCCGATGCCTTGAGTCGAAAATCCTCTGGAAATATGGCAGCATTGCTCACTTCTCAAAAGCCTATTCTTGAAGATATGAGAAAGCTTGGACCTGGAGGTTTTGGTCCATCGGCTTGGTGTTCAATTAGCTAATCTTCGAGTACAACCGACATTGATTGACAGAATCAAGGCTAGACAAAATAAAGATCCTCAATTGGAGAAGATCAAAGAAGGCGTAGAAGCTGGGAAACAAGATGACTTTAGTATCCATGTAGATGGGTCATTGAGGTTTCGTGGTCGATTATGTGTTCCCAATGATCCAGAATTGAAAAAGGAGATATTACAAGAAGCTCATAGCACTAGATTCTCTATTCATCCGGGGAGCACCAAGATGTACAGGATTTGAGAGGAAATTTTTGGTGGATCAATATGAAGAAAGATATTGTGAAGTTTGTCGACCAATGCCTAATTTGCCAGCAAGTGAAAATTGAGCATCAGAAACCAGGTGGCCAGCTACACCCACTTGAAGTACCTAAATGGAAGTGGGAGCATATTACCATGGATTTCATCGTCGGCTTACCGAGGACGCCTAGTGGTAAGAATGCCATATGGGTGATTGTTGATCGATTGACTAAATCTGCGCACTTTTGTCTTATCGATTCGGTCTTTCACTTGAAGACATGGCGAAGCGATACGTCAATGAGATAGTGAGACTTCATGGAGTTCCAAAGAGTATTGTTTCCGATAGAGATCCCAGGTTTGTGTCCAACTTTTGGAAGAGTTTACAAAGGGCGTTAGGTATCAACTCAACTTTAGCACAGCTTTTCATCCACAAACGGATGGCCAATCGAAAGAACTATTCAGACATTAGAGGATATGCTACGATCTTGCGTTATTGACTTTGGTGGTTCGTGGGATGAACATTTACACTTGGCAGAGTTTTCATATAATAACAGCTATCATTCTAGTATTAAAATGGCTCCTTTTGAAGCTTTATATGGGCGTAAATGTAGGACTCCTGTTTGCTGGGATGATGTTGGTGAGAAAAGATTAACCGGCCCTGAATTCATACAACAATCAGAAGAGAAAATCAGACTCATTCGAGAGCGTTTGAAAACAGCACAAAGCCGTCAGAAAAGTTATGCGAGACCTTAAGAGGCGCAAAGTAGAATTTAACGTAGGAGACCATGTATTCTTGAAGGTTTCTCCTATGAAAGGCGTCATGAGATTTGGCACGCGTGGTAAATTAAGCCCAAGGTACGTGGGACCATTTTTGATATTAGAAAAGATTGGTGAAGTTGCTTATAAGCTAGCTTTACCTCCAGCATTATCCGGAGTCCATAATGTGTTTCATGTATCCTTATTACGGAAATATGTGCCAAATCCTGATCACGTATTGGATTTTACACCATTGAAGTTGAGAGAAAACTTAACGTACGAAGAGCAGCCCATCCGTATTATCGATAAAAAGGATCAAGTGTTGCGACGACGCACTATTCCTTATGTGAAAATCCAATGGCAAAATCACACGGAAAGAGAGGCCACTTGGGAACTCAAGGAAGAGGCAAGGCGCAAATACCCTCGCTTGTTTCATGAATGAGGTGCTTGTAAATTTCGAGGACGAAATTTTTTTAGGAGGGGAGAATGTAATATATGAGCTCTTTAATAAAATAAAAGGAAAAGAAGAGTTTGAAAAGTCAAAAAAAGGGGGAGGCTGAAGAGAACCGTGGAAGCTTCGGCTGAGTATAAAAAAGAGAGAAAGAGGGAGAGAAAGAAGAGAATATCGGCGGGGGGGAAACGCAAAACAGGGGAGAAGAGAGAAAGAAGAGAAAGGAAAAAGGGGAAAAGGGGAAAAGGAAAAATTTTGGCGCGCACGTGACCCGGACGCCTCATCAAGCCGACTCAAGTGTGTTTTGCAAGGCCGGTAAGAAATTGAAGCTTTTAATCACTTGCTTGAAACAATTGCCGCAATTAGGGCTCGGAATTCGGATTTCATGGATAATTGTGTGGCGAAGCCCAATTTTTGAGTCGTTAAGCTGTAAATTTTTTTAGAAATGGTACTTTGGGATGTTGTGAAGCTATAGCATCTTTCGGATCGTGATTTGAGCTTGCGGTTTGTTCGGAACGGAATTTTTAAGTTGGAGACGCGTTTCACACAAGGGGAATCCCGTGATGAGAACAAAGCCTTGAGGGGCCGTGGGCTGGACCGACCGGCGGTGACCAAAGAGGACAATATCTTGCTGGGGAAGGCGGGGAGTCCTGTCCTCGGGAGACGCGTTTTAAAGCCGTGAGGACTCGGTGTCCCAAAGCGGACAATATCACACAAGTGGGACCCGGGATGTTACAGATCCATCCTCGCGTTCTCCGGCAGCCTGAACCTCCTCATGAACTTCCCGCTGCTCCTCTCCACCCGGTGCCACGTGTCGTTCTTGTCTTCCTTCTCCACGTTCCTCTCGCCGCTTATCTGGAGCACCCGATCGTCCTCGATCTCCACCTTGACTTCCTCCTTCTTGAGCCCGGGGAGATCCGCCTTGAACACGTGGGCCTCCGGGTCTCCCTCCGATCGATCCTCGTGTTCACAAAAGCAGTATTTTCTCGGATGGTCTCGAGGGAAATTAGAGGCGGGGAGGGAGGAGGAAGGGAAAGGGAAGTCCTTGAAGGGGTCCCAGAGGTCGAGGAGAAAGGGTCGAAGACGTTGCTGCGGCGGCCGCCGAACCAGCTTGGGATGAGCGACATGGTTGTTGGGTTTCCCGGTGAAAATGCGAGACTGAGCGGAGAAAGTGTTCGATAGAATGCTTGAGATAGATGATGAGAATTGCTACCGTTTGACGATGGAGCCTGGAAGACAAGTTGGGAGTTAAATAGGAAAGAGGATCATTCTCGTACCTTCGCGGTCTTTCTAAGTGTCGGTGGACGAACGTTCGAGCGAAATGGCGAATCCCGTAGGTCCATCTGGAAACACTTGGTCCGTCACATTACGATGATGACGAATTCTATTTCTATTTTGCGATCGCCCTTAATTTCCTCTATTCTTGATTAAAGAAGATTTTTTCCAATTAAATTCGATGGATCCTAAATCATGAATATAAATCAAGTTTATTTGCCACTAATCATGAGATGCGATTCAAGGAGTTCCTCTTGCTAAAAAATATAATCATCTCATACTAGGTGGATACTAGGCCGATGACGTTACAACACTAGGGTTTTTACGACACTGGGGTTTGTTAGTAGGGCTCTGCTATCGGGCCAGTTCTATTCGAGAACCAAATCATCGGTTGTTGGAACCAATCTTGTTTGCAATTTTGACTGAAGAACCATATGTCATCGGATCAAATTTGGTACAAGTTTCATAAAGTTTAGAAACATATTTCTCTCTCTCTCTCTCTCTCTCTCTCTCTCTCTCTCTCAACCTTACTCAAACATTTCGCAATTCTCTCTCACTTGCTGGCGACTCACCCTCCTCCTCGCTCACTCGCAACTCACCCTCACTCGTTCCTAACTCACCTTTGCTCCTTCACTCTCAGTCATCTTTTACTTTAAACCATTTTATTATTTACATCATTTTGCTGTAAAAAGTGAACCTAAAAAAAAGAACAAAAGAATGACAGGTTCCAAGACATACGAGATAGGTTTTAGGTTTCAAAAATTGGGAATCAGTTCTAATAGATTAGATTTCGATTCTAGGTCTAAAATCTACCCACCTTGAAACCAATCACTTTAACTCAGAATGGGTGTTTGGGAGAGTTTTGAGAGAATGCAAAGTCATTGCCCCATGAATCTTTGACTCAAAGTAAATATTGTTTGGTTAAGTGACTCTCATGATATTTTTGCAATGTAACTTTGAAGGTAGAAAAAAGAACGAAAAAAAAATAAAGTATATAACTACTGGAGAGTAGAGATGTCTCATCTTGGGAGCAAACTTGGGAAGCAAATTGAATGCCAGCAACAATTGAATTGTCGAAGAGGTCATGCAAGGTGACACCGAGGTGAAGCAACCTCGGGTAGCCTAAGCTAGGAGACCCTGAGGGTCACATGACCTTGACGACCTAGACTATGCAATCGTCAACCCAGATCCTTGGAGACCCTCGGCCACCCTTGATGAGCCTCGATAGAGCATCATATAGGTGACCTAAACACACAATCATTGACCCAAACAAGCAAACCCAAACCATCAGACAACCTTAGCCACCGTCAACAAACCTTGCGCAACATTCAGTGGAGCATTAGACTAGTAACTTAGACCCATGCCAACCTAGACCTCAATGACCTAGACGTGCTCTTCTAGATCCTCAACCGCCCCTAGCAACCCTCGACGAAGCATTAGATGAGCGACCCAAATTTAGATCTAGACTTCAGAGGGATGTTAGACACTAAAACACTTAACCCCTGATTTCCATAACTAAAATAAGAACACATATAATCAAGTAGAAAGATTAACGCACTTGTTTTGAAATTCATCATTCTTGATGCAAAAGCAAGTCATTCTCCTCTATTTCCTCTATACCACTGGTTCATTGGAACGGCTCCCTCACCCTTTTGCATTAGGTAAATGCTCATTTATGAGAATAATTGTGAAAATTAGGATTAAATGAGAGACTTAAGAACTATTTATAGTGTTTCCAACTAGGTCATCTCATTACTAGTCAATACTTGACCCACACTAACTAGTCCCATATTAGATTAATTAAGAAACTTTATATCTCACTTTAGACCAACCTCGTAAAACGGTAAATTACAATATTAATTAATATAACCACATTAGGAAAACTTTTATATTCTTCCACTTGAGTTATATTAATTGAAATTGTATTGTATATGCGCACATTGGTTTATAAATAATTTTTAATAGTCAATCACATCCTATAAAGTCTCAAACACCAAATCATGATAGAAACTGCATGTATACACAAAACATTTTATGATCACGAGTGCTTTTAACTTTATTGATATGGATTTAAGATAGTAGTGTGTTAAATGGATAATATCTCGAGAAATTCCATTTGTCAATCACTATTCTCTTACCTTAAGTGTCACAAAAACCTATGCCATTAGAAAATATTTTTATGGTTTTAGTGAACCCACATATGCCTTGTCTTTACGATTAATATTTCTTTATGTATCATAAAACATATGCTCAAGGCTAATAACCGGATGCCATTAACATTCACTTAAGGTTTATACAATACATTGAGACTTTTATCAATATATATTCAACATAATAATAATTCATTTAAAAATATTTTATTGAATGTAAACATTGATATATATCAAAACGCTACTAAATGTAATAAACACAAATATAAATTTTATTAAAAGAAAAATAAAAATAGCTATCACTAAATAACAGCATCCCAAAATGATCTTAAGCCCATACTAATAACATGCCGCTCAAACACACAAGGGCATGGGCCTTTAGTTAATGGATTTACAATCATATCATCTGTAGGAATATGATCTACTGTAACATCACCATTCTATATTGATTCCTTTATGGTCATAAACTTGACCTCTATATCCTTAGTTATTGTAACAACACTACAGATTTATTGTTACAATAACTATATAGGCCTATCCACAAAATAAAAAACAATTAACTCTCCAATAAGCTTTTGAAGCCAAATAGCCTAAGTAGCAGCTACAAAGTATGCTACAAACTCTACTTGCATGGTAGAAGAATATATAGATTTATGCACCTCTTGCCAACATAAATATGTATTTTGCCATCGATTTCATATCATCTTGATAACCAGCAAAATCTGCATCCGAATAACTTATTAGTTGTAAGTTCGGAACATATCTATAAATCAGCATTTAATCTATTGTCCTATTTAAATACCTTAAAATATTCTTGGCAACGACCCAGTAATCACATCCTAGATTTGACTAATATTTGCCTAGAAATCCTGTCACAAAAGTAATATATGGTCTAATGCAAATTTAAGCATACATGATACTTCCAAGCACACTAACATAAGGTACACCATTTATTTGAGCTTTCTCAAAATTTGAATTAGGATATTGTAAAAGACTCAATTTATCACCCTAGATTGCAATACTGCATATTGAATCTTTCTAAAATACGATCAACATATGCCCTCTAAGATAAATCCAATGAACAGTGAGAACGATCCATATGGACCTCAATGCCAAGAACAAAAAAATGCATTTCCAATGTCTTTCACATTAAAATTTTTTGATAACATCCACTTTGTCTCATACATGCAATAATCTAATATCATTACTCGCAAGTAAAGTACAAGAAAAATGTATACAGTATATATACTAATCTACCTTAAATTTGACAACACTATAAAACATTAAATATCATTATCTAGAAGCTTGCTTAAAGTCATAAATGGACTTTTTTTTTAATTTACATACAAATTTACCTGAGTTATTTATGTGAGCTTAGGAAGCTTGGCTTCAATGAATCAGGGAAAGTTTGCAGAATTGGCTTGGGGGTTGGCAAACAACATCATTCTTGTGGCTGATCCGGCCTGGCTCAGACAGAGGCTCAGAGTGGATCGAGCTATTACCAGAAGGGTTCAAAGAAGCCAACGAAGAAACTGGCCGTGTTGCGAGATGGGCTCTGCTGGAGGAAGTTTTAGCACACCATACCACGGGAAGCTTTTGGACCCGTTGCAAATGGAATTCGACCTTGGAAATCATTTCCGAAGGAGTCCCAATGATATGCCCACCGTGCTTCAGGGACCAGAATGCTAAGGTAAGGTACCCGCACCATGTTTGGATGGTGGGATTCGAGTTAAGAGCGTGGTCTAGACCAGAAAGAGATGGAGCAAGCTGTGAGGAGGCTGACGGTTGGCGAGGAAGGGACAGAGATAAGGCTGAGAGCCGAGGCTTTCAAAGACCAAATCAACATGAGCATCGGAAAAGGCGATACTCGCACGCCTCAATATAGGAACCAGTGAATCTGATCATTTCCCTCTGATCTGATGATGATGGAACAGAAATTGAAGGCCACATCAAATATTTTATTCTGTTACCTGACAAATTTGATACAATGCAGCAGAAGGAACCCCAAACCTTGCACTGAGTCCAAAGGAGCAATGTGGTTTCTAGCTTGTTTTCATCCCACACTTATCAGCTTCTCCGTATTGCAGGTACCTCCAAACCCAACTGAAAAAACGATCACAATGTGCAAAGTACGTCCTGCACTTTGGAGGATCCTTCCCAGAAATTAAACAATTAATCATCCAAACATAATGAAACTAATTGAACTCCCGGAAGCAAAACAAATCAAAATAAGCAATCAATCCCACAACAAAACACAATCAAAAGACTTTTATTACAAGTAAAGAGTCATCGTCAGACAACATATCGCTATATCAGAGACCATGGGACCGAGCCTCCCAATCCACACATATCACAGCATACTTGCTCTATATATAGACACCAGTCACAACGAGGACCATAGATTCACCGACTCTCAACCGGAGATCTCGATGGCCTTAACCTCAGGCTTCTTCTCCTCCACCTTGGGAACAGTGATGGTGAGCACCCCGTTCTCCATCGAGGCCTTCACCTGATCCATCCTCGCGTTCTCCGGCAGCCTGAACCTCCTCATGAACTTCCCGCTGCTCCTCTCCACCCGGTGCCACGTGTCGTTCTTGTCTTCCTTCTCCACGTTCCTCTCGCCGCTTATCTGGAGCACCCGATCGTCCTCGATCTCCACCTTGACTTCCTCCTTCTTGAGCCCGGGGAGATCCGCCTTGAACACGTGGGCCTCCGGGGTCTCCCTCCAGTCGATCCTCGTGTTCACAAAAGCAGTATTTTCCCGGACAGTTTGAGGGAAATTAGAGGCGGAGAGGGAGGAGGAAGGGAAAGGGAAGTCCTTGAAGGGGTCCCAGAGGTCGAGGGAGAAAGGGTCGAAGACGTTGCTGCGGCGGCCGCCGAACCAGCTTGGGATGAGCGACATGGTTGTTGGGTTTCCCGGTGAAAATGCGAGACTGAGCGGAGAAAGTATTCGATAGAATGCTTGAGATAGATTATGAGAATTGCTACCGTTTGACGATGGAGCCTGGAAGACAAGTTGGGAGTTAAATAGGAAAGAGAGGATCATTCTAGTACCTTCGCGGTCTTTCCAGTCTCGCTCGAACGGACGGACGGACGAACGTTCAAGTGAAATGGCGAATCCCGTAGGTCCATCTGGAAACACCTGGTCCGTCACATTACGATAATGATGATTTCTATTTCTATTTTGCTATCGCCCTTAATTTCCTCTATTCTTGATTAAATAAGATTTTGTCCAATTAAATTCAATGGATCCTAAATCATGAATAGAAATCAAGTTTATTTAGGGGAAAAGTGTCCAAGAAATCTAAACATTTTATATTTATGCTAATATTTAATCCTAAATATTTTATAAATACCAATTTAATCATTTTCTAAATAATTTTTGGATTATTTTTTAAGTAAGATCGTCGCCTTACCGACATAACACAATCAACATTGACATTAATAACTTTTAATAATATTTTAATATTTTTTAAATTTTTTATTTTATTTTCTTTTTCTTTTTCTTTTTCTTTTTCTTTTTTCTTTCTACCCCTCCTTCCTCCTCAACCTCGCTAGCTGTCGTCTCTAGCTGGTTGTCAATCACCCTCATAGCCTCTAGCGAGGGCTCGAGCCTTGCCGATGGCCAGTTGCCAAAGGTCTGACAACTAACTGGAAGAGGAAGAAAAAGAAAGAAAAAATGAGAAAAAAAATTAAATAAAATTAAAATATTATTAAAAATTGTCCACGTTAGCATCGATCGTGTCATGTCAATCAATCGATGTTTAGTCAGCAAAATTCGGTCAAAATTAATCGGAAAAGATTGAATTGATGATGTACTTTGCTGAGGTGGCAGCTCATCATATAGAACTTCCTAGCATTGCTTTGCGCTCTTGTAGTATGGCACTCTGCTGGTTTTCTCTGAACCCCTTGGCTCCAAAAGGAAAAGTTATTTTCCTTGAAAAGGTATCTTTAACCCTCGGATATCAACATACACAACAAACTCTAAGATAATGATAGTTGCAGTAAACTCTTCTTTACCTCAGTGATGGAGCTTGATAGGAATTTCACTAGAAATCAATAGTAACAATCACACAGTACTGATTGGATGTTAGGAATGCGCTCTCTTTGGTCGTACTATACTAAACTGGAAAGACTCCTGACTTGATTATGTTTGCTATCCCAAAGGACTGCGAGGGTCTCTTCAAGATTTAAAGAAACTGCTTGGCCAATCTAAAGAGAGAGTCAATTAATCAACGTGACTCGAATAGGAATTGCACTCAACAGCTTGCATCATTCGTCCATGTAGACATATTTTGAGTTTGGCTTGCAATTTTCATCGTCTACTACTCATTAAGCAGTACTTTAACAGGGGTCTCTGTGTTTTCGTAAAATGCTCTTGCTGCAAAGAAAAGGTACGCATACCAGGTCTTTCGGGTGACTCAGTTTCCAGAAGGTAAAACGCTCCAATAGCCGTTGCCCCACCGTCTAAACCAGTCATTACCTCTTCCTTTAGTCAGAGGACAGAGGAGGCATGTAACTGGAATCAACAGTACCACACGTGCTGAAACTGCATATAAGATCATATTCTCTCGTATTCATGTCGAGCAATCCAACTAGGAAGGAAGAAAGCAGTCTACAGTGTATAAAATCCGAATAAAAGTTGTATCTCTCTTTTGACTTGCTGGAATATTCAAATCTTGGACAAGTTTTCATGTTTTCTATCAGACCATGAAGTCGTAGAACCAATACATGCTAAGCTGCAGCACCTTGACTCTTTAGATCCAAGGTCGATTGATACTATTCCAGGCGCTTATCCCACAAGATGCAAGGACTTGTATCACCAGGCGATTTAGAACCCATGATGAAGTAAGTAGCCATCCTGATTAACATCAAGGCATCTTCAGGCATTTTCTGGAATAGTGGACTGCGTGGAGAAACAGTTACCAGACCAACTCCATAAACAATAACGAGCGCTAGGCTACCAGTATAATAGAAGGAAGAAACCGGTTGCCTATTGTGGCTTGATAAGCAAGCCTAAAATTCAGCTATACCTGTGAGCTTACGGAAGCTTGGCTTAAAAATAGATCAGGGAGAGTTTGCGGAAACGGCTTCGGGGCTGGCAAAGAGTGGCATTCTTCCGGCTGGTCCAACCTGGCTCAGTCGGAGGCTCGGAGTGGATCGAGCTGTTAGCGCAAGGGTCCAAAAAAGCCAACAAAAAATTGGCCGTGTTGTGAGATGGGCTCCGGAAGTGGAAGTTTTAGCACACCGTAACACAGGAGGCTTTTGGACCCATTGCAGATGGAACTCGACCTTGGAAATTATTTCGTAAGGAGTCCCAACGATACACCAACCGTAGGGACCAGAATGTGAAGGCAGGGTACCCGTGCCATCTTTGGATGGTGGGATTGGAGTTGGAGGGTGATCTAAACCAGAGAGAGATGGAGCAAGCGGTGAGGAGACTCATGGTTGATGGGGAAGAGATGAGGATGAAACCCAGAGCTTTCAAAGACGAAATCGAGCTAAGCATCAGGAAAGGATATCTGATCTTGTTATCTCTGATTTGATGACGATCAAGCGGAAATAAAAAACTTGTTGGGATATCTAGTCATGTTATCTGACAAATCCAATACAATGCAGCATAAGAAACCCTGCAGCTCGCGCTGAGCTCAAAAGGAGCATCATGGTTTTAAGCCTCGTTTCATCCCGAAAGTTGTCAGCTTCTCTCAATGCAAATTGCAGGTACCCCCAAACCCAGCTGAAAAAAAAAATGATCACAACCTGCGAGGTACAACACTTGCACTTCACAGGAGTCCTTCCAAGAGAATGAATTAACCATCCCAAAAAAGAACTAACTTAAGTCCCTTGGGACAAGGCCGTAATTCGGTGCTGAATGGGGAAGCGAAAGGCGAGAAAACCGAAAGATTTTGAGGAACCGATATCACATAAAACAGAAGTTACTATAGTTATGTTACATCGCCATATTTCCAACCTATTACACCGCCATATCAGAGACGAGGACCGAGACTCCCAACTCAGGCCAACTCAGGACATGCGAAAGCCACACAGCAGACAGCACACGCAGACACTCACTCTGTGTACATGTATACACAACTCGCCGCGCCAACCGTAGACTCACCATCTCTCAACCAGCGATGTCGATGGCCTTGACCTCAGGCTTCTTCTCCTCCGCCTTGGGGACAGTGACGGTGAGCACCCCGTTCTCCATCGACGCCTTCACCTGATCCATCCTCGCATTCTCGGGCAGCCTGAACCTCCTCAAGAATTTCCCGCTGCTCCTCTCCACCCGGTGCCACGTGTCGTTCTTGTCCTCCTTCTCCACGTTCCTCTCGCCGCTTATCTGGAGCACCCGATCGTCCTCGATCTCCACCTTGACCTCCTCCTTCTTGAGCCCGGGGAGATCCGCCTTGAACACGTGGGCTTCCGGGGTCTCCTTCCAGTCGATCCTCGTGTTCACGAAAGCAGTGTTCTCCCGGAACGTCTGGGGGAAATCAGAGGCGGAGAGGGAGGAGGAAGGGAAAGGGAAGTCCTTGAAGGGTTCCCAGAGGTCGAGGGAGAAAGGGTCGAAGACATTGCTGCGGCGGCCGCCGAACCAGCTTGGGATGAGCGACATGGCTGTGGGATTACCGGCGAATATATGAGATTGAGCCAACGAGAAGTTTGACAGAATGCTCGGACTAAGACAGGAATTGCTATTGTCAGACGATATGGTTTGGAAGTGGTGGCATCGGGTGTTAAATAGGAAGGGAGGAGCATTCTCGTACCTCCGCGGTCTTTCGGACGAACGTTCCAGTGATTTGGCGAATCCGGTCGGTCCATCTGGAAACCTCGGACTGGGCCTCGTCAGGTCAGAGGATCTTTTCAGTAAGGGAAAGAAAAAAACTCAGAACTCGTCCCACAAGACGATAAAACGAATTCTGAATTTCTATTTTGTTATCGCCCTTAATTTCCTCTATTATTGATTAAATAAAATTTCGTCCAGCCAATAACTTTAATTGGACCCCAAATCATGATTACAGCTTGCGTTTATTTTCCGCTAATCAAAAGATACGGTTCGAGGAGCTTCTCCCAAAGCAAAAATATAGCCATTCTGCTAATACGGAGATACTGGGCCAATGACTTCATAGCAATGGGGTTGTTAGGGTTCATTTGGAAGATTCGAGAGAGTGTGTCTTTAAGACGCAAAGCCCATTATTTGCTTTGAGCAGATAAGGTTTGGTTGGGGCATTTTTCAAAGTAGCTTTGAAGGTAAAAAAACGAAAAACCATGGGGTATGGGCCGTAGGGCCACTGGAGAATGGAAATATATTATCTTGGAAGCAGACCTGGAAAGCGAATCGTTTGGCAGCCTCGAAGAGGTCGAGCAAGTGATGCCTAGATCATGGAACCTCTTGTCTATGTAGCACCGACACGGACACGCGACACGCGACACGACACGGCATTTCTTAAAAATAAAAAATTTCGACACATTCCGACACGTTATATATTAAATTACATAAATAAATGATAATAAAAATAGCCTAGAATTAATTTACATGAAAAATATTAAATAATATCATTCATTATTTTAATTTGTTACAATAATACATAGAGGAAAAAAACATTGTTTAAAGAAAAATGCTGAAATGATATTTTTAAATTTATTTATTTATCATATATAGCATTTTTTTTATTACTTCTTTCATAGTAAAAGACTTTTAAAACAAAACTAAAACAATTCTAAAAAAACAAAACTGAAAAAAAAAATAAAAAAATTGACCCCGTGCGTGTATATTTATAGCAATTTTATTACTTCTTTTGTGTATTGTTATATTTTGATCCCTCAATTATTAGAAATTTTTAAAATTGACCCCATGCTTGTCAGAATTGCGTATCGAAATTCTAGACTCGTGTGTCGGAGAGAGTTGACCACGTGTCAGATTTTTTGACACTCGTTGACCGCATATCGGAGCATGTCAGGACATGTCAAAGTGTGTCAAATACGTGTCAGAGTGTCGGACACGACACAAAGGCTTCTGGAGAGTGTCTGTGCTACATAGCCTCTTGCAGCTCAGGGAACAATCTCGTCCCAAAAGCTTTTGGAGGATCCTTTGAAATGTTGAACCAAACGCGCACACTTAATCTTTGCTGTGAGATGTCATTCTTTATATTATGGTAGTTCCAACAATCTTTTCCCTCTCCCAAATAATCTTTTACTCATGAAAAGAGTTTGATAATGATTGTTATTGATATTAAACTTTACCCGAACCTCATTTTTCCCATTGCACTATCCACAATTTTATTCTTATCCATCATTTCAATTGATTATCATTACTTCTTCCCATTTACTTCTTCCCATCCCTTACATTTGGAGAAGATGTTTTATGCGATGGTTGTGTCATTATTGGTTACATAACCTTGTTGTGAGATGTCATTGTTTATATCATGGTAGTTCCAACGATTTTTTTTCTCTCCTAAATATTCTTTTACTCATGGAAAGAGTTTGATAATGATTGTTATTGATATTAAACTTTACCCGAACCTCATTTTTCCCATCGCACTACCCACAATTTCATTCTTATCGATCATTTCAATTGATTATCATTACTTCTTCCCATCCCTTACATGTGGAGAAGATGTTTTATGTGACAGTTGTGTCATTATTGGTTACATAACGTGGTAATAACACATAGTAAAACAAGTCAATCAAAATCGAAAGCATAACATATTTGACATTAGATAGGATAACAAGCAGATAAAAGCAATAAGTCGATTTCACCATGTCATCATAACCATTCTAGAGATAACATCTCAAAGGCATTTTGAGATGAGGAAGGCCATTTAAGATGGTTTGGTAATGTTGAAGGAAAGCTTTCAAGTGCCCTACGACGCTATGTGAGATTAAAGATTGGATCCATTTGTTAAAAGGGACAAGAAACCAGAAAAAGATGTGGAAGGAAATGACAATGAAGATATCACTAACCCAACTTAGTATGATAAGTAGGTTTCTATCTATATTTCACAGATAATCTAACAAAGGATAAAATGCAATGGCTTAATAGGATTCATACGATGGACCTCACTTAGCAGAATGAGACTCAGTTGTTTTTGTTGCTGTTGCAGGGACAACATTTTGAGGACGAACCTTCCTTCTTAAGTTAGTCACGAAAAACCACCCATGTCATTTGACAAAAGAAAGAAGTAGTAGCATAAAAATTGGTCTTTATCTTAACGACAAGGTTTTTCATTTCACATCTGTGTTATATCACAAAAAAAGAACATGAGAATCCTCCAGATCAATTCGACTTTCACAGCAACTGAATCATGGAGCTTTATATTTCTTTGATACACTTGAGTTGTCTTGTCTCGAGAAATAGCTAGGTATCTGAAATGATGCAGACTTTGAAGCTCTTGTGCTTCTAAGTCATGCTTTCTCTAGCTTTCTTGGATAGACAAGCTCTCCCAGCTCGCCTAAGGTTGTGCGTGTCGGCTACAATACATATGTGTACGTGACTCTGCTCCAAGATGATTTTTCTGTTAGGTTAATATGGTTGTAAAATTCCCAAAAAATTCTTTGATTTGAATTTTTTAAAGAAGGTTACAAGCACTCTCATGTTAAAACCGAGTTATAATCACTTCATTTCGGATCAATAACGAGCTTATGGTGACGTCGGTAGCAGTGGATTTCAATGCCATCAGATAGGAGGAGTCGCCTCCAGTGGAATAGTGAAAATCTGCAAAGAGATAAGACCAAGTTTTGGGATGGAAGTCAAATTAACCAGAAGTCCTCGGTGAAAGAAGCTAGCTGCCAGAGGAGGAATTATCTCTGCTGGCTTTAACATAAGAATGAGCAAATCAGATATGAAAGGTAACAAAATTTCAGGTATTCTCATGTAGTTTTGTTTCCTCCACATGTCTCATAGTACAAAAGCCGCTCTCCTGTAATCCCATCACCTTTCAATGATGTAATCCATTTGTATGCCCCATTCAATTTTACCATCCAGGCAAGAAACACAAAATAACTAGAGAAGTCTCCTTTGTTTTTCTTAACATGCCATTGACGCAGTACCGAATTTCGTATGCTCAAATGATCCAGGACCCAGGCTCTGGTTGTGGTCAGATGAGAGCAATGGAGGAACGAGGACGGAGACGCAATCATAGATAGGTGCGAGTCCCGATTTTCCTTTCAAGGGCACATAACCCCGATGCTCAATTGGGGTCAGTCCTGCATTCCAAGTGCTTCCCCATTGGAATAGCTCACACTCAATTCGATCATCCCGATCCATCCAGTTTCCCCAATTATATCTTCCTGTCTATTTCCCTACTGCTTACCAAAGGATGACCTCCCCTCTGAGTTCCCTTAGCTCTTGCAGCGAGACTCAACACCAACTGTGAAGGACCTCTCCACCAAGTATTGTCAGATATGATGGCAAAGGAAGGAGCAACAATAAAATCTCTTGCATGATTCATGATTCGTTGATGTACTTTGCAGAAGCGGCAGCTCATCATATGAAACTTCCTAGCATCGCTTTGCGTACTAGTAGTATCGGCACTCTGCTGGTTTTCTCTGAATTCCCTCAGCTACAAAAAAGAGATCATTTTCCCTTGAAAGGCATATTAAATCCTCAGATATTAATATACACAACAAACTCTGAGATAAAAATACGGGCAATAAATTCATCGTTACCTCTGTGATGTACACAAAAAAAAAAACCTCAACGACATAGGTTGACAGTAATTTCACTGGAAATCGAGTGGTGCAGTGTCACAATATCGATTGAATGTTAAGGAATGTGATTGCTTTGGTCGTGCTATGCTAAACTGGAAAGGCTCCTGATTTGAATATGTTTGTTATCGCAAAGCACTGCGAGGGTTCTTCAAGATTTGAAGAGATTGTTTAGCCAAGCAAAAGAGAGAGTGAACTAATCAACGTGACTCCAATATGAATTGCACTCAACAGTTCGCATCATTAGTCAGTGTAGACAAATTTTGAGTTTCGCCTGTAATTTTCTTCTTCTTCTACCCATTAGCAGTACTTTAACAGGGATCTTTGTGTTTTTGTAAAATGCTCTTGCTGCAAAGAAAAAGTAAGCATGGCAAACAGACATCTACAGGAATTAGCTTATCAACTCCCCGAACAGTACTATACGAATCAGTACTGAACATCCCCCCTGTAATTGTACATGCTCCCATAGCAATAACATATTTTGGTTCAGGCATTTGTTCATATAATCTCACTAAAGAAGGAGCCATTTTCATTGTTACTGTGCCGATCTTTAGGTTAACTCAGATTCCAGAAGGAGAAACACTCTGATAGCCGTTGCCCTAAGTGTCTAAACGAGTCATCACCTCTTCCTTTAGTCAGAGGAGGTATGTAATTGAAGTCAACAATACCCCACATGCTGAAACTGCATATAAGATCAAATTCTCGTATACATGTCAAGCAATCCGACTAGGAAGGAAGAAAATAGTCGACAGTATCTCTTTTGACTTGCTAGAATATTCAAATCTTGGACTAATTTATATGTTTTCTATCAGACTATGATGTTGTACAACTGATACATGCTAAGCTGCAACAGATTGATACTGTTCCAGGCACTTATCCCACGAGACGCAAGGACTTGTCTCTTTTACCGGGCAATTTAGAACCCATGGTGAAGTTAGCAGCTATGGTGACCAATATTTAAGGCATCTTCAGGCATCTTTTGGAACACAGTCGACTGCCTTGAGAAACAGTTATCGGTCCAACTCCAGAAACAATCACGAGCGCCGTTTTTCTCACGAAGCTCGCTGCGCAAAGTTGCTTCGGCTTCACCAACCAGCATATTGGAGGAAAAAACCCGTTACCAGTTTTCCATCTGGGGTTGGAGCCCATTCCCTCCCTTCGTTCTTTCCCTTGCTTCTCTTGTGGCTTGATATTGTTAGTCAACTTTTCCCGCAGCAATCTGGGGTTGGATAATTCATAAGTTCAGTTACACGCGAGCTTAGGAATTGTGGGGGAGAACTCGGGTACACAATTCACCACAAATTAAACCTAATCCAGGATCAATTTCTCCTCCGAAACTAAATCAACTAAAATTCTCTTAACCCCAGCAACAACTAACAATGTATAGTCTCACAATATGTAAATATAATGCCGAAATGATAAGTAGACAAAGCAAATAACAACACCAAGGATTTAATGTGGAAAATCCTATGCTGAAAAAATCACGAACCGCCCAAAAACATCCACTAATCACCACCAAGAATAGTAAGATACACAGAGTATTCTTCTCTAGTCACACGCTAGAGGCTCAACATCAACATTACAATCATATTTTTCTCATAGGTAGATAAACAAGTTTGGAGCAAGAAAACCTTAACCGCAACTGGAGAATTTAGAGATAATTCTCGACAAACAAAAACTATCAACTTATAACCCTCGGTCTCACGAATAAAATACTAAAATTTGAGCCAATTCCGTTAATATTTGACCGGAGCTACAACTTTGCAGCTCTCCTCATTTCTTCTCTTATCCCTTGTTTCTGCAGTTTTTTTTGTTTTCTCTCTCCTCTTCACTTTTTGGATGCACACCCACGCATGACTACTCCACTTCTTTTTGTTCTTTTATTTTGTTTTTGTTTTCTTTTTATTTAATGCTAGCTGGCCCCACATGAAGGTGGACCAGCCAACAAGAATCTTGGCTTCAAAATGGCTCAGGTAGAGTTTGCAGAAACGGCTGGGGGCTGGCGAACAGCAACGTTCTTGTGGATGGTCCGACCTGGCATAGTCAAAGGCTCAGGGGTGGATTCAAGCTGTTACCGGATGGGTTCAAAGAGACAATAAGAGAAACTGGCCGTGTAGTAAGACGGGCTTGGCAGGTGGAAGTTTTTGCACACCGTGCCAGGGGAGGCTTTTGGACCTATGGCATATAGAATCTAAGAAGCAACGATACTTTTCGAGAACCTTTGTATGATATTCAACACGCTCCAACATGTGATTAGTGAGTGTTGAAATATCTAACACGTGATCAACTCTCCTCAACACGTTTCGATATGCAAATCTAAAATTTCGACACATGATTCTAATATACACGGGTCAATTTTAAAATTTTTCAATACTTAAGAAGTCAAATTGTAAATATATTACCCACCCGTGAGCAGCGCAGTTAGTTGAGATTTCTCCTCCAGTAAAAGAGGTCAAAGGTTCAAAACTCTACGTTGAGTGAGTTGCTGGGCTAATTTCCCCCGAGGTATAGTCGTTGTTGAGCCTCCACCACAGAGGCCCGTGAGATCCCAAATCGGCGTAAGCCGACAATGGCAAGTTTTGGCGGATCCTCGGTCACCAAAAAAAAAAATTGTAAATATATTACTTAAAAAAAAAAAGGTAGGCTAGCGTGGCTACCACCATCGAAATTGCCAACCCTAGGTGGTAGAGGGTGCAACCCTTGGCTGAGGCCATAGTGACGTTCACCCAAATCTAGGCGATGCCACGCCCTCGCTTGGGCCTAGTGAGGGTCATCGGCCCTTGCTTAGGGCTGGCGAGACACTGCAAGGCCGCCCCCCTCCCCGCCCCCTCGATGGCCACAAGCTGCACCTCGCCACCATCGTTGACCCCCTCAACAGTTGACACCGCTTGCCCAACCAAGCAACCAACCCTAGCTCTTTTTTTTCCAGTTTTTTTAGAATTATTTTATCTCTTTTAAAAGTTTTATTTACTATTATTAAAGAAAAACTTAATAAAAAATACCACATAGGATAAATTAATTAATTTAAAAATACTACTTCGAAATTTCTTATCAAATAAATTAACGATGTTAACGAAAAGACTTGATTGCATCAACTTGATAAATTTTAAGACTCAATTATACTTTCACGATAAATTTTAAAACTTATAATACATATATTCTTAAATTTAATACTGAAATGTAGATTACCTTTTTTCCTTCTAAATTTTACAGATTATTATAATGAAATGTAATTGAATTTATCAAATTAAAATAATAAATAATATTAACAACTATTAAATTAATATTCTTATTATAAAATAATTATATTTTTTTACTATTTATTTGTTCACTTGTGTATTTATATATAAAAATATATTTAATATATAATATGTCAAGCCGTGTCGGAAAATGACCCGTCGGATGCCACATAGGATGGAAGTCGACCTAGGAGAGCATTTCCGGAGTACCGATGAAATGCCAACTGCACTTCAGGGACCAGAATGTGAACGCGGAGGTGCTCATGCTATGTTTGGAGGGTGGGATTGGAGGGTGATCTAAACCAGAGAGATGGAGCAAGCAGCGAGGAAGACTGAGGGTTGATGGGGGAGGAAGGGAAAGAGATGAGGCTAAGAACCACAGCTTTCAAAGACAGAAGTCGCGCAGAGCATCAAGAAAGGTGCTTGTTCACACACTACAATAGAAGAACTAGAGAATTCGATCTCTGATCTGATGATGATCATGCAGAAATTGAAAAGGCTTGTTGGGATAACTGCTCTTGTTATCTGACACCCTGCAGCTCGCGCCGGGCTCATGAGTACAATGTTTTGTGGGTACCCCAAACCCAATTAAAAGATGATCACAACGAGTACAGCACTTGCACATCCGAGGAATCCTTCCAACAAATTGAATTAATCGTCGCAAAAAGAACAAACCAATTGAACTCCCTTGGAACAAAGCAGTAGGCAAATTCTGCGCAATAGGAAAATGGAAAGGTGAAAAAACCGAAAGAATTTGAGGAACGGATATCACAAAAAGTAGGAAGTTACTATATATTACATCATATCTCAGATCTCATTACCAGTAGAGAGTCACTATAGTTATTTAACATTGCCATATCAGACATCGCCATAGACCGCTACTCCCAACTCAGGACACGCAAAAGCCACACAGCAGACGGCACAAACAGGCACTCTATATGCATATATGTATACACAGCACAGGTCGCAGCGCCGACCGTAGATTCACCACTTCTCAACCGGAGATCTCGATGGCCTTGACCTCGGGCTTCTTCTCCTCCACCTTGGGAACAGTGACAGTCAGCACCCCGTTCTCCATCGAGGCCTTCACCTGATCCATCCTCGCGTTCTCCGGCAGCCTGAACCTCCTCATGAACTTGCCGCTGCTCCTCTCCATCCGGTGCCAGGTGTCGTTCTTGTCCTCCTTCTCCATGTTCCGCTCGCCGCTGATCTGGAGCACCCGATCCTCCTCGATCTCCACCTTGACCTCCTCCTTCTTGAGCCCGGGGAGATCCGCCCGGAACACGTGGGCCTCCGGGGTCTCCTTCCAGTCGATCCTCGTGTTCACGAAGGCGGCGTTCTCGCGGAACGTCTGGGGGAAGTTAGCGGTGGTGAGGGAGGAGGAAGGGAAGGGAAAGTCCCTGAAGGGGTCCCAGACGTCGAGGGAGAACGGGTCGAAGACGTTGCTGCGGCGGCCGCCGAACCAGCTCGGGATGAGCGACATGGCCGTCGGGGATGATCACCGGCTAACGCGCGAGACTGAAGCCGAGAAAGTGCTGGAGAGAATGCTTGAACTACACTAGAACTGCTATCGTCAGACGATGATGAGGATTGGGAAAGGAGAAGTCGGGGGCTAAATAGGAAAGACAGGAGCATTCTCGCACCTTCGCCGTCTTTCCTGTCTCGACCGTAAATAGCGAACCCGGTCGGATCGATCTGGAAACTGCGGACCGGGCCTCGTCCAGGAATTCGTCGGTCAATTGAAATGGGCCGGACCACGATTGGTCATGTCCGCCGCATCATCGACATTCGACAGAACCATGGTCCTTGTTTTCCCCCATTTTTTTATTAATAAGAATTCATCCAATCGGTTTTTACGAATTAATTGATTCTACGATAAATCTCGGCTCATGTTTATCGTCCGACCAATTAAATTAGGCGACTAAAGGAATTTTTCCTAAAAGAAAAATAGTCATTCTGCTAACAGGAGTAATGCTAGTGGGCCAATGACAGTCTAGCAATGGGCTTTTTAATCCCTGTTGTGAGAGGCCATTTTCTACTAAATCGTGATCCTAATTTCCTAAAATACGATCAACATATGCCCTCTCAGACAAACCCAATGAAGAGCATATGGACCTCAATGCCAAAAACAAAAGACGCATCACCAAAGTTTTTCAAGTTAAAATTTTTTGACAACATCCACTTTGTCTCATACATGCAGTAATCTAATGTCATTACTCGGAAGTAAGATATTATCTACATAAAGTACGAGAAAAATGTATACAGTATATACACTGATCTACTATATATCTGACAACACTATGAAACTTTAAATATCATTATTTAAAAGCTTACTTAAAGTCATAAATAGACTTTTTTTAATCTACATACAAATTTACCTAAATTATTTAGGTCAGCTTAGGAAGCTTGCCTTCAATGAAATTGGGAAAGTATGCAGAAATGGCTAGGGGTTGGCGAACAGCAAGGTTCTTGTGGCTGGTCCGGCTTGGCTCAAACAGAGGCTCAGAGTGAATTGAGCTATTACCGGAAGGGCTCGAAGAAGCCAACGAAGAAACTGGCCGTGTTGCGAGATGGGCTCTCCAGGAGGAAGTTTTAGCACACCGTACCACGGGTAGCTTTTGGACCCATTGCAGATGAAATTCGACCTTGGAAATCATTTTCGAAGGAGTCCCAATGATATGCCCACCGTGCTTCAGGGACCATAATGCTAAGGTGAGGTACTCGCACCACGTTCGGATGGTGGGATTGGAGTTAGAGTGTGGTCTAGACCAGAAAGAGATGGAGCAAGCTGTGAGAAGGCTGACGGTTGGCGAGGAAGGGACAGAGATAAGGCTGAGAGCCGCGGCTTTCATAGACCAAATCAACATGAGCATCGGAAAAGGCCACACTTCGCACGCCTCAATATAGGAACCAGTGAATCTGATCATTTCTCTCTGATCTAATGATGATGGAACAGAAATTGAAGGCCACATCAAATATTTTATCCTGTTACCTGACAAATTCGATACAATGCAGCAGAAGGAACCCCAAACCTTGCACTGAGTCCAAAGAAGTAACGTGGTTTCTAGCTTGTTTTCATCCCAAACTTATCAGCTTCTCCATATTGCAGGTACCTCCAAACCCAAGTGAATAAACGATCAAAACGTGCAAAGTACGTCCCTTCCACTTTGGAGGGATCCTTCCCAGAAATTGAATTAATCATCCAAACATAATGAAACTAATTGAACTCCCGGAAGCAGTATGGAAATCAAAATAAGCAGCGTCCCACGAACAAAACACAATCAAAAGACTTTTGAGCAACCAATATCACCTCAAACAGAAGTTAGGAAATAGTAACTTCGAATTTTATTACAAGTAAAGAGTCATCGTCGGACACCATATCGCTATATCAGAGACCATGGGACCGAGCCTCCCAATCCACACATAACACAGCATCCTTGCTCTATATATAGACATAAGTCGCAACGAGGACCATAGATTCACCGACTCTCAACCGGAGATCTCGATGGCCTTGACCTCAGGCTTCTTCTCCTCCACCTTGGGAACAGTGATGGTGAGCACCCCGTTCTCCATCGACGCCTTCACCTGATCCATCCTCGCGTTCTCTGGCAGCCTGAACCTCCTCATGAATTTCCCGCTGCTCCTCTCCACCCGGTGCCACGTGTCGTTCTTGTTCTCCTTCTCCACGTTCCTCTCGCCGCTTATCTGGAGCACCCGATCGTCCTCGATCTCCACCTTGACTTCCTCCTTCTTGAGCCCGGGGAGATCCGCCTTGAACACGTGGGCCTCCGGGGTCTCCCTCCAGTCGATCCTCGTGCTCACAAAAGCAGTATTTTCTCGGATGGTCTGAGGGAAATTAGAGGCGGAGAGGGAGGAGGAAGGGAAAGGGAAGTCCTTGAAGGGGTCCCAGAGGTCGAGGGAGAAAGGGTCGAAGACGTTGCTGCGGCGGCCGCCGAACCAGCTTGGGATGAGCGACATGGTTGTTGGGTTTACCGGTGAAAATGCGAGACTGAGCGGAGAAAGTGTTCGATAGAATGCTTGAGATAGATGATGAGAATTGCTACCGTTTGACGATGGAGCCCGGAAGACAAGTTGGGAGTTAAATAGGAAAGAGAGGATCATTCTCGTACCTTCGCGGTCTTTCTGAGTGTCGGTGGACGAACGTTCGAGCGAAATGGCGAATCCCGTAGGTCCATCTGGAAACACTTGGTCCGTCATATTACGATGATGACGAATTCTATTTCTATTTTGCGATCGCCCTTAATTTCCTCTATTCTTGATTAAAGAAGATTTTGTCCAATTAAATTCGATGAATCCTAAATCATGAATATAAATCAAGTTTATTTGCCACTAATCAAGAGATGCGATTCAAGGAGTTCCTCTTGCTAAAAAAAATATAATCATCTCATACTAGCCAGATACCGGGCCGATGACGTTACGGCACTAGGGTTTGTTAGTAGGGCTCTTTTGTGGGGCTAGTTCTATTCGAGAACTGGATCGTCGATCGTTGGAACCAATCTTGTTTGCAATTTCAACTGGAGAACCATATTTCATCGGATAAATTTGGTACAAGTTTCATAAAGTTTAGAAACCCCAATTTTTCTCCTAACATATTTTTCTCTTTCTTTTTTTTCTGTTCTCTTCAACCTTATTCGAACATTTTGCAATTCTCTCTCGCTTGCTGGCGACTCCCCCTCCTCCTCGCTCACTCGCGGCTCACCCTCACTCGTTCCTAACTCACCTTTGCTCCTTCACCCTCAATCATCTTTTACTTTGAACCATTTTATTACTTATATCATTTTGTTATAAAAAGTGAACCTAAAAAGAAGGAACAAAAGAATGACAGGTTCCAAGACATACGAGATAGATTTTAGGTTCCAAAAACTGGGAATCGGTTTTAATAGATTAGATTTCAGATTTTAGGTCTAAAATCTACCCACCTTGAAACCAATCACTTTAACTTAGAATGCATGTTTGGGAGAGTTTTGAGAGAATGCAAAGTCATTGCCCCATGAATCTTTGACTCAAAGTAAATATTGTTTGGTTAAGTGACTTTCATGATATTTTTGCAATGTAACTTTGAAGGTAGAAAAAAGAACGAAAAAAAAAAAGTATATAACTACTATAGAGTAGAGATATCTCATCTTGGGAGCAAACTTAGGAAGCAAATTGAATGCCGGCAACAATTGAATCGTCGAAGAGGTCATGCAAGGTGACACCGGGGTGAAGCAACCTTGGGTAGCCTAAGCTAGGAGACCCTAAGGGTCGCATGACCTCGACGACCTAGACTACGCGATCATCAATCCAGATCCTTGGAGACCCTCGGCCACCCTTGATGACCCTCGATAGAGCATCAAATAGGCGACCTAAACACACAATCATCAACCCAAACAAGCAAACCCAAACCATCGAACAACCTTAGCCATCGCCAACAAACCTTGCGCAACATTCAGTGGAGCATTAGACTAGCAACCTAGACCCATGCCAACCTAGACCTCAGTGACCTAGACATGCTCTTCTAGATCCTCGACCGCCCCTAGCAACCCTCGACGAAGCATTAGACGGGCGACCCAAATTTAGATCTAGACTTTAGAGAGGGATGTTAGACGCTAAAACGCATAACCCATGATCTCCATAACTAGAACAATAACATATATAATCAAGTAAAAAGATTAATGCACTTGTTTTGGAGTTCATTGTACTTGATACGAAAGCAAAAAAGCGATGATTCAAGCACAAGTCATTCTCTTCTATTGCCCTCTATATCACTGGCTCAATGAGATGGCCCCATCACTCTTTTGCAATAGGTAAATGCTCATTTGTGAGGATAATTACGAAAATTAGGGTTAAATGAGAGATTTGAACACTATTTATAGTGTTTTCAAATAAGCCATCTCATTACGGGTCAAGTTTAACTTGACCCACACTAACCTGCCCATATTAGATTAATTAAGAAATTTTCTATCTCACTTTAGACCAATCCCGTAAAACGGTAAATTACAATATTAATTAATGTAACCCACATTAGGAAAACTTTTATATTCTTCCACTTGAGTTATATTAATTGAAATTGTACTGTATGTGTGCACATTGGTTTAGAAATAATTTTTAATAGTCAATCACATCCTGTAAAGTCTCAAACACCAAATCATAATAGGAACTACATGTATACACAAAATCTTTCATGGTCACACGAGAGCTTTCAACTTTATTAATATGAATTTAATATGGTAGTGTGATAAATGGATAACATCTTTCATAGAGATATCTCATTTGTCAATCATCATTCTCTTACCTTAAGTGTCACAAAAACCTATGCCATTAGAAAATATTTTTATGGTTCTAGTGAACCCACGTATTCCTTGTCTTTACGGTTAATATTTTTTTTTATGTGTAATAAAACATATGCTCAAGACTAGAAACCGAATACCCTTAACATTCACTTAAGATTTATACAATACATTGAGACTTTTATCAATATATATTCAACATAATAAAAGTCAATTAAAAATATTTTATTGAATGTAAACGTTGACATATATCAAAAAGCTACTAAATGTAACAAAAACAAATATAAACATTATTAAAAGAAAAATAAAAATAGCTCTCACTAAATAACAGCATCCCAAAATGCTCCTAAGGTCATACTAATGACATGCCGCTCAAACACACAAGAAGTGTTCTTGTGGCTGGTCCGACCTGGCTCGGACAGAGGCTCAGAGTGGATCAAGCTATTACTAGAAGGGTTCGAAGAAGCCAATGAAGAAACTGGCCGTGTTGCGAGATGGGCTCTGCAGGAGGAAGTTTTAGCACACCATGCCACGGGAAGCTTTTGGACCCATTGCAGATGGAATTCGACCTTGGAAATCATTCCCGAAGGAGTCCCAGTGATATGCCCACCATGCTTCAGGGACTAGAATGCTAAGGTGAGGTACTCGCGCCACATTCGGATGGTGGGATTGGAGTTAGAGTATGGTCCTGTGACATTCTGAATTTTCAGATTTTGTTTTCGATTAAATCGGGTCTTTCATCGACGCGCTGATAGTTCTATTCCATGAGTTGGCCACTCACGGGATAACTAGACTATTTGGGGAAGCAACTAAGGAATCTAAATGCAATGGACTTGAGAATTCGACTAGCAATCGACTGCTCGACCGTGTTAATCTGCAAGGGTCATTACGGCACTATCAAAAATCGATCAAAGACCGGAGATAGGTCGATTTGACTTAGGTTTGTGATCAGAGTGTGGGTGATTCTACCTGATTTCAAAATACTCGTCGATCGGTACTAGACCGATTTTTCTATCATTTTGGTATCCGGTGCCCGTAAATGAAATCTCGAGATTTTCACGACAATCGAGAGTCGCCAATATGTCGAAGATGTACAATGTGACTCGAGATAAATCGATCACGGGTCAATTACACCAAAAATTCCTAAAAGTTACCCGGTAGACTAGGTCACGCTAAAAGCGCACCGGATTGAAATTAATCACGAATTTGAACCCGATTTCAAAAATCAAAAGTTCTGTCATGTCACGACCTATTTTAGGAACATCGACTCATCCTCGAAGAATTTTCAGAGATTCAGAGATTTTTCGGAAAATTGGTCCGAACGTTGCGGAAAATTAGCGAAGATTCGGATGGGCTAAATTGATAGAAATTGGGACTTCTAAACTCAGCCTGTGAGTGTCGGGGATTTATAGAAAATTGTTTGGGATTTTTCTTCATCGAAATCGGACCTCAATTTAGGAAATTGAGTAAGGAAATTGAATTTAATTGAGTGAAATTCGGTTTTGGACAAAGGGCTGGAAATTTTTGCATCAAAATTTGATTTAATGGAAAATCCAACTTGAGAAAGAATTAGGGGGACAATGCATTTAATGGAGTGGATGAAGCTTCTTTTAGAACATCATCATTTCCTTGACCGATTGGCCTCATCCATTCCCCTTCTTCGTGCGTCTTCATCGTCGATCCCCTCTGCTTTTGTCTTTCACTTTCATTTTCTTTCGCATTTCTTTACTTCAGCTCTCAATTTCCTTTCATTTCTGCCGCCCCCATCCACGGTCTCTCTCTCTTACAATCTTCTCTACCAATTCCCCAAGCCCACGCCCACGATCTCTTTCTCTCTGCTGAATTTTTCTCTCACGGCTAGCATCCACCTTCTTTTGTCCCCTTAGTCAAAAATCAAGTCTTCCTCAACTCTTTTGTTGACCGAAGCCCCCCGCGTGAAGCCATCTGTGCAGCGGCCGTTTGTGTGTCCATCTCCAAGCGTGGTCTTCTCCAGTAGCTCGAGGACACCCCCACAAAGAAGCAAAGCCCACGAAGCCACCGAAGCAGGCTATCCCCTTCGGTCATCACGCCTGCAGCCGTTGTTCTCAGTCCACGTCTCCACCGCCAGCTCCTTCTACCGCTCGGTCATCCGATTGCCTTCAAAGCTCGTGGATTTCGGCTTGCACGAAGACCAGCAGATCCGTGGCCGCGTCTCCTTTGTGCGCGACTTCATCCACGAAGCAGCCCACGCCTTTGAAGCCCACAGTTCGGCCCGTTAACTCCAGCTGCAACAGCCCACAGATCTAGCAGATTTTACGGCCCAGCATCTCCAGCGAAGCCCAGCCCAGTTTGTGTAATTCCAGCCTGTTTAGTTCAGTTCGTTTGCAGTAGGCCCAAGTCCACAAGCTCAGCCCATCTTCAAATGCATTTCAGCAGCCCAGTCAATTGAAGCCCAGCCCAAATTGAAAACAAATCTTAGATTTGGGCTGAAATTTGTTGGGCCAAGTTTGGGCCCGGTCCAAGTCCTTTGACGCCGCCGAAAGTTCGGTTTTCGGCCACCGTCGCGTCACCGTCGTGGTGAACCGGTTTCCGCAATTAACCGGTGAGTTTATACTCTAAACTCTACTTAGTAGGTTAATGACGTCTAAGAGGTGTTTAGATTTATTTAATTACGGATTAGATGGTTAGTTAGATTAAATTAGAAATTTAATTATTTAATTGAGCATGTTAGATGGTTAGCATGGTTTAGTTAAGGCCTAAATAAATTGTACTATTTATCTAGAAGGGTTAGGGAATTTTCCGGGTCCGTATTGGTATTTAATTTAATAATTTTGGCCAAGGTTAGTATTTTTAGAAATTAAATTGAATTAATTAATTAATTTTCAAAATTAATTATTTATTAATTATTTTTCAGGAATTTAGGCCGGAATAGCCGGTGATTGGAATTTCGTCTTGATTGCAATGGTATGGTTAATTTCTGCAATTAAGTGTTAGTTGTGCAAATTGAGTGCTGATTGGAATTTTGAGTATTTAATTTCAAAATTTGTGGATTTTGATATTTATTTAGAAAATCCCGAGTGTTGGTTTTAACACCGAAAATGGATTTTAAATACTATATCAAATAGTGGGGTTTGAAAAAGATAGGTATCAGTCTTCTGGTTCAAATTGACCGTGTACCCACACACGACTATTTTCGGGATATTTTTTAATACGAAGAAAATAGGCCAGGATCACTATTTTAATGGAGGTATTTGAGTGCAATGCACAGTGTCCTAGGCCGAGATTGATTGGTCGTGTGTTGGTTAAGAGAAACCATCCTGGGCTGTTAAGCCGGATGTTACCCATTCATTGGGACTCGGGTCGCAGTAAATTCTGGACCTACGCCCCTTCGGAGAAGCCGTCTAATTGAGAGACGTTGCCATGCTCATGGTGAGAGACGAAGCTTGGCTATGCTAGAAGACACCGAACTTGTGAGTAGTATTCGGGTCGCAGTAGATTCTGGACCTACGTCCCTTCGGGGAAGTCGTCTCTGAGAGATATATAACCGTGCTCAATGGGGTGAGACGACGCTTGGCAATGCCAAAAGACCGCCAATAGAGTTGGCCGTACCCTTGAGGGGTGTAATTAAGAATTAGAACGCATAATGGTTGAGTTTGATACGTTGGATTATATGACAAAATTGTATGACATGATATGGGACGTGTTATAACGATTTAGCCCTATAATCTAGATCCTTGTGATTTATTGAGTTGAGTAATGCATTTTAATTGCTAGATGTATCGATTCTATACATAATGTATATGAACTGTGCTGACCTGCAGGTTAGAACTGAGCGCGATAAATCTTCTATGCTAATTGTATGTGGTTAGAACACTTTTGGTCGTATTTCCCTCCTAATTGGGGTTTAAAGCTTAGACTCGCTAAGATTTTATCTCACCCCGTTGTGAGACAATATTTTCAGGGTCGTCGAGCGAAGGACCGGAGCAGAGATGAAGTGATGTGAAGTGTAGGTCAACTAAGACCGTCTCTTTTCGGAAAGTTAGCATTTGTGACCTTTTAGTCATAAACCTTGTGCTTGACATTATATGAATATAAAAGTATATTTATTTTATGAATTTGTATCCTGCTTTTCTATTCCGAAATAATTACTATCAAAGGATTTCTTTTCGCTTTCGCATGTGCAATAAAATAGAAAGGGCCGGCGACTCGTCCTGGAAAGTTGCAAAATTTTATCAACCAGGGAGGAATGGGCACGTGCTCAGAGTCCAGGGCGTGACAGGTCTAGACCAGAAAGAGATGGAGCAAGCTGTGAGAAGGCTGATGATTGGCAAGGAAGGGACAGAGATAAGGCTGAGAGCCGCGGCTTTCAAAGACCAAATCAACATGAGCATCGGAAAAGGCGATACTTCGCACGCCTCAATATAGGAACCAGTGAATCTGATGATGATCGAACAGAAATTGAAGGCCACATGAAATATTTTATCCTTTTACCTGACAAATTTGATACAATGCAGCAGAAGGAACCCCAAACCTTGCACTGAGTCCAAAGGAGTAATGTGGTTTCTAGCTTGTTTTCATCCCGAACTTATCAGCTTCTCCATATTGCAGGTACCTCCAAACCCAACTGAAAAAACGATCACAATGTGCAAAGTACATCCTGCACTTTGGAGGTATCCTTCCCAGAAATTGAATTAATCATCCAAAAATAATTAAACTAATTGAACTCCCGTAAGCAGTATGTAAATCAAAATAAGGAACGTCCCACGAACAAAACACAATCAAAAGACTTTTGAGCAACCACTATCACCTCAAACAGAAGTTAGAAAATAGTAACTTCGAATTTCGTTACAATTAAAGAGTCATCGTCGGACAACATATCGCTATATCAGACACCATGGAACCGAGCCTCCCAACCCACACATAACACAGCATACTTGCTCTATATATAGACACAAGTCGCAACGAGGACCGTAGATTCACCGACTCTCAACCGGAGATCTCGATGGCCTTGACCTCAGGCTTCTTCTCCTCCACCTTGGGAACAGTGACGGTGAGCACCCCGTTCTCCATCGACGCCTTCACCTGATCCATTCTCGCGTTCTCCGGCAGCCTGAACCTCCTCATGAACTTCCCGCTGCTCCTCTCCACCCGGTGCCACGTGTCGTTCTTGTCCTCCTTCTCCACGTTCCTCTCGCCGCTTATCTGGAGCACCCGATCGTCCTCGATCTCCACCTTGACTTCCTCCTTCTTGAGCCCGGGGAGATCCGCCTTGAACACGTGGGCCTCCGGGGTCTCCCTCCAGTCGATCCTCGTGTTCACAAAAGCAGTATTTTCTCGGATGGTCTGAGGGAAATTAGAGGCGGAGAGGGAGGAGGAAGGGAAAGGGAAGTCCTTGAAGGGGTCCCAGAGGTCGAGGGAGGAAGGGTCGAAGACGTTGCTGCGGCGGCCGCCGAACCAGCTTGGGATGAGCGACATGGTTGTTGGGTTTACCGGTGTTAATGCGACTGAGCGGAGAAAGTGTTCGATAGAATGCTTGAGATAGATGATGAGAATTGCTCCCATTCGACGATGGAGCTTAGAGGACAAGTTGGGAGTTAAATAGGAAAGAGAGGATCATTCTAGTACCTTCGCCGTCTTTCCAGTCTCGCTCGAACGGACGGACGGACGAACGTTCAAGTGAAATGGCGAATCCCGTAGGTCCATCTGGAAACACCTGGTCCGTTACATTACGATAATGACGATTTCTATTTCTATTTTGCTATCGCCCTTAATTTCCTCTATTCTTGATTAAATAAGATTTTATCCAATTAAATTCAATGAATCCTAAATCATGAATATAAATCAAGTTTATTGGGGGAAAAGTGTCCAAGAAATCCTAAATATTTTACATTTATGCTAATTTAATCATAAACATTTTATAAATATCAATTTAGTCCTAAATATTTTTATTTTGTGTCAATTCAATCATTTCTGGTTAATTTTGGCTGGATTTTGCTAATTAAGCATTAGTCGACTGATATGACAAAATCGGCATTGATGTTAATAATTTTTAATAATGTTTTAATATTTTTTTAATTTTTTATTTTATTTTAATATTTTTTTAATTTTTTATTTTATTTTCTTTTCTTTTTCTTTTTCTTTCTCTTTTTTTTTTCCTTTTCTTTTTTCTCCTTTTTTTCTTTCTGCCTTTCCTTCCTCCTCAACCTCGCCGGCCGTCGTCTTTGGCCAGTTGTCAATCGCCCCACAACCTCTAGCAAGGGCTCGAGCCTTGCCAATGGCCGGTTGCCAAAGGTCCAACGACCGACTGGAGGAAGGAGAAGAAGAAAAAAATGAGAAAAAAAAAAAGAAAAAAATTAAATAAAACAAAAATTCAAAAAAATTAAAATATTATTAAAAAGTGTCCAATCGATCGTATCACGTCAACCGATCGATGCTTAATCAACAAAATCCAGCCAAAATTAACCAAAAAAGACTGAATTGATGTACTTTGCTGAGGCGGCAGCTCATCATATAGAACTTCCTAGCATTGCTTTGCGCTCTTGTAGTATGGCACTCTGCTGGTTTTCTCTTAACCCCCTTGGCTCCAAAAAGAAAAGTTATTTTCCTTGAAAAGGTATCTTTAACCCTCGGATATCAACATACACAACAAACTCTAAGATAATGATACTTGCATTAAACTCTTCTTTACCTCAGTGATGGAGCTTGATAGGAATTTCACTAGAAATCAAGAGTAACAATCACACAGTACTGATTAGATGTTAGGAATGCGCTCTCTTTGGTCGTACTATACTAAACTGGAAAGGCTCCTGACTTGATTATGTTTGCTATCCCAAAGCACTGCGAGGGTCTCTTCAAGATTTAAAGAAACTTCTTGGCCAATCTAAAGAGAGAGTCAATTAATCAGCGTGACTCAAATAGGAATTGCACTCAACAGCTTGCACCATTCGTCCATGTTGACATATTTTGAGTTTGGCTTGCAATTTTCATCGTCTACTACTCATTAAGCAGTACTTTAACGGGTGTGTCTGTGTTTTCGTAAAATGCTCTTGCTGCAAAGAAAAGGTACGCATACCAGGTCTTTAGGGCGACTCAGTTTCCAGAAGGTAAAATGCTCCGATAGCCGTTGCCCGCCTGTCTAAACCAGTCATTACCTCTTCCTTTAGACAGAGGACAGAGGAGGCATGTAATTGAAGTCAACAGTACCACACGTGCTGAAACTGCATATAAGATCATATTCTCTCATATTCATGTCGAGCAATCCAACTAGGAAGGAAGAAAGCAGTCTACAGTGTATAAAATCCGAATAAAAGTTGTATCTCTCTTTTGACTTGCTGGAATATTCAAATCTTGGACAAGTTTTCATGTTTTCTATCAGACCATGAAGTCGTAGAACCAATACATGCTAAGCTGCAGCACCATGACTCTTTAGATCCAAGGTCGATTGATACTATTCCAGGCGCTTATCCCACAAGATGCAAGTACTTGTATCACCAGGCGATTTAGAACCCATGATGAAGTTAGCAGCCATCCTGATTAAAATCAAGGCATCTTCAGGCATTTTTTGGAATAGTGGACTGCGTGGAGAAACAGTTACCGGACCAACTCCATAAACAATAAATAGCGCTATTTTTTTCGCCAGGCTCGCTGCACAAAGTTGCTCCGGCTTCGCCAACCAGTATAATAGAGGGAAGAAACCGGTTACCTATTGTGGCTTGATAAGCAAGCCTATAATTCAGTTATACCTGTGAGCTTAGGGAAGCTTGGCTTAAAAATAGATCAGGGAGAGTTTGCGGAAACGGCTTCGGGGCTGGCAAAGAGTGGCATTCTTCCGGCTGGTCCAACCTGGCTCAGTCGGAGGCTCGGAATGGATCGAGCTGTTAGCGCAAGGGTCCAAAAAAGCCAACAAAAAATTGGCCGTGTTGTGAGATGGGCTCCAGAAGTGGAAGTTTGAGCACACCGTAACACAGGAGGCTTTTGGACCCATTGCAGATGGAACTCGACCTTGGAAATTATTTCGTAAGGAGTCCCAGCGATACACCAACCGTAGGGACCAGAATGTGAAGGCAGGGTACCCGTGCCATCTTTGGATGGTGGGATTGGAGTTGGAGGGTGATCTAAACCAGAGAGAGATGGAGCAAGCGGTGAGGAGACTCATGGTTGATGGGGAAGAGATAAGGATGAAACCTGGAGCTTTCAAAGACGAAATCGAGCTAAGCATCAGGAAAGGATATCTGATCTTGTTATCTCTGATTTGATGACGATCAAGCGGAAATAAAAAACTTATTGGGATATCTAGTCATGTTATCTGACAAACCCAATACAATGCAGCATAAGAAACCCTGCAGCTCGCGCTGAGCTCAAAAGGAGCATCATGGTTTTAAGCCTCGTTTCATCCCGAAAGTTGTCAGCTTCTCTCAATGCAATTTGCAGGTACCCCCAAACCCAGTTGAAAAAAAAAAAATGATCACAACCTGCGAGGTACAACACTTGCACTTCACAGGAATCCTTCCAAGAGAATGAATTAACCATCCCAAAAAAGAACTAACTTAAGTCCCTTGGGACAAGGCCGTAATTCGGTGCTGAATGGGGAAGCGAAAGGCGAGAAAACCGAAAGATTTTGAGGAACCGATATCACATAAAATAGAAGTTACTATAGTTATGTTACACCGCCATAATTCCGATCTATTACACCGCCATAGACGAGGACCGAGACTCCCAACTCAGGCCAACTCAGGACATGTGAAAGCCACACAGCGGACAGCACACCCAGACACTCACTCTCTGTGCATGTATACACAAGTCGCCACGCCAACCGTAGATTCACCATCTCTCAACCAGAGATCTCGATGGCCTTGACCTCCGGCTTCTTCTCCTCCACCTTGGGAACAGTGACGGTGAGCACCCCGTTCTCCATCGACGCCTTCACCTGATCCATCCTCGCGTTCTCGGGTAACCTGAACTTCCTCATGAATTTCCCGCTGCTCCTCTCCACCCGGTGCCACGTGTCGTTCGTGTCCTCCTTATCCACGTTCCTCTCGCCGCTTATCTGGAGCACCCGATCGTCCTCGATCTCCACCTTGACCTCCTCCTTCTTGAGCCCGGGGAGATCCGCCTTGAACACGTGGGCTTCCGGGGTCTCCTTCCAGTCGATCCTCGTGTTCACGAAGGCGGCGTTCTCGCGGAACGTCTGGGGGAAGTTAGCGGCGGAGAGGGAGGAGGAAGGGAAAGGGAAGTCCTTGAAGGGTTCCCAGAGGTCGAGGGAGAAAGGGTCGAAGACGTTGCTGCGGCGGCCGCCGAACCAGCTTGGGATGAGCGACATGGCTGTGGGATTACCGGCGAATATATGAGATTGAGCCAACGAAACGTTTGACAGAATGCTCGGACTAAGACAGGAATTGCTATTGTCAGACGATATGGTTTGGAAGTGGTGGCATCGGGTGTTAAATAGGAAGGGAGGAGCATTCTCGTACCTCCGCGGTCTTTCGGACGAACGTTCCAGTGATTTGGCGAATCCGGTCGGTCCATCTGGAAACCTCGGACTGGGCCTCGTCAGGTCAGAGGATCTTTTCAGTAAGGGAAAGAAAAAAACTCGAACTCGTCCCACAGGACGATAAAACGAATTCTGAATTTCTATTTTGTTATCGCCCTTAATTTCCTCTATTATTGATTAAATAAAATTTCGTCCAGCCAATAAATTTAATTGGATCCCGAATCATGATTACAGCTCGCGTTTATTTTCCGCTAATCAAAAGATACGGTTCGAGGAGCTTCTCCCAAAGCAAAAATATAGCCATTCTGCTAATACGGAGATACTGGGCCAATGACTTCATAGCAATGGGGTTTCTCTTAGGGTTCATTTGGAAGATTCTCGAGAGAGTGTCTTTAAGACGCAAAGCCCATTATTTGCTTTGAGCAGATAAGGTTTGGTTGGGGCATTTTTCAAAGTAGCTTTGAAGGTAAAAAAACGAAAAACCATGGGATATGGCCACTGGAGAATGGAAATATATTATCTTGGAAGCAGGCCTGGAAAGCGAATCGTTTGGCAGCCTCGAAGAGGTCGAGCAAGTGATTCCTAGATCATGTAACCTCTTGCAGCTCAGGGAACAATCTCGTCCCAAAAGCTTTTGGAGGATCCTTTGAAATGTTAAATCAAACTCGCACACTTAATCTTTGCTGTGAGATGTCATTCTTTATATTATGGTAGTTCCAGCGATTTTTTCCCTCTCCCAAATAATCTTTTACTCATGAAAAGAGTTTGATAATGATTGTTATTGATATTAAACTTTACCCGAACCTCATTTTTCCCATTGCACTATCCACAATTTTATTCGTATCGATCATTTCAATTGATTATCATTACTTCTTCCCATCCCTTACATGTGGAGAAGATGTTTTATGTGACGGTTGTGTCATTATTGGTTACATAACGTGGTAATAACACGTAGTAAAACAAGTCAATCAAAATCGAAAGCATAACATATTTGACATTAGATAGGATAACAGGCAAATAAAAGTAATAAGTCGATTTCACCATGTCATCATAACCATTCTAGAGATAACATCTCAAAGGCATTTTGAGATGAGGAAGGCCATTTAAGATGGTTTGGTAATGTTGAAAGAAAGCTTTCAAGTGCCCTACGATGCTATGTGAGATTAAAGATTGGATCCACTTGTTAAAAGGGACAAGAGAAACCAGAAAAAGATGTGGAAGGAAATGACAATGAAAGATATCACTAACCCAACTTAGTATGATAAGTAGGTTTCTATCTATATTTCACAGATAATCTAACAAAGGATAAAATGCAATGGCTTAATAGGATTCATACGATGGACCTCACTTAACAGAATGAGACTCAGTTGTTTTTGTTGCTGTTGCAGGTACAACATTTTGAGGACGAACCTTCCTTCTTAAGTTAATCACGAAAAACCACCCATGTCATTTGACAAAAGAAAGAAGTAGTAGCATAAAAATTGGTCTTTATCTTAACGACAAGGTTTTTCATTTCACATCTATGTTATATCACAAAAAGAGAACATGAGAATCCTCCAGATCAATTCGACTTTCACAGCAACTGAATCATGGAGCTTTATATTTCTTTGATACACTTCAGTTGTCTCGAGAAATAGCTAGGTATCTTAAATGATGCAGACTTTGAAGCTCTTGTGCTTCTAAGTCATGCTTTCTCTAGCTTTCTTGGATAGACAAGCTCTACCGGCTCGCCTAAGGTTGTGCGTGTCGGCTACAATACATATGTGTACGTGACTCTGCTCCAAGATGATTTTTCTGTTAGGTTAATATGGTTGTAAAATTCCCAAAAAATTCTTTGATTTGAATTTTTTAAAGAAGGTTACAAGCACTCTCATGTTAAAACCGAGTTATAATCACTTCATTTCGGATCAATAACGAGCTTATGGTGACGTCGGTAGCAGTGGATTTCAATGCCATCAGATAGGAGGAGTCGCCTCCAGTGGAATAGTGAAAATCTGCAAAGAGATAAGACCAAGTTTTGGGATGGAAGTCAAATTAACCAGAAGTCCTCGGTGAAAGAAGCTAGCTGCCGGAGGAGGAATTATCTCTGCTGGCTTTAACATAAGAAATTAAGAATGAGCAAATCCAGATATGAAAGGTAACAAAATTTCAGGTATTCTCATGTAGTTTTGTTTCCTCCACATCTCTCATAGTACAAAAGCCGCTCTCCTTTAATCCCATCACCTTTCAATGATGTAATCCATTTGTATGCCCCTTTCAATTTTACCATCCAGGCAAGAAACACAAAAAAACTAGAGAAGTCTCCTTTGTTTTTCTTAAAATGCCATTGATGCAGTACCGAATATAAGATTTTTCGTATGCTCAAATGATCCAGGACCCAGGCTCCGGTTGTGGTCAGATGAGAGCAATGGAAGAACGAGGACAGAGTTGCAATCGTACGTAGGTGTAAGTCCCGATTTTCCTTTCAAGGGCACATAACCCCGATGCTCAATTGGCGTCAGTCCTGCATTCCAAGTGCTTCCCCATTGGGATAGCTCACACTCAATTCGATCATCCCAGTCCGTCCAGTTTCCCCAATTATATCTTGCTGTCTATTTCCCTACTGATTACCAAAGGATGACCTCTCCTCTGAGTTCCCTTAGATCTTGCAGCAAGACTCAACACCGACTGTGAAGGACCTCTCCACTAAGTATCGTTAGATATGATGGCAAAGGAAGAAGCAACAATAAAATCTCTTGCATGATTCATGATTCGTCGATATACTTTGCAGAAGCCGCAGCTCATCATATGAAACGTCCTAGCATCGTTTTGCATACTAGTAGTATCAGCACTCTGCTGGTTTTCTCTGAATTCTCTCAGCTACAAAAGAGAGATAATTTTCCCTTGAAAAGGCGTCTTCAATCCTCAGATATTAATATACAGAATAAACTCTGAGATAAAAATATAGGCAATAAATTCGTTATTACCTCTGTGATGTACACATAAAAAAACACCTCAATGATATAGGTTGATAGTAATTTCACTGGAAATCAAATGGTGCAGTCACACGACATCAATTGGATGTTAGGAATGTGCTTGCTTTAGTCGTACTATGCTAAACTGGAAAGGCTCCTGATTTGATTATTTTTGTTATCGCAAAGCACTGCGAGGGTTCTTCAAGATTTGAAGAGATTGTTTAGCCAAGCTAGAGAGAGAGTCAACTAATGAACGTGACTCCAATATGAATTGCACTCAACAGTTCGCATCATTAGTCCAAGTAGACACGTTTTGAGTTTCGCCAGTAATTTTCTTCTTCTTCTACCCATTAGCAGTTTGTGTTTTCGTAAAATGCTCTTGCTGCAAAGAAAAAGTAAGCATGCTAGGTCTTTAGGTTGACTCAGATTCCAGAAGGAGAATCACTCTGATAGCCGTTGCCCTAACTGTCTAAACGAGTCATCACCTCTTCCTTTAGTCAGAGGAGGCATGTAATTGAAGTCAGCGATACCCCACATGCCGAAACTGCATATAAGATCAAATTCTCGTGTACATGTCCAGCAATCCGACTAGGAAGGAAGAAAATAGTCGACAGTATCTCTTTTGACTTGCTAGAATATTCAAATCTTGGACTAATTTATATGTTTTCTATCAGACTATGATGTTGTACAACTGATACATGCTAAGCTGCAACAGATTGATACTGTTCCAGGCACTTATCCCACGAGACGCAAGGACTTGTCTCTTTTACCGGGCAATTTAGAACCCATGGTGAAGTTAGCAGCTATGGTGACCAATATTTAAGGCATCTTCAGGCATCTTTTGGAACACCGTCGACTGCCTTGAGAAACAGTTATCGGTCCAACTCCAGAAACAATCACGAGCGCCGTTTTTCTCACGAAGCTCGCTGCGCAAAGTTGCTTCGGCTTCACCAACCAGCATATTGGAGGAAGAAACCGGTTGCCTCTTGTGGCTTGATAAGCGAGCAAATAATTCAGTTACACGCGAGCTTAGGAATTGTGGGGGAGAACTCGGGTACACAATTCACCACAAATTAAACCTAATCCAGGATCAATTTCTCCTCCGAAACTAAATCAACTAAAATTCTCTTAACCCCAACAACAACTAACAATGTATAGCCTCACAATATGTAAATATAATGCCGAAATGATAAGTAGACAAAGCAAATAACGACACCAAGGATTTAATGTGAAAAATCCTATGCGGGAAAAATCACGAACCGCCCAAAAACATCCACTAATCACCAAGAATAGACAGAGTATTCTTCTCTAGTCACACGCTAGAGGCTCAACATCAACATTACAATCATCTTTTTCTCATAGGTAGATAAATAAGTTTGGAGCAAGAAAACCTTAACCGCAACTGGAGAATTTAGAGATAATTCTCGACAAACAAAAACTATCAACTTATAACCCTCGATCTCACGAATAAAATACTAAAATTTGAGCCAATTCCGTTAATATTTGACCGGAGCTGCAAAGTTGCAGCCCTCTTCCTTTCTTCTCTTATCCCTTGTTTCTGCAGTTTTTTTTGTTTTCTCTCTCCTCTTCACTTTTTGGATGCACACCCACGCATGACCACTCCACTTCTTTTTGTTCTTTTATTTTGTTTTTGTTTTCTTTTTATTTAATGCTAGCTGGCCCCACATGAAGGTGGACCAGCCAACAAGAATCTTGGCTTCAAAATGGATCAGGTAGAGTTTGCAGAAACGGCTGGGGCCTGGCGAACAGCAACGTTCTTGTGGATGGTCCGACCTGGCATAGTCAAAGGCTCAGGGTGGATTCGAGCTGTTACCGGATGGGTTCAAGAAGACAATAAGAGAAACTGGCCGTGTAGTAAGACGGGCTCGGCAGGAGGAAGTTTTCGCACACCATGCCAGGGGAGGCTTTTGGACCTATGGCATATAGAATCTAAGAAGCAACGATACTTTTCGAGAGCCTTTGTATGGTATTCAACACGCTCCAACATGTGATTAGCGAGTGTTGAAATATCCAACACGTGATCAACTCTCCCCAATACGCTTCGACATACAAATCTAAAATTTCGACACATGATTCTAATATACACAGGTCAATTTTAAAATTTTTCAATACTTAAGAAGTCAAATTGTAAATATATTACCCACCCGTGAGCAACACAGTTAGTTGAGATCTCTCCTCCAGTAAAAGAGGTCAAAGGTTCAAAACCCTACGTTGAGTGAGTTTTTGGGCTAATTTCCCCCGAGATATAGTCGTTGTTGAGCCTCCACCGCAGAAGTCCGTGAGATCCCAAATCGGCGTAAGCCGACAAGGGCAAGTTTTGGCGGATCCTCGGTCACCAAAAAAAAAAATTGTAAATATATTACTTAAAGAAAAAAAAGGTAGGCTAGCATGGCTACCACCATCGAAATTGCCAACCCTAGGTGGTAGAGGGGTGCAACCCTTGGCTGAGGCCATAGTGACGTTCACCCAAATCTAGGCGATGCCACGCCCTCGCTTGGGCCTATTGAGGGTCATCGGCCCTTGCTCAGGGCTGGCGAGACACTGTAAGGCCGCCCCCTCCCCGCCCCCTCGATGGCCACAAGCTGCACCTCGCCATCGTCGTCGACCCCCTCAACAGTGGCAGCCGCTTGCCCAACCAAGCAACCAAGCTAGCTCTTTTTTTTTCAGTTTTTTTAGAATTATTTTAGCTCTTTTAAAAGTTTTATTTACTATTATTAAAGAAAAACTTAATAAAAAATACCACATAAGATAAATTAATTAATTTTAAAATACTACTTCGAAATTTCTTATCAAATAAATTGACGATGTTAATGAAAAGACTTGATTGCATCAACTTGATAAATTTTAAGACTCAATTATATTTTCACGATAAATTTTAAAACTTATAATACATATATTCCTAAATTTAATACTAAAATGTAGATTACCTTTTTTCCTTCTAAATTTTACAGATTATTGTAATGAAATATAATTGAATTTATCAAATTAAAATAATAAATAATATTAACAACTATTAAATTAATATTCTTATTATAAAATAATTATATTTTTTTACTATTTATTTGTTCACTTGTGTATTTATATATAAAAATATATTTAATATATAATATGTCAAGACGTGTCGGAAAATGACCCGTCGGATGCCACATAGGATGGAAGTCGACCTAGGAGAGCATTTCCGGAGTACCGATGAAATGCCAACTGCACTTCAGGGACCAGAATGTGAACGCGGAGGTGCTCATGCTATGTTTGGAGGGTGGGATTGGAGGGTGATCTAAACCAGAGAGATGGAGCAAGCAGCGAGGAAGACTGAGGGTTTGATGGGGGAGGAAGGGAAAGAGATGAGGCTAAGAACCACAGCTTTCAAAGACAGAAGTCGCGCAGAGCATCAAGAAAGGTGCTTGTTCACACACTACAATAGAAGAACTAGAGAATTCGATCTCTGATCTGATGATGATCATGCAGAAATTGAAAAGGCTTGTTGGGATAACTGCTCTTGTTATCTGACACCCTGCAGCTCGCGCCGGGCTCATGAGTACAATGTTTTGTGGGTACCCCAAACCCAATTAAAAGGATGATCACAACGAGTACAGCACTTGCACATCCGAGGAATCCTTCCAACAAATTGAATTAATCGTCGCAAAAAGAACAAACCAATTGAACTCCCTTGGAACAAAGCAGTAGGCAAATTCTGCGCAATAGGAAAATGGAAAGGTGAAAAAACCGAAAGAATTTGAGGAACCGATATCACAAAAAGTAGGAAGTTACTATATATTACATCATATCTCAGATCTCATTACCAGTAGAGAGTCACTATAGTTATTTTACATTGCCATATCAGACATCGCCATAGACCGCTACTCCCAACTCAGGACACGCAAAAGCCACACAGCAGACGGCACACACAGGCACTCTATATGCATATGTATACACAGGTCACAGCGCCGACCGTAGATTCACCACCTCTCAACCGGAGATCTCGATGGCCTTGACCTCGGGCTTCTTCTCCTCCACCTTGGGAACAGTGACAGTCAGCACCCCGTTCTCCATCGAGGCCTTCACCTGATCCATCCTCGCGTTCTCCGGCAGTCTGAACCTCCTCATGAACTTCCCGCTGCTCCTCTCCATCCGGTGCCAGGTGTCGTTCTTGTCCTCCTTCTCCATGTTTCGCTCGCCGCTGATCTGGAGCACCCGATCCTCCTCGATCTCCACCTTGACCTCCTCCTTCTTGAGCCCGGGGAGATCCGCCCGGAACACGTGGGCCTCCGGGGTCTCCTTCCAGTCGATCCTCGTGTTCACGAAGGCGGCGTTCTCCCGGAACGTCTGGGGGAGGTTAGCGGCGGTGAGGGAGGAGGAAGGGAAGGGAAAGTCCCTGAAGGGGTCCCAGACGTCGAGGGAGAAAGGGTCGAAGACGTTGCTGCGGCGGCCGCCGAACCAGCTCGGGATGAGCGACATGGCCGTCGGGGATGATCACCGGCGAACGCGCGAGACTGAAGCCGAGAAAGTGCTGGAGAGAATGCTTGAACTACACTAGAACTGCTATCGTCAGACGATGAGGATTGGGAAAGGAGAAGTCGGGGGTTAAATAGGAAAGACAGGAGCATTCTCGCACCTTCGCGGTCTTTCCTGTCTCGACCGTAAATAGCGAACCCGGTCGGATCGATCTGGAAACTGCGGACCGGGCCTCGTCCAGGAATTCGTTGGTCAATTGAAATGGGCCGGACCACGATTGGTCATGTCCGCCGCATCATCGACATTTGACAGAACCATGGTCCTTGTTTTCCCCATTTTTTTATTAATAAGAATTCATCCAATCGGTTTTTACGAATTAATTGATTCTACGATAAATCTCGGCTCATGTTTATCGTCCGACCAATTAAATTAGGCGACTAAAGGAATTTTTCCTAAAAGAAAAATAGCCATTCTGCTAACAGGAGTAATGCTAGTGGGCCAATGACAGTATAGCAATGGGCTTTTTAATCCCTGTTGTGAGAGGCCATTTTCTACTAAATCGTGATCCTAATTTCCTGTTCGAATTATCCTTTTATTAATATGAAACAGTTGCTAGCGATTATTTTTCCTAGATTTTAACCAAACCTCAGTTTTCCCATTGCACCATCGTGGCAACTCATTTTCATTGATAATTTCCATTGGTTATCGTTACTTCTTCCCATGCCATGCATATGGGAGGGATGTTTTTGGTGTCAATCACGCCATTATCTATCAACTTTGGTGACGGTAGTACGTGATATAACAAGTCCGTCCAAAGTGAAAAAATATTAGATTCATAACATATAAATAATAATGATTGGTCAATTTTACCACACTATCACAATCTCGTACTATAATTGTTACGTAAGATGATTTCTCCTGCGTTCTATTATCACTTTCTCACGTTTCTTTCCTCACTTTCACACGCTCATTGCGCAACTATCCTCCTAAATCCCTAATCATGTGAGTGAACAAAATATGAATGCACAGGCAATCAAGAGGAAAAATCACCAAATTAAAGGTGTTTTAAACATTTTGTCCTCTCAAGATATGAATGACTTGTCTCACACGATTAATACATGAAAAATGAGCATTAGTCAAGTCATATATTTGAAATTGAATACAATATGTATTATTTAAAAAATTGTACAAAGCACAAAAAAATTTAAGGGTAATGACACAAATGATCCTTAAACTTTAATCCAGTGTATAATGTGATATTGGACTGAATTACACATATACCAAAAATTTATTAACCATATTGAATAAATTGAAACTTTGAGAACTACAGTGCATATTGAGCTAAAGTTGATGAATCATATTAAACAAATTAAAAGCTCATAAACCGCACCACACATTGGGCTATAGCTCAATGATCGGTTATGTTATTTTCCTCAAATATTAAAGTGTTCTTTTTTGTCCTTTTAGTAAATAAAAATTATGAATTTTTTAGGTCCATTGAATAGTCACGATACTTTCGACCCAAAAAAAAAAAAAAAGTCTCAGTACTTTATTCTGGCCGGAAAGTTGTTTTTTTTTTTTTTTGTCAGATTTAGCCGTAAAATACAAATTGATATGTCCCTGTATTCCCCCCCTTCTCCTCTCTCTCTCTCTCTCTCTCTCTCTCTCTCTCGATTTTCCAAAATATGTTGGTCATCACAATGACATGACATAAGTGGATGCCATCGGAAAAATGATAACGAAGGCGAATCACGTAAAACGAAGAAAATACACGCCGAGACATTCTCCTCGAAAGAGTCTGCTTTTTTAAGTAATTAAATTAAAAAGGATTAACTTTGAATGTGTTCATTATCTGTGTTAGATAAGATCATTACTTTAAAATTGAGAATTATAAAATATGCTTAACAATATGCCTAGAGATAATTATTGAAAAGGTCATGTTTTGTATATGTACACTTGACGAAAAAAAATTACTTTAATGAGCAAATTCCGACTTCATGATATATGCTTTATTAATTTTGCAAATGAATTAAAGTGCAAGTCAAAACGCCATTGGATTGAATGGAGGATGAGTAATAATTAGAATAAAAGATTGCTGGTAATGAATATGTTCTTATTTATAAAAATCTTATACTTGTACTTAAATTGCCATCCTATCAATCCAAAAGATCGTAGCTTATGAGACTAATGACGACAACATGACACGTTGATGTGACACTTTTTATCATTAGAAAATTTGAAATAAGATAAATTATTTTAAAGTAAAAGAAATTATTTTCATTAAGAAAAATGGCTAAACAATCTTCTTTCCCATCCATGGATATATAATTTGAAGAGACACTAAACTTATATCATGATCCGATGAGAGCAAGAAATGATCATTATGGTAAGAGAGTTTAAATAAGATGCGACTCATGATAGATTTTTAGAATGGTTAAAAGGATATAAATAAATCGGGTCACGTGTTGAATAGGGAGAGCAACGCCTGCAATACTAATAAGTATGTTAATTTCTTGAGTAGAGGAATTTTGTGACATTTGAAGTCTCGCATTAGAAGGAAAAAGTCATTTTAAGTGATTTATAAGCCGATATCCACCTTTAAAATAATCATCACTTTTTGCATCCGCTCGAATCGAATTACTCTTTTTGAACTTTGGCCCACGTGGAACAAGCCGAATCGTGATGTTAGGTCTCTTGCCGGCACAGAGATGCCAATAGTGATCATTCGAGGGCAGATCATGGAGGATGATCCGATCGTCTCAATTATTGTACTCCTTGCATAATTGACCCTATCATGAACGGTGCACCAATAATATCTTTACATAAGACTTATATCTTGCTGTTCACATTCTATACATGTCCGAATCAACAAAGACAAATGAGGACGACGATACCTCTTTATTATCCTCTTTTTTTTTTCTCGGGTACCTCCAAAAGAGAAGGATCATTTTTTCTTCTGCCATCTCGTCTTTTTCTTTATCTTTTGGAATCAAAAGCAAATGCTTTTGCCTCCTAACTACAGGTTTTTTCTTTCTCCAATTGCGAACGTGCTACGCTCCTGCAGATTCAACTTTTTTTTTTTTTATACTTCTACTCTAATTTTGCTTTGAATGACGCGACAATAGTATTCATTTTAACATTTTATCGAAAAGGCACCATGTCATAAAGAGTGCTCGTTGACCGTTAGCTTGAGAATCAACTCCGATCATGGTAGCTTAGCGATGAAAACAATAACCATCAAGCCCGATCTAGGTAGATCGAGCTCTCAAAGTGAGTATTCCAAATAACTATATAAAGTAAAGATGATTTGAAAGAGCTCTTAACCTATTATAATATTACAAGACTTATCCTATCCGATATGGGTCTTAGTTCCACCCTCATTCAAAGCATTGCAGGCAATACTCCCTCTATTCGGCGTGTGACTTGGTCTTTTCTTGCCCCTCGCCATTCTAGAAGTATGTTAGAAATCACATATTGTTCGAGCCATCTCGCTCTCTAGTAATCACCTTCCACCCACTTCATATCATATGTGAGTCTAATCTTTCCACGAGCCATGCATCTCCTAGAGGTGGTCGGTGGTCTTGCCCTAATGCAATTTGTAACCAGCTAGTCCGTTCTATGTGGTCAAGCCCCCAAAATAAATTTTCCTGAATGATCATGTGAGATGGTGACGAGACACGGATCTTACTTGTGGATAGCATCATAAGGCTTCATCCATTCAATGTGGGATTTAAAGTTTCACAAAAACAGCTATTGTTGCAAGTTTGAAGTTAGTAGTACACTCATGAGACGATCTTTATGCATGATAGCACACCAACAGGCTACCGTAAAGTGTTCGTCTTTTCCCGAAATCTCAACTTTTGAAACTTCTCTAAATCGAGGTTTCAGAGTACTTATTATGGCTCAGATAGACATTTAATGACTGTTGTGGTACTCCTATGCTAACCTCTAACTCATAAATGGGATGGTTGTGATTGAACCTTCCCTTTCTTTTCCTAGGATAATGTTTCCCACATAGAGAGAGAGAGAGAGAGAGAGATGATTTGGATCAGCCAAATACCTCATCGCTATGTACTCTTCACATGTACAAATGTGTCGGCGACAACTCAATATTGCAGCAATGTGATGATTCGAGCGTGATGGAGGCGGCGGCTTAGACGCGGTGGCGATGCAATTTCAGGAGGGTGTATAGTATAGAGAGAGGGCAGAGGAGGATGAGGATGTGGGCTGTGTGAGAGAGAGGGAAGAGAGAGAGAGAGAGAGAGAGAGCAGAGAGCAGAGAGGTTTTTCTTATCCTCAAAAAATTAAAAGACGTGTATCAAAAATTTTAAAACTTGTCGTAAGTATATAATTGTTTCTAAAGCTTATAAAAAGTTTCAATTCACTTCCAAAACTCATCAAATTAATGCAATCGAGTTCTTGAATTAACTCAATTCAACTTGGTTAATGGAAAATGCTAGTATAGTCTTTTAGGGGGCATGATAACCAAAATTTTTGTTCCAAAAATAGTTTTTCTTTTCCAAATCTGTTTTTGGAAAGAAAATCCGTTTGATAAACTTATTTAATTTTTCTATTTCTGGAATAGATTTCTATTCCAGAAATAGGTTTGGAAGATAAATCGGAAGTTAAAATTTTCTATTTCTCTATTTCTGGAATAGAAATTAGAAATAAAAATTATTCTCATCGTTCGTCAATCGGTCCTTCATTTGTCGCCGTTGACCACCGTTCGTCGGTCGCTTGCCACCAATCGCCGCCGCTGCTTACGGTCCGTCACGCCGCCATCGCCGGCACCATCCATCCCTACCGATCGCTAGTCCACCGCCGTCCGAAAGGAAGAAATTTTGGATCGTTATCAAACGAATTTCTATTTTTAAAGTAGAAATTTTGTATCGTTATCAAACGGTTATTTTTGTTTAAACTCTTCTAGAAATAGAAATAGAAAAATCTATTTCTGTTCCAAAACTATTTCTGGAACATAATACTTGTCATGCACCCCCTTAATATTTCATCTCTCCTACACGGTAATAACGTGACTAAAATATAAACTATAAGACTATAAAGATGTCGTTTTGGTGGCTTCCCAATGATGGTGGGGGTGATGGCAACAACGAGGCTTGCGGTCCTCATTCGCTTAGTATCTAACCCCCTTCTTTTAATTTAGCTTATTTTTTAATTTGATATAAATCAGATTTGTACCAAAACAATGTTATTTTATCCACGTAAGATAGAGAAAATAATAGAAAAGAACCATGTTGCCATTTTTTGTTAGCTAAGTTGAACGGAATCCATGAAATGACTTGATTATACCAATTTTACAAGTTTTATGACTTAATTATAGTTTTAGCAAATTTTAAATCTCAAGTGCACTTTTGTGACAAGTTTTGAGATATTAAGTGTACTTATTCCAAAATTAAATTGGGGTTACCTAGATGTAAAAATTCTTTAGAAATTCCACCAATTAAAGGTCATGATTGAGCAGGTCGAATTAGGCTAGGCCATAAGGTTGGGCCTAAACTTCGGTGATGAAATTGTTACACACAAATCTTTAGACTAGACTAGACTTGACTCGACCCCACTCGGGTGATGCCAAGCTTTCTTACTAATGTCATTATCCAAACTTGTACAAAAAATCTTTGAGCCTTAATGACTGGATTTAGGGGTGTGCAACCGGACCGGGTAAACCCGGTTCCCGGACCAGCCCACCCGGAAAACAGGGTCGGGAACCGGTTCCCATTGAAACCGGTCCGGGAACCGGTTCCGAGGGATTACCCACCCGGGAACCGGATCGACCGAACCGGTTTGAGAACCGGATTGTACGCCTTCTTGTCGACCTTGTGGCTTCACTGGTTGCTGGTGTCGCGAGGAGCCAAGCGGCGATGCTGGTGCAGTGGCGGCTTCACAGGGGCAAGGGCGACGGCGACGGAGCTTCGAGCGGTCAGAGGTGTCGGGTCGTCGCGGCCACAACAGGGGCGACGCGTGGCAGTGCGAGCTCGCGGGTGAGGGGGCTCCGGCGGTGGCGCGGTGGTGTGGCCGCGACGACGCAGGCGCAGCGGTTGGTGGCTATGGCGTGCAGAGGGAGCCCGTGAAGAAGATGAATAGTACACTATTCTATTTCTTCTTTTTTCTTTTCTCCCTGTCGGCTTGTCACGTCTCCCTCACGTCCCTCTCTACGCTGCCCACGTCTCCTCTGCCTCCTAACATTGACCTTGACTCTCAAGCTTTTCCTCCTTTTTTTTTTTTTGTTTCTTTTTTCCAAGGACCGAAGAAGGCCCCCTGCCGAGTGATCCACAAAGAAAAACCCCGAGTAGAGTTGCTAAATTATCGCGACTTAATCTCGAGTGAACCACTTAGGATTTGATTAATTTATACGAAATGAGGTAGAAATTTATTTATTAATAACGCTTAATATTTCAATATAAATTAGAAGAATTATGTTGTTTTTTTATGTATTAAAATAAAATTCGAAGTCGTATAGATGGGCGGTTGCAAAATAGGTTCCAATATAAACAGGGTCAACCCTGTTCCCAGACCGGAAAAACAGGGTGGGCCGGGAACAAGGTCCAATGAAAACAGGGTAGGGAACAGGGTCCAAAAAAGGAGAACCGGTTATAATAGGGTAGGGAGCAGGGTCCAGGTCTAGACCCTACCCACCCTGGACCCGCTCACCCCTAACTGGATACGGACCTAGACAAGCCTATGGGCAGCCAGATCAATGATAAGAGAAAATTTCCTCGAATTAGAAATGGAGGAAAATACAACCTTTCTATTCACCAAAAGACCTTATTTGTGATCTCAATGAGAGGTTTCCTGATGAATCAAGTGAAAAGTGCAACCAATGTATTGATAAGCCCTCTCAAACTCCACCTAATGACAAATTCCGGTGCACCTAATTTGTTCTTTTTAATTTTCAGGACTTGCACAGTACACTATTAGAGTTGCTTTCTTATTTTTGTTATTGTTCGTTTTGAAGGCTGATAACAATCTACTTAGTAAGTTTCTGATATTTATTCTTCGATAATGGAAATGAAAAAGATAATTTCTAATTCGAAAATATGTCAATATTTTTTTATATTTTTGAAAAGCGTCAAATGTTTTTCTCGAACTAACACCCGAATTTGAAGGGCCGCTAAATTTGCAAAACAATAATAGCATGCAGCCCTCCCAAATGTTAGGGAAGGTATATTTACCCGCATTAAAAAATATCTGAATTAAAAACACTTTTTTGCCACCGACCAAGTTAAGGGGGGAAAAAGGTAAATAATAATTCACTTATACAAATAAAATACCAATATCATGTGACGAGGTCAACTTTTTATGTGAATCTGTGGATGAATCATTCATTAGCAAATAATAAAACTCGGGTGCTTCTTTGATCCGCCGTGTAATGATGACATGCTCGTGCTCAAGCCTTCTTTTGTTTGGTGCGAAGGTGTGGGCCGCTTCATGCCTTTCCCCCTCATATCCCTCCCCTTTTTGAGGCTTTTCAAACACTGAAAGTGAAGATCAGTAGCTTTTTTATGTCATGATGTACTCGTGGGCGCGTTTCAAAAGCTTGCATCTTTTTATATTTCCTTTTTAATTTTTTTCATAGGATTCATGGCAATCCCTCAAAGAGTCTTGAGACATTTATTTTGTGGGGGAAGCTCTCGGGTTATTTTATGAGGCTATTATGACACTTTGGACTAGATTACACGATGTTTGGTAGAGATGATTGCTAGAAATGATTGTAGACAACGATTTCTTATATGAATAGTTGGCAAGGGAAAGAAGGGGTTAGAAGAGATCGGCGAGGATCTATGTAAGTATGTCGTATTTGAATCCATTTTCATGTTACATGCGATATCCGACCTTTTTATATCGATTATCTCCACAATTGCACACAAACTGTCATATCCATATTCATCAGCCTAAACTCCATCCATGTTTAGTATGGCCTTGAGCAAGGGATGTTGTGATTTGAACGTGTGATCTTGCCTTCCTATTTTCAATTCAATTTAGGTCGCCACTTTCGAAACACATTTTGCATGCTTCTACTTTTCACTAGTCTAAAAGAGGAAATTAACACCTTATAGGCCTAGCAAAGGGCTATTAATCCAAAAGAAAATGGGTGTGCTCTTTTCAGGACTCACTTTAGACTCTTTTACTTGCTTTAATTTCATATAATTTGTGCCCATGGAATCCGATGTCCCTTAGTGAAACTTTCATAAGCTAGATCATATGATTAGGCTTTCCCTATATCAGCAAGTCAATAATTGGACTAAAGACCCTGCCAAAAAGCAAATAGTTGACTGTGCATTCGCAAATTATTGAGCCTACCACAACATTCACAAAAGAGACAAGTTGGCACACTAAAAACTGCCTACCATCCGAATAAACTTTAACCTTTTTGCTTAATATAAATTCATTTCGCATTTTGATTTTTTCAACCTCAAACATCTAATAAATTTCTAATATAAATTTTTTACACATGGATTTTAATATATTTTTTTATAAAAAAATTGATCCTACAAATAATGATTCCAAATTATTCAATTGACCCATCAAAGAAGCATGTCTTGCTCACGTTATTATTTTTTTTTTTTTTGGTGACCTAGAGGACCCGCGCACCATACCAACACAGACAGCCCGAAAGAACCGAGATAACGAGGGGTAAATTATGAGGGCAACACCTGCTAGCCACCATAAACGTGCCACCGGATAAGTCACCCTACGACACCTGGGAATCGAACTCCTCCCCTTGCATTTGGGGAGAAGCTTGTCGTCAGCAACGCCACCCAGGTGGGTGGTTTGCTCACTCTATTTGTGATGGACAAACTTAATAAAAAAAATCATCTATTCATTTCATGGAACGCATAATTTTAAAAGATCATGTCATTTTTTAAAGTAAATGCATGAAAAAAATTCGTTCACGATAATATTTAAATTTTTATATGGATATCTATAATAACCATAATATTTTTTTTATTAATTAATCATGCGATGCTTCATGTTTCGCGGAAAAAGAGAGGCAGACAACCAGAAAAGACAAAAGGATCACCTGATAACGCTGGGCTACATAATTACATTATTCTTTTATCTCACAAACTCAGCAGCTCAACTCCCCCATCATCACCCCACGGACCAAATTGGGCAAGAAAGTCACATGAAATCTCCTCCCTCGAGTGGGGCCCCCATCCCACCACGGTCGCGACCACCACCACCACCTTAGCCCTCATCAAATCAAAAGAACCTCGGACCCCACCACCACATTATTAAAATTACTGAGAAAACCTTTTCACGTCAAAGTCTTTCTTGATAACACCCCGCCCCATCCCATCCCATAAAAAGAACGCTGCAAATTAGGTTGGCTACGTGGGCCCCCCGAAACATACTCCCCCGCGCCTTCATGATGTGACGTCCTGATATGATATTAAATCTCATCTTTTTCCTTCTTTTTTAACTTTTCGATTGGATCTTGAATATTCCTAATATGCCCTTGGGTTTAATTAAATAAAGGGTTTGCACCTATTGAATCTACAAAAAATCTTATTTTTTATCACAAGGAACCTTTAAAGCATGTCTACAGAGATATATTTACCTAAAATTTTCCTTCCATTGACGCGTTACCCTACGTTAACATTTCGTTATGTGATTTTTCAGCCAAAATAACGTCATTATCACGTAAGTACTGATGAATACTATTCGTTTTCCGATGTTTATATAGACATGTTTTTAATGATTTTTATTGACAAAACTTTGACAAAAGGTAATATGCATTACGTAAGTGTAAGTTTGGAACTTTTAATGTCGTAGAAAAAGTTTAAGCTAAATGTATCATGATGGATATAATTTAGAGTTTTTTTTATATATTTTTTGCCCTTTAAATAAACTCAACTTAGGCCCTCATTGTTTATGGAAAAATCTTATGTGTGAATACAAACCTGTGTGCGACAAGCTAATTGCCGTTTATTTAAATTTTTATTTTAAATACAAAAGAAAATTATGGTAGTAATTTATTTATTCACTTACCTGTCATCGATTTCACAAAATGTCTTTATGTACGAAACAAGCTATGCCGGCACAAAAGAATAAAAACAAATCATGATATAAGTTTATTTTTTGAGAATGCTATACAATAATACTACACGAGTATTGCATATAATGCCAACTTACAAATTTGGTGTCTATCCTCACGTCGTCACCTCCATAAGTTAGTGGAGCAGTCGATAGGCGATATCAACTTTTCACCATTTCGTGGCAATACACTAATGCGAAAAAAAACGCTTTAGAGTTGGAAAAAGAAAAAGAAAATCGAGCGAGCTAAAAAAGACTAATCATGTCGAGAGAAAATAGGACAAAATATCAGGCATTCTCACCTCACCAGAAAGGAAGGAAAATAACTATTATCGACCCCTATTGAGTTGCCATCCATTTCACTCATTTTATTTTGCTAATCATCATTAATTTTTTTGGGTTCACGCGTGTGTTTGCCTCTGATTTTTCCTAAAGAAGAAATTGTCACGGGCGCTAAAATATTTTCGTAGCGAGCGATTCACGACAGAAAAATAGGGCGAAACAAAACAAAACTTTTTTTTCTTTTTTTTTTCCCCTTTTTTTGGGGGTCGAATAAGAACAAAACAAAGGTACAGAGGGTTCGAGCTCCGCCACACGAGCCCACGGGAGGTCTCTCTATCTCTTTCTCGCACAGTCGCGCCCGAAAAGGCAGTGCGCCTGTGGGAACTTTTTCTAGGTCATTTTTGACATTCTATCGGGATCCTGCTTTGGAGTTTGGGAGGGCAGAAAAGGCGAGGCGATTACGAGGACTGCTGCTGTGCTGCTGCTGCTGCTGTTGCTGCCCCCCTGTTCTCACCGCCCCATCCCCCTCTCTCTCTCTCTCTCTCTCGCTTCTGGTTGTCTGCGAGCTTTGCAGTTGGCGCGGTTGTTCGGCCACCGACACGCTCCGCTCCGTCTCCGGGACGGCGTGGCCGTCGCTAACGGCGGCATTCGGCACCGGAAGCTCCGAATCTCTGACGGGCGGGTGCTGCTTCCCTTTCTCGAGCGAGGAATGTCGAGTTTAGCTTCCGTTCGTTTCCTGGGAAATGGTACTTTCTTTCTTTTCTTCCTCTTCTTACCGTGGAATGCATTTTCAGTCATCCGCAAATGCCTCTTTGTCTCGTGATCTTTGGAGCTGTGTGCGGTCCTGTCAGTGCATACTGCTTGCACTTCTTCTTTTTTTTCCTTTCTACCTTTCTTACTTTCTTTCTTTCTTTCTTTCTTTCCCTTTTTTTCTTGAATTTCCGATAAAACTACACTCTGCTTCGGGACTCGAGATTGAGAATTTCTGCAGGGCACTTCGTTGTTTCTCCTTATCTGCTTTCTCTAGTTTCTCTTGTTCTGTTCACAACGACTTCGAATTTCGAAATGGGTCATTTCTGTTTTCGATGGGTGTGGATCTTGTCCTTTTTCTACCATCCTCCTCCGTGCTTCGATTGCGACGGCTCGTTTCCTCCTTATCTCAAGCTCTTCAAGTGTCGGTGTTCTTGGACCACCCGATTTCTGCTCATGCTGTTCCAACTTGGCTCATTGGTTGCATTTTCTTGTATATGCTCTGTCGCTAATTGTCATCTTGCGCCTATCCCCATTCGTCTCCCCATACCCACGTCTGATTGAGACTTCCAGTCTCCATGTCCGCGATTGCGAGGTCGGGTAGGGTGTGTGCAAAGTGATGAATTGAGATATAAATGAGGCAGAGAGAAAGTCATGGTGATTCCTTGAGTGCTGGTGCTGGATGATGCCTTTATCTGTGATTATGGTTGTTTCGCGAATGTCGTCGAAAGTCGAGGTTTAGATATTTGCGGTCTCTGGGCGGTGTTCTGTTGTGTGACAAACTATTCAAGGTACGGAGCGTCTGACGTTGTGGATTTTGTTTGAAGAACAAGAGCCACTTTAGGATTTGCAATCTGATTTTCAAATAATTCAGAAAGTCATAACAGACTGAGGAATTCGATCTCCAAAAGAGATGCCTGTTTTCTGCAATTTATTCTGCGTACCCTCTGTCAAGCTGTCCAGTTTCTCCTAGTCAAAATCTGTTTATGAGTAGGTTGAAATCGATGAAGCAACTTTGGGTTGAGCGAAAATTGGCAAAGTCTCTATATTGGGAAGTTTGGTCAAAGTTGGAGATAGAAAATTCGGTCAGTCTGGAGGAATTAACTAGCTATGCACCAGCGCATCTCCTTGTGGTTCCAAGGAAAAAGCCTGAACTATTCTTATTTGGAATTCATTGCATGCTTGTACTTGCATCTACTTTCTTTGTGGAATGGCTGCTCCGTTGCCTTAATAATGTCTGGATATGCCCCTCATCTCTCCCTCGAACACTTGTTTGTTATCTTGTCAGATATCTTCTTTGCCACTTTCAGTTGTTTGTTTCATGCATGGAATGCCATATCTTTTACGAAACAATAAACTTGCATAGCCATGCACCTTGTCTCACATAATATGCTAGTTGCTGATCTGTTCTATTACTGTTATCATTTATCAGATTGTAGACTCCCAGTTTACTGAGTTTAATCTACCTATGGTTTGCAGTTAATGTCACCAGAGACATTTGTGAGTTACGTTGTTCTGGGCATTGAGGTTTAAAAGATTGAAAAATACAGTGGTGGCTTGGTGAAAGGGATAGGTAGCATGCACTGAGGCGCTAAAATATCATGCCGTCTTAGATAAGTAAATCCTTAAAAGTATGGAATGCTTAGAGCTCAACAAGAGTTTAGGAGTTGAGAAAGCACCCAAGAAAGAAAATGGGAAGACTCATGCTTATCGCGGTATGAAACTGCACCAAAGGTTCCAAGTAGATGCTAATTTGTCATATGCTGATTTCGATCATGAAATCACGAATGCTGTAGAAGATGAACCAACTTATCCTTTGGAGGATAAACAGAACGCCAGAACCGGAAGAAATACAACCGAGGATGATGAGCTGGTTAAGTACATGTCGAAGTTGCCAGCTTTTCTTGAGAGGGGGAAAAATGTCCCGGAGAAAGCTTTTAGTGTTGGAGTTCTTGACTGGCGACGTCTTGAAAAATGGCAGCATAGCCACAAACAGACTACGCCCAGAAATGGCAGGTATTCCACCTCTAGTAGCAGCACCTCCTCTTCGTTCTCAGTGGAGGGATCATCCAGCCATTCCAGCAGAGGTCGTAGTTGCTCCCCTATACACCAGAGAATACCCCACTCCACACTTCAATCTCAGCTGCTATCTTCTCCCAAAGATATGGATGTGCAATCTGGGAGGCCTTCAAGAGAGAATCTCAGTAAGTGTAAAGATCTGAAAGATGTCCAGGAGAACGAGTACCGGCAGGTGCAGCATGAAGTCAACAGAACAGTTCAGATCCATTTAGGGGAAAAGATGAAGGATAAGAAGGGCAGGCTGGAACCTGAGCCCATTCAGAAAGCTGAAACTCTGCCATGCTTCAAAAGCGCTGAGGTGGGATCTTGTTCCATTGAGAAGGCAGAAGTTAAAGAATGTGATTTTGTGAAGAGATTTGAGAAGACCCAAGAGTCGAACTCTGGTGTCTTTGAGCCAGAATTAACAGAAAGACCCAATAGAGTGGTTCTCCTTGTGCCCAAAGATGTGCCAAATCGTGCTAATTCTGAAGTATCCAAGCCTGTGAAGTCAAGAACACACTCCGACAAGAAATTATCAGAGGTAAGTAGAAGAGGTATTCTGGAAAGATCCAGGGAAACTCATCATGCAAGACTCCATTCGGACGTGCAACATTCTTGCACTTGTGCCTCACCTCTTGAATTTGACTGTAACACCCAATTACGAATGAAAAGGCCTAGCTCCGTGGATGCAGGCAGTTCAAAGTTTCCGCCGGATGTGTCTCATCAGACTGAACAGTCAGCTGGAGTTTCTTGTACATCTAGAGTAGGAAATTCAGAGAAGAAAATTCCAAGTATCATGCCTATGCTTTCAGATGCATTGAGGGGATCAGAACCAAAAGTAGGCAATGTGACAACTGAGAAGGTAAGAAGCACTTCACCTTTTCGTCGATTGAGCATTGGTATGGGCAAAATAGTGAAAAATTCCGGGTCAAAAGAGGGTTTGACCTCAAGGAAATTGGATCCCAAACATGCTTCTGCCAAATCCATACCAGAAAATGCTGAATTCTCTGCTTGCTCAGACAATTCACACACTGACAGGTCTAATTCTGCTGGAAGATCCAGGTCCAGCCCTTTGAGAAGGTTGCTGGACCCAATACTGAAACCAAAGTCGTCAATTATCCATCACTGCAGTGATCCATTGCAGGAACATTCAGTTTCTAAGGATAAATTCACATCATTAAATGGTCAATCAGATTCTCTGACTGGACAACCAGCAAAATTGAAGTTGGATTTGTCTAGTTGCAAAACAATTGATGTCCGTAACTCCCATTCAAACAAGAGGCAAGGATCATTGCCAGTGCAAGCTCTTCTCCGGGTTGCATATAAAAATGGCCTTCCTTTGCTCTCATTTGCTGTCAACAATGACAGTGATATTCTTGCAGCCACAATGAAGGAATGCAGTTCCCTGCAAGCTGATAAATCCAGCTGGATGTATACGTTTTTCACAATTCGTGAAGCCAGAAAAAAGAGTGGGACTTGGATTAGTCAAGGAAATAAGGGCAAAGGTCAGGGTTACATTCCTAATGTCGTTGCTCAGATGAAGGTTTCTGGGTTCTGCTTCTTAAAGTCAAGATCAGGCATTTCTACAGATCGGTATGGATCTCTGGAGTATGTATTGCTTGCTGTGGACACTAGACAGCAAGATCAACAAACAACAGAATTCCAACCGAAGGATGAGCTTGCAGCTATTGTTGCACAGATCCCATGGCCTATGAGAAAAGGTTCAGCCCACGATGGGCCAGAAAATAATACCCGTGATGGCTTGTCAGAGCTCGAATCAATGGTTTCCTTCAAGAATCGGCTATCTAAATCTACTAACGGAGAAAATCCAGACGATCAGAATCCCCTCATGAATGAAGTGCCTATGGGCGTGACGGTGATACTTCCAAGCGGTGTCCATAGTCTACCAAGTAATGGAGGACCTTCATCACTCATTGAAAGGTGGAAGTCAGGTGGCTCTTGTGATTGTGGAGGTTGGGACATGGGTTGTGAACTTAAGATATTGGGCACTCATGGTCATCTTTGCAAGAACTCGAGTTCATCAAACTCGTCTGACCAATTTGCGCTTTTCTCTCAGTCTCAGGTACTCTTTCTGTATAGGCCTCTGCTGATCATATTCATCCGTCTTGCAGGTAAAATCAAATTATTGACTTTGCTCTATGATAAATCCTTATTTGCAGGTGGATACACAGGAAAACCAGCCTGCCTTTATTTTGGCTCCGTTCAAGGATAACATATTCTCGGTTGAGTTTAGTTCGTCTCTCTCGGTGTTACGAGCTTTCTCCATATGCATTGCGGTCTTAGACAGTAGAAAACTGATTGAGCGCTCAGAAATGCATAATGCAGCTGAAGAAAAGCCGCTTGGCAAAACTACGTCGACCTGCGAGGACGGCACTCGGCCTCCTAATCACATCGTACGAGACGCTTCCGCAAAGTATGTCACTTATCCTCCTCTTTCTCCTGCCGGGAGAGTTTAGCGCGATCCTCGGAGACGACATCGCAGCTACAGAATATACGGGAGTATAGTCGGCCTTCTAAGCCTGGTCGGGACTTCTTTATATAGGCAAAAACCTTAAGCAAAGATAAATCCTGGAGATGTTTGTTTCAGGGGCAATAACAGGGACCTTCTTCGAAGAATTCTTCTCTCGCCTTGTTCTAGCAATAGTATCGATGTCATCTGTAGTCATAGAACTGTTCCTATTTTACTTCACTCCATAACGTAAGTGTGCATATTTCCTAGTGAATCTCTTCGCTACATCGCCATACATTGGGGGTCTGACCGCCGGTCTCTACGGTTGAAAGATGATATGAAAATGTGCGGTGTCTCGACAGTCAGGATGGCGGGTGCTTAAAATCTCACATCGATTGTATGTTTGACAAATAATTCTCGTGAATAAGTATGTGGTAAACTGAAATAGCTTACCCTTGACGAAGACACTTAAAAAAAAATTTGTTGCCTTCCTAATTGGGGGTGAGCATTTGATTCAAGGTAGATTTTGGAATCGAACCGGATCAATCCTATTTGATCAATTTTGGTCCGGTTCAAGGTACCGACAGGGTTGGTTTAGGTTTCAGATTTTAAAATCCGGAACCTGACATTTAAGCGGCTAGACCCTAATTCTTAATTCTCCCGAAAGTCAGCCGATCTCAACACCCGTTCCCACTTCGAATATATTAAGGTTTGGATTAACAAAAACTAATGTGCGGTGCACAGCTCTCGCGGTCTCTCTCGTGGCGGGCGGCCCACCAAATACATCAGAACTCAAAAAAATCCGAGCGATGCCGACCCCACGCGAGGGGCCCACTCGGAACTTTCGAGGGGGCTTACGATTCCCCGAGGAAGATGCCCGAAACCACCCGGCCGAAACAGACGGCATCCAATCTCGCGGCTGATAAACGGCGACGTCAAGCGCCGATCGGGGGGGTCGCGAAGCATCGGATGATCGCCCCTCGCGCGTCGTCGTCGTCGCCGCCGTCGCCGTCTTGAGAAGTCAAGCCGCATCGTGAAAATGATAATAACTGCTCCCTCTTTCTCTCTCTTCCTCTCGCTTTCTTCTCTTCGTCGCGTCATCTTCGTCCGGCGACGTTTTCAGCTCTTTTGAAAAGCAGCTTTCCGCGCAACCGAAAGCAGAAAAAAAAAAAAAAAATCGCTCTCTAGAATCTCCTCCGCCCTTCCGGTCAAACCCCCTACCGCCCCACCCCACACTTCCCTCTCGGCCGGCGCTTCCCTTCGATCGCGAATCCGGGGTTTTTGATCGGAAACTGAAGGCGTCCGGGCGGCTCCGACTCGATCCTCGATCGCGATCCGCCGGTCTGCGATGTCCCGGCGGTTTCCGAGAGCGCTCGGGGATCTCGACGACGGATCGAGGTTTTGACGATGATCGATGTCGAGCTCTAGCCTCGCCGCCGCTGAAGAATGCCGCTCTATGTGCGCCGCGGGGCTTCTAAGGTACCTGCCTGGCTTCTCGACTTTCGATTCCCGTAGGATACACTTTTTCCGTAGGTCTGCTCTGCTCCGTGTTTTTGAGCGTTCTTCGTTTTCTCGGCGTGAAGTTGTGGAGGAAGATTTGCGGGGAGGTGACGGTAGAGATTCCGCTGCTTGCCGAGAGCTGGAAGTACCTTCTTGGTGGAGTTGTTTTTCAGGTTTTGCCTCCTGTCCTTTGTCCTGAGAGAGTCGTGGTTATGTCTTGTTCGAAAATCAACGTCTGCTTAAGTGCGACATACTAATAAATGAGGTTCGAATAAATGATGGTTTGATGTTTTTGCTTTTGCTCCTTCCTTTGATTATTCGACTGCTGCTTTGCGGGTGTTTTGTGCTGCTATGCTTATTTACTAAATTAAAGCTTGATAGGTCTGTGCTTACAGGTTCAAACAGTTATATTGGTTTTAGGTGATCAGGAAAATGAAAATTTTTTGGTAATTCGTTGTGATGCACCCGATTGTATATATCAATATCAGCCAAATTTGTTCGTTTGTGTCTAAGATGAGTCACTGGCATCCACTGTCGATATCTCTGTTCTCCAGTCCGCTGTATTTTGGTGATTTGTCGGTTCTGGTATGCTTGGAAAGTGATGGACTAAAATGAAGCGTAAGGGGTATGACTCGTTAATAGCTGCTTTGGTAATATTTCTACGTCCTCTGCTATTCATTTGGGAAACTATATTTCCTTGATTGTTTCACGAAGTATTTTTGTGTATGGAATAAGAGAGTGTCTTAAGTGACTGTATGCACTTGTATCTTTTTATTAAAAAAATGGTTTTTTGGGAATCGCATGAATGATGCTGGATTGCTGTGCCATAATCGACAGTACATTCATGGATTGGCTGCCAGAGGGGTCCACTACTTGCATCGTCCAGCCCCAATACTTCAGGACATTGGTTTTCTTCTTATTCCTGTAAGCATACTTTTTCCATTCGGATCTAGACTGCAGTCTTTGGAAAAAGTTGATTTGTTCTGATTGTTTCTCATTTCATGATACTGTAGGAACTTGGTCGAGAAAAAGGTTCTATCAGTGAGGCTTTGTTTGCCTCCGTCTTCTGTTCGTTTGCTTTGGTGAGATTTTAAAGTTTTTTAAGCTTGGAGAAATCATATCTCCTGATTGCAGTTCTATCATTCCATATCATCTAGAAGTTAGAAATAAGTTCCCCTCTCTTTTGGTGATCAGAAAACTATCGTAATCCTACTTTAAATATACTTTCACAAGTGCATACTATGATTTGACACGGTGATCCTGTTATAGTTGGCATCTGCGTGGCTTTTCAATTAACCCAAGAAGTTATTGTGCATCTGGGCTTTGACAAACTTAATTCAGACGGATGTTCTTTTTTCCTTGAATCAAATGTAGATCTGTGCAAAGTAATCAATGAGCTCCTGAGAATTCTTTTAAAAAAATTTTCATTGGTTGACAAATAAATCTGAAATTGCAACTTAAGATTTTCCTGTATCTACCTTCACTTATATCCTTGAGGATGTGTTTTAATATCACTTTAATTTTCTGGTACTGATTCTACATTTATTGCAGAATCTCTTTTTCATAATTTAAGTTAGATAATGTCCCAAAGGCTGGCTTTCTATTTGTATGAGGAAATGAAAGGCATCATTTATAGGTAAACTCCATTGGATGTAGTGATGGGCGAAAGAATAAGACACTCTGAGGTCACACATGGCAGCATAAGTTCCTCCCTTGTCTAAGGCTTTGGTAGAAAACTTATATGTTTCCCTTACTCAACCATCATGGTCATATACCATTATTTGTTACATGACATTATTATAAAACTTCACTATTGTTGTGACTATTTTCTGTTATATGACATGATTATGCTCAACTGTTGTTGTTGTTACTTATTTTCCAAGCATTAAGTGCGACAACTTATGTCATTTCTATTTCATGTTAATAATCCTTTTTTCTCTAGCAGTTTCTTTACTCTAGTTTTTGACTAACAGAAACCTTTTTCTGTTGCAGTGGACTTTTCACCCATTCATATTCCAGAACAAAAAAATTTATACAGTCCTGATATGGTGCAGGGTTCTTGCTTATTTAGTTGTAAGTGAACTCTATGTTTCTGAAACTTATGTAGCTTCATTTTGTTTTAATAGCTATGCAAGTTTGTGAATGAATCCCCAGGCTTCAGGGTTTCTATTGCTACTTTTGATACTGATTCTTCTGGGGACCGGTCACTTAATGGAAAATTGCTGTAGGCAAGAAATTTTACATGCTGAATCTTGTTATTCCAATTTTCAGTGAACCTTTCCATGCATAGCCAACTTTTTTCTTTCCAGCATATAAAAAGACAAAGGAAAAAGTTGATCACTTAATCTATGGGGATATATTTTGGCAAAAAAAAAAAGTTATGGCAATACCTGATCTGAAATTGCACAACTACATTCAATTTTTCTTTTTCTTTTTTATATTGATGAGTTGATTCACCACTTTTAAGTCTTCTTTGCTTTCAGACATTTTTTTCCTACTGATACCCTCATGCTCAGCAAGTGCACCTCATTCAAGGGGACTTGCTTCTGCTTGTTTGAGTGCTGATGTCTGTCGGGTTGATTAGGAATATGTTTGGAAAAGCATTAGCTGCTTCTTTCATCTTCCAAAGTGCCATTCTAAGTGACTTGGACATGAAGAATGGACTTTCTAGTGAAGTTACTCTTAGGTAGGTTCTACTCATTAATTATTTCCTTGTCATCATTCGCATTGTAATAAATTTCTTGGGATGCTGTAAAATGGTAATTAGTGAAAGGGGGATAGTTTAGACTTTAGTGTGTCCCACGCTTCCTCTTTGATGGTCCGTGCCTATATTCAGCCATCCTGATAATATACCTTAGAATGGCATAGTGGCAAGTGCCCCATCACCATGTCATTGTGTAAATCCACTCATCCCCTGCTTATGACCTATGAATAGAATGATCCAATCGGGTTCATAGTAGACAGTTGCCTATGATACCTCTGTTGCATGTTAAGTCACTGTCTTATTTGTATATATTTTAACTTGCATCCTTGCATCGCTGATGGTATGATTCAAGGATAATATAGTATCCTTCTATATCTGCTTAACAATTTCTTTAGGTTCACCTTGATTTTCTAGGCTTCTCAAGTTCTCCGGATTGTTACATTCTATTCAACTCAGTTACCTGGTCCAAACTACCATTGCCGTGAGGTAGGATACAGTAATATTCTCTGATCTTTCTATTTGATACTTGGAATTGTCACTACTGGTTCCTATCGATTTCTTTCCTCGTGATTGCAATAAAATGGATTCGTTTCTTCAGGGTTCAGAACTTGCCACATTACCACCTCCAAAAAGTGTGCTTGAAGTTGTATTTATAAACTGTGAGTGTTAAAAAGTAATATATAAATATAATTCCTCACATTGACATTATATGCTTTGATGCTGATGTGATTCTTTTTTGCCTGCAGTTCCACGAGGGATTCTCTATGGTTGCGGTGACTTGATTTTTTCATCACACATGATCTTTACATTAGTGTTTGTCAACACATATCAGAAGCATGGCACAAAGAGGTAGTCCATTGCAAAATGCATGTGATTTCTCAAGCAAAATAGTCCTTTTCCCTGGCCACTAATTGCTGTAGTTGGAAAAAGACTAGTCATCAGGCTTAACGGGTGGTCTTATTTTCATGACCGCTCCTTTCTTTGTTGTTGATGTGCTTATGTTTGCTTGTAGGTTTATCAAGCAGTTTGCTTGGTTACTTGCGGTGGTTCAGAGCCTGCTAATTATAGCATCTCGCAAGCATTATACAGTGGACATTGTTGTTGCATGGTAATAACAATTCTATGTGGATTTTTTTCGGGAAACTAGCCGAAATATGGACTGAGAGTTGTCTATTTGCAATGCAGGTATACTGTGAATCTGGTTGTGTTTTGTATTGACAGGAAATTGCCAGGTAGGTTATTGATTATACATGCAATTTTCACTATAAGCATGGATCTATTACTGATTGGTGATACTTATTCATGGAGTTGATGAATATGGATCACATGCTAGTCTTTCTGAAACTTGCATAACAAACGTGGCTACCTTTTATGGAATGCTCTAGTAATCTGTTGTGGTTTCTTTGTCACAGAAATGCCCGATAGATCAATGGCAGCTACATATTCACCGTCCCTACCATTGAGTACTAAAGACAAGGAAAGCAAGGGCAGGGGAGAGCAATACAATCTCTTAAACGGGGTTACCATGAGCTCTGCAGTCTGAGCATGGATGCCCTACAGAATTGCCACATACTCAGCTTCCGTTGCTTCATAAGATAAGATTTTTCCGATGCTTGTAGAGGTGTAATATACCTAATACTTCTGGTACTGAAGATGGGAAAGGCTGAAAGATAGTATATCAATAATAACACGGGCTGAAGATAGCTGTGATGCCGATCCTCATTATTTCCCTTCAGTGTAACTCCAAAAACCGCAGAGTATGCTCTTCGTAAATCAGTTATTGATGGTGGGAAATTCATTTGGAATGGTGCTTTAAAGATTATAGAACGAGTCTCTCCATATGGTGGATCTATCGCTGTTCTTCAATAATGCCATGTAATGGCTTTGTCTATTTTCCCTCGAGCGAGTATTTTGTGCAATGATCATAACACTTGATGTTGTTTGTTAATGTTATGACATTAACACCATACATGAAATAGTACTCAAACTAATACCTCGTCCCATCATGGAGCTTTACATTCCAAGCTCCAAACTTTAACTATTGAGGCCTTGTGATCTGCATTTATGTGTTAAATTTGAATATATCGTAAAACGTTAATATATTTGCTCAACATGCTAAGCGCTTGATCTATTTTGAATCTGTGCCGGTTCATGTCACCTATAAATATATCAAATATCTATGTTCGTGATCGTGTCAGATTGTGTTGAATATAGATAATCCTACATTTCAGGTGTTGACACGATGCCACACCTAGCATGACACGAAAATCCATCAGAAGGCAATAAACTCAGGGACCCTAGCTTCCATCCACCAATTCCTCTTGTTCCTTTTACGTTTGGTGAAGAAAAACACAGTTATTCACTGCGGTTATACATTGGTCAACTCCATTGATTTTCATGAAGTTTTCCCTGGTTTCGTGATGGTTTTTACCTTATGGTAATTCTCTCAATTTTGCCGGGACACTGATTGAACCGTCAGGCTCTTCTCTTATTAGGAATCATTGTATTTCGGCAGTTCCACTCTCTTACAGTGAGGGTAATCAGTGCGGTGCTGACCGTTGAAGGGAATCTCGTCTCATGAGTGAAATCCAATCAGGCATGTCACGCGATTAGATTCGTTGACAGACAGGCCTTCGGCATGAGTGCTGTTCGTGTTCATCTCCTATTTAAAAAAACGTTCACAGAATTCGTTGCAGGACTCCCTAATAAAGTAGGTAAGTCCGTTTTTGTCAAAACAGCATTCATGTTCAGCACATCACGCATCGGAGCTCTCATAGACCGCCATCCAGATACTGGTAGGGGCACTGAGGTTCATGCCGGAACCAGATCCTGAATATTTTTATATAAGCAGATACCATGTCAGATTTCTCACGTTCTAGCAGACAAATATGGTGCAGCTCATAAAGTGCGAACAGTATGAGTAACTATCTATAGCTTCCACACTGTTCTCTACCTCGAACACTATCTTTAAGAACCTCAGGTGCTATGGCTTAGTAATCCCCTTCTTCAAACGAGGAGACTTAAAGAAAGATGATCTAACATTTTGGATCTCGAGACTTCACGACAGGAAGTTATTCCTCTGCAAATCACCATGCCGTTGTATAGCCCACCTATGGAGCGAAAAAACCTCACATATGTTACCAGCGGCGATGGCAGCACCAACTCACATGTGCACTGGCCATTACTCTCCTTAGTAGGCAGTCAAATTATTATCTAAATGGAATGTTTTCATCTGCATTTGTTAACACCCACCTACTTCTCCAATTCAAGGCCCACACCAAATGGGATGTGAGAAAAATCATCACATAATTGGCGAAAGTTCTTGGCAGGAATAGAGGTGCTAATCTCGACTATTGTCACCAAGAACTCATCAAATACACTAATGTTCGAAGCCCAAAGACTCCTCCAAGCTTTCATTTCAGTGAAATCTAAACAAACAAATGTCAAGCAGCTTGAGCTTCAGCTTGTGGAGTTTCCGTTGGCTTTGTCGAGCTTGGTAGGCTACTAGATGCACTTCCCAGATTAGGAATATACCTCCAACAGCGCTTGTGAACGCCACCTATTTTCTTCGGAGCATCGGCAGGTGGCAACCCTGAGTGAAGCAACAAGAATGTTAAGTAAACCCCAAACATCAAATCAGACAAAAAAAAGTTTTAAGAGGAGGAGGAATCGCGAGAGAAGCTTTCAGCAGTTATCGTTGCCTCGACAAGTACACTAAACAAGAGAAGCGAATTTCTAGCAAGTTTCCAGTCCATAGAGATCACATATGGGAAGATGCTTCAGGGATCAACCAACCCTAACAGAACACGTGCATATAACAACAGCAAAAAATGCAAACTCCATTCAAGGAGCAACCTCAATAGTGGAAACCCCGCATCTTTCTTTCCTCTCCCAGAACCTCCCCCTCCTTACACGGGGGATGAGTTAATTACTTACACAATGCCCATGTTCTACGTCTCCGAATTCTCAATCATGTGGTTCCTTCATAAACTCAATGAAGTCGCCCTCCTTCTTAGAACCCATTGAGGGGGGATAAGATTACACAAAACAACTCCACAATATAGCATAATCTTGCTGACATCTTTTCAAGTGCCATAGGAAATTGCTAATGATTTGCATTAGCTCGTCACTTCGGAAGTCAAAGAAGCTCTCTTAGACAGGTTTTTTCCTTCAAAAACTAGGCCAATGAAGGTATTAGGAGATTCAAAGGTTTCTTATCAAAATACAGCAAAGCAGCTCCTAGGTGGAAATGTCAAACTATGATGGGCATCATAGCAATTCTGTCTAAGGCACCACTGATAGATATTTTCTTTGGTCGATAGAGTAAATTAGATTCCCCCAGCCTCAGGATTTATGATAAATCCTGTCACCGATAAGCCATAGAAACTAATAGAAGCTGTGGAAAAATGTCACCTCTGCAGATGCTTAAACAATCACAGAGAGGAACACGAAAGCAAACAAAGAAAATGCGCACGAAAAAGGGTTCAAGGCTGCTCGGAATTTCAAACTAACAGGCCTGCGCTGCACCGAAGTTATTCCACATTGCATTTTCTGCTCAAGTCAAATCACTCCTTCCCAATGTAGCTTCTAAAGTATTCAATCATCATCCACCCAATGAAGTATAAATCGCAAATCACAAGGATGTAATTCAGAACTGACCTTCTTTGTGAACGACGCCCCACGCCTTGCCATGCCTCCCATCCTGCCCAAAACACATCACATAAACCCTAAACCCTCAGAACCCGGAACCATCAAAACCCGACCCGATAAAGACGAATCAATCACCTACGCAGCAATATATCTAAAATTCTAATCCCCCCAGCAAATCGAAGAGCCCCACCTTGTAGAGATTGATCTTGGTGATCTGGTAGGAGACGCCGGCCCAGTGAGTCTTGGCCATGTGGTACCCGATGCCCCAGTTGGGAAGGAACTGAGCCACCTCGAAGAGGTTCTTCTTCTTCTTCCGCTTCGGCTTCTTCGAAGAAGCGGGAGGAGAAGCGCCGCTCGCCGGAGAAGAAGGCGGCGGCGAAGCGGCGGCGCTGAAGTTCCTGAGGAAGCCGAACGATTGCCGCAGCAGGTCTAGGGTTCGGTGGGTCGGGTTCTTGCCGACGAGAGCGGCCGCCATTGTTCTTCCCCCCTTTTCCTTGAATCGCGAGAGCTGCCGTCACTTGTCGCGGCGGCTGCTTTGGTACATCAGAGCTCTTACTTTCTTGATCCTCCGGCGGTTTTCTGAGCGTCCAAGGTTAGGGAAAGCCCAAGGCACGAGGGAGCGCTCATAGGAATTATTTTTATACCTTAGAAAAAGGAAAAATGAAATGGTAAATTTTTACAGGGAAAAAAAAGTGTAATTTCTGCCCTTTTTTTTTTGTCTCTCTTTGGGAGGAAATAGAATAAGACCGTTGAGAATTCTAACACTTCTCGCGAAAATCCATTGTAAATTTTAAAACTTTCGGATAAGTGCAATAAATTCATTTGTTCAAAACTGTAGTTTCAGATGCTTTTATTAATTTGGTGTAATTTAAGTAACGGAAAAATCTGAAGTGATGATTTTTAATTACTTCGGAAGATAATGGACTAAGTTAATTAAGATCAATTAAAACAGATAAATGTATTTCGTCACAATCTTAACTTCCTCTTTATGGAAGTCTTAATTAAAATTCTACAGGATTAAGTTCCTTTTTAGGGATTGCCCACAATTAAGGTGGAAGTCAAGCTTAGTCAACCTCTTAAATCCAATTAAAGATAGGTTACCATCATCTAAGTGGCATCGACACCATCACAACACGTTGATACATTTTTTTTCTATGTTCCTTTTTAGGGATTGCCCACAATTAAGGTGGAAGTCAAGCTTAGTCAACCTCTTAAATCCAATTAAAGATAGGTTACCATCATCTAAGTGGCATCAACACCATCACAACACGTTGATACATTTTTTTTTTCCTAAGTTCCTTTTTAGGGATTGGCCACAATTAAGGTGGAAGTCAAGCTTAGTCAACCTCTTAAATCCAATTAAAGATAGGTTACCATCATCTAAGTGGCATTGACACCATCACAACACGATACATTTTATTTTTTTTTTTGTCTTTGAAGAGCAAGAACTGCAGTAAATGAATGTACCAATGTAAACCTCCAAAACGACACTTAAGCAAAGACCCACCACCCCCTGAGTCACATTTAATACACCTAACGTCTCCCCTGAGTTTTTGAACCCTTCACCTTTGGACTGAGGATCGCGGCGCTTATCCAATGGAGCCATCAGCTGCCATGGCCAGAACATCGTTGATACATTGTTTCTCAAAAAATAGAAAATTTCGATCGTTATGATAGTTGTATATTAAATATACATTTTTATATATACATGATAAATTATCATTTTTATAATTATTTTAATAAAATTAATTTGATTCAAATTCATAAATAAATAAATAATCAATAATGAATTTACACTAAAAGCATCAATCAACCATTTGTTAATATAATTAATTATTTCAATTTGATAAATTCAGCTCCATTTCAATAATCGATCCAATTTGAAGGAAAAAAAAAGTAATCCACATTTTGGACTTGTGCGTTAGAACGGAAGAGAAGAGAAAAAATAAACATTGGGGGTGAATTGTGTGTCAGGAGAAGGTGAGAGCTGAAGAGAAGAGAAAATTAGGTTTTTCTTCTTTTCCTTTTTTATTATTTTTATTATTTTTCATTTTTTTACATATTTACATTTTGATTCCTCATTTATTAAAAAATTTAAAATTATTAGGTGTGTGTCGGAATCACATTTCGAATTTCAAACTTTGCATATCGAAATTTCATATTCACATATGAGAGTGTTTGGAGAGTTGATTAGGCGTTAGATTTTCTGAAATCTATTGATCAAATAATGGAGAGTGTCAAACACGTGTTGAAGTGTTCGACATAACAAGAAGGCTCCCAAATATATCGGTGCTTCACAGATCGTCATCAATAAGGACATTATTATATGATAAGGAAAATTCCTAGCCCAACTATAACTAGTATAACATGATCGTGCAAGAAAACACGAATAACTAAAATCCAACTCATTGAACATCCTGAATCTATTAGAGTTTACACATTGACACACACATCTCATCTTAGAATTCAATAAAAAAAATCAAGTCAACAAAATATCTATTATATTATTAAAAATATTAAATTAGACAAAATTTTGGGATTACCTCAAAACACTTATAAACCAAACCTGTAAGGGAGAATGACAGCTAGAGTACCATAACTTTCATACAATACTCACTTAAGTATCGCAATTTTTTTTTACTCACTTAAGTGTGATATTGAAATAAAATTGATCATTTGACTGCTAACTCCAGTAAATCATCCTACATTGATTTTTTGAATTTATTTTGATTTTTTTTTTGTTGCTTTTTTTGTCTTCTTTTTTTAATGGCATGTAGGGTCATTGGCGATTCTCATCAGCTGCCAAACCCTCCCCCAATCTGGGTGTGGCCGCAAAGTTCTGAGCGAGGGCATCATGACTTTGCTGGCCATGGGGAGGCTACCTCGCCTAGGGCTAGTAGCCTTTGTGGCCTTGCCCGGGCCCCCAAAAAAAGAAAGTACAAAATTCAAAAAATTTAAAATATTAAAAAATTATCCACATTAGTTCTGGCAAAGTCACATAATATGACCAGCGTCCATGTCAAATTTTTCAGCGAGACAAATTGCTAATGGCACTCAAATAATCGATTTTTTAAAATTATGACCATCAAGCAAGCGAAAAATAAGTTATGGGACACCCTTATTGTTATTACCCCAACTTGTAAATACACAAATGGACTCACAAAAATTTATTGATTGCAGCTGGTAATTACACGTATAGAAACATAATCCAATTACATAACTGTTGGCCATTTTCATGTAATTATATGTACTTAAATACATACAAGTTGATATACGTGGATATGTCCAGTGGTAATCTACGATCCATGCGCAATCTCAGGATTCTCTTGAAAAATTGGTGATCTCATATTGCGTGTCTTCTGGCTATGACAACGGAGTGCGAATGGCACCCCATGCTCCACAACATGTTTGGTCGTACCACAGAAACCCATCCAAGGTGAAAATAGATCATTTAGAAAATATAATCCTAAAAATAATCACATATATCATTTAAAATAATTAATTTAATAGAAATCGTAAACTGATACATCTATAACAAAATGAGTATAAATCCCCAAATCAATAGTACACAAGTTAATTGTCACGTGCCATCGAATTCAGTAATTTGATAGCAAAATTTAACAAGAACTAGTGGACGTGAATTTGACATAGGTATATCGGTATTGAGTGTTTTGTAATATGAAACCATACTTCTATTAACCTTGTCTAAGTTGAGCAAAATATATATAACGTGACGATTACTTTGGAAGATGAATGGAAACAAGTTAGTTGAGTGATTATTAAAAACAATAGATGTATTCTATCTTAATCTTAACCTTATTTTTACGGAAGTCTTAGTTATAATTCTATGCAATTGTGTTCCTCTTTTGGTATTGCCCTCGATTAAGGTGAGCTATTGTCTAAGTTTAGTCAACCTCTATGGAAGTCTTAGTTATAATTCTACGCAATAGTGCTCCTATTTTGGTATTGCCCACAATAAAGGTGAGTTGTCGTCCAAGTTTAGTCAACCTCTTAGAGTCCAATCAAAGATACTTCTATTAACCGTGTCTAATTAAAGTATCAGAAAAATCCAACGTGACAATTTTTAAATACTTTGGAAAATAATAGACTGAGTTAATTGACCACCGTTAAAGGCTCTGCGATTCTCAACGGCGAAGAAGTGAAGGGTTCAAAACTCAAGAGTTTGTGTATTAAGCGTGACTCGGGGGTGGTGGGTCCTCCTCGCTTAAGTGTCGTTTGGGGGTTCATTCTATATTTCAATACCAAAAAAGAAAAAAAAGACCGAGTTAATTGAGTTCGTTTGTTAAAAAAGACAAATATATTTCATCACCATCTTAACTTTTTTTTTTTTATGGAAGTCTTAATTATAATTCTACAACATTATGTCCTTTTCTTGGGCATCGCCCGAAATTAAGGTGAGTTGTCATCTAAGTTCAGTCAACCTCTGAGCTCCAATCAAAGATAAGCCGCCCTCATTAGCTAAGACACTTGAATTCCATAAGAAAGACTTTCGGGCCAATTAGAGCTAGCGTGAGACGGCTGTCCGTGAAAACACGAATAATTAGAATTGAACTTGTCGAAATGCGCGACCCTATTAAAAGTCTCCACGTCACTGAGCCCGTGCCGTCTTATATTTCAATACACGAATCGACTAAACAAAATAATTATCATGTTTTAAAATTCACGTTGACATGCCAAATATTAGAACTAGACAAACGTTTGGGGAATACAGAGGAACACGTATAAGCCAACCTCGTGACTTCACGGATGGACTCACAAGAGTTTCATGATCGAACTTTAATCCCGTTCGTAATTATACGTATAGAGATATGGTCCGATCACAGAACTTTTGGCCCTTTTCTTGTAATTATGCGTACTTAAATACGTACAAATTGGTATACGCGGGGGTGTCCAGTTTGTAACCTACGGTACATGCGCACTCATGGGACTCTGGAAAAATTGGTGATCTCGGATGGCGTGTCTTCGGGGCCATGACAACGGAGTGGGAATGGCACTCCATGTTCTTGGCACTTCTTTTGTCCACCGCGTGATCGCGGCGGGAAGAAAAAGAAACCCACCCAGCGCATCAATTTCGTAATCGAGTGCCTTTGTTTCACAAAACATTATTTTTTTAAAAATGATTATTTATACCACTCAAAATAATTAATTGATGGAAAATTTTCCATGATTGACAATAAATTATATCTAAATATATTGATGGCCAATCTATTTTTCATAAATTCGTTTTTTGGAAAAGATTTAAGATATATATAATTTTAAAAAATTTGAAATAATTCATTTTTATTAAATAAACACACCATTAATCCTTTCTCTTTTTCTTTGCTATCGGAAAAATCATGAATGCACACATATCGCATGTTGCATGTGTTAGCTCTACAGTCCATGCCGATTACATGAGGAGTCATCGATATAATGCTCACTCCACAATTGCGATCACGAAACGATTATGAAATGGCAATTATAAGTGGAAAACTTCATCGTGATATCATTACTTGGGTTCCCGAAAGTACACGACACTCGTATATGGTACGGAGTGTCTCTTTGGGTCAATGATATTACGCAACTTTGTTTACATATTAGTGGAGACAAGACAAAAAATATGGAGAGAAAATCAAAGGCTGCTATGACCGAATATGCGTGATTTCGATATCTCTATGAATGAATATGATTATGTCAAAAGTTGCAAAGTTTAACAAAAAAAATAAAAGAGAGAGAGAGAGAGACAAAACCAACACGGAATAGAGAAGAAACTAAGGATTCGAGAAATCAGTAAAAAGCATATGTATCACTTTCCGATACAGACTTGTACTCATAAGTCTCTATTTATTATACAACGTATCTGCATAATAAAGAAAAAAGAAAAAAAAAAAGCATATAGGAAAGGAGACACATTCATAATTGCACATGATTTAATTCTCAATTAAATCGATTCACTCGATCGCGTCAAGAAAAGGAACCGTATCTCCAACAAAAGCCCCGCCGTCGCTATCGACGACGGGGCGGAGGATAGCGACCGATGAGCGTTCCCTCCCACTCCAAAAAATGTCGCGGTCGCGGCTTGCGTGCACCCGCCGGTCAACCGCGCTCCGATACTTAAAATTCCACATCAAGAAAAATCAAAAGAAGGGAAATATTTAATTCGATTAATTCAAACAAAAAAAAAAAAAAAAAAAATCGAGATGGGAAAGCAAAAAACGGAAAAGTCCGAAGCTACGATTACCGACCGGCATTTGCCTTCGCTTCTCAGCATCGCCCTCCATCCCTCTGACTCTCCATCCACCACTCCCACGTACTCTCTCTCTCATTCTCTCTGTGTAAATTCTTCTTCGTCTTCTCCGAGGATCCACTGAACCAGCCGGGAGCATCGCCTTCTTCTGCGCCGTCCGCCGTCGATCTCGCGGGCCCCGACCTTCCGCCGCCGGCCGTTCGGAAGGTACGAGTTTCGTTCCCTGCGCATCGCAGCCTCGCTTTTCCGACGACCGCGCCGGTGGTTTCCCCCATCCGCCATCGCCCTCGCGCTTCCTCGCGCGAGAGTTCCGCTGACCGGTCGCTTTAGCTGTGAGCTCCGGTGACCCGGCGGTGTAGGCGAGGTCGATCGTCAGTCGATTGTTGCTTCTTTTAGCTAGCTACTGAGTTATGTTGCCGAACAGGTGCGGTCGACGTCCCTACGCCTATCATGTGTAGGCGTTGTTGATCGGTAGTGCGTGAGAATACGGTGAATGGTCGGTGATCGTCGTTTGTTGCTCTCGTTTGGTACCGTCGCATAGGATAACTCGTGTGGCTAGTGCTTTGTTTTCGCTCGCCCTAATCTGCTGAGTGTTCTGTTTTGCTGAAGTTTTTGCTTGGAAGAGTAGCTGGATTATGTCCTCTTTGCGATTTTTTTTTTTTCCTTTTTTCACATAGAGATGATGAATTGCGGTTTTTCTTCCGATTCCTTTATAGGAAATGAGAGCGAATTGAATAGCCGAAACGTTTTATCCGCTGGAGCTGCGATGGGATTCCCTTGTCGTTTTGATCTCCCCATCCGGAGACCACAGATGGCTGCTTGGCTGTGGATTTCTCTGTTGCTTCTGCAGGGGTGCGTGGGAGTGCGCTCCGATTCCAATTATTTGATTGGTCTCGGGAGCTACGACATCACTGGCCCTGCTGCTGATGTCAACATGATGGGTTATGCAAATACGGAACAGGTCACGGCGGGAGTTCACTTCAGGCTCCGAGCGAGGGCGTTCATCGTGGCGGAACCAAAAGGGAAGCGTGTTGCATTCGTGAATCTCGATGCTTGCATGGCGTCTCAGCTGGTGACGATCAAAGTGCTCGAGAGATTGAAGGCGAGGTAGCGCTTGTGTTATGCCAACTTTTGTTGTGATTTTACTTCTGTTGGTACAGTCTTGATTAAATCGCGACACTAATGTTGTGAAGATAAAAACATTCCTTAATATATGCAAAAAGGGGTTATCTAATGAGGGCTTTCCAAACGGATGTTGTCATGTTGGCAGGTATGGTGACCTGTATACTGAAAGTAATGTAGCTATCAGTGGAATCCATACGCATGCTGGTCCCGGTGGCTTCCTCCAATATGTTGTATATATTGTCACATCTCTTGGCTTTGTGCGCCAGTCATTTGATGTCATTGTTGATGGTATCGAAAAGAGCATCATAGAAGCTCATGAAAATCTCAGGCCAGGATCAGTTTTTGTGAATAAAGGTAAGAGACACAATCTCAACATCTTATTCGTTATGTTTCTTCCTAAGCCTGAGGTTCGCAGTCTGCGTCAATTCAAACACTGTTTGAGAATTTGTTGTGGTTTTGTACCATATGGGCAAGAATAGTGTGTTCTTGGTCCTGCTCTTAGATTTCTTCAGTTGGAACATGTTGTCTTTGTGCTTGTGGCCCTGCCCCTAAAGATCTGTTAATTTTCCTGCTGGATCATGTCATGTGCATATGTAACTAGGAATGATGATTCTGTTTCTCTGGCTGTGAGGTTTATCATGTTAATGAAACCAAAAGCTTAAACTATAAATCTTCGATCTTTTCAGTTTTGTATAACCACTTTTGAATGAAGGGCCTGCCTTATACCTGGACATGGTAATCTCTACTTCATGAAGCAACCTACTAAGTGAAATGTGCCTCTTCTTGAAAATTGCCAATTTGCCATCATCCAGATATCCAATTTCTTCTATCAGGTCTTCATCTTTACTTCTAATCTTACCAAGTTTTTGCCAATGGCTAAACAGGGGAACTTTTGGATGCGGGAGTAAATCGCAGTCCCAGTGGTTACCTCAATAACCCCGCGGCGGAACGCAGCAAATATAAGTATGACGTTGACAAAGAAATGACACTTTTGAAGTTTGTGGATAGCGAGTGGGGGCCAGTGGGTAGCTTCAATTGGTTTGCTACGCATGGAACCTCTATGAGTCGTACAAACTCGTTGATTAGTGGGGATAACAAAGGCGCAGCTGCTCGTTTTATGGAAGATTGGTTTAACAAGAATGGTGTCGAAATGTCATACTCCGATGATCTTGAAGATGGTGGAAATTCACGAAGAGTCTCAAACATTGTACCTGAAGTTCATAATAATCGTAAGCAATTTGTTCCCCACTGCTTTGTATGATATAGCTGAGCTGTTTATTCATTGTTGTCAATTCATTGTTGCTTTGCAAAGGTATCCAATAGTTTTGTACTGGAGGTAGAATAATATAAACAGGATTGTCGGTAATAATCTATTTTATCTTAGCCATTCAAGTAACTATTCCAAACATAAGAGTTTCTCTTGATACATTACCGTCTTCAGATAGTATCGAACTCTGAGGATGGCTTGTTACAATCATTATGCTGATTAATTCTGGGTTGTCTGATTCACTACTTTTTATGGTATCAATTGATGAATTGGACGAGAGCTGAGTAATTTAATTCTGATTGCAGATCATGAATTATTGGAGCTTGCTGCATCTTTCCAGTCTCCCCCTGGTAAACCAGCGACTAAGATTCTGAGTGTTGCTAGACGTGTCAGGAGTGCTCTAAGGCAGACTGAGAAACCTGGATTTGTAGCTGCTTTTTGTCAAACAAACTGTGGCGATGTTAGCCCAAATGTGCTTGGAGCATTCTGCACAGACACTGGCCTACCTTGTGACTTTAATCACAGTACCTGCGGTGGGAAGAACGAGTTGTGCTATGGCCGTGGACCAGGGTATTAATACCAATTTCCTGTATCTGGTATAAAGTATAAAAACCAGCAACCATTTGAACATTAACTGTAAGAACCTTTTCCTTAATGTGGCAGTTACCCAGATGAATTTGAAAGCACACGTATAATTGGGGAGAGGCAATTTGAAAAAGCTTTGGATCTTTTCAACAAAGCATCTGAACAGTTGCGGGGGAAGGTTGATTCCCGTCACGTATATTTGGATTTTTCCAACCTTGAGGTGACAATACCTAAACAGGGAGGAGGTTCAGAAGTGGTAAAAACATGTCCTGCTTCAATGGGATTCGCATTTGCCGCTGGAACAACAGATGGACCTGGAGCTTTTGATTTTAAGCAAGGGGATGACCAGGTAATGACTATTGGCAATTCTCTAACCCCTAAACTGGTATTCCCTACACATGTACAGTGTATATCCTTTCAAGTTGACTGTCTATTCCATGATCTATGTCAGGGAAATCCTTTTTGGAAGCTGGTCCGCAACTTGCTTAAAACTCCGAACCAGACACAAGTTGATTGTCAGTATCCAAAGCCCATCTTGCTCGATACTGGTGAAATGAAGAAGCCATATGATTGGGCAGTAAGTTGCTACATCCTAATTTTGGTTGCTTGCAGTATACCATGTATCATGAACTTTTCAATCATACCTTTCTTATATCAGCAGAAATATTAGGCAACCATTTGTCATGAATCTGAAGTTGTCAGTACATAGACATGATGCATATTGCACCATAATTTTGTAAAATGTGCCTCCAAAGCCCTTGTTAAGCAGCGACATAAGGCAATTTTGCAATTTTTAATGCATTGATTTTCCTTGTGATATGCATAAATACTACTTTGAAAGTAAATATTTCCTCATTTAGCATGTTTAACAAAGCCTTAATATTGACTCTAGCGTACAAGCTGGACCTTGCGTAAAAAATGGTGTTCTTAGGCATTACCACATTAAGGAAATAATTGAGAAACAATCTACAGGAAAAATAAACATAAGAGGTAGTGCTTGGATTTGCCCTCGTGACTTATGTTTTGATATAATGTTAGGTAATCATTTTTCTCAAAAACTTAGGTTGTCAGGTGTTAGAATTTTTCACAAATAAATTAAATTAATAGTGGAAGAAGAGTACATGCATATAAGCCCAAGATAAATCTCATAAGCAAACGATGTGGGATAAATTTAACACCACCTCTCGTTTGCAAATCTGATTGAAACCATATGGTCCTAGGACAAACAAGAGCCACATACAAAATAATTTTAAAGACCACATGCAAGATAAACTTAACTGAGGCATGACGGATTGAAACCTGACCCCAATACCATCAGCAATGATGCCCATTCCACATGGATGAAGCCCTTGGATGGTACTCATATGGTGATCATTTGGAGATGAGCTTTTCTTTATGGATTATTTTGTGTGCTCTCTCTCCATCTAATGATCTGGGGTCTTATAGACTTTCAGCACTTACCCGTCACCTGGCAATACTTCCTCCATACGACGTTTGATTTTGTTCTTTAAAATACCCTTCACCTTCCTGGAAGCTTGTCAGTAACTGCAGCTTGTCTGAATCTTTTTGCCTCATTGATCACTCCTTGCCCTTGTCAGATTGGATAGGGACCTAGTCGATCCCAAATGAGATGAGATCTGTTAAAAGTGAAGTGAGATCTGTTAAGCTGTCTACATGTGGGTACTGCCTAGTCGGTTGTTTCTGACACTTGCGCTATTGTCGGATGGGCTTTTTACACAAAATCGACTCTCTCTCTTTTCTAGTTGGAATGTCAAGGAGATGGGGAATTTTCAGCTATACATCATTTTTGTGAATGGAAAGATATCTTGGTTTTCAAATTTCTGCCCCATCCATTTATATCAGATGAATATAGATGCCTGGAGAACCTGAGTGATAGCTTCAATTGTTTCACACTGCAATAACGATTTTATTGCCTTCATGGTTTTTGCAGCCTTCAATTCTTCCAATTCAAATGTTCAGGATAGGACAGCTAGTCATTCTCAGTGTACCTGGAGGTATTCTTCTCCCTTCTTTATTCCTATGAAAGTATGACATTTTGACGTGGATTAAGGTTGCTTTTGTAATTGAGTGATTGTCAAATGCATTTAAATTGTAGCCCAAGTATTCCTGGACGTAATGGTAGAGTTTCTTGAAAAATGGGTTAATTTGGATCCATCAGTCTTGTGCACTCTGGACAAATTTTGTAAAAATAGAAGTGATTTATTTCCTGTACTTATTTACTGATTTCACTATCATCATGAAATATCTTTTAGAAATGTCTTTTTTTAGTGTTCACCAAAATAATAAGCCAATTAATGCGTTTTATGTTGGAGATAAGTCTATAATTCAATTTTAACTTAATGGAAGCCAGCCATAATACGGCAAAGTTACCCAGCTCATGCCCTGTCAAGAGTCAATTTTCTTTTATTCTTTTTTGTTGAAGCACCACTTCTAGTTGGAATACCCAACTAATGCTTTCGAGAGTCATCTTGAGTGACCACAACCCATTTTCAACCAGTCTATATCAGCTTACAAATTAAATGGAAGACGGACATGAACTTAGTCAAAAGTGTATAAGGTCATATTTAATATTTTCTCTTCAGGTAGTGTATTAAAACCGTGAGATCTGAAAAAATTTTGGGCCGCCACTGTTGGCTATCATCTGAACCTGCTTCCTTGCATCATGGTATCTTGGTATCTTTTGTATCTTATCAAATCATTTCGGCCTATGGCAACTCTCTTGTAGAGTTCACAACTATGGCTGGGAGGCGTCTCCGTGAAGCCGTAAGGACAGTGCTTACAAGTGGAGGTGAAGGACATTTCAAAGGCGATGTCCATGTTGTTATAGCAGGGTTGACCAATACCTATTCTCAGTATGTGACTACTTTTGATGAGTATCAGGTCCAGCGATATGAGGTATTATTTCCATTCCACGATGAAAATTATACTTGCATTCTTTGAAGAGAATGGAACATCATGCAGACATGATTTTGTTATAGCAAAATAAACAAAGTTCAGGGAAGGCAAATTTTATAACGAGAAAGATTATTTGAGTTTGCGAAAGGTATGCTCATTGACTGACTGAACTGCTGAACTGAAAGATTTTATTGGGGGGATGAAATTCCTTGCACGATGGCTACCAAAAAAGGCATGATTTCCACATCCGGAGGTTGTTTTCCTAAGTTTATACAAGTGATTGGTAATATTAAAGAAGCCTACAAAGTAACTGAGTTGTTTCAGCTTACAAAATGCTCAATGGTGCTTTCAGGGTGCCTCCACACTGTATGGTCCCCACACTCTCAGTGCATATATCCAAGAGTTCAAGAAACTTGCAAGCGCAATGTTAAGTGGCCAACCTATTAAACCTGGTCCACAGCCCCCGGATCTTCTAGCTAAACAGATAAGCTTACTCACACCAGTTGTGATGGATGCAACACCAGCTGGAACGAGCTTTGGGGATGTCAAAACCGATGTGCCCACGAACTCTACTTTCAAGAGAGGTGACAAGGTGTCGGTGGTCTTCTGGTCAGCCTGCCCAAGGAATGACCTGATGACGGAAGGTACATTTGCCCTTGTGGAGGCGCTCCAAGGAAAAGATACTTGGGTTCCAGCTTACGATGATGACGATTTCTGCCTTCGGTTCATATGGTCTAGACCTTCAAAACTGAGCACTCGAAGCATGGCCACTGTAGAATGGAGGATACCTGAATCAGCTACTCCCGGTGTGTATAGGATTCAACATTTTGGTGCCTCAAAGGGTCTTATGGGATCAATACGCCACTTTGCCGGATCCTCTAGTGCTTTTGTTGTATCTTAAAGTGGGGGAAAAAGAGGAAAAACCACGAACATGAACATATACACATGCAACCGAGTGTGGGTATGTTGTTGTACTTAATATGCTTTATCGAGGTATAGCTTTGGGCATCTTATCATCTGGTTTAAATAGGACTATTGGTGGCACGAAGCTTGTCTCGTGCATCTCAGAGGCCTTTCGAGTTGTCTTGATCGGAGCCTCGGAGGCTTCGAGGACTAATCTGGTTTCTATAGATGAATGTGCTTAGTCATGTGCCTGTGTGTCGGCCTGAATTACATCAAGTTTCTTAATCGATGGCATCGAGTTCTCCACCAAAGAACATTCAGCACAGAAATGAAGCTATCATAGAACCAATGCCTGACGATTGAATGTGTATCCAGCGTGCTGTGAAGGGAAGTATCCCGAGTGTTAAACATAGAAAGAAAAGGGCAAGCACAAAAAACATATTACTTCTCACAAGGTCCCCCCAGGAACGGAGGGAAAAGTGTCATGCAAACATGCCCTTTTTTAGCTAGTGAACCGAAACGTAGGAAAAGCTTTCTTTCCGGACAGACGAATTAATGGCACTTATCCTCAAAACCCAACGTCCAAAACATTGAATCATGTAAGGTGCTTTAGTTGTTGTACACATCTTGAGAAGACATTTTAGGAACTCACGATACTACCTGCCAGAGTCTCTTCATAGTCATCCTATAAAATTGGAATAACCAAGAATAAGCAAAAAGAAGGCGAAAGATTAAAATATTTTACAATACATGCTCATTGTGACATTCTCTTTGAATTCTCAAGACTTCTGTTGCTCCACTCCGCTGTTGCTCCACTCCGCAGGGGCAGAGAACTTGTCAATATCTCGGTCGTGCTATCAGAAGCTCTGGAAAGTCAGAATAGGGGAACTTTTATTTTGTTCTTACTAAACGACTGTGATTGAATCAAGAGAGCTCCAGTTGCATCATAGGAATTACAAAAAATAAGAAAGGCGTGAGAACCATCGAAGCATCACTTATTCAATGAATACACACAATGACCAACCACAGAAAGTTCAGTGACGACGTTGATCGTGACCTCGATCCCGAGCTTCCTAAAAAAAAAATTCTCCCCATCGAGATGGGGAACAATATCACTTCGTTTGGGCCTAGTAGACGGATCCAATTTTCCGAACTCTCTCGGGCCTTTGACCGACCCGACCCGACCCATTTCCTGAGCAAATCGAGGAAGAAATGAGAAACAGAGGTGGCGGTCGCTCCCGAAGGTCGACTCCCTCTGCTCGATCGTGCTTCCGGAGAGCATCCATCCGCCGCGAGCGAGAGAGAGAGAAAGCTCAGGAACGATGTCGGTGCAGGAGTATCTGGACAAGCACATGCTCTCGCGCAAAATCGAAGACGCCGTCAATGCCGCGGTTAGGGCCAAGACTCCCGATCCCGTCCTCTTCATCGTAAGACCTCTTCCTCAATCGTCTCCTTCTCCTCCTCCTCCTTCCTTGAAGATCTTTTCCCGCTCGTTTTCCCGAGAAAAGAATGCCGGGGAAAAAAGCTCCGCCGGCTTCGATTTCGAGAGCCGCGCGTCCTTCGAGTTCGAGCTAGCCGAACGGCCTCGCGCCGCCGCGAGAGGTGGCCCCTCGGCTGATGCGCTGCCGTCGTTGCTCAACCGGATGATTTCGTTTCGCAGTCGAATCACATGCGGAAGGCGGTCCCGTCGGTCATAACGAAGATCAAGGCCAGGCAGATACTGGACAGCAGGGGCGTTCCGACTGTCGAGGTCGACTTGTACACCCACAAGGGGATGTTCCGCGCCTCGGCTCCGAGCGGCGACCAAACCGGAATGTGAGGTTTCTCTGTCTTTCTTCGTTTTCTTCGTTTTCTTCGTTTCGCGTTATATACTGGCGGATTGGTGCGTGTGAATTTGAAGTAGCGGCAGAGTTGCTGGTGCTTGTTTGAGTTCACTCGTATAGTCCATATATAGTATCCACGCGATCTGTTGGTTCGACCGCAAGGCGTGATGGCCTGTCTGGCGATGGCTGCAGGTACGAGGCTGTGGAATTGCGGGACGGGGACAAGGGAGTGTATCTTGGAAATAGCGTACAGAGAGCTGTTAGGAATATCAACGAGAAAATCTCCGAAGCGCTGATAGGGATGGATCCTATTCTTCAGGCTCAGATTGATCAGGCCATGATAGACCTGGACAAAACGGAGAAGAAGGTACCTGTTTTTTGATAAAGGGATTGATTGTTTGCTTGGAGTTGCCTGAAGGAGAACACATTTTGCGAACAAATTGTCTAGGATATTTATGATGCTGGAGTTTTGTACATGGTTCGCCAGCCTTCGCGTTGGTGTGTAAGAAATTTGTCTTTTAAGAACCTTGTCGTATGTCAGTAAGACATTGAACTTGTCCAATTCTTCCATTATGAATAGTCGTGCATAGTTGATTTGTATGATGAGTTCTAAGACAGCACCTGTTTGGACCAACGTAAATGCTAGCTGGTTATGTTACTTCTTAAAAGTGATCTGGGCGCATACTTTGGAAAATGTATGATTTGTAAGTAACCTTTCTACTGTCACAGCCAGCCAAACGGTGTCTTAATTATATAATACAAGACTATCCATCCTAATTTTGCCCTTGGTGGACTATAATGGTTCTTTGGAGTTTTTACCTTATGGTTCATGTGAAAAATTGGGGATGCTCTTCACATCCTTGAATACAACATGGTCTGAGAGAAATCATCTTGTAGGGTGAGCTGGGAGCTAATGCAATATTGGCTGTGTCAATTGCTGCTTGCAAAGCTGGTGCTGCTGAAAAGGAGGCATGTGTATTTTCATATTGAATTTAAGAAGGTTTTTATCCATTTCTATCGGCTTAAAAATCTTCATTCTACTTCCCTTCTGTGCAGGTTCCCCTTTATAAGCACATTGCTGATCTTGCTTGTAAGCCTGACCTGACTCTTCCAGTACCTTCCTTCACTGTTATAAGTGGTGGAAAACATGCTGGAAACAACCTTGCCATTCAGGTATGCTCTGTCTTTCTCCTTGGCGTGTCTGTGTTTCTGTGGCAATAATGTATATCAGCTTGTTTGTGTGCCCGTGGATTGTTTAGCTTTTTATGTACCTATGAATAATCTGTTGAATTTACTCATTGTTGGCTGTAAATGTTGACAGGAAATCATGATCCTACCAATTGGAGCCTCCACATTTGAGGAGGCTTTACAAATGGGTTCTGAAACCTATCATCACTTAAAGGTGTACTTTGAATTTGATCATTCAGTTTCTGCATTGTACTTAAACATCTATGACTCATTAATTTTATTTTATCTGTTTCCATCTAAGCACATAAAGATTATACCGTTTCTGAACTTTATCTGATGATGTTCTAACCACTTCCTTCTATCATTCTCAAAAATTGATCATTAGCTATTCTACTGTGGTTTATTCTGTATGTCCATCCTGTTTTACTATCTTGTGTCTAGTTAGCCTTCTTGATCCACGGAAACACTATTTTATACTAATGTCCATGTGTGTGTATAGACTGTCACTGATGTTAATGTTTTGTTAACAAAAAGGCAGGCTGTTATTATGGAGAAACATGGTGCACAGGGATGCAATGTGGGTGAAGATGGTGGCTTTGCTCCGAATGTGTCCAGGTTGCATACTTATCTTTGTCACACATTTTACATGCAAAAATAGACGAGCAAAACTACATGAATGATAGAGGATCAATATTGTTCAAGCTGTGTCTAGTTGTTGCTCATTTCTTATTTGAAGAACGATTTTAACAATGATACAGCAGCATATTCAATAGGTAGGGGTTCCATCCGACCAACATCAAGCCAAAAAAGAATAGATAAAAAATTTCATTTTGATTTACTGATTGACATCTTATGGTACTTGGCAGCCTTAGAGAAGCCCTGGATCTGGTTAAAGAGGCTATCAGCAGAACGGGCTATAACGAGAGAATAAAGATAGCAATCGATGTCGCTGCTACTAATTTTTGCATAGGTAACAATTTCAATGTTTTGAATTACTTTTGTCGAAGTGTGGCATCAAATTTCGAAAGGCAATGTGCTGTGTGATTTTTTTGGAGCTGTGTTTGGAATTCTTGCATGATGTCTTAATGATGGTTCCCACGGAATCTGTGTCAGCGCATTTAATTGGAGTACTCTGTTATCATATAATGGGATATATAAAACGTGTCATGTCCAAGAAAGCTAGGAAAAATTTGACAATGTCTCTTTTGTGTGTTACGCAGCTTATGCTCTGTAGGAATTTCCTGTTAGAAAACTGATATCTCTACTTACTTTATACAGGCACAAAATATGATCTGGACTTCAAGTTTCCAAATAAGTCAGGGCAGAATTTCAAATCTGGGGAGGATATGATAGATATGTATAAGGAGCTCTGTTCCGGTACGTAGTCTAGTTCAAATTTACCTATTTGATTTCATGAGCCTCTGACATGCATAAAACATGATGAGTTCCACTCTTTTTTTCTTTTTTTTTCTCCCAATCTTAGACTATCCGATTGTATCAATCGAAGATCCATTTGACAAGGAGGACTGGGAACATGTCAAGTATTTCTCTAGCCTTGGAGTTTGCCAGGTACACCTCTGTTTTCATCTCTTCATCCTATGGGTAGTCTATCCATGACCGGTTTTTGCCATGGAAGAAAAATTCTGCAGTCTTATGCTTTTTCCTTTTTGTCGCTGTGATGCATAGTACACTTTAGATGCTACTGTTCTCTTGCCCTTCCCAAACCAATTCCTTAATACCTAGAGCAAAGACAGCAAAAGAGCAGCTACCAGATTGGTTAAGTTAGATCCTTTGTAAATGATGATTAACTATGGAGTGCTCTCTGATTGCCTTTTTCCTTAGCAGAGCTTTTTGATCTAGCAATAATCATGGTAGATATTAACTCTTCATTGCATTAGTTAATCTAATTTGAAGTTTCTATTCCTCAGTTCTTTTTGCGGTGATTGTAAAATGAATGATATCTCACACTTATTTCTCAGGTTGTTGGGGATGACTTGCTAATGTCAAATCCCAAACGTGTTGAGAGAGCAATCAACGAGTCCGCTTGTAATGCTTTTCTTCTCAAGGTATCAGACTCTCGCTTTAGTTAACTGCCTTATTTGGCATTGAGATTCGCATGAGACCTTTATATATCACAGTTTACCTTAAAGAGAGAGCAGCAGAAAAGGTAATAGGGCCTGCTTGTAAAGCGAAGAAGCTATTGTTCAGTGATAGCAAATGTCCCCATCACAAGTACCCCAATTTTTTCTTCTGTATGAATTTTTTGGGTAAGACTCACCACATGTACGAAATGCCCAATAGGTAAACCAGATTGGAACGGTGACAGAGGCCATTGAGGTGGTCAAGCTAGCAAAGGATGCTCATTGGGGAATTGTAATATCACATAGATGTGGTGAAACTGAAGATACTTTCATAGCCGACCTATCTGTGGGACTAGGTACTGGTCACATCAAAGCAGGTGCTCCTTGTCGAGGAGAACGACTGGCAAAGTACAACCAGGTCTGCCTTCATACTGACAAATATAATCTTAACTGTCATGATTGATAATATCCTGATCTGAATCAACTATGACTGTATGAAACCTTAAGAATGGTCCAAATTTCAAGGAGGATCTTAATAGGTCTCCAACCCTAATTGATAGCATCATAAGTCTGACATGATCCTACCAATAGTACCAATTCAAATTTCATGTGAATATATTCTGAACTTTGCATATGTAGAAAATGACAATAAGCTTCATGTACACCACTGTTTTTTGTAAAGATATATGCCTCCAAAATGATACTTCTATGAAGTTGTGATCTTAAGAAATATTATAGTCTATATCAACTAGTTATTTATGTCTTACATATTCTTTCAGAATTTTGAGTATCTTATGATCTCGATATGGTCTTATGATGCGATCACTCAGATGTCCCATCCATCCTAAGTCAGCTCTTGATTTTAACAACCTTGCCAACCATCAATTCTTAAACATTTACACCTGGGAAGGAGGTAGCGGGATTTGTGAAGCAAAGTCTTTAAACATGTAGCCTCATATATTGTGTTATTAAAACTATAAAAGATAGGCTCTCTTGAACTGTTAAGAGGGAGCTCCTGAGAACATCTTTGAACTCCTCTTATTGCAGTTCATATCCTACTTGAATAGATTCTATTAAGGATTTTACAGGGCATTTTAGAAGTTGAGTCCTTTCTCATTTCTTGATAATTTCAATATAAGCACCATTGAAGTACTCGCGGCCATCGATAATTACCTTGTTTGGATAATGAATGTAAAATAGAGTTGAATGCGGTCATATGGGCATTGGCAATTTTGACAAGATTTTACTCAATTTAACACTTTTATGAAAGCTGATATTGGAAAGTTTGAAAGTGATGTTCAAAATTCAACAATTTTTATTTTGTTTGGCAAAAATATGATTTTCTATGACATGACTAGACACTAATTTACGACCTAAATTTGACACGTGAACACAAATTGCCGGCCCCTAGATTCCAAAGATCTTAGCTGTTGATTCAACCTCTAGATAAGTATTGGTCTTTAGAGAGCATTCCTGACAATTTAACATCAAAAGGGTCCCAAAGACTACAAAATGTAAAAAGGTTTAACCATTGTGTGAAATTTCTCTGTTAGACTGCATGAGAAGGAAAGCTATGTATGACTAAACTCTGAAATGTTTCTTGCAGTTGCTTCGCATTGAGGAAGAGCTTGGTGATCAAGCTGGTTATGTTGGTGAAGATTGGAAGCTGTCATAGCGGTTGATGTTTCTAATGGGGAGTTAAGACCATCTAATTACGGTAAGGTACTGAGCGGGACTGGATACTGTTTTCCCTTATTTGGTTCAACCCCTTGAGAAAAATCGTTATGATTGGAAGACCGACTTTTTTTGATTGAGTATGTCTTGTGAGAGATGTGTATTATTCTTTGTGATGCTTTTTGTTTGATCATTAGAGATCATTGTTTTCAGATGAAGGAAATAGATGTAATTGAGTAGGCAGAATTTGGGCATAATGGAAGGAACATGGGTTGAGCTTGTTTAAAAAAGGCTATTGCCATCATTCTTTCAATCAATCGGCTCCCGTCTTGGTTATTGCACTGACATACCGAGGACATGTAACGGCTGTATTACTGAAGGTTTACTTTGTAAGGCATTCCATATCCTATCGTACTCTTTGTTGGGTGTAAAAGTATTGGCGTTGCCCCTGGAAGGTGCTGCAAATTCCAGGCAAAGATGATTATATTGGTTCTACAATCTCTCTTGCCAACCGGTCATGAAACCATAAACGATGACTTTAGGGTAAGTTGTAAGAGATGCCACTCTTTGAAGAGGTGATCATATGTAATACCTTGAAGCAATTGCCACAGTGAACGATGGTGTGGGTACTAAATGTAAGGTGCGGACGTTTGCAATCCTCATATACAGGATCGAACTGTCCTGCCATTTGTATGTTGGTTCTGTTCTGTTGGCTTGGGCACAAAGAGCCTGCAAATAGCCCCATTTATGGTAAACTACTGGTCCTAAAACTTTCATGGAACGTGGTAATTGGATATCACGGACCTAGCTTAAGCTAGAGGTGTGCAACTAGACCTGGTATACCCGGTTCCCGGACCGACCCACTCGGAAAATAGGGTCGAGAATCTGTTCCCGTTGAAACTAGTTCGGAAACTGATTCCCAAAATTAGGAATTGGTTTAAATCGGTCAAGGAATAGGTTTCAAGTGATTACCCACCCAAAAGCCGGTTTCTAGACCGGTTTTGGAACCGGTTTTGTAAGTAGAGATTCAAAATCCTTTTTTTTCCCCTCGATTTCTATTTTTACTCCCATAATCACACATCATTTTTCCTTTTAGGCTGTGCATGACAATGCTTCTTGGTTAGGGAAGAGTTTTTTTTTTTCAGAAATAGATCTTTTCTATTTCTATTTCTATTCAAGGAACGTAAAAGAATTTGTTTGATAATTATACAAAATTTTTACTTTTGGAATAAAAAAAAGAATAGAAATGTGTTTGATAACGCAACAATTTCTTTTTTATATTTATTCATTTTTTATTCTTACTCATGGATTGCCGACCGCAATCGTCGGCCAACGTCGCCGCATAGCCCATTGGCCAACGACGGGTGGCGGTAGCGGTGGCTGGCAACTGGCGGCTAGCGTCGGCAATAGCCGGCAATCAGTGGTGACTCCGAGCAATTGGAGCTGAGGTAGCTGTGACAAGAGAAATAAATAAATAAAATTGGCTTATTTCTAGAAATTATTTTTGGAAACAATAAGTAAATTTTTTTTTTTATTATGACTGAACCCGCTCACCGTCTAACACGGACAGCCTGACAAGCCCTGGGTAATGAAGGACAGATAGTCCGACAGGCCCGGGGTAACGGCGGTAAACCCTGGGGCGATGATAACTTCATTGTGATTATAAGGTAGCCTTCATCCTCGTTTTATAGTACTTTAGAAAATCCCCATTTGGATTGTGTCTTTCACTTATATAGATTGTTATGGCTTCTCCTTCAAATCATCTGTTCAGAAACAACCCTCGAGAAAATTACATTGCTCAACTTACATTGCTTGTGTTATATGAAAAGACACTTCTTTTCTGAAGAAACTTATATCTCCATCCTTATCAAAAGTGCCAAGGGCCACATTTTTTATTTTTTTCTTTCCTTCTGTAAAATCCAGATTCAGTCCCCATGTCTGATAGATAGGCTTACAGTGCCTATATGTAATGAGCAGATTCTCAAATTCATGAGAAATGCTCAAATTTGATACAACAACTATGAAAAGGCAAAACTCTGTCTTCTGATGTTGTCTCTATAACTTCCCCAGATAAATTGGCTTGTCTAGTTTCTCTTTTGGATGAGGGATTATGCTTGCATAAATGAGTAGTTTTATATAGTAGTTGTGAGAATAAAACTAATATTAGATTCATGTTTGTTGGTAATTATTTGTCTTATGATTTTATTTATTATAATTAGCCTTATGAATCCTTAATTTTTCGTTTAGTCAAAAAATTTATATATTTATTTATTACAAGTGCTTAATGTTTCAATATAAATTAAGAGGATTACGTTATTTTCTCGCGTGTTAATATAAAATTCGAAGTCGTATAGGATATCGGAGATTGCAAAACAAAGCAAGTTAGTGGAAACGGATTGACCCTAGAACTGGATCGGAAAAACGGGATGGGTTGGGTACAAAGTTATTTATTACAAGTGCTTAATGTTTCAATATAAATTAGGATGATTACGTTATTTTCTCACATATTAATATAAAATTCGAAGTCGTATAGGATATCGGGAGATTGCAAAACAGGTTTTAGCGGAAACGGGATTGACCCTAGAACTGGATCAGAAAAACAGGATAGGTTGAGTACAGAGTTAAATACAAATAGGGTCGGGTATAAAGTCCAGAAAAAAAGGAATCGATTATAACAAGGTCAGGTACAGGGTCTAAGTCTAAACCCTACCCACCTGAACCGATCACCACTAGCTTAAGCTGTCTGAATTGTCTTTGTTTTGCTGTTCATGTGGGTACGATGTCATGGGCGTAAAAGGAACCACAAAATACTATTATGAACGAGCACGTATTGCATTGTCTTCTGATTACAAGAAACCTCGTCTCACTCAAGACAAGAATAAAAACCGTAAGGAGTTGATTGAAGCAAATTTCGAGCGTATGGATACATTACGGCAGCCCTAATGTATAGGGAACTCTACGTGAAAATAGTCAGGATCCAAAGTTAAACACGATAATAAAATTCCAGATTTGCTCTTAAGCGGTCGCTAGGCAAAAAAGGTGCGTTTCAGCTTCTCTCCTCTCATCCTCATAAAAACTACTGCATTGTCCTCGTATTACTCAAATTTTCATTCCTATCACTTTTGTTTTCCAGATATATAGCTGGTTCAGAAACAAGACGAGTTCCACTGGCATCTGATCCAGTATCAAGGGCAGTTGGAGGTCAACCAAAATCAATTCCCAGGACGGCAACGGAAATTGCCCAGCCCTTCCCTTGACTCCACGGTTTCATCAACTTAATGAAACGGTCTAGGGGAGACTATATCATGCCCAGAACAACTTCAACAGTTTTATGACCCTAGTTGTGCTGCATACATAGCAATCAAAGATTCGAGAACATATTCAATGACAAGAATATTACTCTATGTGCACATTAATTTAAAGAGAGATGAACATGCCCTAACTGTTTGATATCCATTCAGTACCGATCAAATCGCTCTGTAAACTAACACTAACTTTGTGATCGCATGACTCCCTTGATAAAAATAAAAGTGGATAGTCAAGATTAAAAATAAATGACAATCCTACAGACATTGCTCCATCCGCATACCGTGTAAAGCTCCATTCATTAGATAGTTGATGGTGAAGATGACCCCCAAAATTTCTCTATAAGAATACTGATGCATATGGAATATCGAAGCATCATTGCATAAACTCAGTGTAATGCTACCAGACTTGTGTTAAGTCGATTAATCATCATTTGATCCCACCAAAAAACCCAATTGCAATACAGTTTCCACACATTGATTTTATCCACAACCTCAAGTCAAGAAACCAGGACTACAACCTCATGAACTTCCTCTCAGTAGCACAGATGATGTGATGTAAGCACCATCTTCAACATTTCCCAAAATTGGACGGTTCTATTGTACCCATGATTCTCTTTAAAAAAAGCCACAAAGATCGTAAAAGTTGCAAGTAATTGAAACTTCATGCCACAAGTTGGAAGAAAGACCTAAAATCCATTAGGGTTCCCTGAAGTCAGAAGCACGAGTAAACCATACACTGGGGAAGACACAACAGTGATTCAAAGCTACAAACATTTTCCAACCAGGGCAAGAACCTGTATAGAGTAGAAAAAATTTCCTGAGACAGGAACATGAATTACTGCAGTCTGCAAAACAGGTTTAACTAATTCAGGACTCCAGCAACTTATGGCTTTGTCTCGTCCTCATCCTCTTCTATCTTAGGAGCCAGGTAAAACCTGATATAACCCATCTCGGCAATCTTGTACTCAACAACAACAGGAAGATCTGAAGACAAACTGATAGTCACAGTGTTGGATAAAGGGGATGCCTTCGTGAAGGAGTTCAGGTACCTCAGTGCAAAAGTCAAAGTCACTGGCTCATTCATTTCGACAACTGTAGCTTCCTCTGGCTGCAATCGTTCACCCAAAACAATTAACAAATAGACTAAATCAGAACCAGTGTACTCTTGAGAAAGAGCGGCCTCAAATTGTGAAAGGCATGCAAATGTTTCCCAGAATCATTATATGAGTAATGTAACGGACCATTAGAAAACAGGACACACCTTGTCGACAGTTGTATTTTGCCTGCAAACAATATTTGCAGTTCCTATATCACCTCTAGTAGAGAATTTCACACCCTCCTTTGTCACGGATATAACAACTGCAGGAATGAATCAAGAAAAAATTCCAATCTTATAAACATGCCAAAAAATTTCAGATAACTCAGTTTCAGAAGCCATTGAGTAGAGAATGGAAAAAAATACCAGTATCACCAATGCTGCTGAGATCTTTACAAATCCTAGCAAACTCAGATGATGGCATTCTAACAATTGCATGGTACTCTGCCTCCGGTATTCCAAGATGCTCACTGTCAATGTCCATCAATTTCATCTCGAAATCGGCAATTTTATCCTGCGCTGTAACATGCACTAAATTGTGAACACAAGATCCAAGAGAATAACAAAAGAGATGAACAAACTAAATTGACAGGGTATATAGACTCCTCCCTCGCCCCATTAGGACCCTCTGATAACTAGCACAAGCAAATACAAACAATACGCATATAGGGTTAATCCGCTGATAAATAGAGGTTTGCAGGCAGCAGTTTCAACTAATTTATTGAAAGGGCTATTACAGAATATCCAAGGATCATACCTCCTTTTCATCGCCTGATGATTTACAAAAGGCATGAAAAGGAGGACATCTTGGTCAAGGTATTTTGTCTTTCTTCTCTTTTATACCTGCTTAGGAATGAAGTGGAATACATAAGGACAGTGATGACATTATCTTATAAGGGAGTGGACACCAGACGGGCTTCAATCGCTTATCCACTCTCAAATCCTTCTTTGACTACATAGTACATACTAAGCTGAGACTGCTACAAGGACCGGTACAGATCAGACACATAACCTTCCGCAAACTTCAAGTGCCGCATCAAGCCAACATAAAGCACAAACGATTCAACAATTCGCTGACATCGCCGTTTTCCGTTAGAAACCCCAGCGAACAACGTATACTTCGCGCTGACCCTACTTAACCACGCCATAGTCTCGAACGATCAGCACAACAAACGTCTCAAAGGCCAGAATCAACCAACGAAACACGCCAAAGCAACAGATCCAGAGCTCACTCAGTTAAAGAAACAAACAGATTCCAGGCATCACGCGGAAACATCGTCGTCGAAACTAAAACACAGCACCAAAATCGCCCCCATCCATCCACTTCCCTAAACGAAAACCGAAAGCAGAGAGAGGCGGAACGTACTCGGGCTCTCGAACATGAAGGTGACGGTGTCGCTCCCGTCGTCGGCCTTTATGGTGATGATGTCGTCGTTCCCGGCGCACTTGAGCATCTTCGACATGTTGTTGAGGTTCATCCCCATGGAGATGTTGCGGTCGCACCGGTAGTGCTCGAACCCCTCCGACCGGAGGAGGAGGGCCACCAGGGCCACGTGGCTCGAGTCCATGGCCTGGAGGGAGAACCCGGTCGCGGAGCAGTCGAAGTTGGCGTCGTTCACGAGGTCCTTGAGCGACTCCATGACCTTCTTCAGGAGCGAGCCCTGCACTAGCCGGAGCTCCAGCATCGTTCCCGGTGCGGCGACGGACGGAGCTAGGGTTTCGGCGGGAAAGTGACGAGAAAGTGAGGGAAAATTTGAGAGGGAGTTTCTCTCTCTCTCTCTTTCTCTTTTCCGGTTCTTCGGTTCCGGTTCCGCGGCCCCGAACCGACGGAACCGAGATTTATTGACATTTTTTTAAAAAAGTTGTTTTAAAAAATTAATTTGCAAAGGGCGCGAGGTTTTCTTTGTTGGCGGGACTGAGGCCTAAAGCGTTCCCGCCACGATTTCGAGGAGGGCTATGTTAGCCTGCGGGCATGTGCAGATAGGGATTCCTTGCGCCTGCCCTTTTTTTTGCTCTGGGCCTTGGGCCTTGGGCCTTATTTGTGGGCTTCGACTTTGAGGCCCAGTACGTAGGGCGTAGGTTGATTTCCAAAATGCCCCCTCGAGCGCGCTAGGAATTTCGGAGCGACCCTTCTGTAATATCAGATTTTATCTCGATTTAAGCACGAAGAAAAAAAAAAAAAAACTCCCTAAGCTTGCTGGAGAGGGTATCGAATATCGATTGGTCGCATCGCAGGATCGTTATGCTATAGTCATTGTCATTGCATGTGATTATTTGGTGCCAAAAGGGGAAATTTTTTTTAATATTAAAACCACCACCTACAAATTTCAAGCACAAAACTGCTCTTTCATCGGAAATTACGATAGTTTGTACATCGTCACGAATCAGGCACCATTCCTTCGAAACAATAGAAGGGGCTGACAGATTGCACCAGGAAACTCATTTTAGGGGTTTCAATTTGGGAGCGTTGTGGCCTGGCCATGATTCTTTAAGTCTCATAGTAGGGGTATTCTCAAACGGTGCTCCGGTGCAACGAGTGGGATGCTTCGCTGAATCCACCCACGAACGTGAAAGGTCAAAATACTGAAGTCCACAGGGTCAATACACGCTCATGTGGAAAAATCCGCACAACAAACTCCGATTACTCACTTGCCTCAAATCGGCTTGGTGCTACATTGAGCGAACTAGGGGTGAGCATCAAGTCCAATTCAACCTGGGAACTGAACCACCAATTCCCAGTTGAACAAGCTTTAAAGGAACAAAAAGTTTTGCATCCAACGAGAATTGAACCTTGATCTTTAACACGAAGAAGCAACATAGTCACTTGACTAATATAGACATGGTAGGTGAAACCGTACAACTTTTATACTTTATTATAAGAATTGAAATTAAAAAAGAAATGGGGTTCGATTCACGGTTCCAAACAAAAATATTTGGAACAGGAGTCACAAGGTCCGCCAGAAACCGACGAACGGATGGCCCCTAGATTTTGAAGTGACTCCCGGCGGAACGGAGTCAATGATTTGCTTTGGCCTTGCATCTCCCAGGCCCGCAGTAATGCTCGGTCGAAACCACTCCCGTTACCGATCATTTTCGAACAGCTTCTGGTTGCCCGTAATAAATGGCGGATCAGCCATCCAGCTCTGCGAATCGGTCTGTAGCAGTAAGTCACACAGCGAAATGTCGTACGACACATGCGTCGACCACGACCAGCACGTGATTTAACCGCGGAAGAGCCCCACCGCCACCTATCGATATTTTTATCCAAAACCAGATGCAGGCATCTAGATATTTTGTAGACAAGTTCTACTCCGGTGGTCCCAACGTACGCGACTATGCATCCTGGACCTGGAACGGCAAAGCAGAAATATCTGCATTCCTAATATCTGCTCCATAAACGGTCCGCCTATAAATTCCCCCCAGATCAGGCTATTCTCTTGAACTTACACACACACAGAATTCGGGCAAAGCGGGGAAACAGAAATGGATTGCTGCGGGAGGCCTAACAGGAGCGACGTTCACTTGTCCAAGGAGGAAGAGGCCATGATCGAGGAGAAAACCAAGGAGTACTTCGACGGTGTTGCTCCCAAGCGGCATACGAAGCCCCAGCGGAGCGAGTACTCCTCCAATTATGTCGACGTCCTGTCCACCGATGGCGATATCCCGGAATTCGTGCAGTTCCAGCGCCTCGAGAATGATCCTCAGGTTTCAGTTCCTCCTCCCTCTGCCTTCATTTGTATCAGACTTATTACTGTGGAACATACAAAGTAGACTTGTATGGTGTTTGAATGATCATATTGCCCTTAGGCTTCGTAAGCAACCACGACTTGCGGTGAAAGCATAGGGAAACAAGGCAGTCGGGAAATTACAGCATCATAGTACAAGGGTCATTTGAGATACATTTTCTCTCTTGTTCTTTTCTTGTTTCAGGTAGCAAAACATAATTCTTTCATCTTACTGTACTTAAGCAGCAAAATGGTTCCAATCGGTCCACTTGGATTGCCTTTTCGAACTGCATCAAGTGTTGGGATCTAACCGAAAAGTACCAACCAAGAAAGAATGCTTCAAAAAGAAAGGGAAATAGTTATGCGCAAGCCAAAAACCACAGTCACGTGCTTCATTGTCTGCTCAAATTAAAGGCAATAAAGTGACAGATTAGGCTGTTACATTTATGCTTATCTTCCAGTAGATATGGAGAATAAGGACATAAGAGCACATCCAACAAATTTGCACCATTACTTTTAATAACTGTGCCTTGGGTTTGATCTCCTTCAACAAATAAACGCATTTTGCCTCTCTTCCAAAAACAGAAACTTGTCTACAGTGCATGCGAAGCGAAGGAGGACTTCATGGAGACTGAATATTACAAGGATCTCAACTGCGTTGACAAGCAACACCACAGGGTATGAACATTTGTCAAAGCACATATCAAATTAAGCTCTGCAATATTTTAATTTATGCCCTTATATTTACCTTGTCAAAATGATATTTCACTAAGCCTACAAATATCTTTTAATGGTTTTTCACAAATTAATAGATTGGCAAATATCTTTTAATGGTTCTCTAGGGTATTAGTTGAGAAGTAGACTGGTAGTGCAAGATGATCAGTGAGTACCTTCTAACTATCTGAGCACATGCCAGACTGGGACAGGATTTATAACGGTGGAGAACACCAAAGGCGAGGGCTTCAATCTTGACTCGGAAACCTCCACCATACATCATGCCTCTTGCAAGGGGAACCCAGCAACAAATGAGTGGACTCCAGCTGCTTCTGACAGTGTAGGCGAGCATATCTGCATGAAATTCGATAAATACCAACAGTAGCTTTTGACATTATTTCTGACTCAGATCATGCCTTTTGTTTCAGGTGACATTTCACTCCGATAAACCAAAAAGAAGTGATAATTGAGAAGAGAGCAACAATGTTGTTATGACTTCAAACAAGCCCAGTGCTTTATGCAGTTATTTCAACTTGCTTATGAGCTTTTACTATTCTGAAAATGTACTACGAATTATGTTCTTCGAGGTGTTTCAGTGTTTAAATGTAAGTTTCTGAATGTTATGCATTATTTAAAAAGTGAAATGAAGAGTTAATCTTGTTGCTTATTACTCAAGATTATGGAGGACCGGATAATTAGTAGAAAAATACTACAAATGGAATGTGACATTGGCTCTTCCCATAACACTTCAAGTGAATCCACAAATTCTGATTCCGTTAGATCATTTCTGGTGTATTGGAGAACGATACCAGGTCTTATATTGATATCAAACTGGTGGAGCCAAGTGGAGCACCCTATATCTCTGCTTGCCAACTTCCAGACTCCTGACACCTGAGGGCTCCAGAGAGAGCTCTCAAAGCCAGCATACAGAAGGAAATTGGTCATTATGGCACAATGAACAACCATATTTCAATTTTATATATCCTGACAATCCGTTACTTTCAACTCTTTACAGAAAAAAATTGATTTTAATGCAATAACTGAAATCCACTAACAAGAGCAGATTAGAGAGTCGTAGACCATAAAAAGACCATTAAGACAGACATTTTAACTCTCCTGTTGCCTACTACTGTCCAAGAAAAAGTCTCGTTTACCAACTTTAATTCACCAAATTTCTGCAGCATCAAATGGTAACTGCACAAGAATTTGCCTACCTCAACAATAGAACAGTTCGCTTTTTTTTTCTGTCACTTTAGGGTACTATCCACATGGAACCTAACATTGTTTATGAAATTCCTATATGTGAATGATAGACCTTTACATCAAAATATATACCAATTAATGAACGGCATAGCCCTATCGGACACATACGGGACATATGGTCGGATTTTCTTTCCAACCTGGAAAATCCATTCTCCAAGTTACACGGACCTGAAACAAGTTTCTGCATTATGGTATTGATTGACCCCTCCACACACAAGAAAATTTTCTGCTGGGCACATATGTGTCAAGACGTATCAATGAACTTTTTACCAATAATAGGCAAATCAGGGCCAAATAAGGTAATTATGCAAACTATGCTGCATGAAACCACCCCCCCCCCCCCCACTTCAAATATATATATATAATAAAAATCAGTTTCAAAGAGTTAAAACACTGCAGTGGCTAATTTTTCAATGTTTTACTCCCTGTTACTGGATACACTCAATCTTCCAGAGAGAAATTAACTGATGTATTTGCCAATAATGACCTCCCACAGTGCACGGCATTGGAGGGAAAGGGAAAGAGTGCTTGAAAGGAGCAATGAACGTTAGTGCCCCAACCAAAAAATCTAAACCCATGCTCCTGCCAAATTGAAGATTCATCATCTTCACGCAAAGAACATCCCAAAAATGAAAATAGACAAAAGATTGCTGTGAAACAAGTAGAAATAAATGCTGATGCATTTAGAAAATGTTGAGTTAATATATGATACTATAATATTTATTATTATGAGAAGTAAATTCTTCGTCAGAAGGAAGCTCCAGCGTACCATGTTTCTGTGTACTACATTCGGAAACTCTGTAAAAGGAGGATCTTTTTCTCATGTTAACGACCAGAATGCTGAAACGAGTGTTTCTTCTAGCACTTGAAACGGATATTGTTCTTCAGCTTCCAGTGCTTCCAGAGGTATATTCTTTGTAAGCTGCAAAAAAGTGTTGTAGTTGGAAAGAATGCTCTGCGGACATGCGTAAAAACTTCTCTTTCTGGATCAAATAATATCCCTCTCAATTACCATCTCTCTTATCTTTATTTTGATATAGTCTTTTCAATCATTTATATTCAGCAACTAGTTAAAATTAAATGGCAGCAAAAGAGTATAAGCTATAATTCCCAATCAGTGGTGAGGGAATGACCAAACAAGAAAACCACTTTCAGATGGAAACTGGGTGTCAACAGTTCACTACGCCAATTAGACAAGTCAAACCTGACGTTACAGAAGATCTTCCTTTTTTCCAGAAAATATTTTTTTCGAACAACGGAATTGTAACGCAGCTCTCGTGTAACTGCTATCCAAGCACAAGCAAAATTTTGAGTAAGTTATAATCGACAACTTGGTGAGAAAACAAGTACAGCATGTGTTAAACTTATTTACATTAACAAGGCAGGCTTTCAAATCAGAAGCAAGCTTCATGGCATGCAAGCTAGCAAGAGTGTCCCATCACTTTCGTATGGTAGATAGAAGCATTCTCGACTCCAGAAAGAGGAAACAACAAAAAACCAAAACATGGAGACCAGAAATTTTGAATAATCACATTCTATGTGGAGAGTCCTTTTCCACAAGCATATTACCACATAAGTTATCCATCAACTGAACAACAAAGATATTATGAGCGTCTTTGATAGCACAAAACACTACAGCACCTAGAATGGACAAGAAATAAAGAAGTTCCTGGTTCACATCTAGGTCCATTTCCTCCTCAATATCAGCTCTCCTGACTCAAAAACATGAAGGTTCTAGATTGCTACTCCCCACTAACAATTAAGCAGGATAATATCGACCCTTACCCTTCATGGAGTTTCATAGATGTGGACAAAAGCAGACCTCTTAACAGATGGCAAGACAAATTGCTATTAAAAAAATAAAAGACAAGACAATTTGATTGGCTAGAACATTTAGCAATCTTCAGAGTTTCGTCTACTAATTGAACATCGACCAGCTTTATGAAAAGAGAGAGAAATGCCACTGGCATGTCAACAATGGCCCAGACTGAATTGCAAGAAACTATAAATACAGAGAGCCACCTCCCTCCATAAAAAAATTAGATGAATTCAACTATGAAGTGTTCTTAGGAGAAACCCCACTTCTAATTAAGGTATTTGAATAAGACAAAAGCATACAAATGTCCTCTTAAATGAAATTAGAATATTGAATCACGGTCTACGAGACAATTGCTGAGCTCTTCTCCACCTTTCCCTTTCAAGCTTCGGCAAAGCTTGCTCCGATCGAGAGCGATTGAACAAGCTACATAGTTCATATTTCAGAATTAAAGGCAAAAGATCAGGTGGGCAGTAATAGAAGAAAATAGATTAGGATTCCTGCATTTTTCCTAAGCTGACGTTATTTTACTTGCTTTTCTTCCTTCATTGGTTTAGCCAAGAAACTACAAAAAATTTCAAAATTAGTTGTCATATGACGTTTCTAAACCAATGATTTTTTGTACTTCTGTCCAGTATTTGCTTTAAAGAAAAGTGTCACAAACCACAAAAATAGCAAAGAGTAACGAAAGTAATAATCTTGATATAGTGCCAGGAAGAGAAGACCAGACGATTTATCCTCATTATGGTTTGAGGCCCCAAAAACGCAAAAACCCGAGCAAAACGAGGAAGGAAAAACTTATGCTGCATTAAGTTGAGAAGAAATAGCAGCAAGTTCTGTAACTTCAGACATGCTAGCCAACCAGAATAGGGAAGCAACTCTTTTAAGAGTGATCTGCTTCAATCACAATATTCCTGGTTGGAGAGAAAGAAAGCACAAAATGAAAGTTCTAGCTTGAAGATAGGTCATTCCAACTTCCTGGAATCCCCATCACTGCCAACTTTTAAAGGAAGTGAAGAAGTAGTCAGAATTAGCATTTAATCCCACCACTGCCTCTCCTCCACTGTCAATTCTTTTTTCCTTCTTAAGTGGCAGAAAGAAGTGAGGTTTAATTATATCCAATTACTGCCTTGCTTTACCTAATTTATGTCATCACATCACAAATTAAAGCAAATTAAAGGACAACCTCCAGAAAAGGCCACTGTGCATATAAGCAAAAAACAAAACATGTCTATATTATATAAGATAAACCAAGCACTGCTTGAGTAACTTCACAAACTTCAGATGGCAGCATAAGCAACTCTTTCAGCATATGAGGAAAATATTAACCAGCCATGAACTTGAATGTATGTCCTACTGGTTCCATCTTGATTCAAGGACTTACAATATCTGCAACCAGATTGCCAAAATCAAACCTAAAGCACACAATAATATGTTGCTGCAGATGCATGTTAATGCAAGAATTGGTAAGTTCCTCTAAGAAAGGTGAAACTTGAGCATTAGCTTATATGTTAGACTGCCCTATGGATTTGTTATACTAGAATTAGCCAAAATATAACTGCTTTAGCATTTGTTACAAAAATGACTCATTTATCATGTGCATAAGATGCGAATCCCCCAAGCTAAATAGATAGAGGAGGGTGACTGATAAAGAGCATATTCATATCAGCAACAACTCACGCGAAATTTTTACTGCTATCGACATATTCCATTTAAGGAAACTAGTTACTAAAAAGGATATACATGTTAGAAAAACTACGTCACAATGAAGAGAAGAGAATAATGAAGGGGAAATCAACTAATGCACAGCAGGAGGTTTATCTATAGACACATTGACTTGCATGCCCATGCACACAAGTATACCAAGAGCAGTTGCTTCCAACTACAACTCTTTCCTTTGGCAGCCTGGAATAGAATGTACCTTTGGATGCATCCGAAGCTGAAGAAGATTTTTTTGAGGCGCTAGAAGAAATATTTGCTTCACCATTTATATCATTAACATCAGAAGAATTTGCTTCAGCACTCATATCAGAAGGATTGTCTACAGTATTTTCTGAATGTAGTAAAAAGAACCCTGGCATGTCGGAGTTTCCTTCTGATGAAGCTTTTCTCTTTTTGCTGCTCTGCTCACAAGAAAAAATACCTTCAGGATAATTTACCAAAAATCAATCAATGCCTTCTCCACAACACTAATTAGTTCCCATTTTAAGCCGCTCGTGATGGTCACTACACATAGATTTGAGATTCCTAAGAAGTATGAGGTACCGGTGAAACAAAGCCAAATAATTATTAAAAGAGTTTGGCTCATTCTTTGAAGTAACCCCATTCTATATTTAAGATGTCACTGCAAGGAACTCAAATACTCCATAAGGAATGATGGAATTCACCAAAATCATGGTTTCTACAGAAAATACCGTGACCACATCTGCTCCAGCTATCTAAGTATGTGACGGTGCAATGACCATCAGCACTTGATTAGTAACATGTAACGTGATCAAACTCGAATAATCCAAATGATCAGATTTAGTCATATTACTTTTCACCATAAATCAGATGCCCAGGCAGCAGTAATGTCAGAGGAATGCACAAGATCTCATGCAATTGGTGCCGGTATCTTCCTTCTCTGCCAAAAGAAGAAGACAGCCCCTATTCTACGCAAGCACCAGAAATTGTTAAAGGCTCTTGCAAAGAAGCTAAAAGACCCTTCTCACATAAAATAATGCTCGTCATATTTGTCTTGATCGTTAATAGACTTCTAGAGTCCAATATACTAGGCTGAATGTGCGCATGTGCCATGTAAGGAGATAGGGTCTACTGGCAAAGTGGATCGTTGATACAGTAGAGCTTTTCAGAAAACTAAATTGGGAGAGAAGAATGGAGGTGCATTGTCAAACTGGAATCCCTTCCAGTTAATATAGCACAAGTATGGAAACAACAGTAATACAACTCTGGAGGCACATCAACAGACGCTTTCTTAGGTCATGATGTTTGACTCTGAATATGTAGAATAACTTCTGCACGTACACCTTTGAAAAGGTAGTAAACCAATGAACCTCCACATTTGATTTTTACCAGAAAGATAAACTCCACTAGACCGTGACACATCCACAATAATCCACATTTTGCACATCCTTTTTGATGTAATCAGTCATTCTCTGGTTCTAGTGTGGATGTCTTTCTCGACAACTAAAGAGCATGAGAGGCCACTAGATAGGAAAAGTATCACTAATACCAGAACAATGACATTTGAGAAGTTATCTGGATGAGTCCCCTCCCAAAGTTTGCCTGTTCATATACAAATACTGCCTGTGAAGACAAACGACAGATAGTTACCTCTGCTAATCGTGAAAGTACAGTGATTTTCTTATGATCTTCACTTTTCCGGGAACTTAAGATATGATTCTCCAATCCTGGAGGCATGAGATGTGTTCCCTGTCAACAGACAAGCAGTTCAGGACCATCATAAGAGCTATGTTACAGGTGCGAGAAGAAATGTCACTTTCAGCAAGCTAGTTCTATTGAGATTTTGAAGTCACTATTGCTAGTGTTAGAAACTCTACCCCCATTTAGTGAGTAAATATTAAGTATATTAATGTGAGACACCTGCCAGTGATGAACCAAAGGCAGAGTTGCCTCAAGAAACTGCTTCTTCTACCAAACCACTTTCAAAGGCCAGTATTCAATTTTTTATTTTCTAATCCCAGTGCTCGTGAGCTGAAGAACTTACTCCTTGTGGGAATAGATCATCAGTCACAACCACAGGATTCAAAGTTGAGGAAAAGGTCGACGGATTCTGTTGATAGGTCAAAGGCATGAGATTTTGGGGGAGATGATCAGCTTTCTGCAGGAAGATCATGGTAAGATGTCCATACAAAGGTCAAGAGTTGGTTGCGCTGATTATTGGCAAAAAGGGATCTGGTGATATTGCTTACCGTTGAAGGCCATTCTTTTGACCACATAAAACTGTCGCCGAAGATCAATCCTGCATGTACAAATGCACACCAAAGTTTCTTACTGGAATTGGATTATTTAAATCAGAAAATTCCAAAAGTTATACGAGCTTAATAAGATCATAGAACCACTACTTGTAATCCTAGCATTTTTAAAGTGAAAAATTAACAACAAGAAGTATGTTGTCGTAAGATTTAGGAATCATCCTTTTGACACTTATCGATACAAACCTTTCTTTCCTCCCCTTTTTTTCCCAGGGAAATAGATAACCCCATAAAGAATCCTCCACATATAATCAGAAGAATATAATTATGATAAAATTGGATAATTCGTGCATCTGAGATTATGTCAATTATATAAATAGACTAAATTATCCAATATTTTTTAGATTGGCCATCTACTGAGTCATGCAGAATTGAGCAGATGATTACTGAACAATTTAACTGTCACCACCAACTTTGAGAGGATTATGCAATATCCATTGCTTGATTCTACTAAAAACCCCATGACAGAAGGATGTTCAAGAAGAATACCGGTATTAGTATCAATTGCTGAGTCCCTTGTCATTTCCTCATTCATCATAGGCTGTCTGGTCAGAGAAGCAGCTGTCTCCTGGGGAAAGGTCATCATCTGCAGACATTTTCACAAGACAATCGATGGTGCAAATAAGAAAATATCTTGAGGGATACAGATTATTTGACCAAGCTAAGAAACAGGATGAAGGATTACCATTGTGGGAGAACTTCCCGAGAAACTCCTGTTATTTGGCTGGCTTGCCATGAACGCCTCATAGAATATCAACCACCATTCATACAGAAGACCCTCCGGGACATCTATTCCTGGGAATATACGATACCAATCCACTCATGATCTCCATCAATGAAGCAGTAAATAATGGATTCGGTGGCAAACGGGAAACTAAGATCGAGATTTCCACACACACTTAGCAAAAAATTCTAACGATGTTTCAAAGCGAGAGTTTACTGTTTTGTATAGCTTTGCTACGAACCAAGTTACCAAACACTATGCAATCATCAACAGGAGCAACAGCGAAAAAGCATGACCGATTACGACCATACGGAAGCAAAGGTCTTGCTATCTACAGGATCACATTACAATTCTAAAGCCTATGTGAAAGTGTATTATGGCTAAGTCGACGCCCCGAGTTCCTTTTCTCCGACTAGAATATAACGAAAAAGACTTCAGTCGAAGTGCAGACCATAATATTTAAAACGTTCGAAAAAAAAAAAAAATTGCCTCCAGGAGGGGCGGTCTCAAAAGTCAGAGCAGCCTCCCTTTTGAAAATCTCCAGCGTCTCGTGCATTTGATTCTTGATCATATAATCGTAAATACAGCGCTCGAGCCTACAAGAAGAGGAATCCCAAAGGCAAAAAAAAAAAAGGAATCCAAGTCAGATACTCGAGCAACACACGCTCGGAATCACCGATGCATCGCAGCACGGGCCGAGACGATTGAACCACGACTCACATCGAGCGGCTGTCCCAGCCATTCATGGCGCTGGCGGACGAAGGATTCGAGACGGCCGAGGCGCGCAGCGAGACGCGCGGAGGCGAGAGGAATCGAACAGGGAGAAGCGAGAGAGGAGGAGAAGAACCGCGAACCGACGCGAACCGACGCGAACCGGAGCGAGCAGGGGGAAGAGAGATCGGTGCGATGTGGAGAGGCTATGGAGCATCCTCATGCAGGGGGAGCGAGCGCTAGAGGAGCGAAGACGGAGTCAGTAAAACCGACGAACCGACCTGGACGTCGCGAAATCTGCGGGGGCGTTCGTCAGCAAATGGAAGAATGACCGACAGGTGTAGGGACCGCGAGAGCAGAGGGAAACGGCTAAAACCGCGTCGCCTTCTCCTCGGCTTCGTCTCGCCGCGATGCGGAAGGGAAGCGTTTCGGTCGGGCACGGGGCGCGCGCGGCTCGCTGACATTGCAGCAGGCTGCGACGAGAGGACGACGGCGAGTGCAGAGAGAACAGAAGAGAGAGAGCGCCAGAGGCTCGCTGGCGCGAAGAGGAGTCGCGAGCGACGGGCCGTCGCTGTAGAGCGAGTCACACGTGGAGAAACGGGACGCGGGTGGTAGGGTGGGATTTTCTGTGGCGCGAAGATTTGCGCTCTTTTCACAGGAGCCGTTGATGCAGTGGCATCGTAAGGGACCCGCAATTTTTAAACGGCTGGTGCTAGACAGGTTAGCACGGAGCGTGCGTGTATCCGGCACGCACAGTAATTACTCGAGTAATGAAGCGAGCGGAGATGGATGGAAAACAGAAAAGAAATGAAACGGAAAATTAGAAAAGTATATGGACGTTATGAATTCCTTATGCGGTTTTGGAAAAATAGAGTGAGTAAAATAAATTGAAGTGGATGGAAAAGGAAAGAGTGAAATGAAATAAATCAGAAAATGAAAACCAAATGGACGTTCTGATCTTCTTTGGAAATTTTTTGCAAAAAGTCCTATATTTATTCTATGACAGTTTATTCAGCCTTAAACATTTTAATTGTGTCAATTTAATTTTAAATATTTTGATAATTTACCAATTAATAATAAAAACTTCAATTGTATCAATTGAATCATAAACATTTTAAACATTATCGGTAAATTACCAATATAGTCCTTTGGCTAAGTTTGGGCATAAACTGTCAATATGATAGTCTAGTTAGCATTGATTGTTTTACATAGCATGATCGATGTTAATGTTGACAACTTTTAAAAACTTTATAAAGCTTTTTCGAAATTTTTATTTTTTTCTTTTATTCAAAGGGCTGATGGGGCTAGCAACCATTGATCAAGGGCTGCCTGCCCTTAGATAAGGTCCATGAAGGCTTTGTTGGCTATGAGTAAGGGTCATAATGCCTTCACGTGGGCGTGACCCTCGTTGTAGCGCTAGCCCCTAGGACCAAAAAAGAAAAGAAAGGGAAAAATAATTCAAAAGCTTTTATAAAAATTTAACAAATAGTCATATGTCAACAACAATCATGCCACTAGAATGGTCAGCACTAGTTGGACGGTTATGGCAGTAATTTTTAGCCCGGATTAGCTAGAAATACTATATTAGTAATTCATGAAAAGGTTTGGTAAATATGCAATAGGTTTATGATTAAATTAGCATGATTAAATTATTTATGATTAAACTAGCAATTTGTCAAAGTGTTCATGATTAGATTAACGTGATTAAAAGATTTATGACTGAATTAACCGCAATATAATAGGTTTACAATTTTTTAGACCATTTTTCCAAATTCCTTCTTCTTGTTCTTTTAGCCATATTCAATTGGATATGAACGTGGAGAAGACTACAATAAGTAAGGCTCGTTTTTTCCATGAAAATGAATAATGTGAATAATATTTTCCTAAAAACGATTGTTTATATCACTTGAAATAATTAGTTAATGGAAACGAATTTTATTATAAAAAAAATTATATCTACATTCATTCATTTTTGTAAGAGATACAAGTGGTCATTTTATTTATTTATGAAAAATACCTTTTAAATCATTCGTTTTCCGTGAAAAACAGAGCCTGCGAAATTAAAATACATTTAATTTCATTTATATTTACATATAAGGTAAATACTAAACACTAACATCTGGTGCCAACGAAAGAGCTTTTGTTTATTCACTCCGCGTCCCTATCGTATTTGGTTTTAAATGATGAATGGCCGGTGTGACGGTGGTGGTTGACGGGTCATGGCGGTGGCCTACAATGACGGCTGAATAGTGCCGCCGATGATGGAGGCCTGATGAATGAGCCGTGTCGATTGACTTGGAAGTGTATACGTGCATGTTCTAATTCGTCGGTGTTTTAAGTTTTGATTGAAGTTTTTTCGTCCTCGGTTGGTTTGAAGGGGACCAAGGGGCTGAGTAGAAAGGGGATGAAATAAAATAATAACAAAAACAAACAGATAAAGAAAATAATGATAAAAATAAATAGAAAGGGGGCCTGAGTCGGGTTTTACTAAAAGTGGGTTCAATTCGATTCGGTGAAGATAAACTGGAGTTTGGTTATGAACCGATTGGACTCGAATAAAGAAGCCCATTTCGTATATCCGGTCCTTTGTTTCTTCCTAAGCCCAGACATGGAAGGCCCAAGTTCAACAGTCACTCGGACCGGGCCTATAATTTCGGACCCAAACCTACGGAGGTCCAAGAGAAGTCCACATTCGGACAGGGCCCAAAGGCCAGCCCGAGTCCCATTTTCCAAATTTGTTATATTAAAAAATAAAAAATAAAGAGAAGATTCAATTTTTTTTTTTTTTAAAGTTAGAAATAGCTTAAAACCAGATCTCGATAGTTTGTTTTTGTTTTGGTACTAAATGTAGCCTAGTTTTATCTATCTAATATATCTTTTAGTTTAGTAATTACGTTTGATATAGCTCGGGTTTAGATTGGTCGATCTTTTAGGTAAGAAATTTGACTCATTTACAAACTAGCTCATGGAATTGCTGTTTCAAGCATAATAATAAAGTCATGTTATTTTTTTTATATGCTTTTATTTGATTAATGTAGCGCACTTTATCTTTTAACTTTATCTTTTATTATTGTCTTGATGAATTAGTTTTGGTTCTTTTATATTATTTTTGTGCTGCGATTTGCTTATTCTATTTAAATGGTGAAGCTACGTTTTAGGATCATAATAAATACCAAAAAACATTGCATAGGCACTTGGCAGAGAAAACTTTATAAGTTATAATTTGGTCAAAAAATTACACAGTGAATTAGTTAATAGGTCAAGCAAGTTAAGGTACTAAAAGGCATCTCTTCATCAATGCACTACTCCATGAGGGTCACAATAATCAAATTCAAATTTACCCATTAAATTGCACATATGTCATTTGTCAACTCACTTGAACTTTATAACTTAAGATCTGTCATTATTTATATCAAATATATATATATATATATATATATATATTGTAATTGTAAGCATATATATATGTATTGTTTAAAATATTGGATGATATGAGATGAAAATTAATTTTGTGCGAGTACATGCTAAAGTACCATTTTAATATATTTTATTTGGAGCAAACGCGTCAAGATACTAAGATATTTTTTCGTGAGGCTTTTAAATGGCATTATCCTTTTGAAGCCAAAGGAGAGAGAGAGGAAAAAAATAAAAATAAAAAGAAGAAGCTAAACTCGACGTGTCAAAGTTCGATCTTTATTTCACAATCATATATCCCCATTCCCTCCCTTTCCCCTCGCCATTGCAGCCTCTGCACTGCGCCGGGTTCTACTTCCGATCAAACCCTAATCCACAGAGCAATCAATCCGAAAATCTAGAGAGGCGGAGCGAGCGAGAGAGAGAGAGACGAAGCAGCGCGAGTAAGCGCCGAGTCCTCGCTCGGACGACGGAACCCTAGACCATCTCCGGCTCCGATGGCGCACCGGCTGCTGAGGGATGCGGAGGCCGACGGATGGGAGCGCTCCGATTTCCCCATCATCTGCGAGTCCTGCCTCGGCGACAACCCTTACGTTCGCATGGTAACGATCTTCTCCTCCTCCTTCTTCTCTCCTCCAATCGCACCTCTCACTTGTTTGCTCCGCGTCTCTTGCTTTTGCGTTCGCCGCCTCTGGATCCGTTCTCTTGGTTTATTCCGTAGGTCGGCCCTAGTTTCTTGTTTATCTACCTGTTTTTTTTTTTTCCCTTCCCGAACGAGGGTTTCTTGTTCGATGGATTGCGATTGAAGTTGTCAATTTGAGGTTTCGGCCCCTTTTGGGTTCTGGTTTTCTCGAGACGGCGTTGGCTTGGATCACTCATCACGAATACGTACGAAGGTTCCTTAGCTGCTGGGTCGACGTGTCTGTAATGCCCATGCTCTGATTTGTTTTCATCTGACCTATCTTTCTCTCTGTGCTGTTGGGCGTATGTACTTGAATGCAGACAAAGGCACAGTATGATAAGGAGTGCAAAATCTGCCAGCGTCCGTTTACGGTTTTTAGATGGAGACCAGGTCGCGATGCAAGATACAAGAAAACCGAGATTTGCCAGACTTGCTGTAAGTTGAAAAATGTCTGCCAAGTCTGCCTTTTGGATCTTGAATATGGGTTGCCGGTTCAGGTTCGAGATACTGCCTTATCCATCAGCTCACATGACGCCATTCCCAAGAGTGATGTTAATAGAGAGTACTTTGCAGAGGAGCATGATCGAAAGGTACTCTCTCTCCCCCTCCGCACTGATTCCACATTTTTACTTGCTGGCACAGTTGCACGTTATGTTTTCACGCGCATCCATCTGCAATCAAATAATAATTAGGAGAATATTGGAAACAGCGAGGCTGTTAAGAGCAGTAGGTACAAATTTATCGCACTATGTGATGATTATTGCTGACATCCCTAGGTTCGTGAAAATATCCTGCTAAAGGGAGGTTCTTAGGCTAGATGTAGCTGATATAATATGGTGCTGATGAGAGATTTCGTGCTTGAACATGTCATATTTTATATAGAATGGGTTTGAGTTGCATTAGAGATGGCATGGTATACACGTGCTCTGACTGGTACAGATATATTTGGATAAGAATTTTTTTCTGGTAATTGCAGTTGTTTATGATTGGCAAAGAACCTTGACTATCATGTCCATCTTTAATTAGTTAGAGCTTTGCTGAGTAGCTTCATAGGTTAAGTATGATCCTGGTGCCAGGGGTGAGAAGTTTCATTCCTAAATGGTATGTTTCATATTGTTCATTAATAGGATTGCACTACCCCATGGCTTGCATGGATAGCACTACATTCACAGGCTTCAACCCATACTGAGAGGGTCTTTGGATGATAATGTTTTGCTAGTGGGTGCACTTGTCTGTGATAAGTACAAAAATCTTAATATGATTCCGATCTTTAGTATGTAGGCTGTACTAATGTATTTTCGCATATGTTTACTGTTCTTTTTTATCATTTGGGGTGGACCTTTGTGTTTTATGCTTAACCATGAAGTAATTTGATTTGGAGATTGATAGTTAGTCTTCCCAGCAGTTTAATATTATCATGAAACTTGTTACCATTTCTGTGCAGGCTAGGGCTGGATTAGATTATGAATCCTCATATGGAAAGGTTCGGGCTAATGATACTATTCTGAAACTTCAAAGAACAACGCCATATTACAAAAGAAACAGAGCACATGTTTGCAGCTTCTACATTAGAGGGGAGTGTACCAGAGGTGCTGAGTGTCCATATAGGCATGAAATGCCAGTAACTGGGGAGTTGTCTCAGCAAAATATAAAAGATCGTTACTATGGGTATGTCTCTTGCCTTGCATTGCATTTACTGTGCAAAACTTCCTCGGTTAGTCGCTTTCCATCCATATCCATGTTCTTGCCCTTGGACGAACATTTTTCATGGTTTCCTGGTTTCTTGACCTCAAGCTGTATGGGTGCAAAATAGAAAGCCTCTTTGCAAGTTAAATATGTCACCAAAAGTATGTTCATGATTTGAGACTTTAATGATTTGTTTGGGAAGGAGGGAGAGGTGAGGAATGTGGGTAGTGGGTGAAGAAAATTGGAATCATTTAAAAAGAAAAAATTGAGAAAAGAGGGGGAATTTTGAAAACTTTCACTCCCTCCCTCATTTTCACTTCTCACAAACATACGATATCCTTCATTGTTTGATATCGCTTTGATATTTTCTTCTTGTTTTTTGTCTTTTCATCTGCTTGGGTGTGTGGTATGTTGTTATCTCCCTTAGCAAAGCTACATAACTTAATGCCTTTTTCTGTCAAAATCTTATGCATTTTGGTTTAAAGGTTTGACCTAGCTTTTAGTCGAGAATTTATATGTTATTTCACCAAAGTTTTCTTCTATTTTTGCATCTTTGAAAGAGTTCATTGTATGAAAATTGGGTTAGTTCATCTCATGGTTTATGCTTAAATTGTTTTATCTTTTGCAATTAGTTCTATGCTCTTTTGAAACTGAAGTGAAGATTGTTCTGTCTTTTCTTCTTTTTTTTGTGAGTCATTTTTTGAGAGGGTTTTAAAAACATAAATTGATGCTATTGTGTTGAGTTATGGTCCTCAAGAATCTTGTACTGCAATATTATGGGTATTTCTCTTTAATGTGTTAGTTTTACATGGCAATAAAGAGAGAGGATGCAAGGGGGCTGTAGATACTGATTCCTAGCATAGTCCCATTAGATAGGTCCGCTAGAAGTGAGATATTGACAAGGTTTCAGTAGCTCCGGGTGAAGCTTGTCATCCCTTGCATTTATCGTTGTTAAACATGTCAGCTAGAATTGTCTGTTAAATTGAATTTTTCATTTCCCTTGCAATTTGGTAAAAAAATGGGGGTAATGTTTGACATGACCATCTAGTTGATTATGTAGTCTACTCAAACTTCTTGATGAGCGTAAGCGAAGGTTGATAAGAATAATGAAGGTATTTTGATAGTTGAACCTTAATAGGGAGCACCACAATTTGCTTGATATTGTCTTTTATGTATACAACACCTATTACCCTTTCCTCTGTCAATGTCATCTCCATCTATTAGAATCTCTTTCCTAATTTCTTTCTTTTTTGGTTCACATGGTTAGCGTATAAACTCATTAAAAACTGCATATATGTCAGAATTTGGTTGCTTAACTTAATGGATTTTTGCATAAATATGTCCAGAGTAAATGATCCAGTGGCTCTAAAGCTGCTCAACAAGGCTGGGGAGATGCCCTCATTGGAGCCCCCCGAGGATGAGAGCATCAGAACCCTGTATGTGGGTGGCCTTGATGCAAGGGTATCCGAGCAGGATTTGAAGGATAATTTCTACGCCCATGGCGAAATTGAGTCTATAAGGATGGTGCTACAACGAGCATGCGCTTTTGTGACATACACGACCAGGGAAGGTGCAGAAAAAGCTGCGGAGGAGCTTTCAAATAAACTGGTGATAAAGGGATTAAGGCTGAAGCTGATGTGGGGTAGACCTCAAGCCCCAAAACCAGAAACTGAAGGTTCGGAAGCTGCACGGCAGCAGGCAGCTGTTGCTCATAGTGGGCTGCTACCAAGGGCAGTTATATCTCAGCAACAGAGCCAAATGCAAGCGCCTGGCTCCCAGGACCAAGGCCCTGCAATGCAATACTACAACATGCTACCGCCACCTCAACCAGAGAGAACCTATTACCCTTCCATGGACCCCCAAAGGATGGGTGCAATTGTTCCTTCCCAGGAAGGGTCTTCAAGTGGGCCCTCAGGGTCAAGTGAGAGCAGGCCACCTTCGGAGCAGCAGCAACAGGGGCAGCATTATGCTTACCCCGCGATGGCCCCACCTCATGGGCAATATTATTCCCATTATTACCCTCCTTATGGTTATATGATGCCCCCGCCTCCTTATCAGCAATACCAACCGCCGAACCAATCAACGGTGCCTCCACCGCATCCCCCTCAGGCAACTCAGCAGTATCAGCAGCATCCTGTGCAATCTGGATCCGCACCCTCAGGTTCTGCACCTGTTCCACCACCTGCACCACCATCAGCTTCGGGATCTACACCTGGGGGCTCTGCTCCACCAGTGCCTTCTTAGTAATTTATTGTTGATCTTCGGCTGGAATTGTATAACATGCTTTTTGTTTCTCCTCTGCTAAGGTATGGTTGACATTTGTTTTGGTTGTAAGGCCTTTTGCAATCTGGCCCTTAGAAGGCTAATAATTGTAGTTTGCCTAATTCTTGAGCTTTTCGATTATTAAGACCGGGTTATGTTGTGACTTCATGCTAGCTGAACTTTGAATGTGACATAGCACCACTCTGGTCATCGATTGCTTTATTAGTGCTCTTCATAGCTGGGTTAGTCAGCACAGTGATGGGAGGGAGAGTCTTGGGAAGGCAGAAGAGGCAGAAGCTGGATTTATTTTGCTCCCTCGAGGTTTCGGTTTTGGCTCTGCTATGGGGAAAATTATTTCACGTGTCGGTCACGAAAATGCCTCTTCTGCCTTCCAAAGACTCCCTCCCATCACTGAACCGACTAATCCAGCTTTGAAGAGCGAACGTTGCTGCTTGTGTACCAAACTTGTTTCGAGAAAATTGCTGATGCATCATCGGGGCTTTTGGTAGAAAAGAGAATGTTTTCCTGGTGGAGTATTTTTGCGACCTTGTACATGTAGTTGGCAGTAATCAACTCGATCAGATCGATGCTCAATTTCTTTCGTCTGATTCCTAACAAATGGCAATGGACTGTTTAATATAGGTGGAGAAACACCGTTGAATTGTCGCGATTTTAACACTTTCTATCTCTGGCTTCGACCTCCATCAGACGTTTCATTGTAGTGATGGATATAGCCTGGGATAGTCCTAGAGACTTCGATATCTTTCGCGGATGGTCCTGATGCAACCTATCGTTTTCTGCGATTCTTCACGATGTGGTCCGGGGGGGAGTTCACTGAGAATAGGGTGAGGGGTTAGGTACTGGTCCATCTTCTCAACTTAACAGACCACGATGAGCTCCCACGGCATTTCAATTGTGGAGCATAATGCACGCAACGAGGGAGGATGAAAGCGAGATGCCGAATAGGAAGCTCGGCGATCTCGTTCCTTTCCATTTTGGCCAGCATGTGGGGATCGATGGAGGAGGTGCCGCCACGGCGGATGAGAGGAGAAGAATGCTTGAGAAGTAATTATTATCCGGAGTCACATTCAATCGAATTGGCCCTAAAAATGGAATTCAGACATCCTTATGGGCAACTCGTGTTAATGGTGTCTCTCGTCCACAAAAATCTTCTTTGGAGGGAAGGATGAGATTGCGATTGGATATTGAGGGAAGCGGGATTGAGAAGGAGTGGTGGTGGTAGAGGAAGTTGGCAGATGTCGGAATGCTAGGAATAACTTTAGTAAAAAGGGGGAAATAAAATGTTTGAAAATATAATTATCTTTTGAACATTATACGGATTTTTTAAAGCAAATATCGAATTGCAAATTTATTCTTTCAATAATTGGAATTAAATATTTATTCAAAATTAAAAAAGAGAAAATCAGAAAACGCTGGAGTCGGTTGTTGCACTCCAACGACAACCGATGAATTTCACCAAGCGTTAGTTTTCGTCGAGAAGTAGATAGCTATGTTTTTTACCTTTTTTTTTATTGCTTTCTTTGGCCAATTGTACTTTTTTTTCCTTTAAAGTTTGATCGCATTACAACTACAATAATTAAGCAATGTATAAACGATACCTATAATGGAAAAGCTGACTTTGGCTTATATACTATGCACGCGCTACGCACGTGGAATTATTTCCATTTTTTTTTTTTATGAATTATCCAGTTTAAATTTGATTTATAGCTTTTTGTATGTAATTGAGTGTGGAAGTAAAGCAGCTTTTAAAAAAAAAAAATTTGCTATTCAGTGGATGGAAAATTGAAGGAGGAAAAATATACAATTTAAAATGTAGAAACAATGGAGCAAATGACTATTAATGTAACTACAAAAGAACCACTATAACTGGCATATATTTTTACCATAAAACTAATGAAAATATGTCACATATTTGCTTTGAGACCGTCGATATCTACGTCAACGATAATCCATCTAAATTGGCAAGATGGACTCAAGCAAGAAATATATGAAAATATTTATGATTAAATTGATTTGATTGAAATGTTTAAGACTCAATTAATACAATTACAATAGGTTTAAAAAATTTAATACTTCTTTTCTTGATTTTTTTGCATCTACTATGGTCGTAAAATGGGATGTTTTGACTTTTCAAGACATTTACTGAAAATCTTGAGGCTACTACACTCTTGAGGTCAAAGTACTTTCACAATGATTTCCTCATAGGTGCCTCAAAATAGCGCGTAAAGTAATCATTTTGTTTTTAAAAAATTTTTTATTAAAAATAATAATTTTTTATTCTATTCATGAAAATAATTTATAAGCATTTAAAAGTATTTAATAACTATCCAAATTTTTTATTCCCACGAATAGAATTGCGTTTGGTATTGTTCTAAATATTTACAATTCAAACCATTTTCTTTTAATTTCTTAAAAATTTTATTACTTTTTTTTTTTTTTTTATTTTATTTCTTTTTTTTTCAAGCTTTAGCTAGTCGCCAACCCCGGGATGACCGGCGATTGGCTAGATGAGGGTTGATGATCTTGCCGAAGAGTTGCTAGCCCTTGGTGAGGCTACCTCTAGTTGGCCAAGCCTAACCAAGCCATCATGAGGTTGAACTTGCCTTGGTCGGGCAATACCGACCTTGCAATGACTTGGTGAGGTTGAGCCCTACCGGTGGCCAGGCGAGGTCAAGGCAAGGTGAGGCTCACTTAACTAGTCGCCGGCAAGCGGTGGCAGTGGACAATAGAAGAAGAATAGGGAAAGAAAAAAAAACAAGAAGAGAAAAGATAACTAAGAAATTTGAATTGGCTTGATTATGGAATTATTCCCCAAACAATGAATTGAATTTTCTTTTATTCATTAATTCTATTCCAAATCTATTTTCGATAAAAAAAATAAAAAAATCAAACATTATATTGCTAAAACATGTCCTTAGATGAGTAGCCTTTCAAATTTTTTAAAGATCTTATTTTATCTAGACAAAATTATCCATACAAACAATTTTACTTTTTTCTTCTAGTACTTTTTTTTCCAACCCCAGACCATAGAAGATAAGTTGATAATTGGCTACAACCACAAAAATAAAAACATATAAAGTAACAATAACAACAACATTTTTTTATTATTTTTGCTATTACTATTGTTATCATCATCACCGTTCTTATTCTTCTTATTATTGTATGGTGAAAAGGGGAAACTAGAAAACACGACGGACCACGGCTACGAGAAAAAAAGCGAAAATAAAAAAAAAAAGAAATAAAGAAATAAAAAAAGAAGAAGAAGATTGAAATGGATTTAAAAGGGGATTTCGCGTCCGCAGCTCTAGAAGCTTCCCGACCCTCCCGCCTATAAAAACCGCTCGCGTCGTTTCTGCCGTTGTATTTCGTATTCGCCATATCTGCATTAGCAATCTTCCTGCAGAGAGATTGGCTAGAGTTCGAATCGAGCGGGGAGAAACTGCCGGCCGATCGATCGTGCTTTCTGCGCGAGCTTCGATTCGATTCTCCGGGTCGCCATCATTGCTGAAACGGTGAGCCTCTCGATTTAGCGTCTGTCCCATGCATGTTGTCCATCGCGGAGCGGGATGGATTGGTTTTCGATGAGTTCGTGGTTTATTTTTTGGATTCTGGGCAATCCACGACGGCGTAATCGGGAGTTTCTTTCTGGCCTGCTTTGTCGGTTTTTTTTTTGGCCCCGGGGTTATGTAATTTAGCGTGCATCGCGTTTTTACTTTGATGAACAATTTCTTTTAAATACGAAAATTTTATTTTCGAAAAAAAAAAATGCGTTTACTACAATTCGTAAATTTTTGTATTTATTCGTTTTTTTTCCTCTCACGGATTGCCAAACTCCGACAGCCTACTGTCGCTCGCCTCCGGCCGGCCGCTGGAGGGGGCGGCGGCCGGCCCGCGGCGGCGGCGGCGGTCGGTGGTTGGCGGCGGTGACGATGGTTGCCGATAGTCGGCGGGCGGTTTGCTGGTGGTGGTCGTTGCTATTGAGAAGAACAAAAAAATAGAAAAAATTGCTACTACTTTTTTATTTATTATTTTTGTTTCAAATTTATTCCCGGTTACTTTCTTTTTATCTTTATTTGGGCGAATAGAAAAATAAGTCGGGATTATCAAACGAATTTGTTTATTTATTTATTTTTATTCCGGAGAATAAAAGAACAAAAATGGAGAGAAAGTTACCGTGCACAGCCCTTAGTGTTTTGGTGGACCTTCTCTGAATTTGCTCGGACCTTGCGCTTTCTGAGCTAATTTTGCCGGATGTCGTTGCTGGATATTTGGAGTATTGGGTTTGAGAATTACTGTGTTTTTGCCACTAGTAGCTGGATCGGTTCAACCTTTTTATTGTCGGAGGCCTGCTGTCTGTAAAAAGTTTCTCCTTCCTCTGGCCCTTTTTTTAAATGATTTGGGTGAGAATATCTTGTGATTCTTATTTTGGTAGGTATATTAAATACGAGGATTGAAAGGATTATAGGTTCATTAGAGGGCATGAGAGGCTGCCTGCCCTTGTGAAATTCAATAGGAAAGAAAGGCAATCTCCGGTTGTTGCTTGGAGCTAAGGGAAGGGTCTTTGTAGCTTTGCTTGTTTCTCGTGTGGGAATTACTCATGTCCGATGGAAGGTTTAGGTGCTTGATGTCCAGAAGGGTGGTTTTTCAGCTTTGTTTTGGATTTTACTTTGTTGAACAGGCTTATGAAATCTTATCTGTCATGTGATCAATTAGTTGCGGACTATGGTCTAGAGAATAAACATTGATTGTTCAGAAATCATTGTTGTAAGGGATTTGAGATAAATTGCTGTATTGGTTGTCTGCTCCGATCTTCTCAAGCTTTTCTTCATCTTATCTGGAGGGTGTAATGAAATATTTACACTTATAACATGGTTGATGGCATTGTGGATACGAAATTTACCGTGCGGGTCTTTTTTTTATCTCTTAGCAGATGTCTTACTCCAGAAGGTACGACTATTCTTGTTCTCCTTCACCTCGCCGGAGGTATGGTAGGTCAATCTCTAGGTCGAGGTCGGTTTCTAGGAGCAGATCAAGGTAAAGTGTAATGATAATCTTTCCTTTCTGATACCATTTGGTGTGTTGTTTTTTGAATGCTGATGTAATCCTCCCATTTTGGATATCAGGAGTGCTTCAAGGGATGTTGAGAACCCTGGCAACAATTTGTATGTTACGGGACTGTCCCCTCGGATTACAAAGAGGGAACTGGAAAAGCATTTTGCAAGCGAGGGAAAGGTGGACTTAAGTTCAATCTTGATCTGTGTCTCGTATTAATGTTGTTTAGGAGCTTCTGCAAACCTCTCTTACTGTTAGTTCGTTGATGTGTAGGTGGTGGATGTGCATCTCGTGGTTGACCCGTGGACTAGGGAATCTCGTGGTTTTGGGTTTGTAACTATGTCAACTATTGAGGAGGCTGAGCGGTGCATCAAGTATTTAGATAGATCTGTGCTTGAAGGCCGCGTAATCACTGTTGAAAGGGTATGTGTTTAGCAATTGTTTTCTTTTGAAAGTCATCCTTTTCTTTTTCCTGATGGAGGTCTTGTTGCTTAAGATTGTGCATATATTACATTGCTATATGTTTATTTGAAAGTTGTTTCTTTCCACTTGAAGTTTTTGTGGCAGCAGGTTAGCTGTGTGTAGCAGCTCTTCATCAAATTCCAAAAACAACTAAACAAACAAATCAAACACACGAAGTATCAGATCACTGGGGTTGTATGCCCTGCGTATCTCTTTTCTTTCTGCCTATTGAATTTAGATATCTTGCTTGTGTCATTTACTTATTGCTACATCAGGAACGCATGACACTGTATACTTACTTTTTTGCCTTTATTTCCTTGTTTGTTCAGGTAACTGACGATTTATATTTGTGATGACAGGCTAGGAGGAGGAGGGGAAGAACTCCTACTCCAGGAAGGTATCTGGGGTTGAAGACTGTTCGAGGTTAGATGGCTTGCATTGTTATTTGATTTGGACTGTTTGCTGTTGATTGCCCACTAACTAATGCTCCTAATGTTTTATTAGTGCACCGGCGCTCTCCTAGTTATTCTCCCCATCGGACTCCAAGCCATTCTCCCTATAGTAGGAGCAGGTCTCCTCGTTATTCATCTGGCCGCAGCAGGAGTAGGTCCTACTCCCCTTACCACAGGAGGCGCAGATCCTACTCTCCTTACTATGGCCGGCGAAGGGCTTATTCTCCTTATTCTAGTCGACGAAGATCATACTGTAGATCCCGTTCCCCTTACAGCAGGTCGCCAGTGTATTGGCGTGATCGGTCCTACTCTCCATATGATTCAAGGGACTACTCTCCAGATGATCGCTATCACAGAAGGAGCCGCTATCGATCTATTTCTAGAAGCCTCTCACCAGGAAGAGGGAGATACTCTAGGAGCAGCTATTCCCCGAGGCCGAGGAGGAGGAGATACTCCCCTAGCGAATCTCCAGAACCTAGGAGAAGGTCAAGGAAGAGTTACTCCGGTAGTGTCTCAAGAAGCCCAAGGAGGAGTTCTAAGCGGTGCTACTCATCCAGGCGCGGGCATTCGAGGGATAGCTATTCTTCTAGGAGTGTGTCTCCAAGCCATAGTGTTAGTGCAAGTTCCAGAGCGGTCACAAGGTCTAACACGCCAAGGTCATCGTCATCTTCAGCTTAAGTAAATGTTCCTGTGGAGGGGGATATGTGGTTTGCTTGTAAGTCGTTTGGTTTGTCCATTCTGGGATTAGTCCTCGGCATTTCGAACTGGGAGTTCAGGATTCTGTGTAGCACTCCTCTCGGGGAGGCAAACTCTTCTTTGGTTACTGTGTGCAGTTTCTCAAGTAGTTAGAATTATCTAATATGCGTCGGACTGCGACTTTACTGTTACATGGTCATATGTTTTTAGAACTTGTTACTATTATATGGATCCGATTCTCAATTCATCTGGGAAAGGCCCTATTTATGGTTAGTCTGAATTTTTCGTTCTAGGACAGTGACCACATGACCATGCGTGTCGGCATGGTACGACATCCATCCTGTCCTGGCAGTGATTCGAGAGGGTCAAGTGGGTCTCGTCAGAACCGGATGTATGAAATATTCGATAATGAGAAAGAACCTTGTCGCATTAGCAATTTGATGTTTAAAACATCATGATCTTTCCAAATCTCATAGGATCGGGTGAATTTTCCTTTACCGAAGGAAAGGGAATTCGATCTCCAAAGTCCTCGGATCCATACCCAGTTTGAGAAGGCTCTTTTGCTAGTGCATTGATTTGCGAAATCATTTCGTGTCAACTACTGAGCACATCAAAGGCCATGTAAAACTTTTTTTTTTTTTTGGGTAAAACGGCCATGTAAGACTTTATCATGCATATAACCAAAGAATAACATACAAGATATAATCGAAGAGGAGATTCAGAAGTATCCTCCCGAGGATTACTTTTCATGGTTTTGGTTTCCCTTTCTTGAAAACTTAGGCTTTTGAAGTCTCAGGTGCCGCCCGATTCCAACGGCCTTCCTCGCACTCAAGCATCTTTTAGATAAAGCCTCAGGACGAAACCAGGAGTAGCAGCTGCCATCCTTGCCGTGTTCGGGATTTACTCTTTTCTTCACATCCGGAATCCAGAAATCGCTAGTCCTCTGAGACGAATCGAAAAGAAGTTGAACAAATCATGCGAAGGGAGTGGCCAGTGGTCACTCTGCTTTACGAGTTCTGTGAAATGAAGCTTTACTCATCCATCGGTATAAAAGAAGGGAAGTCGGGCAAAACCAAGGCATTCCTTCCCAATATATAACACATTTGAGCAAAAGAATATGTATGGAAGCTCGGTTATGCAGACACAAATTTATAGCTTTCACCCTCTTCAATGCCAAATGACGTCTGGCGATGATTTTTCGCATCCCTAACAGGATAATTTGCAGAATGAGGGATAGGAGAAGGCAAAGAGGAGGAAGTTGTTTCCCTGAATTCTTTTCGAGCTTCCCATAGCACCTCGGCGCACTTCCGCATGGATGGCCTCAACTCTCTCTTGGGAGCAATGCAATGTCGAGCCAGTTTAAGGACGTTCTCCAGAGCCGAGACGGATGCTGGACTTCTCCGCAGTCGCTGGTCCATGACAAGAACTGCTTCTCCCTCTTTTAGTTTCTGAATTGCCTGCATATATGTACACCAGATGCGACCAGATCAGGCATACAAGCTTCTCTTTCAACTGAATAAAACTGCTCTTTTTTTCCCTTGGATGTTCATCTCCTATATTGATAAGTCATAGACTCTCGGTCCTCCTCATATCATTAGATCGTCTTTCCAACAAAAGTTCGAATGACCAGAGCGATGCTCTCCCAAAGTCTGCTTACACGTCATGGTCCCTCGACTTCCTTTAACGGGGATTGTTGAGTTTTCACTTCATTGATGAAGAATACAATGCATCTCTACTTGTGTCTCATGAAGGTGTGAAAGTAAAAAAATATTCTCCCGCTTACTAAACTCGTAAGTCATAAGTGACTGACTTGCCTTGATTTCATTCGCATTAAAACATAGGAACTGGTAATGGTTTTCGTACAGCGTATGGATTATTATACTGTGATGCAAACTTCTCAAGAAGGCTAGATCCTTCTGTGTCTTCTGAAATAAATTTGAGCTTTTAGTGCTACTTGATCAACATATTCCAGATGCCTACGGATCTGTTTATCCAGGATGCAATTATGCTAAAGTGCTGACGGACATTTGGGCAGATTTCTACTGGTCACAATTTTGAGGTTCCTACGATCTGCCTTTCTGTCCAAGGTTCCTGCCATAGAATTATATGTTTACGGGCAATCCGATGACTTGGGTTAAATTTTCTAATCCTACATTAATAGACTCTAGTACTCTCTTGTCTACCTAAAAGTTAGAAATAAAACAAAACAAAATATTTTCATCCCTCGCCTCCCTCTCTTTCAAGAATCAAGACAATAAGAGTTCTTTTCTTAGATTCAGAATGCATACCCATTTTATGGTTACTCTCTCCTTGGGTGGTCTCTTCGTTTCAATTGGGTGTCTTCCTGTCATCATTTCCATAAGCAATACACCGAATGAATACACATCACTCTTTTCAGTAAGCTGGTATGTCCTCAGGTACTCTGGATCCAAGTAGCCTGTTGATCCCTTGACTTGAGTGGAGATGTGTGTTGCATTAGGGTCTTCAGAAGCCAACCGCGCAAATCCAAAGTCCGTCACTTTGGCCCTTAGTTTCTCTGTGATCAGTATATTTGATGCTTTAATATCTCTGTGTATAATTGGAGGATCTGCAACAAAATTGCTCGTGTTAAGACACATCACTTTTCAATAAAGGCGGCACAGGAAATTATGATCCGGTAATTGACCAACATTCAAGATTCTCCTATTTGCAGTCGAGAAGTATCTGCATCAAAGCTGAAAGGATCAATTTTTTTTTTTCTCGACCAGCTCTCTCTGCTAATATATGAGAACACAAAAGGGCACATCCATGACATTTGAGATGCATTAAGGCCTACTCAATTTGAAAGCTAAATTGTTTGGTATTAATCCCATTAACCGATAGGACCAGTGCACGTACCAGAGTATGTGTGAAGATAGGCAACTGCATGAGCAATGTCAATTGCAATATCCAGACGCTCAGTCATTTCGAGTCCATTTCCCCCTGTGCATGATATGAAAAATGACCTGGTGAACTACCCAAAATAATAAGATCAAATCCTGCTCACGGAACAGTATCATGCTAGAAAATCAATGTCTAATGAACAACTGAAACTGATTCATGATTATAACCCGCCAAAGTCCAACATGTGTTTTGTGAATAAGAACGGATTATCTCTGGTTGAAGATGTCGACCCAATAAATACTAGCACTGACAGCAAGCAAATAAAATAAACAATAACATCTGAGAAGGGCCAATTTTATGGCTTGTGTGATCATATGAAATCTGAAGCAAAGAGCTGGTTACACTTGAGTCTCTCCCTATCACCTTCTATTTCATCTCCGTCGGGATCGAGTTACAAATAAATTTATTATTCTGGTTCAGAAGATAAAAAGGACATAAGAGGTAAGTTATCGATAACATTGTCGAACACGTCACTATATTCACTCACCTATATCGACTTAAAGCTCACCAATTACATGGTCTTTTCAATGCATACTTAATTGCAAACTTCAGGAATGAAAGATGCAGCTAGCTTACCATCGAGGTGCTCCCGCAGCGTTCCACCGCCAATGTACTCTTCCACAATGATCTTCTCATCTCCATGTTCCAAAAATCCGTACAACCTTACCAAATTGAGATGCTCTATCTTCGACATGGTAAGGACTTCGTTCTTGAACTCAGATGATGCGCGCAGATTGAGTATGGTCTGTCAAAGACCATTCGAACCGAGTAAGCAAAATCCACCGCAGAAGGTCAAGGTCCTATAATCTCTTCCTACAACTGCTGTTACATGACTGAAATCAATCCAAACACTTTCTCCCTATTTCTCCCCTCTTAGATACCAATTCCAGAAGCACTGCAAATCAATTCGAGCCATGTCTTTTTCATGAAGCTTACCTTCTTGGCGCGCTTAATGGCGACCAGCGATCCGTCCCTGAGCTTGCCCTTGTAGACCGTCCCGAACCCGCCTTCCCCGAGCACGTTCGACGCCGAGAAGTTCCCCGTGGCCTTGGCGATCTCCTCCATCGTGAAACACGGCGGCGCGACGAGCCCGCCGCTCGGAGCAATCGAGGAGCCAGAGGAGGAGGCGTACGAGAAAGACGACCTCGCCGCCTTCGACGAGCCCGTCCTAGCGGTACCTGTAGAAGCTGCAGAACGTCGTCAATCCTTCCTTTCGGAGGCGGACACGATCCGGCCAATCAGCCGAGGACTAGAGAGTGGAAAGCGGACTTACAGGAGGCGGCGCTGACCTGCCCGCCGCTTCCGGGAGCGCCGGGGACGGCGGGCGGCGAGGAGGCCGTCCGCTTGCGGCGGAGGTGGAGGAGCGCGGCGAGAGATCCGGAGGTTCTCCTGGCGGCGGCTTTGAAGAAGTCCGCGAAGGAGCGGCGCCGGCGGTCGCGGTCGCGGTCGCCGCCGCTGCTCATGGCTGTCGTTCGGCTTTCAGCAGGATCGACTCGAGCCTTCGTCTTCGTCTCCTTCGCTCTTCATGTCCGGACGAACGGGGAGATTCACGTGCGATGAAATGACGTTGTTGTCCTGCGGGAGGAGGAGGAGGAGGACGACGACGACGACCGATTCAAGCGACGGGTCGAGCTCGAATGACGGCTACTGGGTTTGAACGAGACAAAGTTTTACCTGACCGGTTTTCCATTTTTATCTTGGTAACGAACCGAGTCAACGGACTGACTCGGGGATGCAGGCTCCAGTCAAGATCGGATTGCACCCCCGGCGAGCGACAAAAAGATTTGACTTGGGGATTCTTCTGCGGACACGGTTCCAGCCGGACCAGACCGGATCGTAGCGCCGCCGTGACGAAAGGGTCTCAAATTGGCCAAATTCCAAAATGGAAGAATCCGGACTACAAATGATTACATCGCTTCTCCAATAATCTCAAAAGAAAATCAATGCTGCCAGCATTGTGTTTGAGGTTTGTTTATAAAAAACAAATTAAGTGCATTTTCCTTATCTCACTTGGAAAAGTAGGAGAAAGTGGGCCAATTAATAAGTATGTGATTTCTTTTGTATAATTAAAGTAATGATTGGGTGAGGCTAGACTCTACTATACTCGCGTGCGGGTGAGCAAATAATTGCGTGATTTTGGTGTACCCGCGATTTGCGGTTTAATTAACACTAACCATTTTTGTTATTTTTTTTTATGTTATTCATTTTTAATCAATTTAGGTTGCCTTTTATTTTTGAAAATTTTCGAAAATTAAAACATATAAATGAAAATTTGAAATTTTATTTATTATACATATATTATTCCGAATTTTTGTTTATATATTATATAATTATTCAACTTTTCCCAAAGGGTTGTAATTGTTCGTTTTTCAACTTCTTTTGAATGGACGCATTTGTTCAATTAGGCAATTTTCGAAAGGACACGTTTGTTCATTTTTTAAAATTTTCTCAAAGAGTTGCCTGTGTCTTAAGAGTGTTATATAAATATATATGTTAGTTTTCGAAAAAACTAGAGTGATCATTTTTCATCCTTTCGAGCTTTCTTTCTGAAAAAAAAAAAAAAAACTACGGCAATTCTTTGTTTTTTAGAGGGACTTGGAGAAATATTAGAATTGCTATCTAAGATTTTCATTTGAGACTTTGTTGTATCCGGAGGAGATTTTTGTCGGTGACCATTAGCAACGTTGTGGGGGCAAAGTGATATCATGCCTCAAAGTTCGATTTGAGTATTCTAAAGATCCGCTTTCATTATTTTACCCAATTCGAAGCCATATTTTACTAACACATTGAGCATTATTAAAAAAAGATGGAAGAAGTGAAGTGAAAGTCATAACGAAACTTGTTGTGAAAGCCATAATGAAATTTCTCATGAGAGTATAATTGAGTTTTAGAACTTTAAAAAATGATCAAATTCTAAAACTCAAAACTTGTCAAAACAGTGCAATTGAATTCTAAAATTTTCAGATAATGCAATTAATACCAATTTGATAGAATTTTCAAAGAATGCAATTAATACCAATTTAACAAGTTTTACGATATGATTGTACTTTTGATAAGTCTATAACTTTCGTTGCACTCAATTACTCAATTGACTTGAGCCAAGACCTAGGAGAGCTAGTTGACTCAATTTCTCTAAAACGTCTAGTTCCCAATTCCTTTCGAGTGAGACTTATGCGCGTTGCCTCCATTTGAAAAAAAATCAAATTTTCTTAGATCAAAAATTTAAACTGCCATCGTTTCTTATATTAATGTGAAAATTCTCCGACTTTCTTTGATTATTTGAAAGATGAGGTAATTTTCATCCTACGCAGAATTTTTTTTTAAATTTTATATTTAGGGCAGATTTTGCCATTTCGAAATGAATCCGTGCGGTAAGGAATGAAGATATTGCCGTTCCATAAAAGCCCCAGTCACTTCAGATGCAGCTGTGATACAGACCGGTCCTTCAATCTCCAGACACTTGTAATATCATTCGCCCCTTCCCAGTGGTGCCGGTAGCCTTTCGCTGTCTTCCTTATTTTACTCGGTCCTTCTCTCTTCGATCAGTGCCTTTCTCACCTCGCCACGCTCCCTTGACATTTGTGCTCTCCTCCGTTTCGGTCTTCCTCCATTCCTCTTCGTTCTAGAAAGTATACTAAACCCCCATAGAGCTTCCGTCCATGATCGTTGGTGTCCACCCCCTATAGATTCCACGGTGGCGTGCTGGGACGAACTGACCATGGACGTGCGAGGGCCTCGTGCGTTGTTATCAGTATATATGTAGAACCCTTGAGAATTTAATCGTCAGGAATGGAATTAGCGCGTTCCCCATTTTGACCGAACCCGAATTCAGTGCTCGATGTGGGGGACTAACCTCTCCCTGGGATTTCATCCTCAGAAGTACAAAACGCGGCAGGACCTACTTCCCACGCACGGCAGTGATGGATGCGACAAGACGTGTTCTACCCAGCCAACAGACCTTCAACATGGAAAATGTTGGCAACTTGCTGGTTCCCATCTTTCGGGATGGTCTTGATTATAGGAAAAGTACAAATATTTATCTCATCATGTCGATGCGATAAGAAATTGTGGGAAAACAAAATCTGTGGCGTAGCGTAGAGTGTATCAAATTTTCTCCACTCCTATCCATTGTCATAGCAGGCCAACCTAATTGACGGTTGTGGCTTCATCACTCATAAATGATAAATTATCCAACGGTTACTGCAGACCCAAAAGAGGACAATGGCCATCGAGCAGTTTGAACAAAGCTAAGAACAAACCATATTCATCTGTGTTATTCATCTGTGTGATTGAGATGGTATTATACATTGAAAGGAGAATGACAGTAAAGCCTACCTTTAGTGGACAACTGCTTAACCATCTCAAAGAACTAAGATATCTGCTTCAAGGAAACCCCTAAATCAAACTGATCTCACACACATCAACCCGAGAAATCAAAACAGTTAGAAAGATGCCTATACTTTATATTTCTTTAATGCCAGATTTTTTTTTTGATCGAATAATGCCAGATTCTTTACATGGATTTACTGGAGGGGAGAAAAATCTTCACATGGGAAGAACATGTTGGTGCTTGATACCTCTTGATATGAATGATTGAAGGTTTCACTGACAGGCGTTATCTACCATTCTTCCACGATGAAGATGTGCAGAATTGACCTCTGCTGCCTGGGGCTGTGTATCCAGCCGATGCAAAGGCACTTCTCATGAAACTGTTGACCCAGAATGCGGTGACAGATCTGTTAAAAAAAAACCTGTGAGATCATAGAACTGCTCTCTTTTAGGAAAGAACGATAGCAATCCTGGCACATTCCACAGACTAGAATGTTTAGGTAATTTATTGAAGTTGCCAAAGAAATAAGCTATCCTTATATGTGTTCATTTTCTGGTACTTTTATCTGAAAATAGTAGAGTGACCTAAGCACAAAATTAGTAGGAAAGAATGGGCAAAGATACAAAGAGGAATGGGTGATACTGACCTGTCTCATCAAAATTTATCCTCTTTCCAGTAGAAAAGATATCCCAAAAAATGGCAGCAAAAATATAAAGTATTGATGTAAGCAACAGAAATCCTCTGAACGAACCAACTAATTCAACAAAGAAACCAGCTCCAACTGTTCCCACAATAGCTGCCAATGTTCCTGCTGTATTCGACAATCCTAGAAGCACAGATAGGTATTTCTTTCAGAAGATATCATAAGTCCTAGAGGCGATTAGTGCAACTAAAGAGACTGCAGCAGAGCACATATCAAAGAATGAAATTCACAGACCTGGAGGATGTACAGATTGCAGTACAACAATTTAAAAAAAAAAAAAAAAAAAAGATGAAAACCTTGCTAATGCTAGCGTTAGTTACAAATTATGCACAAAACGCCTCCCCCCTCATCAATACAAGCCTTAAAGCAGCGAAAGAAGTGCATGCACTATTAAATATTAAAAAGCATGAGCTTTTCCTTCAAGAGGAGAGTGATAGAATGAGCCTTGAATACTTTCACTTTTGTAAATCCAAGTCATGAGAGCCCCCGATGACTGGGTAATTACTAATTACTGAAGAAGATGCATGGAAGCGATTTGAGTCAATATTCCAAACATACCATGTAGAACGCCTGAATACTTTGGAGAGATCTCCTGTTGATAGAAAGTGAAAATACATGGTTACATACAAGAAAGAAAGATTATAGGTGATGACTGTAGATTTTGCTTGGAAAGCAACCTGTAAGTTCACAAGAAAGCCAGAGTGACTGAAAGACTTCAGCCCGATTGCTAAGGTAAGCCAGGCAGATGCAATAGATGGTTGCTTGGCTGTAGTTAAGCCAATAAGAGCAATCCCAGGACCAATAAATCCAATTGACTGTAAAACGAATATACAGAAGATTCTTAGTGGATAATAAAGTTTGTAAGAATGAAAGGAAGGATTGGACAGAAAAACCATGTGTCCAGTATTACATAATCGTACACAATCAATATACACATCTACTATGATACTATTGCCAATTCCTAACGGTAACAACGAAGCATAAATTCATCAGCAAAGATATATCGTTGGTGTGCAGTGCCTGACAAATCTCATGACTTTCGTTAAAAAGAACCTTTAACAGGAAAAAAAAACCCACAAATATCATTGATAGTTTGCTTCAATATCCACTGAACAAGTCCAAAGCCAAAACCACAGTCACCATAAAATTCCCAAGTTGATGAATAAGAGACATTTATGCAGTGAGAGCAAGTAAAGCAGTTTCCAAAATGTCAGACGATAATTATGACAGCAAAGGAAAGTTGGCCAAGTCAAGAGGAAATGCACAAAAAAAAAAAAAGTTAAAGAGGAAAACCCACCTGCATAAGCTTGCGAGTCAAAGAGATGCTTGTGCCTCCTTGTATCAACAAGTCTGACCACATACCACCTAAGTACCCAACAAATGCCATCACACTCCATGGAGCAGCACTGTACCATGCTGCTTGTCTAAGGTCAACGTGATAGACCTGTCACAGGAACATATTCAATCGAAAGTAACTAGATGCACCAGCATACAATTGATCTACAGCTACAAGCAAAATGGTCCCATACCGAGTAAAAGTAGATTGGCATCCATGAGAGAATGACAAAGAAACCCTACAGCAACAATAGGAGGAAAGCACTCGCAATTAGCATAAAGAATTCACTGTATTGATATGAGGATATCTTCTTTTATTTTCCATTTTGCGCCCCCCAAAAAAGGGATATACTGGTGATATTATCCGCATGACATTAGCAGTGATGTTCTACGTGGAGTCAAGACGTGCATTACCCAGCTGTGCATGGCATTAGCAACAATTAGGCACCATGTAGGCATCTTGGATAGCAGGCGCTTAAAAGGAGGGATCATGCTTCTTCTCTTGCTTTTGGTATCTGGCTCTGAGGGTTCATGCCTCCCACTCCTTATGTAATTTAGCTCATATTTTGATATCTGAGGATGCTGGTCAGGAGTGCTTGTTATTGCAGACAACCATACCAAAACCCAGAGAAACCCAGACAATCCGAAAATAAAGAAAGGCCCATATATTCCACCTTGTGACATAAGAATTGGAGAAAGGGTGAGTCCTATGGCATTTCCTAGTGTAAAGCCACCCATTGCAATACTGACGGCTCTGGCTCGTTCGGCTGCTGGAAACCATCTAAGATATCCAAACATCACTTCATTGTCACAACATATTCAAGCAGCAATAAAAAGGCACGAGTAACAAATAAGAGATTACTTTTTACTAAGATAGAAGATGAACAGATTCGTATTTTATTACCTTGCTACCATTTTGTTCATGCAAGGAAGAGCCACACCTTCTGCTATGCCAAGTAAAACACGCATCGCAAGGAGAGCGAATAAAGAAGCTTCAGCAGCCCAAGGGGTAAGAAATGTTGCTAGGGACCACAAAGCCACACCCCATGCCATGACAATTTTACCCCCATAGTAATCCACAAGAGCTCCTCCAGCTATTGGTGATATCAAGTATCCCCAAAGGAAAGACGACTGGGGCGAGTATTGACACAGGAATCAATTTTAACTTAAGAATCAAGAATGTATCAAATGTCAAACAGATAAAAAGAAAAGAAAGACCTGTTGTAATCAGTTGTGGGTAAACACATTGATAAGTCACATTGGTACTTAACTAACAGTCCACTTTTCTACCATTAATAACTCATGGTTGAGAATTCACTTAATACTGCCAGACGAGAAAAATGAACTCAACAGAAAGGTTTCCAATTCCCGCTGAAAGCAGAAAAAAGATTTGATATTTATTTTAATCCAAATGAATAAACCAAAACCCTTTGCTCATCCAAGCAATTACCACCCCTTTTCCTCCAAAATTCAATCATACAACACCTAGTTTTAGATCAATGCTTTGCAACCGCAGGCGCAATCTTCTTCTTTTAGGTGGAACAAGGAACTAATAGGCTCACAGCTAAACGCAGATACTGAGCCAAGTAGCATTCAGTCAACGAAGTGAAGTGTCTGATGCATTCGATTCGGATCGCGACAAAACAACTGAAGCAAGCATCGTCCAAAGCAGCATTAACAAAGAGAAGCGGAAACCCAACCTGAACGATGCCGGCGAACGATCGGCTCCAACCGTGCGAAAGCGACAAAGGCACGATAACCACGGACATCACCACCCGGTCCGCATTACAGAGCGCCAACGCCAAGGCGAGCATAGCGACCACCTTGACCCTCTCCGAAGTGATGAACTCGACAAAACCCGGAGCTTCCGCTGCTTCCCCGTCGGATAACGGACCGGACGGAGCGCCGCTCGGAGAAACCCTAACCCCCCGAGCCGCGAACTCCGGCGTCGGCTCCACCGGCCCGAGCCCGCGCGGGGCTCTCGGGGAATCCGGCGACGGCACGGGCCAGAAGCATTTCCGCCTCGAGGTGGCGCCGGCGCGCGACGAGACCCTGAACGCGGCTGATCCGACGGAGATGGCGGGCCTCCGGAAGTAGCTCGGAGGAGGAGGAGGAGGAGGAAGATGGGGAGAGGGGAGCGGCGGCCGCCGGAGAGGAGAGAGGAGGGAATCCATCCCGAGAGAAGCGACGGCGAACGGCGACGGCGACGGCGACGGCGAAGGAGGGAGCTTAGATGAAGTCCATGGCGGCGAACCGAACCGATGGATTTTCAGTGCGCGTGCTTGTGGCGTTGAGTTCTTTTTCAACGTCGTCTTCTTCTTCTTCCTGTAGCGAATTGCCGGGGAGAGATTGTTTCGGCGCTTCACGGTACAGAGAAACTCCCAAAATCTCCGAAGGGATTTATGTCGCAGCTCCTCCTTTTTTAATATTTTAGGATTTGGCTATGATGAGGTGGAAATGTCTATCCTCTATTAAACATTAATATATTTTATTTAATAACTTTGGTTACTTATGGTTTATATGTTAGTGAAATTTATTGTGTTAATATCTGTTAACTAATGAAATAAGATGACCACATCTAAATAAGTCGATATCTATTTCGACTATTAGTTTGAGTTTGTGATTTTGCTAATTAGAAGTTAGAATATTGTTTGAATATTTTATATGTTAGCTGGAAGAAATAAAATATATATATGTAAATAGAAAAGCTGATTAATAATTTCATAAAAAAAAAAAAAGCTGATTAATAGTATAAATGAGAGTTTCAGAATTCAAATATAATAATTAATTGAAATGTGTAGTAACATAATTGATTAAATTATATTACACTTTTGTCCTTGTAAATGATACACAAACCACATGTTAGGGTTTTATTACAAATATCAAGAAACCAATGATTAAACTAATTAACCATCTACGGTGGTTTTACCTTAAAGCTTCTTGACTGATCCTCAACGAAAAGTGAAGGGTTCAAAATCTGGGAATCGCTAAGGAAATGCTATAGTGTATTAAATGTGACTTCGAATGGTGGGTCCTCCTTAAGTGTTACCTGAGGTTTACTGCGCATTGCTGATTGTCATTCGCAGTTCTGCCTTCCTCCAAAGACAAAAAAAAAGATTAAACTAATTAAAATCTAAATATTGGGTGTACTAGTTTATTACTTTATCAATAATTTTATTTCTATTGGAGAATTCTTTAACTAAAACTTGTTACATGGATATTAACATACCTTATCATGCACGTGCTAAGGCTTGTCAATTCGTGAGAAAAGAAGTTTGTGATTTAATGACATATTAGGTTTGAGTGGAAGTATTTATCATAAAGTAAAGTTGTCTAATTACGAAAAGAAATCTGCAATTTGATAAGAATGGACACCGGATAGCAACCATTCCTTTATGCGCAATATAAGTGTTTGAAATCAAAAGCGAATGATTGTTTTTAAATTTCTCGTAAAAAATTCGCAAGATCATCATCGTCTGGATAGCTTTCACAAAATGAATTTTAGTGCGTCCTCTTTTTTTTTTTTTTTAAATCTATGCTCTTGCCACCTAATTCTACTTTACGGAAAAAGTGGTGATGGCCTGATGGGCTCTACGGGTCACATCACTGTCGGACCAAGTTCGTCTTCCTCAGTCGGATAGTCGATCATTTTCGCCCGTATAATACTTTCAAAGCCAATTCCGAATTTATAACGACTGGCGCATCTTTCAGGCGGGAACGTTTCTGCATAAATAGGATTCACAAAAATTAAGGCTGTGCGTTTTGTAGCGTTTTTGTTCAAAAGTTATTCTTAAAAATAATAAAAAAAATTATTTTTATTTCGCAAAAATAATTTTTGAACAGAATAATACGTTTGAAATGATAAAATTTATGTTCTCCCGAAATAAAAATAAACAAAAATATTTCTTACCTTTTTACAAAAAAAGAAGAATAGTAAATACGTTTGGTAAGAACTCAGATAATTTTTTTTTTTCTTTTTAATTTTTTAAAAATTTTATTTTACTCACAAAGAGGAGAAATTCAAATCCCAGAGAAGCGATCGTTAGAGATTCTTATCTGAGACTGTGGTGGTGGTCGTCGTTAGAGATTCTTATCTGGAGTACTATGGTGGTGGGTTCTCAGTCGCTCCCCCAGGTTTGCTCGCCGGTTACAGGATTCCATGAATTATAATTTTTTTTTCCTTTTTTTATTTTTTATTTTTTCCTTTTGGCTGATTGCCGGCTTTGGCCATGGCCGACGAGGACCGGTGGCCTCGCCAGGAGCCAGCAACGCTTCGGCAAGGTCGCTGACCAAAGAAAAAGAAGAAAAACAAAAAAAAAAAAGGAAAAGACAAAAAAAGAAGTGTTTCTTAGAATTGTTCTAGGGAACAACAAACAAGTTTTTCCACTTCTTGTTTCTGTTCCAAAAGAAAAGAGACTCGGCCTCGCCGAATCTGGGTGAGCTCGAAATTGCCCAACCAAGGTCCAAGGCAAGGCTCGGCCTCGCCGGAGGCCGGCGACACTTCGGTGAGGTCGCTGACCAAAGAAAAAAGAAGAAGAAAAAGAAAAAGGAGAAAAAAGAAAAGAAAAAAAGAAGAAGTGTTGGGAATAAGAAACAAGTTTTTTCTACTTCGATTTTATTCCAAATCTGTTGTTGGTTTGTTCCCAAGAATAAAAATGTAAATAAAAACGTTTCTGTTCTTTTTTTATTCTCAGAACAAAAGAACAAAAATTATGTTCCGGGGAACATGACAAAAATTTGCCAAACACCCCTTATATCGTCCTAATTTTGGACTGCTTGAGATGAGCAGTTAAAAGTAGTATGCGATACTTTTAGGACATGGCCTAATTGAATCGAAGGCACGCACGAAATCCATGCAATGATTCGAAAAAAGAATTCCTGGAAGAAGACTGATGCACAGGTTTCGCTCGACAGTCTAGACAAGGAGAATGTTGACGAGGCGACGAGAACAGACTAGCATCGACAAAAGCTGAGGATACAAAGATGACCAATCCAAAGCTTTCTAAATATACAACTTACAGCATATACATGATGCCCCCCATCTGAGCCATTTTTCACATCCTGAAACCCAGAGAAAGGTTGATGTATCTTCGAGACCAGTGTTCTGTCGCCACCGGCATGCTAGACCACATTCTCAGGTTCAACTCCAAAAATGTGATCACATTTTGCTAGCACGCACATTGAACAACGAGTGACGACCTTCAGCAATCATCTCCCCTGTTGCTTTGTTCCTCACGAGTACAATGGTTGCAGAAAAGCCCCCTTTCTGTCCTAAAACCTTCGAAGTGATCTCTAGCTCATCCTGCAATTCAAGTTGGAAATCCATCACTGTCCACCAAGTATGAAATCGTATTCAAAAGGTGATACCGTAACAACCAATACGAACCTAGTGTCCGAAAGTTGCGGAGACCTAGTAATGCAGCTGTATTAGGCTATACTTACTCAAGATTTCGGTTTATTACTTCATCTTTATGCCAAATAAGAGCTCTAGTAGTGAGGATGGAGCGAGATGTTCCCTTTGAAAAGGTCACGCATGCTGGTTAATTGTTCCGAAACTCAATAACTTGGCTGGCAAGTTACAGCTACCGAAACACATTTCAACGGTGTAGGACTCTCTGATAGCAAAAAATGAAAGACAAGAAAAGAAAAGATCATTGACAACGTCATCCTCGACAATGTTTATGAAACCACCTCGTGCTGCAAAAAAATCTCCTCCTTCCAACAACTGTGATCTTTAACTGTCAGGCCATTTATAAAAGATGAAACATTAGGAAAAGGCCTCAATAACAGCTTGAGGCGATCAGACCCGACCTAAAACAGAGAAGCCTGAACTATATAGGGTCAGAGTGGAAAAGAACCATGCACGGATGATTAGCTAAGTCGAGCACTTGAAGAGCCCCAAAAAATCAATCTAAGTAGAATATGCAACAAGAAGGCACTTTTGTGTTCCATTCAGACACGTCGGGCCCCAAAAGAACCCATCGGATATGCGAACAAGACACGACCGCGCATTACGTTCGCGTCCAGAGAACAAGGAGGTGCGCCGTATATGCATTCAGAGCATCCACTGAGCCTCAAGAGGATAGAGTCAAAAGGCTTGCTTACATCGACCTTGGCTGCCGAGAGGTAGGAGATGGACATGTTGACCGAGACACTGATCGGGATACCCTCGACGTGCACCACCGCGTATCCCATTTCATCGACCATGTTGGCGATCGCACCCTGAGCCAAGTTCCCATTCCTATCCTGTCCCAAATTCATTTCAAAACATGAATTGCAACTAAAAATCAATCTGTACTATCGCAAAGACTTAGCCAGATTCCAAAGCATCATTCTGGTAGCTACCGTCTCCCAGCAACAACAGCAGCAGCAGCAGTACCTATCCATCTACCGCGATCAGCACTATGAATTAACGTGGATCCACATTTTTTCCAGCAAAATCGAGCTCATTCTTTCGAGTTCATCACCGAAACTGATAATCGTCGCCGAAAGGCAACGCGCGATTCGGGGTGAAGCGGAACGACGCGTCGTTTTCGGAGAATCGGGAAAGGAGAGGCGAGGGTTTCGAGGGACTCACGGCGAGGCGAGGAGGGACCTTGAAGGAGCAGACGACGAGCCCCGGTTCGACTCGGTCGACCCGGAGGCCCCTCAGGGAGAAGCTCTCGTAGAAGCTGGGGTTGTCGCCGGCGCGGCGAGGAGGGACGGCGAGGCGCGACACCGCCTCCGACGCCTCGTCGGGGACGCTGAGGTATTGCTGCGCCTTCTCCATCGATGGCGGTGGGCTCGGCCGTTGGGGAAGAAACTAGAGTTAAAGCTTGGATGGGGAATGCGAGCATGGGCTCGGTGGGCCCTGGCCCGAGAAACGCTGCGGATTCGAAATTGGGCCATGAGAAGCCGGACTCGCGTTAGCCCAATAGGGCTGAAAGTTTTTTTTTTTTTGGTCAGTAAATAGGGCTGAAAGTTATTTATCATTAATTTATGGGATAAGTGCGTTTTAAGTCCTAAAATTTGTCACGAAAGTACAATTAAGTTCTTAAAATTAAAAAAAAAAACAATTAAGTCCTAAAAGTTATCACGAAAGTTTAATTGAGTCTTAAAATTTTTAAAATGTCCGATTAAATCCTAAAACTTTTCATGAAAATACAATTGAGTCATAAAATTTTAAAAAAATGCAATTAATTGAAGGACTTAGATTGGATTAAATTGACAAGTTTTAAGATTTGATTGCATTTTTTAAAAATTTTATGACTCAATTGCACTTTGTGACAAGTTTTTTGACGTAATTGCACTTTTTGAAAATTTAAGAATTCAATTGCACTTTCATGACAAATTTTAAGATTTCTAATGCATTTATCCTTAATTTATTAATAGTAATATGTACTTTAGTTAATTTCATTTTATCTTATTTTCTATATATATTTTCCAATTATTCATGGAAATTGAGGGTAAATAAGATATTTCCTTCGTAAGGCAGGATGAAAATATAATTTCTCCTCTTAAAAATCATGTGCATTACAGTGCTGAAGGAAAAAAAATTGAAGAATTAATGCTTGCGACAAAATGAAAGTTCAAGGCTTGTCGTGTAGTGTTGAAAGCTAGGGGCCGTAGATGCGAAAAATGATTGAAGGGCGTTTTGTGTAATTTCGTTACCTATTTTTTAGGTTGGGATGAGTCAAGCTTCCTCATTAAATGTCTTCGCTCAAAAAGTTTGTACTCTCGTGCCTCGAGTCATGTCCAACAACTTTGTGGATCGCCAAGCCCGTGATTAGATTTAATCATAAATGAGAAAACGTGCACCACCAATTAGGTTCTCAAATTGAGAACGTAACTGAGCCAAGTCAAGTAGATATACTATCAATGATTGATATTGACTCACATACATGATGCTTGAAACTTGACTCAAGCTCAATTGTGTGTTAAATTTTCTACTCAAGGTTAATTTTCGGTTAGAAAATTTGGATAACCTAGCTTGATTCAACTCGATCATAAATACTTGAAATTATGTCAAATTTAAGTTCATAAAACTTGAGGGCGAGCTCGGGTTTTCTTTGTAAATAAAAGAATGGTTTGGTGGTTAGGTTTCATTAAATTCGAAATTTATCGAGCTGAGTATTGACAAGCCCAAGCTTTGCCTTAGCGAGATGCTCGAATAACTCGAATTCCACCTCGAAATTCAGGCGAGTCGATCTCGATTGGTCATCCAGTCGAACGTAGGAGTCATCCAGCCAGCCCAACCGATGAGACTCGGCAAACAAAAGAAGAAAAGGTCAAAAACAAAGGGGGAAGTGAAGGAGTCGTTCACCGGTTATGAACGGCATTTAATGAAGATTCCAACAACAACGATGTTTCGTCAAGTTGCACCGGTTCCGAGGCCAGAGATGGTTTTGGTCTTTAGCGGAGTTGACTTAAAAATAAAAAGAAAGAAAACAATATTGGGACGCGGCAAGATTAAGAAATGATTTCACGAACGGGTTGTCCCCCGTGGGCTCTTGTCTCGTGCCATCGTAACCCGCGAAAAGTTACCGAATATCGATACGGCCCTTTGCACGAGCTTTCAAGGCTCGGGCCACATCGGTTGGCACCGCCTCTTTTCTCTTTTTTTGGTACAGGTCGAACGTTGCCGAGGGGCAAAAGAAAGAAAACATATTTTTTTACATGTTAAGCAAATAGAAATAGTAAAGATTTTATCGTGCACGACATATACATATATATGTGAGAAATGAGAACCTTTCTCTCAATAAACATTTCCTTCCTAAGTATGGTTAAAGAGTATCTTGGAAGTATTAATAATAGCATTTTCTTCATTCGATATACATAAGACAATTGTATATATTCACCATATAGTTGAAAATCCATTTACGATGAGATTGCTCAAATTTTTATTTTGATATTACAAATGTAATTTATATTTCCTTGTTTTTTTTGTCATCAAATTTACAAAAAAAAATGTTAGAAAGCGGGAACTTAATTTGAAATTGATGCAAAAGACATCTCAATTCTTTGTTATGGATAACACTCGAGAGAAGGAAATTAATTGTGACCCCAAATCTTAAGTTTCAAAATGCATTTATATCGGTGCAAAAAAATTGTAAAATAACTAGAAAATGACTAGTTAAAGACATGTTTTGTGTTAAGAGATTTATTAATTGTTATAATCTTTATGGGTTCACTGTAACAGACTTGTCAATTTCAAATCTTTAAATTATAGGTAGATTTTGGTAATCATAACTCAAATTGAATATTTAGTGTAAGTATGAAATCGTTATTATGATAAATACTAAAACTCAACCTTGAGAAATCATAAGTCACAATCAAATTTTAAACATAAAACCAATGTTAAAGGGACCAAGAATCAGAGACCTCATTTTATAACAGTTGCTATAAAAAAAAGAAAAAAAAAAAGAGAGACCAAACAACAAAATCCGAGACCAAAAATATACAAGCTTGTCCATTAACTGTTGATTAATCTAGCTGCTCTAGAAACTGTCTATTCCTCATCAAAAGCAAAAAAGAAAGTCAACTATTCTTTTGATTTTGCAATTCGGTTCATTTCGAGGGGGGAAAAAAGGAAAAAAGAGAGAGGATAAATTGGGTTTTGAATGCAGAAAAGATCAATTTTTCGTCGGACGTATTTTTCCACCGTAGAGCAACCCGACCACAAAATACATACGGATACGGTCATACATACCTTCCAAAACGGAGACATAAATACCCGGAGAAAGGGTTTATACGGGGGTTTTCGCCTCACTTCACGTTCACCTAACCCGAAAATCTCCCAACCGAAACTGCACCGATCTTCTTCACTCGCCGAGTCGCTAACTCAGTCGCTCACCCACTCATCCACTCACCGTTTTCCTTCCCCTGATATGCACCGGTCGCGTCCTCCGCCGTCGATCCGCCAATGACCCACCATGCCCGGGCCCAGGGCCACCGCGTCCCCTCCACCTGCCCCCGCCACCCCACCGCCACCCCCTTCACCGGCTTCTGCGCCTCCTGCCTCCGGGAGCGCCTCGCCGGCATCGACCAGAAGATCCCCGGCCACCCCCTCCGCCGCTGCAAGTCCCACTCCTCCGCCCGGCGCGACGGGCCCTCCGGCGGCGGCGGCGGCGCCGCCTCCGCCGAGCCCCGCCGCAAGTCCTGCGACGTCCGGGGCCGGAGCACCCTCTCCGATCTGTTCACCCTCGACGACGGAGGGAAATGCGAGAAAGGCGAGGCCTTGTTCGGGCTGAGGGAGGAGGATGAGAATGAGCAGGAGGCGGAGGGTGAGGAGGGGGAGGAGGAAATTAGGGTTTGCGCGAGAAGCGTACGGGCGGATGAGAATGTCGTCAATAATGGGAGTGTCGACGAGGGTTTTGACGACGAGGCGGAGTTCAAGACCATGAAGGAGTTTATAGATCTCGAGTGGGAGAGCAAGAAGCAGACGAGGAAGAACATCAGGGGTTTGTTGGAGGCAGCTTCTGTGTTTCGCCGGAGATTGGGGAAATGGCGCCGGAGGGAGAAGATGAAGGAGCAATGCGGTGGTAACGGCGACGATCTGGGGGTTGCAGCGGATGCGACAGGGAAGAAGATCGGTCTGAGGAAGTTGAGGGAAGCGCAATCTGAGGTCGGAGAGTATGGATTAGGAAGGAGGTCGTGCGATACGGATCCGAGGTTCTCGGTCGATGCGGGTAGGGTCTCGGTCGATGAAGTGCGGTGCTCCTTGGACGAGCCGAGGGCATCTTGGGATGGGTATCTGGTCGGGAGGACTTACCAGTACCCGCGGCTCAATCCGATGGTGTCCTTTCTCGAGGACGTGAAGGTGATCGACATCGGTTTCAAGAACAGGGTTTTGGTTGAAGAACAGTCGAATGTGGTGAATGGGCAGGGTGGGAGGAGCCCAGGTGGGTCTGTTCAGACTAGGGATTACTACAAGGAGCCATTTTGTGGGCAGAGGCGGAGGAAAAGTTTCGAGCGGCTGAATTTGGCTAGGAAGGGAAGTTTGGTGGATGTCGATGATGTGAAGATGGTATCGAATATGAAGATCTCTCCTGCCTCCACTGAGTTATTCTACGGGGCGAAATTGCTCATTGCAGAGGAAGAATTGAGGGGTTCGAGCTCAAAGTCCAGCAATGATGACAGGACCGAGAGTACTGAGTCTGCATCGAAGGATGATGGTTCTGTTGCTGGCGGGGTTGATGAGAAACGGTTCAAGAAGTTGCCTGGTTGGCGAAAAGCATGGAATGTTTGGGGTTTGATTCAGAGGAGGAGCGAGAGCAAATGCGCCATTGAGGAACGTCACGCTGCTGAAAATATGGAAGAACAGCTGCCGCGAGTCTCCAATGGAGAAGCAAATGGTGCTGTAAGTCACAGGCTCAACCGCAGTTACAGTCGGAACTCCTCCAAGATGGATGGGCCTGGATCTTTGAACGGCACAGGAGGTGCTCAGAGTGAAGGGATCGGCTTGAGGATTAGGGAGGAGTCTCTGCTAACGAGGAATCGGAGTGTGAAATACTCCCCGAACAATCTCGACAACGGTCTGCTAAGATTTTACTTGACTCCAACAAGGAGCTATGGAAGTAAATCTGTCAAGAGTAGGCTGCGGAAAGCCCATTCTTTGGCGAAGGGTGTTGTGTAATGTGCTGTATCTGCTTTCGAAAAAGAATTTTATGCTGTAAACTGTAAAGACATGCAATATCTGTGTATCTCTTTCTTCTTCATGGTTAGTTATAAGAACAGTGTATGTCATCAGTTTCCTTCCTCAAACAGCAATGATGCAAATGCCAACCCTTTGGCAACCTTTCTTTTCTGTGATTTTGATATAATTTTCACGGATAAGCGGATTTACTTAGGCTGAGCTACATGTGGAAGGAAGCAAGAAACGTTCTTTCTAGTGAAGTAATGTTTTTGTTGACATCTGATATGCATGAATTTGACTCCATGGACCGTGTGATTGCATTCTAAATTTTCTTACTGTGGAATTTGTGGGCTCGCTATCCCTCTCTTTGATGCATTTATAAGAAGTAAATGGCTGAATAAGAAGTGATGACTCAGAAATTATGGAGAGGTAGTAGGAAACATTTTCCTTCTTAACTGGTTTCCAACTTACCCGAGGAGGCTCGGACGATGGTCACTACTAAGTCATAAGAGTTATCGTCCTTTATAGTTTTCCTTTTGTTGTTAGGAAACATCTCTACTGTCATTAGTCAACAACGTTCATGCTATGCTGCTATATAATCCGCACAACATGGTGAATCTAATGAACAACATGCATTGGGTTTCAATGCTTTTGTGAGAGATTCACACATGCCGAAACCATGACAGTAGAAACTAGAATACATGTCCATGTCGTAAATGTGAACTTTAGACAGATTTCTCAAAGGAAAAGCCTTTGGGCGGCGCATACTTATCGAGGATTTCAGCCCATTTGCTTGGTTCTCTGAGGATAGCAAGCATGAGAAATCCAGGGCAAGAATGGAAGAAAGCTTCCCGTGATAAGTAGACATTTCCTCTGCCTAATCAGAACCTACACAAGTCAAAGGAGTTGACGCATGAGCTTCATCATAGTGCAGAAAGAATGTGTTTTAAAGACTTCAAATAGTCATGGACATCTTAATAGAATTGAACCCGAAGTTCCTGGACTTTTCCCACATCTTGTGCATTGAAAGCTTTTGATGTATTCCAGCTAGGCGCTGCTATAAGTTAAATATATGAAGTGCTCCGCTCTAATGTTCCAAGATGATTCCACCAGCCGGGGCAATACGAACAGTTTGAACGTCCCACATAGGAAAAGAGGCAAGGACATGGCAACAAAGCCATTCACAAAACAACAGGTCATCGCCGAGGAAAATTCACGCAGCCATGTGGTAAGCACAAAGCGAACTATTCTTTCGCCTTTTACTAAAGAATACCGTGTGCTTGCCACAATCAATGGCATACGCTTATTTTTGGAGGGGTTTCCTCAACTGAGGAAGCTCCTAAAATATTGAGTCCTAAGAATTAGTTCCTTAGAGGTAGGTGATTTATAAAGTCATGGAATTTGTACCTTAGCGTAGAAAGAAGTTTCAACACTCGCATTTTCTGGAATGATAGATCTGGAGTGGCAAGAGCATTAACAACAGAAGAGACTTTGTTTGGAGTCATATCTCCGTAGTGTAGCAAAAACAACCGAAGCCAAGAATCAGGATCCTACGAAACGTTTGACGGTTTCTAAAAGCTCAAGCTTAAAAACGCAAGCGCATGCTTCTTCCCTTGTGGGTATAAGCCAACCTTGAGAATACACAGAGGCTTTGCCCCTTCGCGGATTAGTAGCAAAGGCATGTAGAAATAGCATAAGATGGCAGAAATGTCTCCAAGTCTTAAACCATTGTTCATGCGACCTCAATTTTATACCCTCTCGATTAACGGGGTATATGTGACTATCTTCAAGTTGTAAGGGCTTTAAAACCACAGAGAGCCCATTTACGGAGGCCTTCCTTGCTGAGAAATAGTCACCTGCGGCAACGCTGGACTCGGAGGAAGATGAAACTGGAGCATGATTGAGGCTTTCAACAGAGAACACCGCTTCCGTGCTCTTGCAATCCTCGGAACTTTCAGTCTTGAAAACTGGGCTGTTAGCTTTGAATCAACATTATTACTGTACCAGTTCGTGCTTCAAAAATGCGTAACCTATGGAGCACCTGTTTCTTGCAACTGCTGTCCTCGTTAAATATAAAACGGTTGAACTCCAATTCAGTTTAATCGGCTTTGCTTTTTCATATATAGAGTGGCATTTACCATCTGTGGGGTTCTTTCACATGGGTACCAACGAAAGAGCAAAGAGTGATAGGACCGTGGATTCTCGCTTGACACCAAGTTTCTAATTTTCAAGTTTTCGATTGTTCTCTGCCTCACAAATGGACTGGTGTTCAATCCCCACCAACTAACAAACAACACACAACACAGATCAGTTGCTTTCGCTGAGCCAAGCCCAGTGACAGCAGAAACTTTCTTACAATGGGATTCGAATTCTCAACCAAAATCAGTACACCGCCATATTTGAATCTGTTCCAATCGTCTATCATCTCAACTCTCCACCGGAGGTTTTCAGGAGTCTTCCAAGTCTGCCATTGTTCTTTCTTTTTTTTGGCGAAGAGAAACAGGGTAAAGGAGTCCCACATCGGCATAATTACGGAATCACGGAGCAGGGCGGGGAACAAAATAGGAGGCGAGGCCACTGAACAAATCATACCTTTCTCGGCCTTTTGGCTAAGATCAAGTGTAGTATCTGTTCTTATCAGTTTAATATCTGATACGTGGGCCATCGGTTCACATGATATTAAATTAATTTTTTGAGGGGGAGAGGCCGCCACAGTAGCTTGCTACTGGGCCTCTCGCGCGTCGCTCGGGCGTTGCACTATAGTCCTTGCCTGGCGCACCCCACCCAAGCCCAGTCTAAATGATTTTCTCCTCCATTATTAGCCTCTTTAATTATCACTTTGGTTGTAACAGCTTCGGGTTAGCTACTTAATACGCGGAGACAAAGACATCATTGCTGAAGCCCAGCAAACATCATTGCTGAAGCGAAGAATCCGAAAGGTCGTGAATAACTGTTGGGTTGTAGCTGTTGGAGCCCAGCAAACATCATTGCTGAAGCGAAGAATCCGAAAGGCTAGTGTGATCTGTCTGTGTTTCTAGGGTATATTCGTGCTAAGTGGTTCTGTTCTTAGTATACAATGAGCATTGGAGCCTTTTCTGGATGGAGAAAGTCCCACAAAATCATGACTACTTTTCAAACCCACCCACCGCAAATGTAACCTAACCTGAACCGAATTTTCCTTAAGATCCTAGATTGGCCTTTTTGGAATTTTCCCTTATTAACACTATGATATTTTTTTTTCAAAAGAATCCAAAATTTGTTAAATAGCTTCTCGATGGTTTGTAAAATTGCTTTAAGCAGTGGTTTAAGATGGTAAAATTGGCAAGACTTGACAATCATAAAATCGTGCAAATTTTGATCTTTGTCAATCGACACAGTTAGTCCCAAACGTAGAAAGTTTGGACTGAATTATTAGGTATCACATGAAATGGAGATTTCAAAAAATGAGTTCGACATCAAATTTGCCAATGCTATATAAGATGAAGTCTTGGGCCTTCGTACACAATTGATTGAGGAATGAGTTTGGACTTTATATTAGGATGGGTTTTTCAATAGAAAAAGCTACTTCAACCCATTTACCATCTCATACTACCAAGAAATCTAATCTCCTCTCTTGGTATGAGAAAAGGCTCATAACACTATTCAAATAAAGGAGAAAAGGATAATAAAGTGCCACAAGTTTCATATAGTACTCACTTGATGCTATAACCTTTTCAATGCAATAATTTCTAAAAATTGATCATTTTCATGTGACATTAGTCTCTTACGTCATCAAAAAATCACATGTAGTATTATTTTAGAATAAATAATCTAAAGTGATTCACTAGGATTGTTAACACTCAATATGTCACATCCTGATTTTCAGGTTCTGATTTCGATTGGTTAAATTGAGCATTTTATCAATGCGATTACAGTGTTTTTCTTTGAGTTGGCCACTCATGAGATAACTAGACGAGTTAGGTAGGCTATTAAGGACTTTAAGGTAGATAGACTTGAGAATTCACCAGGAATCGACTTCTCGACCATGCTCATCTTTAGAGATCATTGCGACATAGTATAAAATCGATTTGAAATCATAGATAAGCTGGTTCGATAGAGATGTCTGGCCAATCGTGGGTGACACTACTAAATTGTAAAATTCTCGTTGACCGGCACTAAACCGATTTTCTTATTGTTTTGGTATCCTGTGTCCATATTGAATCCTCAAGATTTTCACGACAACTAAGAATCACGAATGGGTCGAGTGGGTTCATAGTGGTTTGAAAAAAATCGACTACAAGTCATTTGTCCTAAAAAGTTTTGAAAACTACCCGGTAGCGTAGGTCATGCTCAAAACGCGTTCAAAGTGAAATTAACCACCAATCTAAGTCCGATTTCAGAAATTAAAGAGGTTGTAATGTCACAATAAATTTTAGGAATGTCGACTCAGTCTCAGAAAAATTTTCTGACAACCGAAACTTTTTGGGAAAAAGTTGAGGTAGGGCCGTTTCTAATCGGAATTTGCAGATGACCGTTTTTATTGTGAAATTGGGATGCAAGTTGGATTATATGACGGGAAAAGTCATGAAATGGACAAGTATACCTTGATGGATTTATTTAGGCTTCAGTTGAAATTGTTTGTTGAGAAGTGAACAAATTGGAGTAAGATTGAAGAGTTGAGGAAAAAAGAGGAAAAAATAGCAAATTTGCATGCCACATTTACCCAACACCTTAACCTACCTAAATGCTTCTAGAAGGGGCATTTTTGTCCACAAAATGAAGGGTGGATGACAGTTGGTGGTGGCCCACGTGTGGATGACCTAAGAGAGAGAGAGAGAGAGAGGAAAGGAGAAACCGGTTTTCTCTTCTTCCCCTCTCTCTCCCGTCGTGGTCCCTTCCTCCTCTTTGGTTCTGCTCGACACCATGGAAGTCGAAGATTGAGTTGCCGTTGCTGCCTCTTGCCGCCGTCGTTGCACGCCCGCAAGCCACCGAGTTGCTCGCTTGCACCCAAGCCGTCGCCATGCTGCTGTCCGCACGCCTCCGCCCCCTCTCCTCTAGCAGAAGCAAAAGCAGCGACCGACGTCGCTTGAAGGAGCTGTAGTTGCGCCGGAGCTGCCGTTGCTGTCATTGAGCACCGCCGCCGTCTCGTCCGCTTCACGCTCGCCCGCCATATGCCGTCTGCCTTTGTTCGATTGAACTGCTGTCCAGCCTTTGTTTAGCCTCGGTTTAGTCTCGTTCGGCCACCTTAGGCCGCCGCCCGACCACCTCCACCTTACCCTCCATCACCCTTGGCCACTTCAACCGATGCCGGAACCGCCTCAACCAGTAGCGCTCAGAGAAGGTAGAAAATGGGTATGACAATGGGGTTTTGGCCTGTTTTGGCCGTCTTCCCGAGCCTGGATGCTTGGCCCGTTTTGAGGAAAGTTGATTCTCACGTCGATCCCATCGTTTTAAGTGAGTGATCTCACTAATCCTGCTTAGTTTGCTAATTATGCTTAGGGGTTGATTATATTTAATTAAGCGTAATTAGATGGTTAGATTAGAGTAGATTAGTGATTATTAGACAATTGTGATGCATATTAGACATTTTGATTGTGCCATTAGCAAGTAGATATAGTCTACTATTTATTGAATGCATCTCGGAATTTTTTCCGACCCAATTCGGGCTTCAATTAGGCAATACAGGCTTAAATTGGAATTTTTAATAATTAATCCTTGTTCATACATGGGCTTTTCAAAAATGATGGGCCTAAATAAATTGATAAGTCGTGCATTTTTAGGTTTCTTGGTCACGATTAAATTCCATTAAAGAGCATTTCCACGGGGTTCCTCAGAATATTTTTCAAATGAATCTTCCACTTATTTGATGGGATGTTAATTATTTTTCGGAAATTCAACTTGGATGGCTAGTGACCGGGATTTTATGCTGATGATCATGGTGCAGTCCATTTATTTAATTGAGTTTTATGTTGTGCTAAATTGGAATTATTGTATTTATTTATTTAATTTTCGAAATTAATTATTTAATTATTTATTTTCTGAAAATTCAACCATGATGGCCGGTGACTGGAATTTGGTGTTGATTGTTGTGGCCCAGTCTGTTTATTTAATTGAGTTTTATTTTGTGCTGAATTGAATTATTTGTGAAATTGGGAATTATTCTTTAATTAAATAATCTTTGGTTATTAATTGAAAAATAACCGGGCATCGGTTGATAATGCCAAAAATATTTGAATGGAATGCAGAAAATGTGGGAGTTATGGAAAGGAAAATATTATATTTTGGCTAAGGCCAGTCGTGTGCCCACGCACGAGATTTTATTGGATATTTTTAATACGAAGAAATTAGGCCAAGACATTATTTGAATTGAGGAATTTAAATGCGAGGCACAATGTCATTAGGCCGTGAGGGATTAATCATGTGTTGGTTTATAGTTGAAGCAAGATGATTATTGGAAGTTGATGTGATGTGTGTTGTGTTGTGTTGAGGGAAGCCAATGAGTCATGAGCAGGTAAAGGATTAAGTACTACATGAGTAGAAGACTTTATGTGAGTAACCTCTAGCGCCTTATACCATTGCTTATTGTAGTTAAGGGCTAAGTGTTACATGGCGACCTGAGTTGCATGGGAATTACCTCTAGTGTCTTGCAGTATTGTCATGCATAGTGAAGGGCTAAGTGTTACACGATAATACAGTTTTGTGTGAGTTACCTCTATCGCCTTATGCTATTGCTTTTTTGTAGTGAAGGACTAAGTACTACACGATAGCAAGATCTCATGTGAGTTACCTCTAGCACCTTATACTTATTGTTATTGGTGGTTAAGGATTAAGTACCGCACATTGACAAGACTTCATGTTGGGTCACCTCTAGAGCCTTGAGTATACTTTTGAGTGGGAATGTTGAATTGGAACATTGAGAATAATTATCAAGTATAGATGGAATCACCGATATGATTTGATCCATTTGTCGTGAATTGATTGATTGAACTGAAATGACCGATGAAGGTCCAATTGACATGTAATCGACTAAGTCAATTTGATCGATGCTTTGATCTGTGATGTGATTGCTTTGGTGCCTATTTGATCTCTGCTAATATGCAAGTGAAATCTGAGGCCAAGGTAAGTCCTTTTACTCATGTTATGCATAGGCAGCCTAAGGTGTATTAGTTTACTAATCGGGTTTTAGGGAGTAGAACTTACTGAAACATAGTCTCATCCCGGTTGTGGGATAATATTTCAGGCCCCTAGATTTCTTGAAGACGAGCCAGCATTTGAAGCCAAGGATGAGCGAGAAGAAGAAGATGAAGAGTTTGAAGAAAATGAGTCTAGTGGTGAAAGATTGAGGACTGAGATCCTATCCTCTTTTGTGAACCCTGTACATGTGTGGTTGTGAATTTCAATATGAAAAATATGGCATACTTTTTATCTATTATTTTATTGTCTAGGGATTTATAATTGCTTCATATGTGCATATATAAATAAAAGGGTTGGTGATACATAGTCCTGGATATCGCATTTTAAAATCGACCAAAAGTAAGGGATGTGCGCATGTGACTGAGGATCGGGGCGTGACACAATATATGGATCACATGATATTGTTTGGCAACTTAAATTTGCCCAAAATTGATAAATTAGGTCCAACTTGCTCCATAAACCAAACCATCAAGCCAAAATCTTTACCTGAAGTGAGAAATTATGTTTAATTTTTCTTCCAAAAAATCCTAGCCCCAAATTCCTATTTCAACTAGAATGGATTATTCGATAATGAGGCGCCCGTCTTACTTGAAGGTGTTGATGAAATTGAACATAAGCTTCATCGGAACGTTTGACATCGACACTGGTTGTGTGGGGAGTGATGGGTGCCGAGGGAGGGACGGAGGGAGAGAGAGATGATAATGATGATGGGGGCGGTGATAGTGGTCCAAGTAGGAGGGCAGCTGGTAGGGGTGTCAACGATTCGGTTCGGTTCGGTTTGAAAAACCGAACCGAACCAAACCGTTAGAAAAATCTTCCGAACTGAACCGAATGGGATCCGAACCGAACCGAACAGAAAAGTTCGGTTCGATTTTTCGGTTTTTGAGTTTTCAAATTTTGGTTTTCGGTTTTTGGAAATTGGGGGCTTCTCTTCGTTCTTTTGGAAAAAGCAACACAAAAACGAAAGAGAAAAGAAAGCTTTATAGGGAAAAGTCAAAAGGAAAAGCTGTATAGCAATAACTGCAGAGAAGAGACAGAGAGGGAAGGGACATGAAGGACAGGCCAGCAGAAGGAAAAAGCGGAACATTGTTCATCTTCTTCCCCCCGCTCTCGCTGCCTGCGTTCGCCGTTCGCAAGCCTAGCATAGGCAGCCTAGCGGCCGGTCACCGCCACTCCGCCGGTCTCACCCGCGACGTGCAGCCTTATCGCCTGATTGCCTCCGCCACTGCCCGCTTAGCCATGCTGGAACGCTCACTGCCTCCGAGCATCTCCGCTCGCAACCCGACGCTTAGCAAATCCCGGGCCGGTCACCCTTCACCCACAAGCTCACACCGCCGCTCTGCCAGCGACCCGCTAGCCCGACGCCTGTAGTCGCGCCACCGTTCACCCATCCCTTGCGGCCTGCAACTCCTCCCTCCGAGTGACGGCACCACAGCAGCTTCCCCTCCGCCGCACTTGAATGATCGCTGTTGTCGTTGTCATCGCCGTCACCGTTGCACGTCCAAGCCGACCAAGACGAGACACAAGAGGAGAGGACTCATCGGCGTCGGGAGAGAAAAAATCGAAGATTTGATTTTATCGATTTTTGGTTCGGTTCGGTTAACCGATAAAAATCGAACCAATAAAAAGATATTGGTTTTTAACGAGAACCGAACCGAACTGAAAAAACCAAAATTTTCAGTTTGGTTCGGTTCGGTTTTCGGGTTGATTCGGTTTTCAGTTCGGTTTCTGACACCCTTGCAGCTAGTGTGGTGTCCAAAGTGAATCATTGATTTTGGCATGATTGACAAGAGTAGTTAAGGTTTGGATTGACAACATGATTAGTCCCAAATTCTCTAATTGGGAGCAAGAAAAAGCTTGAAGTACATTGCTTTAAAATATTTTCATCGTCATATCTCTGGCGAGTCACAGTACATCTTGGAGGATTTTCAGGCCAAGGCAATCAAATGTAACTTAAGTGAACATTTTTAAAAGTTGACACTTAAGCAATTGTTAGAAAAATACCTCATTTTCTTTTCTCGAAACAAGTCTAGGTACATGTTTTCCCTTGTGGATCATAAGCCGACCTTTGGTCTATAGACATCAACTTAACCCCTTAATGGAGAGCGGCAAAGGCATGTAGAGATAATTTAAGACAACAAAACCGTCTTGAGATTCAATAGTTGAAAGTAAGATCTCGTCAAATCACTCACATAGTCTCAGATCATTGACGCTACGGATGGACACTAGGCTTGAATAATCAATGTCCCGTGGTGCCTCGTTGTGAATGAGGCAGAATTTTCTCATGAAAAATGCTTCACGAGGCATTAGGCAGGGTGGGACGGGGCCGGTGTTAGTCCCGCCCCTTTTGTATATTTTGAGGAAATTATATCCTGCTTACAAGTAATATATAATTTTTTTGATTATTATATCATATAACTTATTCTCATTTATGTTTACCAAAAAAAACTTACTCTAAATTATCACCCACTTAATTTTTAGAAAAAGTAAAATTAAAAAATATGTTATTTAGTGAATAATACAAACATACGATCACACATAAGTAGTGCTAAGTTTACAATTCATTAATATAAAATACAAATAAGCTTAAAAGTAATGAACCTAAAAGAGCCTCTTCTTATACAACGTCCCACATAGGACAAGAGGCAGGAACATGGCAACAAAGCCAGGTTAAAAAACGTGAAGTCAGCTCTAAGGAATAATCACGCAGCCATGTGGTGAGCACAGAGCGAACTATTCTTTCGCCTTTTACTAAAGAATACCGTGTGCGCGCCATAAATAGTGGCATACGCCAAAATTTGAGTTGCAAAACTGTTCTTCAATTGAAGAAGCTCCTAAAATGTTGAGTTGCAAAACTGTTCGTGCATAGCAATGACTCGCATTCTGCAAATTGCTTTCTACGCTTGCATTTTCTGGAACGATAGATGACTCAGTCAGCCTTCAGTCTACAGAGATCAGGTTTAGTCCCTTCATGTTAGTAGCAAAGGCATGCAGAAATAAACATAAGATGGCAGAAATGTCTCAGGTCTCAACCAGAGTTCAAGCGACCTTAATTTTATACCCTCTCGACCAACAGGGTATATGTGACTATCTCCGCGTTGTAAGGGCTTAAAACCACGGAAAGCGGATTTATGGATGCTTTCCTTGCTGAGAAGTAGTCAACACCTGTGGCAATATTGGACTCGGAGGAAGATGAAACAGGGGTATTGTTGAGGCTTTAAATAAAGAAAACCATGTCCGTGCACTCGCAATCTTCAGGAACTTTCAGGCTCGAAAACTGTGACTGTTAGCTTCAGATCAACATTATTTACTAGGCCAGTTTGTGTTTCAAAATGCATAACCTAGGGAGCAATTTTTTCTTGCTACTGCAGTCTTCATTGATATAAAATGATCGAACTCCGATTCAGTTCAATTGCCTTTGCTTATTCTAGCGTACTTTATCATCTCTTGGGCTCTTTCGCACGAGTAACAATGAAGGAGCAGTGATCGAGTCCTTGGTTGGCAATCTAAGCTCCTAGGCGTCATCGACGATGGCCCGCTTTTCGCTCTTCCATTAGTCCACCTATATGCTGCATTTAATGGACATTTAATGAAGTTAATAGGATCATGGATTCTTGCTTCACATCAAGCCTTGCGTTTCTAGTTTCTGAGTTTTGCCTCCGTTGTTTGCCTCATGTAAGTGGACGGATTGACGTTCAGTTGCGACCAACTAACAAACAACATGGATCGATGGCTCTTCTAAGCCAAGTCAAGTGATTGCAAAAACTTTCTTATGGGATTCAAACTCTGAACCAAAATCAGTATGCTGCCATCTCCGAACCACTGAAATGTTCTGTGTCAATCTCCTCTTTATCCAAGTTCCACTGAAGGTTTTTGCGTGTCTTCCAAATCTGCCATAATTCGTCTTTTTCTTGCGATGATAAATAGTGAAAAGCAGTCCCACATAGGGCCTGTGAAAAGAATGACAGAGCAGAGCAGGACAGAAATGTGAGGCTCAGGCCACCGAACAAAGCATACCTTTCTCGGCCTTTTGGCTAAGATCAAGTGTAGTATCTGTTCTTATCAGTTTAATATCTGATACGTGGGCCATCGGTTCACATGATATTAAATTAATTTTTTGAGGGGGAAAGGCCGCCACAGTAGCTTGCTACTGGGCCTCTCGCGCGTCGCTCGGGCGTTGCACTATTGTCCTTGCCTGGCGCACCCCACCCAAGCCCAGTCGAAGTGATTTGCTTCTCTATTATTAGCCTCTTATCATTATCACTTTGGTTGTAACATACTTTAGGTTTGCTACTTAATACGTGAAGATGATGCTCTGTGTTGCAGAACTAGACCAGAGCTTTCAGGTGTGGTCAATGTCGCTCTCTGTGTTGGTGAGTATTGGGTTGTAGCCGTAGGGAGGCAAGCGAACATCATTGCTGAAGCGAAGAATCCAAAAGACTAGTGATCTGTTTGTGTTTCTCGGGTTTATTTGTGCCGAGTGGTTCTGTTCTTATTATACAATGAGCATTGGAGTAGTTTTACGATGGTGAACGTCCACAAATTCATGGCTCATTTTCAAACCCACCAACCACAAATGTAACCTAACTTGACCCGACTGAATTTTCCCAAAGATCCCCAACGATGTCTTCACAGAATTGAGCCTTGAAGTTCCTGGACTTTTATCACATCTTGTGAATCGAAAGAATTGGATGCATAGCAGCTAGAAACGGCACTTTGGTGAGGAAAGATGTCCTCAATCATTTTCAGCGTCAGAGCCATATTTTGAGTATTCACTCGCATACTTGTACTATCATCCTATAGACAAGTCGATTACAGTGTTTGCTGGAGCTGGCATTTTATAAGACCGTCAAGTTCTGCACCTTGGGAATGCGTAAACGTTCTAATGTCAAAATGTCCAACAAAGTCCGACGTATTCAGAGAGAGTCAAGTGTGAATCAAGATCTCATAAAGGGGAACAGGAGATTTCGGCCACATGTTTAATCTGTCAATGTGCAACAAGGAAAATTGCAGCAGAAGGCAGGGAAGGATCTTTACTCACTGATATTTTGTGATCTCATGGAAATGGGAACTGCTTGAGGGAGATTCTAAGATGATTAGAGTACAACTAGGCCAGTGAACAAGGTAAAATCAGTTGCATGTCTGTAAATATTCGAATGTCCCGTAAGGCCAATAATGCTGTGTCGGTGGTGCAGCGAGCATGCTTCTTTCCTTGTTTGTGATATGGCAGACGTTGTTTCACCTTCCAAATGATGCAAATCTAGTTTCAATTTGTGCTGGCTGAGTTATATCTAGTACACCATGGATATGGACACTTCACAAAAGCTCGTGAATGGACTGGAGCTGTCAAGTTTGCTTTCTGTTTCAGATATTTCTGCGTCCTGCAGCGTCTTTGGACTCTTTTTTTTTGGATGGAGCGCAAGCCTCCAACAGAAATTTAACAACCTAAACTGTGGCCCGTGAGTAGTGGAGTATTTTTATTTGATGAACATTAAAATTTTGAAGACTGCGCTGCAATGAGTGAACGAGCCCAACTTCAGCGTATAAACATCGGATTTGTCCCCATATTGGAGCAGCTGAGGCGCATCCAGATGATGTAAAGGACGGCGAAATTGTCTCACTGACATACAAAAGTCAGCTCTTTAACCAAGCTTCATGCGAATTTGATTCTATCCCACTGCATACCCACTATCGGGAGGGCTTCTCCAACACTCTTGTCTGGAATTTATTGGAGGAGGTTCTGGATAAGAGCAACAAGTCGTCCTCCTCTTTCTTTCACAAAAATTCAGTTGATTTTCCTAGTTCTTTTAAGTTTCTCACGAGTCTCAACCAATCAACCGGAAACTGAGTTTCCTTCTGCCGATCTAAAGGCTGTGCAAACTCCCCTGGAGGCCCACCGCTAGATTTGACAGTTTCATACTACACTCATTTCCACTCAGAAGTTTGAGGACCTATCTAGGGTCTGTAAGATGGCATGTTTTCTGCATGTGCAAACCTCACTCGGGAGAGCAAATGGGGACTATCGTTTCGATTCCTGTACTCACTGTCAATATGATCCAGTCGATCCGCCACCATGGTTTCTGATCTTAGCTCCCATTCGAGAAACCAAAAAGGACCGGATAGGTGCTGATACAAGTTAAAATGGATGCAGTGCTCCTCTCCAATATTTGAAGATGATTCCATCAGCGATAGCAGCCCGAACAGTTTGAAGTCCCAAATGGAAAAAGAGGCGAGAAACGGCAGCAGGGCCAGTCACAAAAACACGAGGTCGTCCACTGCATCGAGTCACGCAGCCATGTGGTGAGCACAGAGCGAACTATTCTTTCGCCTTTTACTAAAGAATACCGTGTGCTCGCCATGACCAGTGGCATACGCCAATTTATGGAGGAGCTTCATCAACTGAGGAAGCTCCTAAAATATTGAGTTCAAAATTGTCCATACATGTCATAACGAGTTAGGTGTTCTTCACAATCATTAAACCCTGCACTGTGTTTTTGACAGACAATAGGAAGCGGTGATACAAATTTTAACACTTGCAATCTGCAAATTTTGATTCACACGAATTGAGAATAATGCAGATTAGAGGAATATAAAATTTCATATATTTTGATATATTGTAATGAGGAATACAAGAGTCTATTTATAAGTTTAGATAGAGGAAATCAAAGAAAATTAAACTAGATATGCAATGAAAATTGATATTGAAATAGGTTGAAATATCCTAAATATCTCTAAGGGATACATAAATATCCTAGTATTACTAACATCCCCTTCAAACCCAAGTTGAATTGAAACAAATCAACTTGATTTTGAATGCAAGACTCAACAATGTCCAACTGCTACGACGTAGTAGATGAGGTGGCAACTGGCAGCTGTTGATGATGAAACTTCCGGATCTAGTTGAGAGCGGTGAGTCCGGTGATGGTGTGGCTTTTTGAAACACGTGAAATGTCGAGAATCAAAGGTATCATAGCCGAGCAGCATGCGTCTTTTGCGGTCAACTTTGCTGTCGGGACAGTAACTTAAATGCGGTTGATATGGCTAGCGTGGTTACAACAAGTGGAATTAGCTCGGCTTTGTCGAGGGAAAAGTTACTATGCGAAGATGCGTTTTTGTGGCGTTGAAAAGTACTTCCACGAAAAAGAAAAGCTCGACTTGACGCGTAGAGACGTTGTAACACAACCATCGAGTGTCGAGGGCTAGATGGATTTATTTTACTAGGTGCATTAGGTGTAAAGTGGAAAGAAATTTCTAGGTGCTTGAGGTGCACCGGGTGCACTAAGTTGCCTCGGGAAAGGAGGCTTTGATATCAAGTTGAAAATAATGCGTAAAATCAAATTTAAGGCATATGGATCTATTGAGCTCTACAAGGCTTGTTTAGTTGCAAAAGGATTCACACAATGGGAAGGCTTTGATTATCATGAAACATTCTCTCCTGTGGCCAAAGAAGTCACCGTTCGCTCTTTCTTGTCCATTGTTGTTTTTCGCAATTGGCCGTTGCACCAAATGGATGTTCATAATGCTTTCTTACATAGAGATCTAGATGAAGAGATTTACATGGAGCTTCCACAAGGATTACGCAAACAAGGGGAGTCTCGTGTGTGTTGTCTTTGCAAATTCATGTATGAACTCAAACAGACTTCTAGGCAATGGTATGCTAAGTTCATTGCCGCACTAACCGATGCAAGATTTCAGCATTCCAAACATGATTATGCCCTATTCACATGGACTGAAGGTACTTCATCAATTTATCTCTTAATATATGTTGATGACATTCTTATCATGAGGAATATTGAACTTGCTATTGCAAAGCTAGGCTTCACTGAGGGAAAAGTTATCGTGTGAAGATGCGTTTTTGCAGTGTTGAAAAGTACTTCTGCGAAAAAGAAAATCTAGACTTGGTGACACGTAGAGATGTCGTAACATAACCATCATGAAGTTGAGGGCTGGATGGATTTATTTTACTAGGTGCATCGGGTGTAAAGTGGAAAGAAATTTCTGAGTGCATGAGGTGCACTGGGTGCGCGAAGTGCCCCCGGTGCACTAAGTTGCCTAAAGGAAAGGAGGCTTTGATACCAAATTGAAAATAATGCGGAAGAGATGAATAGAAAATTATGTATATTTTAATATATTGTAATGAGGAATACAAGAGCCTATTTATAGGGTTTAGACAGAGGAAATCATATGCATAATCAAAATAGATATTGAAATAAGATGAAATATCCTAAATATTTCTAAAAGATATCAAAATATCATAATATTGCTAACAACATGGTTTTGACATATTCAAGCAACTTCGCTAATTATTTGTCTTTGAGCTACGATCATGGAAAGGCCAAGGCAAATGCCGAGCGCCTGATGGTCGGCCCCCAGATGACTCTAGAGTGGCGAGAGCGTGAATCTCAGAAGACTTTAAAACACAGAAGAGACTTTGTTTGGATTCACACCTTAGTCAAAAAGTAGCAAAAACACTTGATGCCGATAATAAGAATCCTAGGAAATAGATGCGCCGACATGGAGGACAGTTTTGGAGTCCTAAATTGAAAACAGAAGAGGCAGTTTGATAGGGATCCACTCGAAAAAAATCCCAACTGGCTCATTTGCAAGAATCGTGTGCCCGCGTCGTGAGCCTGGTTCTTTTCCCTTTTTTTTCTTACGCCTTTTATGAGAGAGTACTGCTTCCGTGTGTTCACCGTAAGCGAGCCGCCTCTTCAATGTTTGGAGGGGCTCTACGGTGCGATAATTATTCTGTTCTATAAGTTAATTTCTGAACTAGAAATTATTTTTAAATTATTTTTTTTTACAGAGAAGTTTCTGAGCAAAAATATGAGTTTGATAACCTTATAAAATTTTTGTTTTTGAAATAGAAATTTGTTTGATAATATCACAAAAATTTCTCCCTCCCGAGCGATGGTGGGAGGCGTTCAGCAAGCGACTGGCAACGGGCGATTGGCATCTAGCGACCGATGATTGGCAACAGGAGGCAAAGGGTAGGGCAGGGGGCGGTGGGTAGCGACTAGCGATTGGCAATCGGCGGAGGGAGGTGGGAGGGCGGCGCAGAGGCAACTGGCGACAAGCAGCGATTAGCAGTTGGGGGCCGATAGCTAGTGGCAACAAACGTGTTCAATGTTCGAGGGAGGGCATCTAGCGATTGATGGTGGGCGTCTGACGTCCCATGGGCGGTGGGTGGGCGGGCGACGTATGATATGACAGTGAATAATGAGAAAAGTTTTCATTTCTTACTTTTGTTTTAGAAATAAAAAGTTAAAAATTTTAATTTCTCATTTATACTCCAAATCTATTTATGGAGTAAAAATTTATTTCAAAAATTTGAAAAATAAATTGCATTACTAAATGGTTTTCTGTTCTAAATCTATTCCGGAGAACATAAAAACAAAATATAGAGAAATAAAATGATTATTATCCGCGCCCTAATCATAGGGAGCTCCCTTGGAGACAAAAGCAAAAAACTTGAATGCCTGCGTAAAATTTTAGATAGCTTCCTACATCACAAAGATGCTTCGTATTTAGTACTAACAAAGCAGTATGAATGCAACGTAATGCAACGTAATGCATCTAGTCAAAAATCAGTTTCTCTAGATATGGTTGAGTGCGACGTTCATCACCGTCCTCCATCGAATTTAAGCTCTTAAGAGTGGAGATAACATACGTATGGCTTCCACATTCTCTTTTTGTCTTCTCGGGCGCGCACTAGGGCCTGATTAGCTTCAAATCGAATTTATTGCGGCACCCATTTCAGGCGTCAAGCATCCTTACGTCTTCATGATTTAACCCCATACCGGCGCACGCCAGACCTTGGACTGCCTCACCCATATCTTTTTGCCCACTTCGAGTCCTCGTCACTTGTCCTTATGGAGAATACCAGGCACTAGGCAGCAAAGCAGGCAAGGCGGTCTTGATGGTTCTGCGCCTCGATCAGTAGAGTTCAGAAACTGGACCGCTCCGATGCCACCACTAGGTATTAAAAAAATGTCAGTGCCATCCCGCGTGCAGCTTTCTATCGTTTTTCCAATGTCCATTTGCTTCTTTCTTGCGAAGAGAAACACTAGGAGTCCCACCTCGGGCATGAACAAGGAATCAAGGAGCAGAATAGGGAACAAAAGAGGAGGCGAGGCGACTGAACAAAGCATACCTTTCTCGGCCTTTTGGCTAAGATCAAGTGTAGTATCTGTTCTTATCAGTTTAATATCTGATACGTGGACCATCGGTCCACACGATATTAAATTAATTTTTTTAGGGGAGAGGCCATTGCAGTAGCTTGCTACTGGGCCTCTCGAGCGTCGCTTGGGCGTTGCACTACTGTCCTTGCTTGGCGCACCCCACCCAAGTCCAGTCTAATCTTATAAATTATTCGTGAATGAGCCTGGCACACCCCACCCAAGTCCAGTCCAATCTTATAAATTATTTGTGAATCAAGTGAGTTGACATATCCTCAATAATTCTATAAGTACATAATATTATAATAATGTGTATTTTTGACAGAAATTGAAATAGAATGGAGAGGAAGAATGCAATTATGTATTTGTGTATATTCATTTGTACAAGTTCACTACTCTATTTGTAATACAAGAGTAAAGTGCAACGAAAATATACATTGATTCTAATTCCTATTTTACCAAGTCAATTACTGATTAAACAAATCAATCATTTCAATTTCTATTTTACCAAGTCAATTACTGATTAAATGAATCAATCATTGATACTTAGGATTGATATCTCCTAAGATATCAAATCATATTTCCAACACTTCTCCTCAAGCTGGTGGCCTATATATATTGAGAACACCTAGCTTGCTCAATCGGTATGCATGTTGTCTTTGGCACAATGGCTTGGTAAAGATGTCTGTAGGTTGCTCTGCAGTTCCTATTCCTTTTGTTGTGATGATCCCTTCTCGAATCTTGTCTCTAGTGAAATGACAATCGATCTGTATATGCTTAGTTCTCTCATGAAAGATTGGATTTGTTGCTAACTTGAGTGCAGCATCATTGTCACAAAATAATTCACTGGGTCCATCGACTTGCACTCCAAGATTCGCAAGCAATCCTTGTATCCAGATTATTTCGCAAACAGTTTTTTCCATAGCCCAATATTCTGACTCAGTTGATGATAGTGATATGGTTGATTGCTTCTTTGTTTTCCATGAGATAAGAGATTTTCCCAATTTGATACAAAACCCAGTGATGGACCTTCTCGTCATTGGACAAGTGGCATAATCCGTATCACAATACCCCATCATTTTCATGTCGCAATCTCGAGATAGAAAAATACCAAATCCTAGGCATCCCTTCAAATATTTCACCACTTTCAAGGCTGCATTCATATGGGATTGCTTTGGCTTGTGCATGAATTGGCTGAAGTATTTGCATAGCATAGCATGTATATGGTCTTGTCATCATTAGATAAATCATTTTTGCAACAAGCTGTTGATATTCTGATGGATCTTCGAGTAATGAATCCTCAATCGAAGAAGATGAGCTCGAATCATTTCATGTGTCATTAATGTTGCATTTTGCTCAATTGGGATAATTGCCGGTTTGCATCCTAAGAATCCTGCTTCAGAGACTATTTCTAGAATGAACTTTCTTTGGTTGAGGGATATTCCTTTGTTAAATCAAGCTATCTCAATGCCGAGAAAATACTTAGGAGATCCCAAGTATTTGATATGAAAAGTAGAATGCATATAGCTTTTGAATTTTGCAATAGCCGGTTCATTATTCCCCATGATAAGAATGTCATCAACATATATTAAGAGATAAATTGATGAAGTACCTTCAGTCAATGTGAATAGGGCATAATCATGTTTGGAATGCTGAAATCTTGCGTTGGTTAGTGCGCAGTGAACTTAGCATACCATTGCCTAGAAGCCTGTTTGAGTCCATACATGAATTTGCGAAGACAACACACACGAGACTCCCCTTGTTTGCGTAATCCTTGTGGAAGCTCCATGTAAATCTCTTCATCCAGATTTTCATGTAAGAAAGCATTATGGACATTCATTTGGTTCAACGGCCAATTGCGAAAAACAGCAATGGACAAGAAAGAGCAAACGGTGACTTCTTTGGCCACGAGAGAGTGTTTCATGATAATCAAAGCCTTCCCGTTGCGTGAATCATTTTGCAACTAAACCAACCTTATATCGCTCAATGAATCCATTTGCCTTAAATTTGATTTTATAAACCCATTTGCAACCAATAGGTTTTCGTCCTGCTGGTAATGGAATGATATCTCAAGTGTGATTTTCATTGAGGGTCTTTAGTTCAGCTTCCATAGCATGCTGCCATTTGGGGTCACACGCCGCCTCATAGTACGAAGATGGTTCATGTTCTTCAGAAATTCGACTAATGCAACACATGTTTTGGTGATAGTCTACTAAACAAAACAGAGGTTGGGACACCTGGAGTGCCATAACTTGGCACGGAAGAACACTTAAGTGCCATAACTTTGAAATGGTACACTTAAGTGCCAATATCGGAGTAAAATAGAACACTTAAGTGCCACTTCGGTGAAAATCCAGCCAAATGGCTGACGTGGCAATTTTCCGAGTTTGGTCCAAAACAGCGTCGTTTTGCAAGGCGATGTGGCGGAGAAAATGCAAAAATGACACGCCGTTTCGTGTTTGACGTGTAAATAATAATATAAAAATTAATTAAATTAGATTTAAACTTAATTTTATTTAAAATATTCAAAAAAATTTAAAGTTTTTTTAAAAAAAAAAAAAGGGGGAGGTTGAACGGGGCGGGCCGAGGGCTGAGCCCTTGCCGCCGCCACCTCCCCGCCATCGTCGGAAGGGCCGGCGACGGAGGGGTGACCTTGGCTAGGGCTCGGTGACCCCGGCCAACCCTCCCTACTTCGTCGCCGCCCTTCCCGGTGGCGGGAGAAGGTGAGGGCCGCGACCCTCGCCTCACGCGAGCCCTCCCTTAGATTTGGGGTGAGGGTTGTGGCCCGCGCCCAGATCCGGGGTAGGGTTGCGGCCCTCGCCTAGATTCGGCGAGGGCTCGCGGGCCTCGCCACCTCCCCGCCGCCACCGGGAAGGGCCGGCGATAGAGTGGGGAGGGTTGGTTGGGGTCGTCGGGCCTTGGCCGGGGGTTGGCGAGGCCGGCGACCCCGCCGACCCTCCCCCTCCGTCGCCGGCCCTTCCCGGCGATGACGGGAGGCGGCGGCGGCGAGGGCTCGGCCTCGGCCGCCCCGTTCGACCTCCCACCCTTTTTAAAATTTCTTAAAAAATTTTTAAATTTTTTAAATTTTTTGAATATTTTAAATAAAATTAAGTTTAAATCTAATTTAATTAATTTTTATATTATTATTTACACGTCGGACATGAAACGGTGTTTTTTTGCATTTTCTCCGCCACGTCAGCATGCAAAACGACGCCATTTTGGACCAAACTCTCCGGAAAGTTGCCACGTAAGCCATTTGGCCGGATTTTTGCCGGAGTGGCACTTAAGTGTTCTATTTAACTTCGAAACTGGCACTCAAGTGTACAATTTTGAAGTTATAGCACTTAAGTGTCCTCCCGTACCAAGTTATGGCACTTGGGCTGTTCTTCTGCCAAACAAAACATAATACGATACCGGGTACTGTGTACCTGACCAATTCAACGTAGGACATATATAATCTTTTGTCCATGTAGGAGGTCGAGTATGACGTTCAGAATGTCGAGGCTACTCGATTCCAGTCTCTTATGATACTATGGGAGATAACCACTGATGAATCATCGGCGAAGAAGTCATTGAGGAATTTAATGAGGAATCCTTCTCAGGTGAAGAAACTGGTGAGTCAATGGTTCGATTTGAATCACTTGTTGTCATTGGATATGATGTTCTGGTGCAATAAGTACATATTGAGGTTGGACAGTTAAATCTTCTTATGACAAGAAAGGTCGATGATTTGATTTTGAGGTTAAGGACAACGATGTAGTTTCTTAAAATGGGAAAATATCCTCATTGAAAGTAACATCCCTGCTTACAAAGAAATGCCCTATAGAAATTATCATGACCCGAACTTCGAGCACATGCACATCCCTTTGTGGTCAATAAAATTTTGCGACGTCTTAGGAAATATCACCGACCCATTCGTTTTATGGCACAAATGGAAACGTAATAACAATCTTCAAATAACATAAAAGTGGAATAGAAATGTAGGATAATATTTTCACAAAGCACACTTATAATACAGCATCACATATATACTAAAAAGTCTAACACCACATGGATCTGTTTCAAAAAGAAGAGCTTCTAGGGTATCTTCGCTCCAAGCTCCTTGTCCATGGGACCAGGGTCCTTGGCGATCCCGTCAGACTTCTCGATAACAAAAGGGTGAACTGTCACCCACTGTTCAAACTAGACGGAAGACCTGTCGACTTCTAACAGAGACTAAACAAAGACCTAGCTTTCACTTTCTGCGAACCCCTGCACTTCTCTTGAAAATCCTCCATTAAGGGACCCGAAAGATTTAGCCCACAACGGGATGAGACAACGTCTTAGTGAGTCCATCCCTTAAATCCCGATTAGGAGAAAAGTATACTTGTATGCAATCTACCATATCTCTGCCAAACTCACGTAACACCAGTGGTTGTCTTGCATGTCAATTTGCATATAATTATATCGAAATCATACATTATTGGAACATCTCAACTTGTATACACATATAAGTATATGTCATCACCAATTCACGAGCCCTGATTATCAGACCAAATTGTTATGATACGTCCTATACCGCATCACACAATTCAGTCTCCTAATTAGGCCCCTCAATTTCGATTATTCATGCGTTCCAATTCATTATGACCCATCGGCCACGGCCGACTCAATAGTCAGCAGTCTTTCGGCGTAGCCGGGCATCGTCTCGCATCATCGAGTACGGCAATGTCTACATCTAGACGGCATTCCTTAAAGGAGCATCGGTCCAACCTCCACTGCGATCGGCATTGGTTGACTTGGGGCATTCTCGAAAGAGTATCGTTTGGCCCCAAAGGCTCGTGATGGCATCTCATATCATTCATGCATTCATTCAATTTCGGCCTAGGATACCGTGCATCGTACTCAAATACCTTAATTAAAATAGTGATCCCAGCCTGTTTTCTTCATATTAGGAATGTCTGGTAAAATAATCGTGTGTGGGAACACGATCAAATCGAATTAGAAAATTTGTATTATCTTTTTTAAAATCCCACATTTTCATTTAGTACTTAAAAACACTTTCAGAGTCCAAAACCTGATACCTAGTATTTTCCAATTGGAAACCAAAATATTACCATTTTGATTTAAATATCTATAATTAGCAACCATCATTCAATTGCATAATTTAATAGTCAATGGCATAAATAGAATATACTATTGCAATCAGCACGAAATTCCGGTCATTGGCTACCCTGGTATAATTTACGGAAAATATTAAATAAATAATTAAATTATTTAAATCATTTATTTACTCGATTGTTAATTACCAATTTTATCCACCATTTATAATGGTTCACAAATTAAATTTACTAGTCCAAAACAAAATTAAATTGGTTCATTACCTTACCTTTCTAGACTAAAGTGCTAATTTAACATTTAAATTCCTAGCTAAATAACCTAACTTAACTAACCATCCTAATCATTTAATTCTAACTTAACTAACTTATCCAACTAACACTCACTTTAACTAAATTAGCTAACTAGTCTTTACCCTAGCTAAATAATTACTAAACTTAATTAAACCTAACTTAACAACTAATAAATGCAATTAGCCCCTAATCAAGAATTAGGGAAAACTAACTCACCTAACTAGAAATCCAAGGCCACCGGTGCTGGCTAAGTGGTAGCAGCCAAGCCGTGACCTCTAGAGACGCCGGAGTGGCTCCGGTCAACCTGGAATAAGGCTGTGAAGCCCTCGATTCACGGCTGGGAGGGGGGCTCTCGACCAGAGGAGGCCGAATAGCGATTGCGTTGTAACTGCAAAGGCATGGCTGCGACACGGCAATGCTGGCTCGCCAGCTGGTGGGCTGGTTCGAAGTTGTTGGTGCTCCGGTAGCTGGACGGCAGCACAAGCGAATAGGTTGGGTCCTTCGGCAGTGAGGGTGAGCTGAAACAGGGGAAGGGTGAGCTGAGGTGTGGTGACAATACTAGTGGACGGAGTTGCAGAGCTTCCGACACAAGGAAGCTGGAGTGACACCGGTCTGGATGGGTCGTGGGCTTGCTAGTGGGGGTGATTGATTAGCAAACAAGGGCCAGAGTAGTGAGAAGCTAAACATGAAGGGCAGTTCGGATCATGGACGGTTGCTGCCCCATCTTTGGCGACACCAAAATATAACTTCCTCTGTTTTTAAGTGGATGTTTCGGTCGGCCAAAGGGAAACTAAAGCAAGGGAGCCAAATTCTTAAAGAAGAAAAAGACAAGGGGACTTTTAGTTGTGGAAAAGAAAGGAAAAAGAAAGAAAGAGAAAGAAGAAGAAAGGGAGAGGGAGAGCTCGGTTGACGGCACAACGAGGGGAGGGGGAAGGCATGCACGAGTGAGGAGAGTGGAAGATGAGAAAAAGCAATCCATGGAGGGTCCCCTCTCCATTTTCCAAGTATCGTGGTCCTTTTTTCCATGGAAGTTTAAACCATTTCACTTTCAAGTGGCCCACCAATCCTAAGCAACTTTATTTTGCGCAAATGAAATTCAAATGTTGGTGAAATCCCTCTTGATAGGGACCCATCCGAATTTTGGAGCCATTTCATTAAATTTTCCATTTTTCATTTTATCTATTTATAACCTTAGCTAACAAGGATTAAGCCCACTTAAATCCTTATCATACCCACCTCAATTTGTTCCATACCAAAGACTAAATTCACTTCAAAATATGGCTTTCCTCACCTTCCTTTAATTTGATGGATTTTGCATTTTCCACCACAATTCTTATTTGTCCATAATTCTTGAAAAGATACAACGGCATTCCTAGAATTAATCGTGACACATGAGAGTTCTCAATTTCTGAAATTGGAATAAATTTCGCAATTAAATTCAGCAAGACGTGATTTTAGCACGACCTAAACTATCGGATAATTTTTGAGAATTTTCAGTGCAATTGACCCGTGGTTGATTATTTTCGAGCCACTATGTATATCTTTGACTCATTGATGACTCTCGGTTGTCGTGAAAGTCTCAAGATTTCATTTACGGACACAAGGTACCAAAACAATAGAAAAATCGGTTTAGTTTCGGTTGATGAGAATTTTAGTAATTAGGTGGAATCACCCTTGCCCAATTACATACCTCAATCCAATCAACCTATTTCCGGTCTCTGATAGATTTTTGACTGTACCGCAATGACCCTTGAAAACTAACACGGTCGAACAGTCGATTTCTGGTTGAATTCTCAAGCATGTTACATTAAAATCCCTTAATGGCTTCATCGAATAGTTTAGTTATCTCATGAGTGATCGGCTCAGAGAATAACATTATAGGCATGTCGATGAAAAACCCGATTTATTCAATTGAAAACAGAAGTGAAAAATCAGACTGTTGCAGAAATCTCCATGATGTGGTAGTCTTTTTGTAGAGGAGGATATCTCATAATAATACACCGAATAGCACGAGGATCAATTTTACTTCGATGGCCTAGATTCGCCCCATAACACAAACATCCAAAATTTGAAGATGATCAATTATCGGTTGCTTTCCATAAAGTAATTCAAAAGGAGTTTGTCCATTGAGAATTCTAGTTGGCACGCAATTATTTAAATAAGCTGTCGTGACCACACAATCACCCTAAAAATTTTCAGGTATGGAAACTAAATAAGCTACCTCTCCGAGGGGTGGCAATATTTTGCGCTCAACAATCCCATTTTGTTGATTATTTAAATATTTTATCCATATGAAGTAAGGAAAAAACACTAGTGGATTTAGATGTGCTAATTAGAAAATTTATCTAAGACTATTTTGCTAATGGACAGATTGGACATTTATGATAAGGGTGGCTAAGATTTTTATTACTAGCAATTTGCGCTCAACAATCCCATTTTGTTGTCCCGGGGGATTGTATAATTACATGAACTCTCATGTAAAATTCCTCAAGAAGTTAGTGTACACAACCCGTTTGTGGAATTGTCCTTAATTATATTATGATACTTGATCTTGCGCCCCATTAACTCAGCAATTTCTTTTTCATTTTTATCCTTATCACTTAGCTTTCCATGTAATTTCTAGTATGTGTCGGTAATGATCCTCCACACAATCACCCTAAAAATTTTCAGGTATGGAAGCTTGATATTTTAGGGCTTGAGCTACCTCTAAGGGGTGGCAATGTTTGCGCTCAACAATCCCATTTTGTTGGGGTGTATAATTACATGAACTCTCATGTAAAATTCCTCAAGAAGTTAGTGTACACAACCTGTTTGTGGAATTGTCCAAGCGAACTCCGCCCCCCAATTCCTCCGCGTAGGGCCCCCTAGGACTGCTGGTGGTCGGAGGGACGCCGCCGCAACTAGAGAGCTCGAGCCGTGCCCCCTCGCCCGGGAGGAAGAACAAAGAGCGAAGGGGAGAGAATCGAGACATCGCCACGTGGGCGTTTGCTATTCCGGCATCCTTGGTCACGACTCGAGCAAAGTTGGTGACCATGGATTGCACGCCAAGTTGGGCCGCGGCCAAGACAAAGTTTGTGTCGAATTGTCCGAGCGAACTCCCCTCCAGCCCGTTTGGCCTCCAATTTTATTTTAGTTTACTTTATTATTAAAATTTAAAAAAAAAAAAATTTCGAAAAACCAAAAAAATTAAATATTTTTTCTTAATTTTTTTAAAAAAATTAAAAATTTCGAAAATTAAAAAAAAAGGGGTTTGATTAGGAATTGCTATGTATTACTTTTTTAGTGTAATTAGACCTTTATTTGCTCGTATTTTGATTATATCGTTTGTTTAATTTGCATATTTGATTATGTTTAATTTTATTGCAATTATGGTCTTGTAGCTATGGTTATTACTTTAATGGTTGTGCACCCACATTATCACCTCACATGTTAGTGGATATGTATAAAATTAATCCAAACTGCCTACCAAAAAATTATTTTGATAAAATGAAAAAGATTAGGTACCGAAAGGGCACTAATTAATCGATTAGTGTAATTAAGTCCCCGACCCTAGTTTCTTTGGTTGCATAGAAAGTGAGGTACACTCACATGCTTCGCTTGGTTTCTAATTGACCCCAATAGGCTAGTGGTGACTCATTTTATGCAAGAATTCCTAAAATATCCCAATGTCACACGAGATATGGGCTTAGGAGAGCTCGAGCCTAATCATGGGCCCTAGGCTCGTCTTTTAGGTAATACCCGTAAACCTGTTCTCTCCCCTCGAGGGTAGGTTGCAACACTAACTAGTCTTACCCTAACCAAACTAATTGCTAATCTTAATTAAACTTAATCTAACACTTAATAAATGTAATCAACTCCTAATCAACAATTAGGAAACTAACTCACCTAAATTAAAAGCCAATGACCCCCAGTGACGGCAAAGCAACGGCAGCAAGGTCTCGGCCTTTGGGGGCGCCGGAGTGGCTTCGATCGGCTCGGCACAAGACCTTGAGGCCCTCGGCTCACGGTTGAGAGGGGGTCCTCTCAGCCAAGTGGAGCCGAGTAGTGACCGCACGACCACCATGGAGGCGAGGCAGTGGTGCAGCAGAGTCAGTTCGCCGGCTGGTGGATTGGTTTAGAGCTACTGAGGTCTCGACAGTTGGACGGCTGCACAAGCGAGAGGTGGGGACTTTCGGTGAGGGTAGTGAGTTATAAAGGAGGAGGGACGAGCAATGGAGTGGCGGCAACAGCCGTGGACAAAACTATTGAGTTTTCAGTGCAAAAATGCAGGGATTATGTTGGTTTTGGAGAGCTACTGGCTTGTTGGTGGGGGTGATTGTTCAGTAAATAAAGGCCAAGTCCAGGAGAAATAAAACATGAAGGGAAGCCTGGCTTAGGGGTGGTGCTGGACCAACACCAACGGCACCCAAAACAGAGCCTTGCTCTATTTTTGGTTGCTGTTTTGGTCGGTTCAACAGAAACAAGGGATGCTGAAATAGAGGAGACCGAATGGCTTGAAGAAGAAGAAGACAAAGAAATTTACGGTTGAGGAAAGGAAAGGAAAAGGAAAGAAAGAGAAAGGGAGAAGGAGAAGGAGAGAAGCGGTCGCACGGCACAAGGAGGAGAGGATGCGCACGAATGGGGAAAGAGAAAGGAGGAAAAAAAAACAAACTATGGAGGGTCTTTCCCTTCATTTTCCATAACCTTTGGCTCTTTCCATGGAATCTAAGCCCCTATCACTTTCAAGGGACCTACCATCCCCAAAGTAAGTCTATCCATCCCTAGATGCACCCCAAATTATGTTGAATTTCCTTATGCATGTGGACCTCCGAATTTGTAGCATTTACATTTCATTCTTTCTTTCTTTCACTTGGCCATTTAATAACCTTAAATAACAAAGATAAGTCCTCAATTAAACTCTTATAATTCCTATCTCCATTGGTTCCACATTAAAACCCAAAAATCCATTCAATTTATGGCCTTCCCCATATTCCTTTAAATTGCTGCAATTTGAATTTTTCACCGACCATTCAAGTTCATCAAAAGGTCTTGAGAAGATGCATTGGCGTTCCTAGAATTAATTATGACACAATAGAATTCTCAATTTTTGAAATCGGATTAAATTTAGTGATTAATTTCAATCTGACGTGATTTTAGCATGATCTAAACTACCATATAGTTTTTAGGAATTTTTTTGTGCAATTAACCTATGGTCGAATGTTTTCAAGCCACAGTGTACATCTTTAACTCATTGGCGATTCTCGTTTGTCATGAAAATCTAGAGGTTTCAATTACAGTCACAGAGTATCAAAACAACAGAAAAATTGGTTTAGTACCGATCGACGAGAATTTTGCGATTATGTGGAATCACCTCTGCCTAATTACATACCTTAGTCGAATCGATTTATCTCCGATCTCTGATAGATTTTTGACTGTGCCGCAATGACCCTTGCAAATTAACACGATTGAGCAGTCGAATTCTCAAGCCTGTTGGATTAAAATCCCTTAATGACTTCCTTAACTAGTCTAGTTATCTCATGAGTGATCGACTCAGAGAATAGCACTATAGGCACGTTGATGAAAAGCCTAATTTATTCAATTGAAAAAGAAGTGGGAAATCAAATTGTCACAAGTTCTTTCAAGAGAAGAAAATTTTTTGTCAACATCTAATGTGTATGAACTTGACTTAATGGATTGTGTAGTTGCATTGTAAATTTTCTTATTGTGGAATCAGCAGGCACACTCTTCCTTTTTTGATTTATTTATTAGAAGAAAATAGTCGAATAAGAGCTTTCTCTGCGATGACTCATAATATTTTTAAAGAGGTAGAATGAAACATTTTCCTTCATAACCGGTTTGGTCACTATTACTGTAGTCATAAGTTTTGCTAGAGAATAAAGTTAGATATATCATTATCGTCCTTTCTAGTTTTCTTTTTGTTGCTAGGAAACGTTCCTTTTGTCATTAGTTGACCACATTCACACTATACTGCTATATATTTTGCACAATACCGCGAATCTAATGAGCAACATGGATGAGACAGTCGATGGGGTATGGATGCTTTTGTGAGAGATACAGACATGCTAAAACCATGAAGTAGAAATTGGAATACATGTCCCTGTCATAAATTTAAACTTTAGACAAATTCTCAAAGAAAAAGCCTTAACACTCCCAGAAATTCAACACTTACGGTCTGAATCTCTTGCGACACAGTGGATATCGAGTCCGCCATGACTTTATGCTCAGTGATTATTAGAATTATTGTTGTCTTCTTCAATTAGAGGCGGCTAACAACTTCGGCTCACCTAGATTGGAGTTGAGAATCTGTTCATCAATTTCTCGCACAACTGAAGACTTGGAATCTGAAAGTGCAAATTCCCTCCTCTTTCTTTAGCTCACTCAACTCTTCCTTCATAGACAAATACTTGTCCTTCTTGGCTTGAAAATCTTTGAAGAATGTGTTAGCCTACTTAGCAATTTGGGATTTCTTTGACCAACTTCAACTTAAGCAGTTATTCAAGATAGGAGTTAGTTGGGGAGCTTCATCATGATGCTGAAGAAAGATGTTCCAAAGACTTCAAATAGTCATCAACATCTGCACAAAATTGAGCCTTGAAGTTCCTGGACTTCTCCCTCATCTTGTGCATCAAAAGATTTGGATGCATAGCAACTAGAAATGATACTTTGGTGAGGAAAGATGTCCCTGATAATTTTTAGTGTCTGAGCCATATTTTGAGTATTCACTCTTGTCACTCGCGCCATCATCCTATAGACAAGTCAATTACAGACTCTTAGGCTGCGCATGACAACGCTTCTTGGCTGGAGAAGGGTTTTTTTTTTTTTTTTTTCAGAAATAGTCCTTTTCTATTTCTAGTTTGGGGAACGATTTATGAGTAAAAGAACCCGTTTGGTAACTACACCAAATTTCTACTATTGGAATATAAAAAGAATATAAATGTGTTTGGTAACACAACAATTTCTTTTTTGCATTTATTCATTTTTTATTCTTGCTCACGGATCGCCGACCGCTACCCCGTCGCAGACTACTCATGCGGTCGACCGTCATCAGTGTCCACCGTCGCAGAGCCCATCGGCCGTCGGCGATTGCAACGACGGTTGGGCTGCGGCGATGGTCGCCGGTGATGGTCGGCCGCGGCCAATCATGCAGCGGCAACGGTTGCTAGTGATGGTCAGCCGTGGGCAGTCATGCAGTGGCAATGATGGCGACGGCCTGCGAGCGGCTGACGGTGGCGGTCGGCAGTGGCTCCAGGCTATTGGAGGTGGCCGCGGCAAGAGAGAGAAACAAAAGAAAAAAAATTAACTTATTTCTAGAAACTGTTCCCAGGAACAAGAAGCTATTTTTTTTTTTGTTTCTCAAAACTGTTCCTTAGAACAAAAAATTAGAGAAATTGTTCCCGGGAACAAATGTTTTACCAAATAAGTTTCTGTTCTTTTTTTGTTCTGAGGAACAAAAGAACGGAAATTGAAAAAACAGAAACGTTAGCCTGCACTGCCTTAGTTTCTAGTGTTGGTGGGAATTGGCATTTTATAAGATTGTCAAGTTCTGCGCCTAGGGAACTGCGTAAACATTCTAATGTCAAAACATCCAACAAAGTCCAAGCTATTCAGCCGAGAGTAAAGTGTGAATCGAAATCTCATCGAGGGGAACAAGAGATTTCAGCCACATTTTTAATCTGTCAATGTGCAACAAGGAAAATTGAAACAGAAGGCACGAAAGGATCTTTACTCATTGATATTCATGATCTCATGGAAATGGAAACAGCTTGAGGAAGATTCTAAGATGATTCCACCCGCGACAGGTGCTGATAGAAAAAATGGATAAAATGCTCCACTCCAATATTCAAAGATGATTCCACTAGTGGTAGCAGCATGAACGGTTCCAAAGTCCCACATGGAAAAAGAGTCGAGAAATGGGAACAGGATCAGTCACAAAAACACGAGGTCGTTTCCTTGGTAAAATCACGCAGCCATGTGGTGAGCACAGAGCGAACTATTCTTTCGCCTTTTACTAAAGAATACCGTGTGCTCGCCACGACCATTGGCATACGCCAATTTTTGGAGGGGTTCCTTAACTGAGGAGCTCTTAAAATAGAGTTAAAATTGACTTTGTAGGAATGCAGGTTCTGTCAATCGATTCCTAGGAACCCTCTCCTGAAGCCGAACTGGCTGGGGTGGGTATGTTTCGCTGTCTGTCGTGGAGCAGGAAGGACTTGTGCCGCCGGACTATTTCCATTCACTTTGAATTCCGAATTGAGGCCATTAGCATCAGATATTGAACTGGCTGTACTTAGCTATTCAAATGATTCCATCCCGACATACCAGCATGCTCACTAGTCATTCCAAGCTTTCAAATTATGAATTCAACCCTTTAGTCAACTGCCCTGCTGTTGAATTAGTCCCAAGTCTTAACCATTGTTCAGGCGACCATGTCACGTTAGAACCGCAGCACTGCAATGCCGATCACCAAATGATACCCTCTTGACTAACAGGTTTATATGTAACTATCTTGGAGCTTGTAAGAGCTTAAAACCCCAAAGAGCATATTTATGGAGTCTTTCCTCTCTGAAAAAGGTAGCCAACACCTGTAGCAATGTCGGGCTCAGAGGAAAGAAATATGTGACTATCTTCATATGTCCTTTCGCCTTTCACCAGAGAACCATGACTGTGCACTTGTAATATTCAGGCTCAACAAATGGGTTGTTAGTTTCAAATCATCATTATCATTGGACCAGTTGAGGCTTCAAAATGCAGAATAAATGAACCAATTGTTTCATGCAACTGCTGTCCCAATAGAAAAGAATGAACAAACTCCAGTTCATTTTAATGGGCTTACTTATTCATATATAGAGTCATGCTCTCGCATGGGTAACAACGAAAGAGCGAGAGTGATAGGACAGTGAATTCTTGCTTCACATCAAGCCTTGCGTTTCTAGTTTTCGAGTTTTCACTTGCTCTCTGCCTCATCATAAGTAGATGGATTGGTGTTCAATCTCGACCAACTAACAAACAACACAGATCAATCGCTTTCTCTTTCTCTAAGCCAAGCCAAGTGACTGCAGAAACTTTCTTAGTTTCTTTATAAGGATGAGATTCAAACTTTCGACCAAAGTTGGTATATGCCGCCATATCCGTTTCAATCCTCACATCTCAACTCCACTGAAGGTTTACATGAGTCTGCTAAGTCTGCTATTGTTCTTATTTTTTCATGGGAAGAGAAACGGTGAAATGGAGTCCCACATCAGGCATGAGAAAGGAAACATGGACAAGAGCTGGGAACAAAACAGGAGGCCAGGCAATCAGATTAAGCATACCTTTCTCGGCCTTTTGGCTAAGATCAAGTGTAGTATCTGTTCTTATCAGTTTAATATCTGATACGTGGGCCATCGGTCCACATGATATTAAATTAATTTTTTGAGGGGGAGAGGCCGCGACAGTAGCTTGCTACTGGGCCTCTCACGCGTCGCTCGGGTGTTGCACTATTGCCCTTGCCTGGCGCACCCCACCAAAGCCCAGTCAAAATGAATTTTCTTTCTCAAGCGTACCTCCACCATTATCACTTTGTTTACTTTGGTTGTTGCTGTAGGAACCCAAGCAAACATCGTTGCTGAAGCGAGGAATCCAAAAGACTGGTGATTTGTCTAGTTTTCTCAGGTTTTTTTGTGCCAAGTGGTTCTGTTCCACAAATTCATGGCTCCTTTTCAAACCCACCCACCACAAATATAAACCTAGCTGACCCGACCGATTTTTCCCAAAGATCCTCACCACAAATATAATCTAACCTGACCCAACCGAATTTTCCCAAAGATCCTCATCAACATCTTCACAGAATTGAGCCTTGAAGTTCCTGAACTTTTCTCACATCTTCCACATTGAAAGAATTGGATGCATAGCAGCTAGAAACAATAGTTTGCTGAGGAAAGATTCCTCAATCATTTTCAGTGTCAGAGCCATATTTTGAGTGTTCACTCGCATCACTTGTACCATCATCCTATAGATAAGTCGATTACAGGCTTTCATTTCTGGGGTTGGCTGGAACCGGCATTTTATAAGATTGTCAAGTTCTGCGCCTTGGGAGTTGCATAAAAGTTCCAATTTCCAAAAAGTGTCCAGCAAAGTCTGATGTATTCAGCAGAGTCAAGTGTGAATCGAAATCTCATCAAGGGGAACAGCATATTTCAGCCACATGTTTAATCTGTCACGTTTGATCTGTCAATGTGCAACAAGGAAAATTGCAACAGAAGGCAGGGAAGGATCTTTAGTCATTGATATTCATGATCTCATGGAAATTGAAATTGCTTAAGGGAGATTCTAAGATGATTAGGGTATAACCAGGCCAGTTAGCAAGGTAAAATCAGTTGCATGTCTGTAAATATTCAAATGTCCCGTAAGGCCAATAACGCAGTGTCGGTGGTGCGGCGTACATTCTTCTTTCCTTGTGGTAGTTCATGATACAGCAAATGTTGTTTCACCTTCCAAATGATGCAAATCTTGTTTGATTATGTGCTGGCTGAGTTACATCTTTACACCATGGATATGGACACTTCACAAAAACTTGAGAATGGACTGGAGCTGTCAAGTTTGCTTTCTGTTTCAGATATTTCCACGTCCTGCAGCATCTTTGGACAACTTTTGTCTGAAATTTATTGAAGGAGGACGTTCTGGATAAGAGCAACAAGTCCTCTTCTTTCTTTCCCAACAATTCAGTTGATTTTCCTAGTTCTTTAAGTTTCTCACAAATCTCAACCGTTCAACTGGAAAACTGAGTTTCCTTCTGCCGATCTAATGGCTGCACAAACTTGCCTGGCTGCCCACTGTTAGAATCGACAGTTTCATACTACACTCATCTCTTCTCTGAAAGTGGAAGACTTATCTCGGGTCTGTAAGACAGGTGTGTTTTCTGCATTATACAAAACTCATTTGAGACAGCAAATGGGGACTACCGTTTTGTTTCCTATACTCCCTGTCAATATGATCCAGTCAATTCACCACCAAGGTTTCTGATCTTAGCTCCCATTTGAGAAACCAAAGGACTCGATAGGTGCTGATTCAAGTTAAAAACGGATGAAATGCTCCCTCCAATATTCTAAGATGATTCCACCAGCGGTAGCAGGATGAGCAGTTCTAAGTCCCACATGGGAAAGAGGAAAGAACGTGGCAACAGGACCAGTCACAAAAACACGAGGTTGGCGCAGGGAAGAGTTACGCAGCCATGTGGTGAGCACAGAGCGAACTATTCTTTCGCCTTTTACTAAAGAATACCGTGTGCTCGTCACAATCAGTGGCATACGCCAATTTTTGGAGGAGCTTCTTCAACTGGGGAGCTCCTAAAAAAGAGTTAAGAAGCATGTGCAAGGCATAACAGGATATGTAAGAACAATACTTAGGAAGTGGTGAAAGCGATTTCAACACTTGTATTCTGCAAATTTTGATTTATGAGGCTTTGACATGCATATTTAAGTAACCTTTTTGCCTTCAAGCTACGACCAGGGAAAGTGCTGAGCGCCGAAGATCGGCCAACGGATGACTCTGGAGTTGCAAGAGCATAAACCACAGAAGAGACTTTGGTTGGAGTTGTACCTTCGTCTAAAAGTGGCAAAGACACCTGATGCAGATAATCAGAATCCTAGAAAATAGATGCGCCACCATGGAGGACCGATGGAAGTCCTAAGTTGAAAGAAGAGGAGACACGTTTGACAAGGATCCACTTGAATAAATCCCAATCGAGTCATTTGCTAGAATCCTGCGGCCACGTGGTGAGCACGGAGCAGACTATTTTTTTTTCACCTTTTATGAGAGAGTACCGCTTCCGTGTGTACACTGTAAGCGAGCGGCGTACTTCTATATTTGGAGGGGCTCTCTTAACCCCAGGGAGCTCTCCTAGAAACGAAAACGAAACAGTCGGATGCCCGAGCAAAATTTCAGGCAGCTTCCTTCATCACAAAGATGCTTCACATTTAGTACTCAACGTGATGCAACTCCAGAATCTTGTTAAAATGTCATTGCCGTCCATTGCCGTCCTCCATCCAATCTTTCAAGCTCTTAAAGTGGAGATAACACACGAATGTTCACCTCAACTAGTAATGCTTTCTGCCCTCCATATCTCTCTCTCTATCAAGCGCGTGCTAGGGCCTGGTTAGCTTCATATCGACCTTATCCTGGCACACAGACTAGGCTTCGAGCATCCTCACTTTTTCATGCTTTAATACCATACCGGCCCACGCCAGACCATGGACTGCCTCACCCAAATCTTTTTGCCCATTTTGAGTCCTCGTCACTTGTCCAATATGGAGAATACCAGGCACTAGGCAGTAAAGAAGGCAAGGCGGTCGTGATGGTTCTGTTCTTTGATCAGTAGAGTACAGAAACCGGACCGAACCTATGCCACCACTATGCTATTAAAAAATATCAGTGCCATCCCGTGTACAGCTTTCTATCCTTTTTCAATGTTTGTTTGGTTTTTTCAGGGAAGAGAAACAGTGAAATGGACTCCCACATCGGGCACGAGAAAGGCATTGCAGACCCTAGCAGGGAACAAAAGAAGAGGTAAAAGCAGTTTCGACACTCGCAAATTTGTATTTATATGGCTTAGACATATTCAAGTAACCTAGCTGATTATTTGCCTTTGAGCTGCTACGACTCCGGAAAGGCTGTGGCCAAAGCCGAGCACCAAACGATTGGCCCACAGATGACTCTAGAGTTATACCTTCGTCTAAAAGTAGCGAAAACGCCTGATGCTTATAAAACAGAATCCTTTGAAATAGATGCTCGAGCATGGAAGACTGTTGGAAGTCCTGAGTTGAAAGAAGAGACGCGTTTGACAGGGATCCGCCCGAAAAATCCCAATTGGGTCATCTGCTAGAATCGTGCTGCCATGTGGTGAGCATGGACTATCCTTCTCTTCCACCTTTAAGAGGCTGTGTTCACCCTAAGCGAGCGCTGAGCGGCGTCCTCCAATATTTGGAGGGGCTCTCTTAACCACAGGGAGCTCCCCTGAAGATGAAAGTGAAAAACTTGAATGCCTGAGCAAAATTTCAGATAGCTTCCTATATATCACAAAGATGCTTCGCATTTAATTCTAAAAAAGCAGTATGAATGCAACGTAATGCAACTCCAGCATCTTGTTAAAAATCAGTTTCTCTAGATTTGGTTAAATGCGACACCATCCTCCATTGAATTTTCAAGCTGTAAGAGTGGATATAACAGACGTATGTTCTCCTCAAGTACATCGGCAGTACCTTCTGGCTTCCACATCTCTTTTAGTCTCTCGGGCGCGCACTAGGGCCTGATTAGCTTCAAATCGAATTTATTGCAGCACCCAGTTCAGGCGTCAAGCATCCTTACTTCTTCATGGTTTAACGCCATACCAGCGCACGCCAGACCGTGGACTGCCTCACCCATATCTTTTTGCCCACTTCGAGTCCTCGTCACTTGTCCTTATGGAGAATACCAGGCACTGGGCAGCAAAGCAGGCAAGGCGGTCTTGATGGTTCTGTGCCTGGATCAGTAGAGTTCAGAAACTGGACCGCTCCGATGCCACCACTAGGTATTAAAAAAATGTCAGTGCCATCCCGTGTGCAGCTTTCTATCATTTTTTCAAATGCCCGTTGGCTTCTTTCTTGCGAAGAGAAACGCTGAAAAGGAGTCCCACATCAAGCATGAGCAAGGAATCACGGAGCAAAGCAGGGAACAAAATGGGAGGCGAGGGGACTCAGCAAAGCATACCTTTCTCGGCCTTTTGGCTAAGATCAAGTGTAGTATCTGTTCTTATCAGTTTAATATCTGATACGTGGGCCATCGGTCCACATGATATTAAATTAATTTTTTGAGGGGGAGAGGCCGCCACAGTAGCTTGCTACTGGGCCTCTCGAGCGTCGCTCGGGCGTTGCACTGCAGCCCTTGCCTGGCGCACCCCACCCAAGACCAGTCTAATGTTTATTTAGTCCAAGCTGTTGATAAATTAAAAATTTGGTCATATAATGAAATATTTAGCTAGTCGGTAGACTACACGATTATTCAACTATTTTTTGATTAATAACTGCGATTATTTAATAAGTTTATAATTCCTAAAGCCTGTCTTTTTTCAATATATGAGTTGTTGTGCAGTCCCGGGCCCCTCACCCCTCATGCTCATCCCTTTTGGGGTAAGTCCGCTTCTAAGTAAATGATTCAATAGAAATTTAATTGATGAGAAAAAACCTAAAGGAGCCCCCCACCCTAGTTTTTCTTATGAAATGTCCCACATAGAATGAAGGGCAAGAACGTGAGCAGCATGGAGGGTCACAAAACGCGAGGTTGTCCATGGAGAAGAGTCACGCAGCCATGTGGTGAAAACGCGAGGTTGTCCATGGAGAAGAGTCACGCAGCCATGTGGTGAGCACAGAGCGAACTATTCTTTCGCCTTTTACTAAAGAATACCGTGTGCTCGCCACAATTAGTGGCATACGCCTATTTTTGAAGGGGTTTCCTCAGCTGAGGGAGCTCCTACAATTAAGAGTTCAAATGACGTAAGTGTTGCCCCTTAAAAATATGATGTCACAGCGAGTGACGCCTCTTGCTTAGGGTTCCAAATGAGGCTAGTTAGCATCAAAAATTGAACTAGCTGAATTTAGCTATGCAAATGATTCTGCCCCAAGTTATCAGCACGCTTGTAATTCATTCCAAAGTACTGGTGTTTTATGGATTCAGTTTCTATGGTGCACTGCCCCGCTGTTGAATTTGTCTCAAGTTTTAGTCATTGTTCGGGCGGCCTTCTTTGACCACATCGGAACCCCAACATTGTCACTGAGCTTAAAACCCCAAAGAGACTATAAGGATTTTTCCCTTCTGGAGAGTAGCAAATAATTGTGGCAAAGTTGGGGCTTATAAGAAGAGAAATATGTGACTATCTCATAGATTTATCAACATGGGTCATAAACTCATTCTTTAACCTATATATATTTAGCTGAGTTGTTATATTCAGTAAATAGATTATACATGGATTTAAAATGGTAAAACCTAATATATTATTTGTGTTAAATAAGTTTAAAACTTATTTAGACTCAACCCACCTTCATGAGTCTCTCTCGTCCTCACTCGATCTCACACTCGCTCACTTTGGACTCTCACTTTGGTCTTGGTATGAATATTCTTAGATTTGGTTAAATATAAAAGTGTTCTAGTAATATGATTGGGTTAGATATGGGTCATTAGATTTGCATTGTGTAGAAATTGGTTAAAACAGGTTAAATGGTAGAACTATTTTTAACCCAACCCACCCATTTGATAAGTCTGCTATGGCTACGCTTGGTAGCCAAGATAAAAGTCAGGATATGAATTAATATATTCCATTTGGTGTTTGGTTCATATAGTTGAATGTAATTAGGATATAGCTTGAATAAAAATATCTCATGAAGGGCGGGATAAAAATGCATAAAAGTCGGGATATGAATTAATATATTCCATTGGATGTTTGGTTCTTGTCCAAAATAGGACAAACACTAGATATAGTTGAATGTAATTGGGATATAGCTTGAATAAGAATATTTTATGAAGGGTGGGATAAATGTGGATAAAATTTTCTATATTAAATATATAAAAATTATTCTTCTTAAATAACATAAATTTTAATTTATTATATTTAAAATAATAATTAAATATAAATAATATTTGAATTCTAATAAAAAAATAAAAAATAAAAAAATAAAATAATTTTTATTTTAAAGGTGAATGATCATGTTCTTATGTCTCTCTCTCACTAGATTTGGCATTTGCTGGCTAATTTGCTTAATTGATGTTGTTGTAGCCCATTTACATTTTCTTTTTTATCATAGTCAAACTTATGACTTTGGAGTGCTTCAATGAGCTCCTTCGTTGTCTAAATTTAGATTGGAGAATAGTCATAAATTGATTGATGGAAATTATCTCTCTTTATGCATTTGTAGTTTTTCTAATAGTAAATCACAAGATATTCTTACAATCACGATTCATATATTTTCATGTTCGTATAAATTGATATGTCATCCATACCAAACAATAGACAAAATAAGATATGAAAATATTTGATTTTATTACTGTGATTTACTAAACAATTGATAATATATAGCAAAATTCATTAATTTTATATCTAATCATATCCAATCTTATTCTAGTTACAAATTCAAATGATCAAACTGTAGCCTGTCTCCATAAGTTCACTAAAGATCGGTCTTGCAATCCTTGTAACTCTCACGCTAAAAAAACTGGAGTATGAGCTTCAAACCAACTAAGTGGACTAAGATTAGGCTTTCAAAATGCATAACATAAGGAGCCACTAATGAATCAACGATTCAGTCTGATCGGCTGGGGAGCGATTCAATGAACCAACGGTTCAATCGGCTTACTTATTTTGTGTATATGGAGTGGTATTTTATCATTTGTTGGGCTCTCTCGCATGGATAATGAAAGAGCAGGAGCATTAGGAGCATGGATTCTTGGCTTCTTACTGCACATCAAGCCTTGCGATTCTAGTTTCTGAGTTTTTCTTACTGCACATCAAGCCTTGCGTTTTTAGTTTCTGAGTTTTCCCTCTGTTCTCTGCCTCATCATGAGTAGATCGATTGCCTTTCTAAGCCAAGTGACTGCAAAATCTTTCTTGTAAGGATTGGGTTCGAACTCCGAACCAAAATCAGTGTTGTCGCCATACAACAAAACCCACGAGATCGTTCTGTTTCAATCCCCTCTCATCTCGAACTCCACTGGAGGTTTTCGTGAAAGAGGGAAACAGAGTTCCACATAGGGAATTCGAAATGAACCACGGGCCAGAGCAGTGGACAAAAGAGGAGGCTAGACAGCAGAGCAAAGCATACCTTTCTCGGCCTTTTGGCTAAAATCAAGTTTAATATCTGTTCTTATTAGTTTAATATCCGATACATGGGCCATTGGTTCACGTGATATTAAATTAATCTTTTCAAGGGGAGAGGCCGCCACAGTAGCTTGCTACTGGCCTCTTGAGCATCGGGGGCATTGCACTACTGCCCTTGCCAGGCGCACCCGACCCAAGCCCAGTTCAAAATGAATTTGTTTCTTCAACGTTCTGTTTATTTACAGTCTTTTCGTCCCATGTAATGTATAGAACAAAAAAATTTTGACGGATCTCTTGTTTCTAGCTCGATTTAGCAACTGAGGGGTTTAGAATTGGGGGTCAAGGACCGAGCTGTTGTTCATTTCTGACTCTAGATCTGATCCAAGGCTTGAAGTTGCACAACGTTAGTTGTTTCGTGTTGTCGTTTGTCGGGTTCTCCCCAGGACTCCTGCCTTTAACATTTGATCCACCGTCGTACTGTCCACCACCGAATAATTGTTACATGTACCCAACTTCCGTTAAGCATAGAAAAGGCTGAGCAACTAGGACTGCAGGAAAAGCAACTTTTGCATGGCGCTCTAAGCTCAATCCGACGTGAAAAGCAGACACGATAAAATAGATTGCCCAACGACACAACGAAGCAATTGGTAACCTACACAGAACTGTTTTTTCATGCACACCGACGGAAATAGAAATTATGTACTCCAGGCAGGCCATTCTTTAGCTTGAACCAGTGAAGCAGATGCCCAATCAAAGACATCTATTAAAGTCACAGACAAACTGAGGTTACTGTGGATACGAGTTCCTAGGGTGCACGAGACCTGCACTTTCAGCGGAGCGTCCCCACCGCCTTCTTATACGTGTACCACTTCGCTATTAAGAGATAAACTCCCAAGTTGATCACGCTGAGTACGGCCAAGAGCCAAAAGAAGTTTTGGAGGTGACCATAGTTCAGATTGTCCGGTATCCATCCCAGTTTCCCGTGTCTTGTACTGATTCTTGTGACAATAGTCACAAGGACTGAGCTCAAGTAGTTTCCAAGTGCATTCGTGGTAAGCGAGAGAGCGGAGCACATGCTCCTCATGGCATCAGGCGCTTGCTCGTAGAAAAACTCCAATTGGCCAACGAACGTGAACACTTCTGCACAGCCGATGAGGAAGTACTGGGGGACCTGCCAGAATATCGACATTGGTACGTACTCGTAATCGTAGTAGTCATGCCTCCTTACCATCTTAAGTCTAACGACCTCCAGTATTGCTGCCGATATCATGGCGAAGATGGATATGAAGAGGCCAATCCCCATTCTCTGCAGTTGGGTCAAACCAGTTTTGTGACCCGTGAATCTCCTTGCCACTGGAACAATGATGCGGTCGTATACAGGGACCCAGAATAAGACGCTGAGGGTGTCAAAGATAGAGAGAGAGGCTGCTGGAATTTTGAAGGTAGAGTTTCCAAGATGAGGGTCCATAGTAGAGCCTTGTAAAACAAACAAGGTACCCATCTGGTTGTACACAGTGGCAAAGACGATTCCGGTGGCCCATACAGGAAGCAGCCGTATGATCGCCTTTAGCTCCTCCACTTGGGTGACGGTGCACAGCCTCCATGGATTCACGGGTTCTTTAATGTGATCGGTTTGTGTTTCCACAGCAGCTTTGTCAAAGAAACTGCAGATTTAGAAAATGCAAAGAAACTAATGTTAGGACAAGCAAGTGTGCTGAAGGATTTCCTGAAATGTAAAGCATCATAACATAATTAAGCCAAAATGGTTCGACTCACAAAGTAGAGCAAATTCAGAAATAAAATTTCACTATTATGAATTTGATGAATATAGCAACTCTCTTGAGGATTGCGGATCAGAGCTTTCTTTTTTCTTTTTCCATTTTGTACTGTGTGGACCAGAGAATATTTGTATCCTGTCTCACATAAACAGCAGTATAACCTTGGAACTAACAATCATGCAATTGATCCAATATGTGCTGCACGATTAAGAAATATGTTGGGTCTGCTCGCTTTCAACTGACTCAGTTGACTGACTAATTTAACCTGAATAAATCAAGGAATACTGATCTAAGCATGGTTGAACAGAGCAATCACACGAACACAATTTGAAGCGCTAACCTCAAATCTTGGGTATGATCAAGCTTTCGGCTTCCTTTGATTGCAGACTCGGCATCTGCAGTCTCATATAGTTGAGACTTGTCAGCCGGTACTTCCACTCGATATTTTCTGAAGGATGCCACCACCACTTGACAGAGACGTGTGAGGGGGCTCCCTCCGGGCTTTTGGTTACGATAAAGGCGCGTGCCTGAAAAGAAAGTACATACTGCAATTGCCATAGCAGCAGCTGGAATGCCGAAACCCAATCCCCACCCCACATTGTCTTGTATATAGACCAAAACAGAGGCCGCAATGAGTGCGCCTACATTGATTGAGAAATAGAACCAGTTGAAGAAAGAACCCTTGCGTTTCTTCTCGGCCTCGTCAGCATCGTCAAATTGATCGGCTCCATAGGATGAGACACAGGGCTTGATCCCTCCAGTCCCCAGGGCTATGAGATAGAGTGCTATGAAGCACACTGCGCTTTGGATATCAGTAGCGTGGCAATTATCTTTCCCTGTACAGGTTGGCTTTAGTCCCGAAACTGATGCCGAGAGCGTCAGCAGTGTCATCCCCTGTGTATAATGATATAGTAAGTAAAGCTTGCTGAATCTTGATTAATTGTAAAAGTATGCCATCAGTTCTAGTCAGTAAGCTGAATTTGTGAATGTTCAACAAAGAAACGCGGAACCCCACGTTTGTGCAGCACAAATTGCGCAGGTTGATTATCAAGTACTCAGATGAGGAAGAATATGTAAATGTGACTTACGAAAACATAGATAATCGAGAAGCATGCTATGGTCCAATATCTCCCTAGATAGGCATCGGCAAAAAAGCTCCAATCAAAGGAGTTATGTAGCACGTTCCTGCCCAGTTCGTCACATTGTTAGAAGCGGTTGTATTGTGTTGATGTAAGCGGAGCTTGAAGTAAAGCACCAGATTGGAGCTCATGCCATAGTATGCCAGCCTTTCACAGCATTCATTGCCTATTGATAAGACATAAATTCCATAAGCATCTTCTCTCTGTGAATAAGGTTCAATTAAGCTCTTTAAGGAACTGGTTGTGTGAAGTACCTAGAATAAAGGGGCAGGCCTTCCATGTTCCAGTTTTCTTTTTGTTCGCAGGGTCACCTTTGTAGTCCACCGTTCCATCTTTCGTGTAAACATCTTCTTCCTCCATGGGTCTTGGCGATTCTCGTCTCTGCTTTGATTCGTCTCAGTTTGGCTTCTCGACAAATGGTTGTGGAATTTGTAATGTCTTCAGGCTGCAATAGAGAAGCACAATTCACATAAAACCTTTCTCCCTTCATTTCTCTACAAAGGCGAAATCACTGAAAGTTCCATTTCTGAAAGATCGACAAATCACTGAAAGTTCCATTTCTGAAAGATCGACAAATCCTTTCGAGGGATTGGTGAAGTTGAAATTTTTTCTTCTCCAGTCTATCACACCGGCTTATGTATTTCTCAATCCTCATTCTAATGTTGGAAATGGACCCACAAACGACACCGTATCTCATGAAATAAACAGCAAAGTTCTACAAATTCAGAGGCAGATCAGGAAGAATGCAAGAGCTATTCCCATCCAATCCAGCATAACGAGTGTAAAATAGCTAACTAAGCCAAACATAATAACGAGTTGAGCACGCATAAATAACTGAGCAAAAGTAAATAAATACCACGAGAATCTGCAATACTCAATATCACACTTTGGCGAGCGAGCAAGCGAGCTCGAATTGCTTGATGTTAGCACCCTAACTCCCGATATTTGCAATCAGCATTTATGGCCATATAAAGTTGTCGGGAAGATCATACGCTTTAATTTGACTTTCTGAACATTGCCAGTCAGCACAAGCACTGTAGATCTCTGACTATTCTCTCGGAGCCGCAGCGTCAAAAGAACTTACGTATGATGGCGAAAGTCAGCTAATCAAGAGTGCGCCCACCCAATTCATCCCGCCTGATTCAAACCCAATTACGGGGTCAGCTCAGGATGTGGCCAGAAACGACACACGCGAGCGTTCACAGAACTTAAAAGCTCATGAACCGGGAAGTCAACCCACGAGTTTTGACTGACGTAAAATAGCGCGCAGCTCACTGCTTACGGGAACCTGCAACTCTCGACTACACAGCTCACCAGAAAGAGAATTGCAGAACAGAGAGAAACCCGGAAACGCCTGGCGAGGTCAACGTCTCGAGCTTAAAGCGAAACAAAAGATAGAGCGGGCCATGGAGGAGGACCTCAATCTTACCTGCAGCGTCAGCTTCGTCACGTCACTCGGTGCTCCGCGAGAGAGACGAATGCTCAAGACCCGCGACGGAGAGAGCGAAGAAGACGGCGGTGGTCGTCTTGAATCGCCACCGGCGTCGGGAACGACGGAGCTTTTATTAAGCTCGCGCCGTTGCTCTCGGACGGAGGGCCGAGCTTTGCTTCCCAAGCGGTGGCTTCTTCCCAATTATCTTTCAACTTTTTATTTATTTCTTTTCCGCGCGCGTTATAAAATTTATAATATAAGGTCGATTCGGCCAATGGCATGCGCATTGAGTCTCCGCGACGCCGTTGACGCTGACTATTTTCTCAGCACTATAGAGGAAAAGCTTAGGACAGTAGTATTGGACCCGCAAAAACAGCTGTTTCGAAATGAATCTTTTGGACCGATACTGATTTATTATTATTATTTTGCATCTTGTGAACCCAAGAAGTGATTATAACGATGATCATGATCTTCCGTGAATCTTGGACTTGTAAAAGATATTATTATGATTCTGCCTCCGCTGGTCACCGTCAACGTTTCGGATTCCGTCTCAGCTAAGGTCGCTTTTCTCGCCATTAAAAGATGCCCGCCTTGGATTCCTTTTGACTCGTTGCTAGATGTTTGGAGGGAAAAGGCTGTTGGTTCGAGAGCATTTCAGGTTTGGAAGCCGGTTTGATACGGTGCGCGTACGCTCGCGAGGGGGCGATTCGCGCTTCATTTAATCCCGTGTATAAATTGCACTCTCGACAATATATGATTCACGTTCGGCACGCAACACGAGTCGACGGATTAACCTGTGCTAGTCGGCGCTTTGTTATGCGTTTGTATTTTTCTCTGGTCGAGTTAGCCAAGGAACATCATCGTGAAATCCGTACAGACACCGGCTTGCGAGGAGAAGGGTTTTGTACGACATGGTTGGATCGATTCAGGCCCTTGTTTGTTGATCTTTGGCTCCTTTCGTCGATTGGGGTATCATCGACGGAGGAGACACAGGAAGATGCTGCCGACATCAGCGGCGAGGCGCCGAGGCCTCGTTTGGGGGAGTGCGAAAACGAGCGCGGACCAGACCGGAGCAGACTGAATTAACATCGGCCAAACTTCGAATTGTCCATGAAAACAACCGGCGCAGACCGGACAACAAAGAGGTGGGGGCAGCGAGTGGAGGCGTTCCTCTTGGACTGGTCTGAGGGTCGAGAACGATGCATTCAGACCGGAGGAAAGCGGCCCAACCATGTCTCCTCCATGGACTCGCCCGCCTCTCTCGCCTCGTCTCTATCAAAGGAATATTATGTTCACATGCGTGGAAAATGCTATCAGATTACGTTCTCTGAATCATCTTCCAGTTTAACACCTCGGTCGCAATTTAAACAGCTTTCACACTAACATCCATCGAATCATACGCATATTTTGTAATGACCTGATTTAATGAGAGCAATGAGTAATCATTGGAGCCAAAGGATCTGGACAAGAAGCGGCTCTCAACAAACTTCAAGAATGGCAAATGAGCAGGAATGAAACGAACTGTACATCAAAATTTTCCTTTGTTTTGATACATAGTTCTTTTCATTCCTATATATATGTATGAACTGGAATTAAATTAAAAATGTGTTTTTTGACATAATAGCAAATTTTACTTTAGAACTTCAAAGTTATGCGAGCCCAAATTAGAGCATTACTAGAATTGATGACGGTTTCTGTTTGTACGCCAAAGAGTAAAATCGTGAGACTTGATACCAAAGGCATTAAAATAGACAATATCTCAAAAAAAAATTCATCCATAAATGTCATAGATTCGTGATTGGACCGATCCGATCGTAATTTCTCGATGGAGTGCACGAGGCCCGAGAGAATCCGCGGAGTTCGAGCTCGGGGCCAGCGATGTTGATTTGGCGTGCGTGTTTTGCTCTCGTGTGGCTTTTAGGACTATCTTATGAGATGAGAGTGATTAGAAAAAATATGTAATCAGATGTCAATCAATGCGGTTTAATTTAATGGGGGATTGCTGGAATCGGCTGCTCCCTTTTCGAGCCTCACTTCGACTTCGACTATCTCACGCTTAATTTATATCGTTGTAGCCTTGCAGATTCGTTTTGCCATGGCTTGGGCTTTAACATCTTTGACTCCATCTTTTGATTTTAGGGGCCGTTTGGTTGAAATAATAAAATAAGGCTGTGATGTAAACAGCCGTTGCGCCGTAACGTAATGAAGCTGTAATGGGTGATATGTTGTTTGGTTTGAGTAATGTAATTCCAATTATTAAATCTGGTTCTGTGAATAACAAATGTAATGAGGAGAGGATAGCATCCGAGTTTCCAAATCATTTCTAAGGATGTGTTTGTTTGAGCAAAAGTGCTTTTCAGAAATTAGTTTTCCGGACTTTTATTAGTTGGTTCGTCAAAAATGTCTAGTCAACTAAAAATACTTTTTGGTCAATGAAAAAAATTCATGCATATAATTAGAAATGTGAATTCTTAAATTTAAAGAGGTGGAAACATTTTCCGAAATTGCTCATCTCGATTTTTTTTTTTTAATTTTTTTTTTAATTTTTTTTTTAATTTTTTTTTAAAATTTTCTTTTCTTTTCCCTCTCTCTTCGCTAGTTGCTAGGCCTTGGTGATGGTTGGTGATTGGGCATAGGCACGGTTGATAAGGCTAAACTTTTCCAGATCCCAACGAGCTCAAACCTTGGAAGATTCCAACGAGGCTTGACCTCGCTCAAGGCCGGTGAGCTTGAGCTATCCAAGTCTTGATGAGGTCGAACCTCACTTGTCGCTTGTCATCAGCCATTGTCAAGGCTTGGCGACTAATGGAGGAAGAAGGAAAAAAAAAATAAAAATAAAATTCTTAAAAATTCAACTTTATTTTTGCTTGACATAAAATCATGAAATTAAAATTATTTTCCAAATAAGCTCTAAACACCATGAAAACATTTTCAGTCATATATCACCAAAAGAAAAATTATCCATTTTCATTAAAAATGATTTCCTTTTCCTTAAAAGTATTTTTCCAAATAAGCTCTAAACACCATGAAAACATTTATATATGAATTATTATCAATAATGAAAATATTTTTCATTGACTAATTATTTTGAGTGATTATTTTTGAAAAAATGTTTTATAAATCATTTATTTTTCACTAAATATACGGAGTATAAAATTAGAATAAGAGGCAGTGTATGATTCATGAGTTTAGGACCCATGTATATTATTAGATATTCGATTTATCACACCATATATTTAGTAAATTATATATGATTATCATGAAAAGTAAGCACATAGCATGTGATTACACTAGAGTATATATTATATTACAGTAATTATCACTTATATAACCAATCTTGAGGATCGCGCATAATTTAATATGTAAATATCATCAATTATATGATAATTAGGTTGCGATCAAAATTTAAATTTAATCACATGATATGCCATTATATGAAAGTACACACACACACACACACAAATTTGAGCATTTATTAGTGTGATTAATAACTAATGTAATCGTTATTCAATGAATATCATGACCATAAAAAATTTAGATGATCGTACCTAATTGTGAGCAATTGATACAATTACGAGACGTGCATCGTTAAAATTTAGATTGGGCTGGGCCTGGATTCTATTTTGCTGTCCAAAGACAAATCTACTACCCTCCATCAATTTTATTCTCCCATTGCTAAAATGGCTGGGCCCACGATTGCGTTAGACAAATCTCATCCGGATTTCCCACAATATCTCCCGACTAAAAATAAATAAAATCGCCTAAGGAAAATAGATAATTCTAAAAGGGATTTTTTTTTCATACAACATGTTTCTCAATTTCCATTATTGTATATTAGATAAAATTTGGTATTTTATGGAATGGTTATTTTATATAACATCAACACGTGATGTAATAAGCCAATCAAAAGGAAGTGATTATAAGATTTTAAGTGTTTGGATAGGAGTATATCACTTAGGCAAAGTGATAAGTCGATCCTATCATGTCAATCGTATGACCGCCATATGAAATACTTTTACAGGCGTCCATGGCAGCTTAGAAAGTTCGACTAAAGTTCGAGGGCCAACGAAGACAATTCTCTTTGGTCACCCCAGAGACATCCCTGGTTTTTACCGACAGTAGATTCTATGGTTGGACAAAGTACTATTATGATCTGATGATGTTGAACAGGTGTTTTTTCCAAGAGTTCTAGATAATCAATGACATAGGAAGAGATAAATTCATTCTTCCATACGTTGACAATCCAATGGGGAATATGTAGATTATTTCTCCCACCAAAGTTGGACCTAATAAAAATCCATATTCATGAGCCATTTCATCATTCTCTCTTCTCCTTCTTTATGATGCGAAACCCTAAATAGATAAATAAACTGTCGGCTCATCAGGTACCCCGTAATTACATGAATCATATCCATCGTACGATACTAAAGTTGAAACCGACCGGATGAGTCAAAACCGAGATCGTTCTTGTGATTCTATGGACCTAATAAGACGGGGGTCGAAATCGACCGTGCACCGGTTTTATTGGCTATTTTTTTCCTTTCATCTCTACGTTACGCTTCCCAGCTACTGTGTATGGCCCATCCGAACGTTCGGACTTCGTAATCCAAGAAGATGGGACGTCCATTACGAGCCGCCGGAGATTGATTTTTTGACTCATCCATTCAATAATTATCTGTTCGATCATTATGAAAACGAAGTAGATCACGCTTAAAGAATTGCAGTCCTTTTCGCTTATATAAATTATGATTTATATTATAATAATATCGGCCTTATCCAATCATTACGAAATCAAACATTTATACCGACCACTTACGTTGCTTGATGAGATGCACAAGTGCGAAAGATGGCGGTGGTCCCTTCACCTCATACAACATCGCAAGCAACTCTCTCGAATTTCAAAGGCACTGATTAATTATTTGATTTTTGAAGTCGATGACGTGCCATGTTGCTTATCAGAGAGGTAAAAGTCTCGAAAACCAGGTTATTAAATTAATTAAAATCCACAGTACACGTGTCTTTCCGTGGCCCTTGATCTTACTGTTATAAACAAGTCATTTCTATTGGTTTTAGCGTATCAAAAAATCAATTCACACGTTATTCTCCTTTGAACGGAACTTAGAGCAAATTTAAAAATCGCAAAGGAGCCAAAGTTGCATGTCGTAATTGCTTAGAGTTTCTTTACAATGCGAGTGATGATGCAATGAAGGAGAGAGGGACAAGTCAGGGGTCTTAGAATGAATATGTATAATGCCTGCTTATTTATTAATCAAGCTCGAGAAACTCATTTCTTTTTTTCTTTCATTTATAATAAGAAAATATCAAGTGGCTTAGTGTGTCGATTATTTCATTGATTAAGCATGATTTTGCCGTCTTGATTCGTCCTTTCTTCATAAATTTGGAATTTACAGAAAAACTTACGAAGCTTAAGAAGATATTTCATGTGACAATTACTTATTTTACTATTGATGTGCTAAAATTTGCCAATTACTTTTCGGTTGTGATTTTTTCTTTCTATTTTGACGGGCGTGAACTGTGAAGATACCTTTATTAATTTTAAAATGTGCCAACTTTGATTGGTTAATATTGAGAATAATATATTCCCTCACGGACTTTTTTCCATCCCGAATTTTTTTATTAAAAAAAAAAAAACATTGTATGGATATTTGTACGTTGCGTTCTAGCCACAAGATGAGAAATTTTTTTTTTTTTTTGTTAAACCATTTGAAAATTGAGAGTAGCTATACTTATCACCTAGAGGAGAGTGAATAGGTGATTGTGCATAAATAAAAGAATTTAAACAAATATTACAGCAAGAAAATTTCTAAAGAAGTAGTAGGATTTTACCGGTGTACAATTCTATCACAATAAATAAAATGAGGAGGAATAGAGAATTGTACATAAAAGATTGCAGTGGTTTGGCCTTTGCAAGCCTACATTCACTATCCCGAGCTGCAGTCTATTGACTAGAATCCACTAATAAGAAATGATCAAAGGTCACAAAAATTGAGCTAAGAACACTCAAATTTGTGTGAACCTCCTCACACACACTCAACCTCTAAAAGGTTACACAATTTTGCTCACAAAGAAGAAGATCCGATAGCTTTGAGATTGCCCAGCTTGATACTTTCCATATTTTTTGCCGCCCATATAGCAATTTGGATTTCCATAAGTTGAGTGCTTCAAGTTAGAAAGTATGTTTCGCCTCAAATAAGTTGATATGGGAAAATTGAATTTCCAATAGATATTAGAGAGACATTCCTTTTGAAACTCTTTATGAATGCAGTGGGGAATCCAACCAATCGCCACTGGAGCAAGGATATTACCTTCTTCCTAGCCAATTGATACAACACTAAGGAAATAATTAAGTCACGATTCTAATTTTGATTAATAACATTTAATCGTATCCTATCAGACTTTTTACCTAAAAAATACTTATCATTAAAATTAAAGTTTTTACTCCGGATAAGTTTTGTCAATCTTCACAAATTTGTTTGGGAAATTTCCTCAAGAATCTCCCTCTTTTGACGATGACAAAACTTTCCAAGCAGAACTTAACAAAAGATTTTGAAAAGATTTACTAATCAAATAGCTCTATTGAAAGCATGATTTTAGATAAGGCGCAATGCAAATTCTATAAGAATTTTGCTGATTTAGTAAAGATAATTACAAACTTCTTACAAAATATCAAGCTAATCATAGTGAATAAGATCTATAAAGAAACTCTGATAAAGGAAGGTTCAAGATAAGAATAAATTCAAGAAAACTTATCGTTTTTATATAGCTCCCCCTAAGTAAGATCACAAAAAATCTTCATCTACATATAGTGCTCTGCTTTTCCTGCATTTTCTCCCTCTTTTTGTCAGCATCATAAAAAATAATAATAATGGAAGGAGTATCACATAGAAAATACACACAATCTTCAAAACATATTTGGCATGAAATGCAGTTTTCAGAAACAATATCTTATAGATGCTACAGTGAATATAAAATAGATGCAATATAGCTCATATTCTTATAGAATCAAATACCATATACATCAATAAATATATATATCAATGATCACAGATGCAATATAAATTTCACATACCTTTTTTGCCATAATAAAACGATAATGGAAACATGAGATTTATAATGACAAAAAGTAAGGAAAATAGAAAATATACTAACCGGATCATGTAGAACTTAGCAAGTTCTAACATACGCTACCTTTTTCTTCCATAATCAAGAGGAGACAGAAATTAAATTGACTTAATCAAAATTTTCTCATACTTGATTTATGCTCCCCTTGAATTTGATGCCTTTTTGAGATGATCACTATTCTTCTTCTTTCTTTTGCATCCACTTTCTCTTTCTTCAATTATTTGCACAAATTTTGTGCAAAGAGGAGAATTTTTTACCCTTCGAAAATGGTGCGGAATCTTCGCTAATTTTTGGACTAGACTTTCGAAACTTCATGGAAATATTCTTTTACCACCTGCAATTTCTTGTAAAAGAGATAACAATGTTTGCAAAATATAAAGAATATCACGGACATACCTTGTTTTGATTTGTGGACCAATCTTGCCGATTATAAGATAACTTGTAAAATATAGCAAGTGTATCCAAATAAATAAAAGTACGCAACAATATCTTTCGAGATGAAAAAAATTTCTTCCTTCATCATAAATCTCAAATGCATATAAATATCAATATAACATTGACATATTTTGCAAAAGAAATGTAAATGATAGAAGCATTAATTCTATGCAAGATCTTATAAATATGGCAACAAATATTACCAATTCTGCCGATATGCATGTGCAGATATACCTTCCCCTTAAAATATATATATTTTTTCACTCAAGATCCTTCTTTCATGATTTGCAATCAACCTTCCTTTGTATAATTGCCTGCAATAAACTCATTCATTTTGGTATCCGCGTACGTGGATCCTTTCCTTTTGTCGGTCACAAAATAGGAAACTTTGCATAATCTAATGGCATATAAAGAAAGATCATGTGAACAATGTGCAAAATCAAATAATATTTCATTAAAAAAACATTCTCACTTCACAATACATGATGAAAATAGAGAGCATAAAATTAGTTCAAAAATCTAAATTATCTCCATGCAAGATATCAAATAATTACCCGTCTCAAAAAAATATTATAGCATTATTTCTTAAAAGATATTTCTGACACAACCCAATTTTAATTTATGGAGCACGCCATATCAAGCACAATATGAAGATAAGATATCAAAAACAATGAGGATATATATTCAAAGTATATAATCATAGCAAATTGATAATTTAAAAAACATACCGTTACTTACCAAATATTCTCTCTCTTTTTCTTTATTCCTTGCAAGAAGAGCAATTCATCTATTCTTTAGTGCCCAAATTTATTTGGGTACTTTCTGGTTAGAGGAAGCATGAAATCTCCAACTGATTTGACTTGGATTTCTTCCAATCAAGTGGACATTCTTGCTTAAAGTGATTAGGATCACCATAATTCGAGCTATTATAATATTGAGATCCAATAGGCTTGACAAATTGCTTACCATAATGATTTCGATAATGTTGGATTGGTAGCCTGCGCTTTAATCTTTCCTTGACCTTTGGAAAGTCATTTTTTATCTCACTTGCACATCCGAAGCCAAGGCCAGATTTGTTGTAGTACGGCATTTGTATAGACAGAACATGTTCTAATGTCTTTGAGCCGAGAGAAAATAATTTTGCAAACTTTTGAAATTTTTTCCTTATAGGAATCAACTTCTTTTTGCAAAATATCTTTCTCTCTGTTGACAGATGAATTCTCCTTTTCCAACTCAATAATCCTTTTCTCATTTGCAATATCTTGCTGTCTCAATTTAGAGACTTTCCTTCCCAACTTGGAAATTTTCTTCAACACTTTCTTATGTCCCGCGCATAACTCTTCAAAAAGATCAACATCGTCGAGAATAGGATCCAAACGAGTCACCTAATCTTTCAATGTCCGCCATTAAGCATAGATTTTCTTGCTCATCATCGCTAAATTCAAACTCTGTGTCACTCCACGTCTCAGCTTTTAGAGCTTTCTTATTCTTTTCAAATCTCCGGAAATCAAACATTTATACTGACCACTTGCGTTGCTTGATGAAATGCACAAATGCGAAAGATGACGATGGTCCGTTCACCTCATACAAAATCGCAAGCAAATCTCTTGAATTTCAAAGACACCAATTAATTATTTGATTTTTGAAGTTGATGATGTGCCATGTTGCTTATCAGAGAGTTAAAAGTCTTTCGAAAACCAGGTTATTAAATTAATTAAAATCCACAGTACACGTGTCTTTCCGTGGCCCTTGATCTTACTGTTATAAACTAGATCATTTCACACGTTAATCTCCTTTGAACGGAACTTAGAGCAAACTTAAAAATCGCAAAGGAGCCAAAGTTGCATGTCGTAATTGCTTAGAGTTTCTTTACAATGCGAGTGATGATGCAATGAAGGAGAAAGGGACAAGTCAGGGGTCTTAAAATGAATATGTATAATGCTTGCTTATTTATTAATCAAGCTCGACGAACTCATTTCTTATTTTTCTTACATTTATAATAAGAAAATATCAAGTGGCTTGGTGTGTCGATAATTTCGTTGATTAAGCACGATTTTGCCGTCTCGATTCGTCCTTTCCTCATGCATTTGGAATTGACAGAAAAACTTACAAAGTTTAAGAAGGTTTTTCATGTGACGATTACTTATTTACTATTGACGTGCCAAATTTCGCTGATTACTTTTCGGTAGTAATTTTTTTTTCCTATTTTGACACGTGTGAATTGTGAAGATACCTTCAGTAATTTTAAAATGTGTCAACTTTGATTGGTTAATATTGCGAATACTATATTCTCTCACGTCCTTCTTTCCATCCTCAATTTTTTTATTAAAAAAAATAAATTGTATGGATATTTGTACGTTGCGCTCTAGCCACAAGATGAGTAAATTGTTTTTTTTTTTTTTTGTTAAACCATTTGAAAATTGGAAGTACATTATATATTGTTATAGCTATATCTATAACCTATAGGGGAGTAAATAGGTGATTGTGCGAAAATGAAAAAAATTTAAACAAATATTACGGCAAGACAATTTCTGATGAGAAGTAGTGAGATCTTACCAGTGTACAATTCTATCACAATAAATAAAAAGAGTGAGGAATAGAGAATTGCACATAAAAGATTATATTAGTTCGGCCTTTACAAGCTTATGTCCACTCTCCCGAACTACAATCTATTGGCTGGAATCCACCGATAATAAATGATCAGAGGTTACAAAAATTGAGCTAAGAATACTTAGATTTGTGTGAACCACTCCTCACACACTCTCAACCTCTAAAAGGTTACACAATTTCGCTGGTAGAAACGAATATATGAGATTACAAAACACTCTTCGGACTTTGGAATTAAAAGCTTCAATTCTCATGAATGTAAATTCTTAATCCTGTCAGCTTCAAAACCTCCTCTTATACTTCTCCCGGTCCAAGCTGACCGTTGGATATATCTCAAAGGTGACTTATTCAGCCAATCTACCCATTGGCCTAGATCTAGTTGAGAAGATCTGATAGCTTCGAGATTGTCGAGCTTGATGCTTTCTTTAATTTTTGCTGCCCATATAATAGTTTAGGTTTCATAAATCGAGTGTTTCAAGTTGGAAAGTATGTTTTGCTTCAAATAAAAAAGTTGAATCTCCGATAGATATTAGGAAGATTTTCCTTCTGAAAAACTCCTTATAAATATGGTAGGGAACCAACCAATTGTTGCTAGTTGCACGAGGATATTGTCTCCTTCCTAGCCGTTTGATAGAACATGTAAGGAAGGAAATAATAAAGTCACGATTTTGATTTTGATTGATAACATCTAATTACATTCCATCAAACTTTCCACTTGAAAAATATTTATCATCAAAATCAAAGTCTTTAATCTTGATAAGTTTTGTCAATCTTCAAAATCAATTTGGGAAATTTCCTCAATAAATATTAGCTAGATGTTCGTACTAAAATTACATTTATTGTATTTTCTAAATATTGGGGTATCGATTATCCGCAAGAAAAAGAATATGCGAAAAATTGCAATAGATACTCCTTTAAAAAAAAGGACAAATAGGAAGAAGGAAAATGGTATCCTTTTAAATGGCTATTCTTTTTCTTCAATCCTTAATTGAAAGATATTTTCTCCATCCATTTATTTTGTTGGTGAGTTATAAGTTATGAAGATTACTCACATGCAAACTTAACCGTGGGGAAAATTACTCAATCGGTACTAAACCTATTGTGTAGATGTCTATTCAGTTCTAAATTTTTCAATTTTATCAATATTATCCAAAACCTTTGTCTGAAATATTAATGTATTCGTTCTAATCAATTTTGTTGAAAATCACTAACGTGACAGTCGAGTCATTGTTAGCTGTTTTACATGGAATACCACCACATTAACGATTTCTGACAAAAATTGACTAGAATGACTATATTAGAATTTCATACTAAGTTTAGGACTACATATTAATTGACATCACACAATAAATTTAAGGTTGATAGGAAAATTTTTCGTTTAACTGTGGAATGTTCATGTTTCTATTCCACCAATCATAGGTATAATTGGAGGAAACTTCCTCAAACAAATCTCTAATAAGTGAGAGACAAGATAATGTAAATGATGTCCCACTCTATAATTAGTAATTTACCCACTCCTTTATTGTCATCGCCATTGAAGAGGATAAGGCGGCAACAACAACAAGCTGAGATGGAGGCTCAAATGGAGCTCTAGTGCCAAATCTTGGCTTGGCTCAACATCAAATTAGTGTGGGGTTGACTTTGGATGAGTAGTTGAGGTCTTGTGCAACAAATCGATCCTACGAGGGTAGGGAGTGAGCATTGGGGCTAGAGGGTTTGAACAATGAGTGGTTCTTGGCAAGTTTCTAGGATGGTGAATGGGGTAAAATGAACTAAATTGAGCACTGAACAGGAGCAGAGAATTTTTGGGATTTTTATGTAAAAACCGAAATTAACTTATTGAAATGCCTTTTAAGGTATTGACAATGCTTTGCTTTGAAACCCCAAAGCTAAGCATGCTCAGGTAAGAGCACTATGAGGATAGTTGCCTCTTGGGAAAGTACCCACATGTACGCCAAAAGACCAAATCATGAGGCTCAGTATGGGATGGCCTAAACAAAGAATGCCTCTAGTGAGTTAATCCACAATGTCACAATATGGTATTTGAGTGGGACCCCTTCCAATAAGTAGGGGTGAATATGGTCCAAGTGGGCAATTCCCACCTTGGAACTGGGAACTACTCACCAAGGACCGGTTCCTGGTTCTGAAAAATTGGAACCAAGAATCGCCCGTTGGTTTTATAAATCCACTCGAGAACCGGTCTGCCGATCTAGTCTAGTTCCCGGGTGGGTCCATAGAACCGGTCCCGGGTGGATCCATAGAACCAATCCCCCAAAATCCCTACAAAATTGCATTTATCAATTAATATCAAATTGAACCTCAGCCTCATATTTGGCACTTAATTTAGTATCATGATGACAAAGCACCACAACATTTATGGACATCTTTAATCAATCCTCTCCTTCCTCTTCATTTGTTTATTTTGTTTTGGTGGAGAAAGCAAGTAAATGGATTATTAAAATGAAAAACAAAAATAAGCAAGGGATTAATCCTATTACACACCCAACATACAAAATTAGTCAATAATGTTTAATGACTACAAATATACATATATGTTCATATATATTTAGTCGAAATACTACAAAATAATTAAGTAATTATGACGGAATCTATTTTTTAAATATGGTCTAGATGGTGGGTGAGTAGTTTCATGCCTAGAACCGAGAACCTAAATGGTACTCACCGGTTCCACTAAATTGGAATCGAGAACCAAATCGACCCCCTTGGGAACCGCTAATTATGATCTTATCCAATCCGATTCCAGGCAATTTGAGCGATTCTCGGTTCTTTTGCACACCCCTACTAGTAAGTGTGTGGTTCCACTTTGAACCATGCAGAAGCTGGTGGACCTATAATGACCCAATCCTCCAAGGGCAAGGAGTGACCATTGAGCTAAAGGGCTCAAATAAGAAGCAATTCTTGGCAAACTTCTAGGATGTTGATTAGGCAAGTATTAACTAAATTGCAAACTAAATAGGGAAAGAGCGTTCTTGAGATTTATATACGAAAATTGGAATCAACTCATAGAAACACTTTTAATATAACGACAGTACTTAGCTTTGGAACTCTAAAATTAAACATGCTCAAGTGCTTAGGTGGGAGCACTACTAGGATGGGTGACCTCCTAAGACTTGTGCGCTAAAGAACAAAACCGCAGGGCTCAGTATGAGACAAACAAAAATGGACAAATACTTTACTTGAGTTAATCCAAGATTTCAACAAACTTAGAGTGTGGAAACACGGTTCCTAAATTGGTGAGTGATGTTCATAATCCATAAACGACGGATCAAAAACAAGATCAAGGAAAATTCCTCTGATTAATAGATTAGAAATTACGAATATCGAGACGAAAGACCATTCCTAGAAACAATGATCAAGGACCGCCCCCCACACAATCAAGAGTCACAAAAAATTACTTTGTCTCGCCTCACTCGACACTTAAAGTCTCGACTCCCCTCCTATGTCAAGGAGGGCCCGGCGCAACGGGATGCTTCTTTTTCATCCCCTCATCGTATATCCTTAGAAGAAAAAAAGGGGAAACCGCACGTCATGGCTTGCTTGTCCCTCTCTTCTTTGTTTATATAATTCAAGATCACTACGTTTTTTTTATGGAGAAACCGGACATTAATTAAATCGCTGCCAATCTGTGACAAATCGCAAGAGGAGGAGTTGGGAATTGGCGAATGCTAGAGGTTGAATTGCATGAGCTAAGCTGCTCACCACACTCACTTTTACTATACGAGAAAATTGACCCAAACTCAACTTGTGCAATCAGACGATCTACGTAAACCCAGAATCAAAAAGATAAAAAATAAAAATAAAAAATTCAGACGACCTATGATAGGCACTTCTCAACTACACATACGAGTGGGGTCAACATCTGACATCTAATCTAATCTCTCGTTTCTTAGTAACCATTCCCATCTGCTAATTTACTTAACCAAGCTCGGTTTCATCCTACTAAGGTCGACATAGGTAACTTGCGCAGTTGCTCTGGGGCCAAGGCGACAGCCTGTGATTCTGGAAAATTAACAAAAGCCATAATTATAATTATAATTATAATTATTTCCTTAACCACTTTAGTTGAATTGGTGATTTAGAGATAGAATCGAACACCTTCATGACTTGGATTGCTCTTCTCGATCTTTTTAATATCGAATCCAATTCATGAGGTGTAAAAGCGTTCACAGCTTTACAATTCTCTAAATTATAGTACACTTCTCGTCATAAAGAAAAGTGACAATCATATCGAATATCATCCCTCTACAAACTTGTTGAACTAAAGAGAACACCTGACTAAAAAATGTTGTTCTCTGTGAATTTAGATTGCATGGCTCTTAAAGGTCTCCCAAATAACTTAGAATTGTTGATTCTGGTCGGCCGACTATTTTATAAGTATGGCAACACTTAAGGTCTCACACTGAGTCATGAGTCACGTATCAAACACATAAACGGCTAACTACTCACTAATCAATTTAATATCTTTCACTGTCATATATAATAAGACACTGTAAGCTTTAGATTCCAATAACAACTAATGAAATTCGTTGCCAATCATTTCGGATACTTAATCCAACCTCTCCGATACGTGTGATTGAAAGATTGCGTTTTCGATCGCAGGTGTCATGATTGAGTTCAATCTTCAACCTAATTCGTGAGAACACCGGTGGCTACTCAGATGTTCTAGTGCGCAACGATAGAAACGAAATCTAAGTGACGCTGGCTCCATGGAGCTGTTAGGAAAAAGAAGGGAAGGAAGAACACTGTTTGAAGAGTGGTTAAAGTTAGATGGGGTTCGGGTGCGCTTCAGCCAATGAGGGTGGACCAACCCGAGTAGGGTTTTCTCGCTACCAAGTCAACGTAGCTCGACGTTACTAGCTTTAATTACTAGCTGAATTGAAAAAAGATAAGAGACCAGTTGCGTCTTTTGCTTTCCTGTTCCCTTCTTTCGTGTCTTTTAGCCCCCTAAAGGTCGACTTCGTTCGATGGATAACTAAACTCATTCGTGTCGTACGTGTCAAAGGAACCAAAGAAGGTTCTGGCTTCTACTGCGGAGGAAAGGAATATCGCGAATTTTCAAGTGTATAATATATTAGTGCTTGGTTCGAATTATGAGTAAAAACGACATGACAACAGAGGACGAGGACGAGGACTTGGTTATAAAGTCTCGGGTTGAAGGTCACAACCTGCTCGTCAAGAAGAAGAAGAGGGAGCAAAAGACTGTCTCTCTCTCTAACACGTAGAGAGAGAGAGAGAGAGAGAGAGAGAGAGAGAGAGAGGGAGGGAGGGAGGGAGAAGATGGTGATGATGCCGCTATGGATGAGAGCGTTGCTTGCAGCTTGGTTATTAGCGACGCATGTGGAGGGGATAGTCCGTCACTACAAGTTCAATGTGAGCAAACTTTGTCATTGCTTTCATCATTATTTCTGCATGACCCACGATTGTTCCGAACGTTTCATTTCTTTCATGCATCATTCTTCCTCCTCTTCTTCGACTATATATACAGACATTAACTAATGCAGAAGAGCCCGTTCTAAATCCTAATCACTTTTAAATTACAAGGGAAGCAGAAAGTGGTTTTAGATGCATAAAGGTGAGCTCATGGATTTTGGTGCTGTCATTTTCGTGCATACTTAGCTGGCTAGCTAGTCTCTCGTTAGAAGATCGCCCGATAGGCGAGCCTTTGAATTCGACGAGACTTACACGAATTTGGCACACATGTATTGTTTGGGCCGGGAATGGGCATGAGCTTTCATGCGCGCAACTATTTTTTCCATCATTTTCATTTCAATATGCAGGCTTATTTTCATTTATTTCTTCTTAAGATATCATGGGATATTCGAACATTTTCTTTTATCTAAGAGCAATTCATTCGCTAGAGAATGGCATCCTATCTTCACCTAGTGCCCTTTGTTTTTTTTTTTTTTTTTTCATATCCATGTCTGCACGCAAAGCTTGTATGTGGTCCGGCCGAAACTGATGGACTAACGGCCAACATATTTTACTCCCGATTGAACATATCAACAAAATAATATATATTTCGAAATTCAAATTGCCTGATCTATCTCGGATGCCTCCAAACAAGTAAGCGCGTTGATATTTCCTGACCACGTTTGATTAGGGTTTGCATGGCATGACAACTGGATTAATTTTGATTGCAAGGTTGAGCAAAGAAAATTACAAGTGTCGTGCTATATATTATATTGTTGCATGTTGATATATAGACGTTAGAAAGTTGCATATATGTAATCGTTGCTTGAGACAGTGAACATAGATTTAATATAAATAACATTTCTAATCACAGCTAGTGTGAGAATCGTGGAGATTAGCGCATACGCACATTTTCGTGTACTGATCTAGTGCCAACCATATTATATTTAAACCCTCTTTGTTTAACATATCGAAGAATCAAACAACTCGAATATCCTTTACCAAAAAAAAAAAAAAAAAAACAACTCGAATATCAATTAGGTGCGTGACTGGTTATAAAATGGATCTCAACAGGCGGTATTAATTTAGCGACTCATGTAGAGAATCATGGTGATCGTCTCTCGTTGTTGAATAACCGGATCTAGCTCCGACTTCATACTAGAAAGTTCGACCTAAAAGTTGGGATGTTAGAATATGATGTGAACGATATATAAAATTTTGAATAATAGGTCCAACATAAATGGTGGAAGTTTTGTTAGTTTTCATTTATTTGTGGAACAAAGTCTTGCCCATGATTTTGAAGCTCTCATGGAGATTCAGCCCCTCTCCCTCTCTAACTATCTAGAAACTTGTAAATGGGAAATTTGAAACGTACTTTCTTAAAAAATGCGGGGGTCTTCAACATAAGAAAGAGTTAATTTTAAAGCACTTCAAATGGTATGCTCACGGAATTGACCAACTCGGCCGCAAATTAGAAATTCCTCGTCCGTACATTCTACGTCACGAAATGCTACATTACCTGAGGTAAAAAAAAATCAAACATCTTCGTATGGCAAAAAGAAGTGCGCTTCAGTGACAAGTCCACGTCGTGTTAGGTCGAAGATTTTCTCGAGTGTTTTTTCCGTGCGGACGATGTTATTCGCGACATGCATGTTTACCTGGAAATTGCCAAGGGCTTCGATGACGTGGGGTTGGCCGTTTTGGTAAAATATTAGGTGGTGGAGAAAAGGACCGACCGGCTGTGCAGCTCGAAGCCCATCGTGACGGTCAACGGGCTGTTCCCGGGTCCAACAATCTACGCCCGGGAAGACGACACGGTGTTCGTCAAGGTGGTCAACCACGTCAGCTACAACGTGACCATTCATTGGTAGGTTTAATCACGCCTTTCATTCAAAGATTGATCGTGATTAGTCGAGTGGAGCTCGAGTATCTCGACCTTCTGATCTAATCGACCTCTCTGGTAGGACAATTAGTACTCGATCGGAACTATGTACTAAATACTCGATGGATGATTTGATTCCGAATTAGATGGGGAAATTGCTTCTTGCTTTCCACTGGACAATCCGCAAGATCTAAAAGCATGCCATCTTACAAACCGTGTAAACTATTTTGATGCATAGGCATGGAGTGAGACAGCTGCGGACGGGCTGGTCGGACGGACCGGCGTACATAACGCAGTGCCCGATTCAGCCGGGACAAGTCTATACGTACAAATTCACCATCACCGGTCAGCGGGGCACTCTCCTCTGGCACGCCCACATCCTGTGGCTGAGAGCCACCGTGCACGGCGCCCTGGTCATCTTGCCCAAGCGAGGAGTTCCCTATCCATTCCCCAAGCCCCACAAAGAAAAGGTGATCGTATTAGGTGAGTCCAAAGATCTTTCCGGTTCGATCCGTCTTTCGCAACACGATAAAGATTTCGAGGATTCGAGTCGAACGACGTGCGTGATTTGAACTTGATCACCCCATTGGCAGCTGAATGGTGGAAGTCGGACGTGGAGGCGGTGATCGACGAGGCAATCAAATCCGGAGGAGCGCCCAACGTCTCCGATGCTCACACCATCAACAGCCATCCAGGACCGGTCGCCGATTGTCCCAAGGGTACTAAGAAAGAAGAAGATCACTTTGTGTCGCAAGAATCAAGAGTCCCGCGCCGCCGACGGCGAAGAAACTGACCGGTTTCTAACATGCGCAGGTGGATACGAATTAGCAGTTCGGCCAGGCAAGACTTACATGCTGCGGATCATTAACGCTGCGCTCAATGAAGAGCTCTTCTTCAAGATCGCCCGCCACCAGCTCACGGTGGTCGAGGTCGACGCCGCCTACGTCAAGCCTCTACGCACCGACGCCATCCTCGTCGGCCCGGGCCAGACCACCACCGCGCTCCTCACGGCCTACCACACCACCGGCAACTACCTAATGACCGTCTCCCCCTTCATGGACGCCCCCGTCAACGTCGACAACGTCACCGCCACCGCTACGGTGCGCTACGCGGGCACGCCGGCGGCTTCCCCGGCGGTCCCCACGGCCCTGCCGTCCCCGAACGCCACGTGGGTGGCCGAAGGCTTCGTCGGCTCCCTCAGAAGCCTAAACACAGGCGCCTACCCGGCGCGGGTCCCGCTCGAGATCGACCACTCCCTGTTCTTCACCGTCGGCATCGGGGTCAACCCCTGCGCGACCTGCGCGAGCGGCTTCCGGGTCGTGGCCGACTTCAACAACATCAGCTTCGTCATGCCCAAGACCGCGCTCTTGTCGGCGCATTACTACAAGATGACCGGCGTCTTCACGGACGACTTCCCGGCGAAGCCGATGATACGGTTCAATTACACGGGGGCGCAGCCGGTGAACCTGAACACCATGACCGGGACGAGGCTCTACAGGCTCCCGTACAATTCGACCGTCCAGCTGGTCCTGCAAGACACGGGGATGGTAGCGCCGGAGAACCACCCGATCCACCTCCACGGGTTCAATTTCTTCGCGGTGGGGAGAGGGATCGGGAACTTCGACCCGGTCAGGGACCCGAGGAAGTTCAACCTCGTCGACCCGGTGGAGCGGAACACCATCGGAGTCCCGTCCGGTGGGTGGGCCGCCATAAGGTTCAGGGCCGACAATCCAGGTAAGTCTCGCATTCTTACATGGAGAGTAAAGGCATGCTACTAGTGGTCCGTACTTTTTCCTTTTCCTTTCCTTTTCTTAAATTGAATTTCACGGTTTTTAATTTTATTTTATAGAAAGCTATTAAAATTTTGAAGTACATATATTTTGAGTAACTTATTGAAATTTAAGCAGTGTTTTAAATCTCAACAAGCAAGTGCAAAACAACTCATTAAATCGATACATCAAGATATATTAAAAGAGTAGAGGATTTATATCCATCAAATCGACATTTTTAAGGACAAATTATCATTACACATATTTCAAGATCTTATAAACTTGTGACTTTTATAGAGAAAAGGGTTCATTTTGTTTGGCTCGGTATGCATTTTTATTTAGCTAATGACATGAATGAATTGCTTCTTTCTTCTTTCTTCCTCCTTGTCTTTTGTACTGCAGGGGTTTGGTTCATGCATTGTCACCTAGAAGTGCACACGACGTGGGGGCTCAAGATGGCATTCGTTGTCGACGATGGGGAAGGCCCCGACCAGTCCCTCCTGCCACCACCAAGTGATCTCCCCAAGTGTTGAGACAGGCCTAGGGGACCAAAAAAAGGATTTTAGTGTAAGGAATGAGGAGTGAATACTATATACTACAGCCAAAAAAGACACAACCCTACCGAGAGAGAGAGGACAGAACCAAATTAGACACATTGTAATTGGATTGATATAGGCCAGTGAAAAAGCCATTGTAGAGAATATAGATATTTTTTAAGAGCTAGTCCAAGCTACTCATATTTTGTCCGAATTTTCGGATCCCTTCAGCTCAAGTAGTTCGAGTGATAGTCGATATTACCCAGAAGCATTGTAAAGTGCAATTTGAATGCTTCAATATTTTCAATACAAACTTTCATTCCTCCCTAAATTAGAGACTGAAACCTTAAATTCAAGCATGGATTAGGATGGATTAGGAGTAACTGTGGCATTCTATCTTGGGAAATTTCGAAGGGTTAACTATACAATCTTGGGTCACATTTGAATGAGAGTTTGATCTTTCTAACAAATGTTTTTAGCTCGAATAGTTTGATTGAGAGTTGACGTTACTCATAAATATTTGTAAAGAGCAATCTAAATGTCTTCAATATTTCACAGTACATTCTTTTCAACCTCTCTAAATTAGAGACTGAAATCATAGATTCGAGCATGGAGTAAGAGTAGTCATGACATTCTATCTTGAGAAATTTCAAAGGGTTGATTAGACAAACATTGGTGAAAATATAGATTTTTCTAAGAGCTAGACCAAGCTACTCATATTTTGTCCAATTCATCAAATCCATTCAGCTTGAGTAATTTGCTTGATAGTCGATGTTATCCAAAAGTATTTATAAAGAGCAATTTGAATGTCTTCAATATTTTGCAATACATTCTTTCGGATCTCTCCAAATTAGAGACTGAAATCATATATTCGAGCATGAAGTGGGAGTAGTCATGGCATTCGATCTTGGGTAGGGGTATGCATGGTCCGGGCGGGCGGTTCCCGACCTAAAACCAGGAACTGCCGGCTAAAGACCGGTTCCGAAAAATTGGAACCGGGATCCACTTGTTTGTTGTATGGATTCACCCGAGAACCGGACCGCCAGTCCAGTCTGGTTCCCGGGTGGATCCATGGAACCGATCTTGACACGAAACAATTTTGGTTTTCAACATAGAACGGTCGGGTCTATGAGTTGGGAAGGAGGGGAGGAGGTCTATGGTTGGGTTTTCAACATAGAACGGTCGCGAAACAATTTTCCGCGGTTGTGGCAGGTGGCGGTCAACGCGAGGGGGCGAACAACAACGGCGGAGGAGTAGCGGTGGCGGCGTCAATGCTCGGGGAGGAATCAAAATGGCGTCAATGCTCGGGGAGGAATCGAAATGGCGATAGGATTACGAGGAACCGAGGAAGAGACAGAGAGAGAAACCGAAGACGAAGGAAGTGAGGAAATGAGATCTAATCTAGGGTTTCTTTTAGTAATTTTCTTTTCAATATTAAAAAGGTTCCGGTCCGGTCCGGGTGGGCGGATCCGCCCATGGAACCAGAAACCGGACCGATACCCACCGATTCTGAAAAATTGGAACCAAGAACCGGACCGGTTCCCTCAAGAACCACCGGTTCCGGGCGGTTCCGATCCGGTTCCGAGCGGTCCGGGCAGTTTCCGGGTATTTTGCACACCCCTAATCTTGGGAAATTCAAAGGCTTGACTAGACAAACTTGGGTCGCATGCGAACGAGAGTTTGGTCTTCCAACGAATCTTCTTAGCATTGCTTAGTGACAACTGATGTAATCACTAGCCGATGGCCAGCCCACCACTTGATTGGGACATTGGGCCATTTGGGCCTAGAAGAAACGTGGCCGCTCATGGTTCTTTTGGGCCTTAGCCCACTTTCTCATTGTCAATTGCCTACAAAATCAAGAGATTGTGAATGTTCATGGAGTCGCCGGACATTTGGTCTGGTGGGTCGGGTCGGGAGTTCGGGGACGGGTTCGGGTTCGGGTTCGATCCTCGGCAAATGCACCATATCGTGGTGTCTTAGTCACCTAGCCAAATGAAAGTCCAACTTTCACCCGATTTGGGTATATTGATCTAAAACTGGGTACCCTTACCTAATACATCATTTAAAATAGATAATTCAACAAAACCTTCTAGATATATGCAGCTTGAAGATATATCAACATGAAACTTCATGAACAAAACATAACATTTCTAATCTAATTTAGGCTCGTGAAATATAGAAAAATAACTTGAACGAGAGTTCCATTACTTAATTTGACTAGTTGTAGCCAAATGATATACGTCTATGGAGTTCCGTAACAAAAAGACGATTCAAAACAAGGGACTTATTATGTTCCCCTTTTCACACCCCGATAGGCCATCATCATCATTGGTGCGTTCTTAATGTCGAGTGTCAAAAGCATAAGGACCATCTCCGTGCATAGCCAAAAGAAAAGGGTAATAAAGAGTTGCCCAATTCAATTGAGATTTTAGGTAAGTTCCTTGCACTTATCTTTCCAGAAGAATTATGGAAATATGCTTGCCCCCATTCAATATTCGATGTCTAACTTCATAGGTTTTTTCTTTGTTCCCCACAATTCGAGCTACCAAAGTAATTAAATCTATAAATCTCAAAATTTCTCCATTCAGTTGATCTGCTCTTTTTTTTTTTTTTTTCCGTAAGCAAATTATTCTAAGTTTAATTCTCACCAATCAAGTTGTCTCCAGCTTGCTTCTGTCTTTCTCCCTTTCTTTTTTCTTCTCCCCATTATTGTAAGTTTTTTCATTCTTAAACCACCAATGATTCTTCAGGCCTACAAGTGACCAAAGGAGACACAGGGATTTGGCTATGGACGCGTAAAATAATAATAATAATAACAATCCCCGGGAATCTTCCCTTAATAGGAAAGGGCCGAGGTTGATGCAGGTCCAAATTCAAGCAGGATTAAATAAATGCACGCTACAATAAAGTGATTTTTATATATTCACGTGTCGCCGTGTCAGTAGAGAACCTCTCATCATTTCCAACAAACCACTATAAATAAAAAATAAATAATAAAAACCCTTTACCTCTTCGGCTTTGCCAAGAGTCAATGGCATGGAAAATACTTTTTTTTTTCTTTTCCATAAAGAATGGAATGAAAAATACTTAAATAGGAACGAAACGTGGCACACATTTTCAGCTCGGCAATGGTACATCGCCAAAATTCAGCTATTTAGAGAAGAGAGAGAGAGAGAACTTTAGCAGGGGCTATGCACTAATCCACGCTTTTTGGAGGTGCTCTTTGAACTTTCTTGCACCGTACGTGTGAGGTTTGAACCTTGTGGCATGTTATGTTAATTAAGCCGACGTAAGAAATGTCAAAAATAGACGCACTAAGGTACTAAAAATAAAAGAGAAAAACAATGATTCATAATTCGTTGACTAATCGTTGAACTCGTTTATCCTTAACTTCAGTGTATATCTTAGATGTATACCCATCTAAATGGATCATTAACTCATTTCTTAACATATATAAGTTATAAATAGATTAGTTATATCAAGGAAATAAGTCGTAAATAGGTTTAAACATAACATTGATGTTAAATGATTACAACTTACTTGAATCAAACCCACCTACTTTCTCTTAATTCTTTCTTGCCCTCGCTCAATCACGGCTCACTTTGCACTCTCACATCAATTTGAGTACGTGTTTTTATAAATGATATTAAATATGGAAGCATTTTAATAATATGGATCGGGTATGAGTTGGATATGGATTGAGTTTTGTACAAGTTACTAAATTTGCATTCAATAAAAATTAGACAAAACAAGTTAGAAGAATCCACTTGGGTCGAGACCATTTTCAATCTAATTTGAATCAAAACCTATCCACTCATTTGATAGGTCTAGCAGAAGGTATATTCGTTCTAAATTCAACAATAACAATAAAGGGCAAAAAGTATCTTAAAGACAGAAATAATCATTACACATCAAAGCATAAAAAAAACTATAGACCACTCTCTATCTTTATCAACAATCAAACTTCCCCAACATTTTTTTATTTTTGAAAATTTGAGCCATTTGCCAACTAAAATCCCAAGTCAAATTTAAAAATAAAAAAAGCACACAAAAGTATAGAGAGAGAGAGAGAGAGAGAGAGAGAGTGATTAAAACATCTTTGAGAGAGAGAGAGAGAGAGAGGGGAATGATTTAAAACATCTTTTCCCCATTGCTTAAAAGGCAGAAGTGACTTGAGGCTGAAAGCAAAAGTGGAGGAGAGCTGGATGGAGCCAACTTCTCCCTAGATTCACCCCCGCTCATGTAATGATGCAAAGAGACAAATCGCCCGATTGACAGGGACGCACATGGTTCGGCGATCCCATCGCCCGACCCCCCCCCCCCCCCCCCCCCCCCGAAATTACCTCGGACGGTTTAGCGTCCAATGGCGCTATTAAAAAGCGTCTTTAAAGCTTAATTTATTTATTTAGGTAATCGATGGCGACATGTGGGTACCTACTTGGAGTGATGACGCCCCCACTAATCCATTTTCTAATCATCTAAATTAGAGAGCTGACCCTTCTATTAATGAAGTCATAGACCCCTTGGGGCTAGGGAGGGTTAGATATATAGCTCTCGAAAAAGAACCTCGTCGTGTGGCCAACCGGGCAAAAAAAAAAGTGTATTGAGCTCTGGTGGGCACGTGGGTGGAGAGGTGAGTCAAGACGCGGCGGGAGAATTTTTTATACCGAGATTGCCCCTGCTTGTGTAAGAGGATCACCGACAGTTACATAGCTCGGTCGTTTCGCATCCCACTTGTCCAAAACTTGTTTGGTCTAGGATGTTTGTGTTATCATGTGCTAGCTCGCTTATAGGCGCGAGTAGAGGAGTTATGTCTCGATTGTCTCTTTCGATCTTTTTAAATGCAATTTAGCAATCCTCTCACTTAGTTTATTAGGTTGATATATGTAACAAGTCTTCATGACCAATTTATGCAGAACAATTATTAAGTACACTTATATACTAAAAGTTATACTTTTGAAAGATTTATCGCATCATATGTAAGGAGAATATAAGTGCATTGGAATTTTTAAAATTTCTTTAATTGGTTATTCATTAGATATTTTTCGAGCGATGGGCAATGTGGTCTTGCTTAAGTTTTATGTGCTCATTTCATATTCCAAGGGCACGAGTGTAAATATTCAATTTCTTGGAAACTCGTAAAACACTTTATATGCTCGTGAATACAATGTAGTTTTATAATTCCCAATCCACTTGTCTTGACTTTTCGATGCTTTCTCTTTTCTTAATTCCTATATTAAAAAATGTTGTGACACACAAAAATTTAAAAAATTTTACAATTACGCGAGAAAGATTTAAAGTACACAGACAATACTTAGAAGAGCAAAGCTAGACCTACTAAATTCGACAAGTGGGCCATGCTTAAGAACCGATAACGGCAATCCCACGCATCACTCTAATCGACTTTACAAATCAATTTCAGTAACCCTAGCATGATTCAACTTAGACACCCCCCCACAAAAGCAATCATGTCACAATCCGGATTTCAAATGTGTTCATGATTAATAAGCAAAGATAGCAAGTCCTGGCACAGGTACAAAACTTCTAATCCAAGAAAGAGCACTTCCACAGCACGGCGGTTGTGTAACATTTCAGATATGGCCCCGTCATTAAATAATAAAAGGTGGTCATAGGAAAGTGTAAAATTACTTTATGCGTAAAAAATTCGTAAAAAAAAAAAACAGAGAGAGAGAGAGAGAGAGAGATCATAACGTATATTTTTTATTTACCTTAAAATGTCAGAAAAAAAGAAGAAGAAGAAGAAGACAGAACATGAATTTTTTATTTATTATTATTTATTTTTTGGGTGGGTGAGTGGGGAAGAAGAGTGACTGAGGGAGGCGGGGGGTGGGGAAGCCCCCCAGGCGTTGTGCGGAGTTCCAAGGAGAAAGCCAAGGGGAAAGCAGTTGGTCACATCATGAGGGGGGGGGGGGGGGGGCCCACTCTTTTTCGTTTTCATACGCATTTTTTTTTTGGCCTTTTGCCTTTTTCCGCTTTTGTTTTGGGGGATACAGGTTGGGTTTGGTTGTGTGATTTCATTGGCTGTCCTCTCGTGTCATTACTCAAAAAGGGCACCCCCGCATCCCACGAAGCCTCCCCAACTCGCGACACCCGCGCGTGCAACGCACTTTCGATGTACTTCATATCATATCTACCCTCTCCCTCTTTTTCCTTCCTATGAAGAAAAACAGCTTATGCTCACCGCGATATATTTGTTTCAAATTAATTTATGCGATATTTTAAATCTCAAACTTATATTTACGTGATTTATTTATCCCATGTTTTTTTCACTATATAAAAATATTAAACTTATACTTATATGACACATCTAATCCAAAAAACTGTACTCGTGTAATATATTTAACCTTCGTCATAATTCCATTAATGAATACCATTAAAAATCTTATGTGGCTGCCTACGTGGATGCTGGAATACAAATGCCGTTAATGCTTCAACTCATTGTATGTTTTTTTCTTGTTTTCTTTTTCCTTTTTCTTTTTAATTTCCTCATTTGTTTTCTTCCTTGGTTTGGCAATAGTAAGAACGGTGGCGATGGAGATGGTAAGGCAGCGACAGTGATAAAGCCGAAGGAGGAAGGAAAAAAAATCTTGGCAGACTGTAAATGTATAGCACAAATCTAAGCTTAGGATTCATTATATCATTAAAATATAAATAAAATAGATGTGCCACACGAATACAAATTAGGGTAAATTTATTACACAGGTACACATTTGAGGTTTTCGATTTCACAATTTTTTTTTTTAATAGATGTGTATGTGTCATAGTAGGCATAATTTTGGGTTATTAATAGCTTTTACCCTTTTCTTTATTTATGGTATTAAATACACGAAATATCATCGTAAAACACCAAAATATTATCATCCATCATCATTATAAAAAAGAATTTTTCACGCGGAGTTCAGATACTTGTCTAGTCCCGCATCATTTGTATGTGAATCGTTTCGTTGGTTAATAAGTTTCATTATTGACGCTACACGATTTAAAGAAATTAGCATGGATAGCACGACCAAAGCAAACGCTATCGTGTTCTAGCAGACAAGTTGAGAGAAGCCTACCTGCTTGTAGTGGTATTGAATCCAAGAAAGGGATGCCGAGTTACATATATACCTCTGATGCCACATCCCTTGAATATGAATTTTTGTAAGTTTTGCAACAAGTAAACTAAATCCCAAGAGAACTCAATCTGGCATGGCGAGTTCGCAAGCCTTGTGAATGTGAACGAGCCGCGATTAGAGTTGATAATTTTGTGCCAATAGCGAGCTTGAACATGATTACCTACCTATATATATATTTGTATCGATACAATTTCATATTGAGAGTGCATGTTTTTGCCTTTTAAAGACTACGGAAGGAAAATGAAAATATTAGTTAGAATAAAGCAATTTTAAATTTCAGATGTATCATGTCTATCAAATTTTTAAAATGTTGTGTCACGCAATATGTTTTCATATTTATTTTGACAATTTTTGGCATCTCTTTTGAACTTTTTTCTTCAAGACTTTCTAAGCCCGACAATCGGATTCTTGTATGGTGCTAACTGCTAAGCATCTCAATTTTTTTCTTCACATCATAGTAATATTCACATTTAAAATCCAAATAAAATTCCATTTATTTTTAAAATAACGAAATATCTCTTTTTACCTTTTACTGTCCATGTAATTAATGGGATGGGATGGCGGTGCTCGTTCACTTGCTTGTACGTGGCGTGACTCAGCATTATTTTCCGACAACACTCCCAAAGGCCTAAAATGTCTTTTATAATACTTATGTTCTGGAAAATAACTTCTTTCTAATCTTTTAAAATAATTTTTAAGTAAAAAAATATGTTCGATAACTATATAAAATTTCTTTTTTTTTGAAATAGAAAAAAATATAAATACTTTAATATGATTCACAAATTTTTTTTTTGCTTATTTTAATTTTTTAATAATTTTTCTTTTTTTCTTCTTGCTTGTTGCCATCCACTGGTCACGGCTGGGCAATGGTAGTGGCCAGCAACTTGTTGTGGGTGCGACAAACGGCTGGGGCCAAGGGGCTACGAGAAATAAGAAGAAAATAAAAAAAATATTTCTGGAAATTATTTTTGGAAACAAGAATCTATATATATATTACTTATTTTTATGTTTCAAATTTATTCTTGGCTATTCAGGAGAATAGAAAAATTAGTTAAAGTTGCAAAACAAAATTATATTCTTTTTTTATTCTAGAAAAAAAAAAACAAAAAACAAAGAATTTGCAACATTAACAAACAGACCCCTAGCTTCCTAACAATGGAAAATTTAAAAAGTCTTCAAAAGCATTTATTTTGATTTTTTAAAATGTTAATTGTACACAAAACGAAAATTCTTGATTATACCTAAAAAGAAAAAATAAAGATTGTCGACCATATAACTACTCTGCCCTTGCGTATGAAATTCCTCTAAAATCAACCTGGGACCAGCGTGGGATGAGAGAAGATTACTAGCTTAAGGATCCAATTGATCTATTTATATCTCATTGATGATGTGAACTAAACTAAGTCACATTCGTCCATAAATTTAATACAATTGTGGGGTTTACAAGATGTTTTATATTCCTTCTCGATTTTATTATCATGCTTCTAGAACACAAATTACCTGAATCATTCGATTCTCGAGACAAATGATACATATATGTTAGATGAATCTCCAGCCGCCGAAATTGCATGAGAATCTACTTTTGGTTCCACAAATCACAATTTGATGTGCGTCTATTGGTTCAAGCCATTCAAATTTAATATATCTCATCAATGACGTGCGAACTAAACTAAGTCACGTTCACCCATAAATTTAATAAATTTATGGGGTTCGCAGGATGTTTTATATCCCTTCTCAACTTTTGCTATCGTACTTCTAGAACACTAGTTACTTGAATCATTTGATTATCGAGGCAAATATTACATATATGTTAGGTTAGGTGAATCTCCAATAGCTGAAATCACATGAGAATCTACTTTTGGTTTGACAACTCATAATTCAATATGCATCTATCGGTTCAAGCCATTCAAATGCTGCCCATTTAATAAAGCAACTTGCATTATTTTTTATGATGTGTGCCATATATATATGTAAAGAATTAGGATTTGTATTGTCATGTAATACCCATGCTGACGAAAATGCACGGAATCCTCGTAAGCATTCAAAATTACGATTTCCTTTTTATAAATCATAAATCTTCCTCAACGTTCAATACATATAACATTTTCTACGAAATTTATAATGCCTACATATAAAATACTGATTTTAGGTAATATTTATTGAATTTCACGATGGGAATCTCGATTTATGATTTATCCATTTAAAAACTTCAATTCGCGATTTAATAACCGTGTTCTCGATAACCAAAAAAAATAAAAAAAATTCCTCTACAATTGTGCAACTTTTTTTTTCAAATAATTAAAAAAAAAAAAGAGCAAGAAGCAGAAGCAGAGGAGTAGGCAGTGGGCTCTAGGGCTAGCCTATAAGCCTAGCCAGGGGGAGTCTCTCTTTAAAACTCGTCGCCATTTTAGCACATTATCTTCTACAACCGCGCCCCATGTCGCGAATCCGACGTGTGCGCCACTCATTGGCTGGACCGAGCGCTTTTCGGGCCCCTCCCATCCCCCGCCAGCCAGGGGGCCACTCGCAACCGCATCTTGCCGCCGCGCACGACCAATGACGCGCGCCCACGTGTCGGCACCTGCGCTCCGCGATTCGATCCGAACTCCTCACCGTGGCGGCCCCCCACCCTCCCCCTCCCTCGCTCGCTCCCCCCAAAACCCGACGAAAATAATGTGGAGCGGTGGGGCCCGCGCCTCCACCACCGAGCCCGGTGAATCCCAGCCGTCGATGCGGAGCCGAGTCTTTTCGGCGGGGTTGATCAGGAGCGGTTGGATCGGAGGGAGTACCGTATTGCCATCCTCCAATGATGTGATCATTACCAAACCCCCCCCTCCCTCCTAAAAAAAGATAAAGAAGAGGATTAATTAAGGACATCATTAGAAAAACAGATTTTTAAGAAAATGGTCGGAATAGAATAAGAGGACATGCTAATCTGGTCGGTAATTAAAGTGGGGCACCATTAGAAATGGAATGAAGGTGGGACTTTCTGATCCGCAAATTTTATTTATTTATTTATTTTTTCGTTTCGTGAAAACGGTACGGACAGATGATGAGATTGGGGATGGGGAGGGGGAGGGGGAGGGGGAGGGCGTTTATTGTTCTTTCGATAACAAATTTATATTTTTTTGGGAATTAGTTGGAATGGGTTCTGCGTTGCTTTTGCTTCCCCCAGCCCCCCGTTGACTAGTGTTCAGCTCCATCATTGCCTGGTGGCCCTTTATTTTTTATTTTTCTTTTTGGGAAGCGATTAGTAGATGTATTAAATATTTTATTCCATTTGTTTACTGAAAATTAACGAATCGAAAGACATTTTCTTTAACATCGAGTTGAATTATGTGATGCGTTGACGTGCTTGGTACTGCTCGCCAGGTTTTAATCTGCATCTTATCTAATCTGTAAGACCAGTGAAGATATTTCATGTGTGGGCTTGAATTTTATATAATTAAAGCGAGGTTTCTTGTCATTAAAAAAAACATCAATGTGAAAGGAGATGGCGCGGCGGTTCCTTCGAAAAGTCAAGAAATAGTTTAATGACAATTCTAAAAGACAGCATGTTTAACATTAGTTGCGGTCATAGGCCTCTGCTTCCAGACTCCAAATAGCTTTTTAATGTGGCTATTGAATTAGATGGGTAGCTGACCTTTTTGGGTTCAATCCAAGGCTCGAGTCCGGACTGACTCGTAAATTGGAACATATGCTTTATGTGATGGAAGCATTGGGAACCGGTTAGGCTCGACCCTTACGGTTCAATGCATCCCGTGGTCGCCTCTATCAATTATAGTCTCTTCCCGAATGGCGGGCCCTCATGTCCTTTGTCAATGATTTGAAAAGTACTTGTTGGCATAGATAGACGACATGGGAAATTTGTTCTTTTTTTAAATAGAATACATGCAAGGACATTATTGACAAATCGACCCAATTCATAAGGGCTTATGTTCAACATGTACTTATATGCAATGTTTTATATAACAATCCCGTATCGCATTCACGTCATCTTTATCGATAGACTCATGATACGCAATTTTCGCTTTTGTTATAGCAATTGCTATAGTGCTACTATAAAGAACAATAACTAATATAATACTGAATAGTAACTCAAAAATACTCATATAGATCTTACGAGAGCTTTGAAATCTGTAAATCTACACCACTCGAAATGGCCCTAAAGAAATATGGGAATAGCATTTTCAAATTTTGACCATGAAACAAGAAACATCAATCAACTCATCACTCTTAACAAATATCCTGTTAAAAAGCATCATCGAGGTACTCATTTAAACAACCAAATAGAGAAAATATTTCGATCTTTTCAATACAATGGCCATAATTATATTTTCTCTAATTGATATCTTGAAAATCAAGCTAATTCTTCATCCAGTATACTTAACAACAAGTGGTCTCGAGGTATCGTGCATCAAGAACAATATGAACGATCTCTTTAGGTTCGGATGCGGTCCACCACATTAAATTAGAGAGGTGTTGGAATATAAATACAAAATGGGCCTGTGCAATAATTAAAATGGAGTGCCCAAAAAAAAAAAAAAAAAAAAAAAAAAAAAGGGGGGGGGTGATGGAACAGGGAGTGTTGTGATTATAATAAGAGGGAACTTTTTCCGCAAAGTGCAGTATCCCATCCCCTCCAATCACGACTCACCACCTTCAGCTTCAGCATTACCCTCTCTCTCTCCCTCTCCTCTTCTCCCCCACAGATATTGGCAGAGCTTTCAGATTCAACCCCTGAAGCTTGGCAAAAGCTTCTGGTTTTTCAGCTCGGCGTTGGAGTTTTGACATCCGTCCCTGGTCTCTTTCTTCTCTTTTCCTTGTTGCTCAGTCCTCAAGGGAAAGGAAGAAAGAAACCCATCATTCCCTCCCCCCCCCCCCCCCCCCCCCCCTGCTTCTCTCTCTCTCTCTCGTGTTATCTTCTCGTTTCGCACGAATTCAGAGGACCCTCCCCGCGAGGCTCTCTGGCTTTCGCTCTCCGAGCTTTCCCTTTTGCTGCAAGTTCGTTCGTGAGTTCGTTGACGTCTGATAGGGCCGCTCTGCATAGTTTTTTTCTCGGTTTCGTTTTCGTTTCAGGGTCTCTGCTTCTTTGCTTCTTCTTCTTTTGATACTTTGCATTCTTGTTTCTAGTTGCGTTGGGTGGTTTGTTGGGTTTACATCTCGAGGGTCGTTGCAATTCATGTTGGTGTTTTCGGATCATACTGTGATTTGTTGCTTATGTTTTGAGAGGCTTGTCTTTGTTATATTGGGATAAAAAAGTCGGTTCTTTATGGGATTCCTAAGGCTATGGTTGCACAGAGGAAAAGGAGTATTCTGATTCCTTTCGAGATGCTTGGTGATTTAACACGGATATCTTTGTGGTGAACCCGAAGCTCTCCGCATTTCCCATTCGAGCACCCCCTTTACTTTGTTCTCTCTCTCCCTCTCTCTCTCTCTCGCCATCGAAATCGAAGAGTCCCCTCTCTTTCTCTCTCTTTTTTCCAAGAAGATCGAGAATTTGGTCACCCTTCAGCATCTGACTTAAGTTTAGTCTGAAGGAGGGGTTGCGTGATTCCCATGTGATGAAGTGGGAAACGGGAGTTCCCTTACCACCATGTGCATCGAATGCGAATTGGGTTTTCAACGAGGAGGGAAGGACCGCCAAATGGACCCCTGCTGAGAACAAAATGTTCGAAAAAGCGCTGGCGGTGCACGATCAGGACACGCCGGATCGGTGGGATAGGGTCGCCTCGATGATCCCTGGGAAGACGGTGGAGGATGTGGTTAAGCACTATCAGGATTTGGAAGTTGATGTGAGCAATATAGAAGCAGGGCTCATCCCGATCCCTGGCTATAGCACTACTGCGCCCTTCACATTGGAGTGGGCGAATGGCCATGGATATGATGGGTTCAAACAGTCTTATGGGCTTGGTGGGAAGAGATCATCATCGATTCGGCCTCCCGAACAAGAGAGAAAGAAAGGGGTTCCTTGGACCGAGGAAGAGCACAAGTAAGATATGAAGTTTTCTTTATTGCACTTGCTCTGAGTCGATCTCCAATGATCTCATTCGCTGTCTACTGGATGAGCTTAATTTGTCAGTAATATAAGCAGGATGAACAAGGTTAAGTGATCTAAGAATAGGGTTGTCTTAGAATTTTAATTTAGAAGGACCTTAGTCTTGCAAATTCAGTGGCTTTTAGACGAGGGCAGTTGTTTGCTTTAGTGCTCGATACGTCTGTTTATGTATACTGATGGACCTATTATGCAAATTCTTTCCAGGCTCTTTTTGATGGGTCTAAAAAAATATGGGAAAGGTGATTGGAGAAACATCTCCAGGAACTTCGTGATCACGAGAACACCGACGCAAGTAGCTAGCCACGCACAGAAATACTTCATCAGACAACTTTCAGGTGGGAAAGACAAGAGAAGGGCCAGCATCCACGATATCACAACTGTGAATCTCACAGAGACTAGAACTCCTTCACCAGATGATAAAAGGCCGCCTTCGCCAGATCCTTCATCCATGGTGGCTCGGCATCCGACTCCCGTCACAGCACCCAGGACTCCTTTTCTCTGGAATCAGCCTAGCAATGGAGGGTCCATGACCTTCCATGCGACACAAGGGGATATGTCCATGTGCCCACATTTCAGTGTGAACTCTTTTGGGCTTAAATTCCAAGGGCAGGATACTCACAGAGGGACTTTCATTCAGAACCCGGTTTTTCATATGCAAGCTGGACAGAGTTATCCTCATGGATGAGATCGCTGCTTCATCCCCGTTTTCCTTAGCTCCAAGCATCTTTTGTTTCTATCTTTTGAAGTTTAGTGGAGTAGCTATGGTTGTGCTTTTGTCATGGTTTCTGTGAATATGTCTACTAGAAGAATTTGAGTTAGTTCATCAGTATCTAAACCCAGGACACAGGAGAACAAGATCGTGTTTCTTTTGGAAGCCATAAATCTAGTGTATAGATTCTCAGAGCTGGATTTTTTTCCTTTAGTGAGAATCTCCACCTTCGTTTGAGTATTGTGGTGTTCTGCCTATGCAAACAAAGTTCTACATTGAAAGCTGTGGAAGAACATGAAGAGGGCAGTATCGATAGGGCGTATATGTGGTCTCTCCTTTGACTGAATTATCTAATTTATCGTTTTTGAGCAAATATTGCCTTACACCCAGAAAGAGGCGAGCAAAGCTCTTTCCTTTCGGTATTCTCTTTAATTTGATACCTCAAGTTTTCCCATCAAGTTAAGATTGTGATTCTGGATAATGAATGCATCCTGAGAATGGTATCCAAGACGACTTCAATGGAGAATGGAATAAAGGCACTGGCCTAAGTAAGCATATTCAATCCCTAGTTGAAGGCTTAGCATAAAACGTAAGTGTCGTGGCTTGATGCAAGGAAAGACTGTCAAAAGGAAGGGGTTTGTTTTGTTTTGTTTTTGCGTGCAGGAATGAGTATGTTGGAGACTGAAATTTGGCTCGGCCATTGGAGTTCTTCGCTTTTTCATCTCATGTAATCTGGAAAACAGGGGAATATCAATGACTGAATTCACTTTCAGATTTGATTGGAGAATTTTTTTTTTCCCATGTTTATCATTTTCTTTATGAATTTGAAGCAAATGGCCAGAATGAAATTTCGTGATTTTTAAGTAGCGACCGAACTTGAAATTGCGGCTGCACCTTGGTTTGATCCTTTGGCTCTAATAGATCATGAAATTTGCTTGTTCTGAAAACTTTTTAATGATGAGACCATGTTTCAGATGCCGAATTACCGAGGGTAGTAATAGAAGAGCAGTTGCACAAAATTGCCACATGTTCCCTCCCTTCTTAGTTGCCTACTTTCCTCCTTTTCTTCCGTGTCTTTTAGACTGTTCCACTACTCCGAATGAAATAACAGCAAAAGAAATGCCCTATTAGACTTGACCGGACCATCAAACACTTTTTAGTTGAAGCTGACTCTTCATTCCACTAACTGAGGCATCATATGCTTCAAACCCCTCTTTCTCCATGAGATCTCTCTCACGAGATCCTGCTCTAAATGAAAAAGAAGATCCCCTCCTAGGACTCTGTTTGAATAATTAGAGTTAGAAACATGTCCTTGAAAAGTTAAAAGATTCAATTTAGATCACAGTATTCCCGATAATGTCGATCTGGTGGTTTATTCTTTTGCCACAACAACAGCTCCTAATATTCCTCCCTCCATTATTTGATCATCAATGGTGGCAAGACCATTCTGAGGGGTATGAGACCTGTTTCTGCAAGTCCACGGAATCATCATACACGCGCGATTCTAATTGTACGGCGCCAATGGGATGTCAATCATCGAATGTGAAGCTCTTGACTTGTGACCCTTCAATGGAGACAGACTCATGTAGCTTTTTGTTAGGTGGAGGAAAGGGTGCTTTTATCTTTTCTTAATCAGTGTGGTTTGGAATTTTTTTAGTTGCCGATGGGGTTTGAGATTCTCTTTTCGGTGGATAAATTCCATTGACCTAAGTTTTCTTTTCTGTTGTCTTAGTGCAAGGATCTATATTTTAATCGACCACTATGTTGAACTAATAATTTAGTTAATAATATAATCAGATGAAAAAACAATGGACTGTTTACTGCTAACTACGTTTGAGCTCAGGTGATAGCAGTTGAGCACCGTCAACTGATCTGGTCCTCTGTTGCGCATGCATTCGTACAGACTCGAACTCTGCAAACAGTATGTTAAAATAGGAGAAGAAAAACAAATACTTCAGCTACCATGTGAAGACAGGTTGTTTACATATTCAAAGAAACTCCATTGGTTGCTCTTGGATTTAATAATCTAGCCCTTTATGTCTGCATAAGCTCCTAAATACCTGTTTCTTCTTATCAGGCCTGTTTTGAGGATGCTTTCTTTTGATAGTACCTAACAAATGATGAGACTAAAAAGCAAAAATTTCCTTCATTGATTGTGGAGAATAAGGTGATCTGTTTGCTTTTTCTTGTTTTCATTTCTACCTTTTCATTTAACTCTTTGTGTGTGTTTTTTGGTGTGTTAGGTTGAAGTTGGGAGATTTTTCTGATCAAGAGCAGAGAAAAGAATGAAAGATTGGAAGATGACAAGCTCTACAAAGCACCAGGTCCATCTCTTAGGCTCTTTTCTCTTGTTGCTTTGCTCATATTGTTTGTTGGCAGCATCCATTTGGTAGCAATTATCACAAGAACAGCTACTAAAGCAGCGCCCATGTCCCGCGCACAGTGTATTACGAGAGCGCCACTTAAGGCAAATGAATTTCGAGGAAACATGAATAAATGGCCGTCCCATTTAGCTTTAAGGCGGTACATGACAAAAGAAATCACCATCCCTTTTCAAAAGGTGAAGCCCTCTATTTGCAAGTTGCATGTGGAGGCATCTTTGGCCACTTTATCCTTGTTACGTCTAGATTCAATTATATCGGAATTTTCACACTTTCGGTCCATCTTGTTTTGTCCATGTCTGATAAATATTCTGATTCTTCCCTTTAATTTACCAGCGAAATTATTCATAAGAAAACATGGTTGTTTGTGCTTGAATAAGGCCTTTTCATAAGATTACACTGGAATGACGAGGAAGTTTGCCACCTACTTCTAAAACTACGTTCATTTAAGTTTTGCAAACATGTTGATTCTCATTGTAATCTGGTTTCCCTGTTCTTAATTTACCATTTGACAGTAGACACGGTGCATATCTGCAGATACATAAGTAACTCTAACATTGTGTATGAGATATAGTAGACCATCTTGTGATAAGTGAGGTTTTGAATAGAACTTAGAACTAGAGGCAAGCAATCAATGAGATAAGGTGGAGAGAGTGAAGCTTGATTCTGTATGATGCTTCTCTGGCCCATGAAGATCTGAGAATAAATCTTCCGTGGGGCCTCACTTTCCCCAGTTATGATAATTCAGAGACTGATAAAGCAGAAGATGTACTAAAAGGCTTAATGATACACCAATTGGAAATGCCATTTAAGCTCTAGAAAAGGATTTTATACCTTGTAATTGTATAGGACAGTAGCACAGTGAGACAGGAACACGACACCTCTTGCCAAGAAAAAGATGCAGAATTGACACAGACACAAAATTGAATGGTACACCTTTTCGAACCCTACTGCTAGATTGATTCAGAAACCTTATTTGGCAGGGTCTTAGCATCCACATTTATCAGACATGGGGAAAGTGTGGCATTTTATTGCTGATATAATTTGATTAAGGGGCAGTGAAAATGGTATCAGCGGTAAAACAAACAAGACAAGTTGTATGGAAGGGAGTAATACGTTCATGGACTTTTTCTTACCTTTTCTTTCCTTGGCATTCAAGTCTCTCTTTAATCGAGCCCCACCATCAAAACAGTTAAGCAAGGTCATGTTGCACATTGGTAAGAGTCATCATTAGCTTCTGCTAGAAACTTAAGAAAGATGAAGCCATGGTGATTGACTCTGCCTTTCAACTCAAAATACCAAGAAACGTACAATTGCCATTTCGCTTCCTCGAGACCACAAGCTACTAGAGAGCAGTACATCTCTTCCACTCATAGTCTTTGAGATTGTGCAAGGGAAACAGTAGTCTTTAGAACAAGAGCCATGTTGGTCACTATTCTCAGCGTCTGAGCTTGTCGAAGCTGTTCAAGGCGACAATTCAGAATGTAGTTTTTGTACTTGGGAAGAAATACCGATGTACAAATCCTATTAAGCTTAAGAAGGTGCAAAATGAATTCACTGAACAGCGTCCTAATTGTTTAGCATGGATGGACTGAATGTGTTCTCATTGCATCTAAAAATCCCATTAAGTCGTACTGAATAGTGCAAATGTGGGCATGCGAGTAGAGGGTATATACAACCAAAGGAACTCATATAAACTGACTATATCCTTACATTGACAGAGATTGATCAGAAATTGGTTCCATGAGCTTCACTAGGTTGGTGAAAAGAAAAACCCTATTGTATATAAAGGCTGATACCTTTGATATTGTCTTGCTAGTACATCTGTATAAACCACATTTTGTATTTATTTATCTTGTTCTTTGCCTGCTCTAACTAATCTCTCAGCACTATACCGAGTGTACAGTGCTGGAAACTATTGGAAATTAGAGAAACAATTAATGACCGCTGTAAGAACATTGGAGTTCTATTGGATGATCAGCCAATTAATGTTCCCCAGAACTAGTTTCAGCTGGTTGGGAGATGCCTTCAGCATCGGCTGATCTTGACTGTCATTGTGAAAAATGGTGATTTACCGTTCAACCAACTCCACAAAGTTTCATATATTTGTGTTGATGCTGAGATTTTGTTCCTCAAGCATTCTTCCATGTATCTTTGAACTAGTGCTAAAAATAGATGTCTCGGTCCTGAAGACAATACTTCAACTTTCTCCACTGGCTTTTGACTTCTCGGTTTCTTCCTCAGTGCTTTCACTCGAGTCTCTATCTCCTTGTGTGCCATCGGCTTCTTCCTTTGTGCTTTTGCTGGAGTCTATATCTCCTTGTGTGCCATCGACTTCTTGCTTTATGCTTTCCCTCGAGTCTATGTTTCCTTGTGTGCCGTTGTCTTCTTCCTTTGTGCTTTCGCAGGAGTCTATATCTCCTTGTGTGCCATTGACTTCTTCCTTTGTGCCTTCGCTGGAGTCTATATGTCCTCGTGTGCCATTGACTTCTTCCTTCGTGCTTTCGCCGGAGTCTATATCTCCTGGTGTGCCATTGGCTTCTTCCTTTGTGCTTTCACTGGAGTCTATATCTCCTGGTGTGCCATTGGCTTCTTCCTTCGTGCTTTCCCTGGAGTCTATATATGCTTGCGTGCCACTGGCTTCTTCCTTTGTGCTTTCGCTGGAGTCTATATCTCCTTGTGTGCCATTGGCTTCTTCCTTTGTGCTTTCCCCGGAGTCTAAATCTCCTTGTGTGCCATTGTCTTCTTGCTTTGTGCTTTCACGGGAGTCTATATTTCCCTGTGTGCCATTGGCTTCTTCCTTTGTGCTTTCGCCGGAGTCTATATATCCTTGTGTGCCATTGGCTTCTTCCTTTGTGCTTTTGCCGGAGTTCATATATCCTTGTGTGCCATTGGCTTCTTCCTTTGTGCTTTCGCCGGAGTCCATATATCCTTGTGTGCCGTTGGCTTCTTCCTTTGTGCTTTCGCCGGAGTCCATATATCCTTGTGTGCCGTTGGCTTCTTCCTTTGTGCTTTCGCTGGAGTCTATATCTCCTTGTGTGCCATTGGCTTCTTCCTTTGTGCTTTCGCTGGAGTCTGTATCTCCTGGTGTGCCGTTGGCTTCTTCCTTTGTGCTTTCCCCGGAGTCTATATATCCTTGTGTGCCAATGGCTTCTTTCTTCGTGCTTTCCCCGGAGTCTATATATCCTTGTGTGCCATTGGCTTCTTTCTTCGTGCTTTCCCCGGAGTCTATATCTCCTTGTGTGCCATTGGCTTCCCCAGTTGACTTCTCAAGAAGATTAATCGATTCCTGTTACATGTAAGCAACATATTCATACATCAGATTTTTTCGATAGGTGCACTTAAATACTTGGAAAAGAAAAGCATCCAAATGGATTCTCAAGTCATATCAGAAATGCCAGTGGCGGTGATCACTACCTCCTCTATCACTTTAGTGTTGGACTACTATATCGGACTTCCAATCTATTTTCACAATTGATACTTTAGAAATTTGGAGATAGTTTTGAACATTTTCTGAACTTCTGCGTTGTTTATCTCGACAAGCTTCTAGTTCTAGGTACATGACATGAAAATCACACGCTTTCAGCTTGTATATAAGAGCTATGATGCTCAGCTCTGTCGTTATGTTGGTCCACAGTTGATAGGAAAAGCGCAACAGACTTAGCACCACAAACAGAACATCAATATCAATTGGGCAGAAGAAGAAATCGTGGTCATTGATTATAGGGATCATGCATCTCTTTACACCCACAATATCTTCAATTGATTCAAACAGTCTTTACAGTCTTTACAGCCTAGGAACTTAATTACCTGAATATGTTGTTTTAGAAATAACTATAAGAAATAACTATTTTATACGGCACAATCAAATAAAACTACCGACCTCTGCCTTCTGGGATTGCCTCTCTTCGGCTTGATGGGGCACCAAATTCTGTGCCAGTGGCGTTGATTCTAGGTATTTAGCTTCTGGCGGATAATCAGACCCCATTGTATGGTTTTTATCATCAGAATCCGATATATCTGGACCTTCTGCCGTTGCTGTGACTTTCAGGCCTGTGGTTGTGGAAACTCTGTCAGCTGAATTTTCTTTACACAAATCTAGGAGGGAAATGGATGATCCAAATGGATCTTTCGAGTTCTCATTTGCTTTGAAATTATCTATGTCGTCTTTTGGTTCATCTTCCTCTACTCTGGTTAGGTAGGACAAGGATCCCCATATTTCTTCACTACCCGGGATAACCTCCTTTCCGACATCTTCAGAATTAGTGGAGCACTCAAGCTCAGGAGGCGAAGTAGCATAATCTATGGTCCGAGGGGAACCGGATTCGGAGACCTCCACTTGCATGTCAGAAGCTATGGAGTATGTGGAGGAATGGCCCGTCCGCTTGTCTAGATCGGCCATAGCAAGTGGACTAGACAGATCCTCATCCGTTGCTATGCCATTGGGTACTGAATATTCAAAGGTCTTGTGCACAGAAATGTTTGCCGTATTGGGAAATTGTGAACTGATCGAAACTTCGTTCCCATCCTCACTTGTTGCCTGTCCGTCATTGTCTGATGTTGATATGGAGCTCTTGTCGCCATCTTCTTCATCGATAGAGCCTGATTTTGTGTGGTTTTTGTCTTTAAACACCTTCAGCTCGATGTCCTCGGCACCTTCCTGCTTATCTTCAAGAACTCCTACCCCGCCATTATTGTTTTCAGGTTTAGTTTCATGTTCAGCCTGGCCAGAACCCATGCCATAGTCTCTGTGGTACAGAATTTGTTCCACCAGTCTGTCATGATCTCCCTTATCTGGAAAGATAAAAACGACTCCCATAAATTACTGGAAAGTAAACGCATGGATCAAATGAACGCACAAGGACAAATATTAGAAGCGGTCTGACCTGAGAACTTTCTCAATCTCGGGAATAGTGGCTCTCTCAGAGCCCTCTTCTCTGTAACAGAATAAATATCTGCATTCCTGAGATCTTGATCAAGGCTAGTTTCTACGGAGAAAGAGGGCCCTAGGAAGAAGCTCTCATGCCTACAGAAGATGTCCTTAGGCTGACTCGCAAGGAAGTCACTTTGGAAACCATCCACTGTGAGATTTGGCTTCTCCTCTTGAGGATCATAAGGAAGGTCAAAAGGGTTTCGTGCAGGCAACAGAACTGAAGGAGCTGACCCGGGTATCTGCGAGTCCAGAGCCTGATCCGAGCAAATAGGGGGATCGAAGGGGTTCTTTGAAATCTGAACAGGCGGAATATAACCCGCAGGACCAATGTCCATGTCAAGTAAATTCTCCTGGACCTTTGTTCCCACGAGTTTCCTCGCCCTTCGCTTTGCGATTAGATTCTCCAGCCTCCGGTTCCTTTCTAGCTCGGACAGGCCGAGGTCCATGAGATTCTTCTGATCGTCCTCTGTCCACTCCACAGCCTTGTCCCCATCCTCTTGTGCCTCTTCTTCGTCTTCATATTCTGCTTCTTCCAAGATATCCGCCTCTAACTGGCCCGTAATGCCACCTTTATCATCCTTAGAAACTTCAATTTCAGGCTTCGGATCCCCTGACTCTGAGGTTAGCGGGTACTCATTCATATGTTTTAAATCTCTATCTGATTCGTGGGAACTGGAGCTCTCTCCATTACCCAAGGAGCAACACCCGCCCTGAAAATGTAAACCAGGGTCATTCTCCTTGTCCTTTCTGTCTCCGCCAATCAGACTATCACCGCAAGTCGTAGAAAAAGTCACGCGTTTCACCTCCTTAACACCACCACCTTCAGCATGAGCGTCTTCCCATATTGTCTTGAAGTTACGGCGTTTGCTCATTTGCGCTCGTATCAACGGCTTCTGGTATTGGTGAGCTGTATTAGCAGCGCCTTCCTCGCCAGACTTCAGCTTTACAGGCGGGATAACGCGGTTCGTTTTCTCGTCTTTGCTGTCACTCGGGATTTGGAGAATTCCAGTTCCATCCCTGGAAAGAACTCGGACAAGAGTAACAGCAGAGAAAGCTATGGGGATACTGATCATGAGAAGCTTGAACACATTTGGGAAAAACAGATACAGGAGGAGGAAGAATGAGGCTATCATGGAACCCAGCGGGTGCTTTTGGGCGAATGCATAACCGGCCCTCCAGGATAACGAAAGGATTCTGCAAATACATGCTAGGACCTCCTTCGCTTCAAGCGCCATATTCTTTGGATGTTTGTTCTGCAATATCTGCCCTCTGAGTCTCAGGACAACTTATTATGCAAGAAAGAGGAGCTGCAGTTTTCGGGGAGGGAACGGGAACTATGGCGACATGATGCAAATTTCCATTGCGAGAATTGATAATGTGAAAGGTGATGGATTCATCAGAGGAGGAACAAGCAGAGAGGATTGGAGGTGGCTGTGATTAGTCTTGGAAACTGGGAATGGGGAAAGACAAAGGATAAGAGAGGGGCAAAAGCCAAACCCGGTAGATGAAGATCAACCGGTGGACATTCTTGGTTTGACATTCCAATTTTAGGTACCATCTTTTCCTGGTGGATGGTTTCTGTGAGATCCTTATTTTCAGGAAGTCTTTGTCTGTCTGCGCGCCTGGCTATGTGTGTTTCATTTTATTCCAGGATGCTAAAATAGGAGAAAAGAAAAACTAAACAAAGTCACCGATTGCATTGGTGAATGTTTGTGCCTCCAGCATACATCATTTAACTAACATTTTGCAGACCTTTTTATTTTATTTTATTTTGGGGTGCAGACCAAATTTTGGATTGTTATCTTGTTTTGTCAGCTAAATTCCTTCTTAGGTGAGTTATCAATATTATCATGAATTTACAAACGTCAAATGAATTGGTCATTTTACTGACATCATTGCATTTTACAGTAGTGGCTCGTGAGTTTCTTCTAATACCGTAATTGCCAACGTCCGAAATGATTAATAAGTTGTTTGACTTCTTTAAGATTTTACAAGTGCAGTTAGTAGACCATAACTCTATAATGAATTTAATGACATCAAAAGAATCGATAAGTTACAGACGGATTTTAAATTTTACTACTGATGCTATAATGAATTTATTGACAATTTAATTCGTTAACTTCTTTTAGATCTTATAATTGCCGTTGGTAAACTATAATTGATAAAGTAACATAATCTTTTGAGAAATTTATATTTTAAATGTTGATAAATATGATTAAGCTGGATTTTAGGGATTTTCCAATTTTCTACAAATCTGTCGAAATCTTCTATGTTTTTTTAATTTTTTAATTTTTTAATTTTTTAATTTTTTTAATTTTTTATTTTTTTTTTTTTTTGTATATGACCCTAATCTGAAGACAATTGTTATTTAATAAAAAAGAGTATTTAGATGCTTGTTATATACGTTAGCCGCCAGAGAGAGATTGACAACCTGAGCTAATGTTTAGATAGGGCGATCATCTATTCATATGCATTTGATATTTCACTGAGAGTAAACAGTACTGTGCGCTAGGCGTGGCTCCTCGCTAGTCGCTACTGGCTGGTGAGGTTGCCTTAGTCTGGCGAGCTACTAGAGGAAGAAGTAATACGAAAAAATAAAAATAAAATTAAAAAATATTATGAAAAATTGTCGACATCAATAGTGTCTGTACTACATTAGTAATCAGTCATACCATGTTAGCAGCAATTGACAAAATTTGGCGATGAACTAAATTGACATAAATGCAAAATATTTAAAACTTGATTGGCAAAAAAAAGAAAATGTTTATGACTTAATTGATACAATTATAATAAGTTTATGACTTTTTTGTAATTCTCTCATCTTATCTTTTTTTTTTCCCGATCTATAAACACCGGTATCCGGAGCCTTCAGCCTCGACTAATCCTAATACGAGCACTATCGGAGCCATAAGGGGGCTCTCCTAGCATTGTTTGCTCCATACACAAGGCTTGAACTCGAGACCTTGTTTAAGGAAACCCAAGCTCCTTATCCTTACATAGACTACTAACGGTATCATCGATTTATCAATGTCCTAATAAATTAGTAAATCACCAACTTCTTTCAATTTTTTTTGGTAGGATTAAATACCCTTCATGTTTCTTTTTTTAGCAAATACTTCATTGAGAATTTAGGGTCCATTTATTTGATGGAAACTGTTTTTAGGAAATTATTAACTGACTATTTAGCATTTGGATGACGGAAAATTAATTGATCTATAATTTTCTTTTTCATGAATTGGAAGCAACAAGCTTAGATTAATAGGAAAACGACCCTTTTAGCAAGAAAAAAATCACTTTTCCTAAACCAACAAACAAACGAGAACTAATAATTTTCTTTAAAAATAAATTTTATGAAATTATATTCCATCGTCAAGAAGTTCTTAGCTAAATAAATGCATCCTTAAATTCGATTTGCTTCTTGAAAAATGAACATTCGAGAAACATTTCCCAAAAAATGATCACTTAGACCATTTAAAATAATTAGTCAATAAAAATATTTTTATTATCAACACTAATTTATATTTGAAAATTTCATAGATGATGAAAACATTATTTATTTATTATTTTTATAAGGGATACAATCAATTATTTAAAAAAATATATTTTTCAAAACTCCCATTTTCCATAAAATAAACAGTCTTAAGAATGTGTTGGTTTCGGAAAAAGATTTCACGGTAAAGGAAAATGCTTTCCCCTTTTTAAGTTAGGCAATCTATTTTCCTCACTTTAAATATACATTTTACATTGGCCGGTATATGTTAAACTGATTATTTTCAACAAACAACATCTAGGAAACTAATTCATGGAAAAGTTTTTCACTCAAACCCACCCTTAGAACAAATGATCTATCTATTTCTCCAGTAGTATATATCAGGTCATCCTTCAGATGAACATAACACGCAGATCACAGTCGGACCACGCAAAAATTTCAGCGCTTAACCGAGCAAATTCACACTTTCTAACAATGTGAAGCAGACTCATCCGCACATGAGCAAAGCACGTAAATTAGATCATCATTTGGCTCAAGATTCATAGGATCCGGAGCTGGAGCTTTTTGCTAACCCATAGGTCATCGTCGAGACAGACTTTCCTACCGTTTGGGTGTACACAGGATTCGACCTTCGTATCCTCGGAGGCGGAGTTCTTCCTCTTCGATACTCACCGGGAACATGCTCTCGACAAGCCTTGCCAGAGCTCCCAAACATATTCGTCAAAGTTAACTATCTCCAAATAAGTAGGCCTCGCGACACTCAAATGATACATAAACAATGGTAAGAAGTTGAAGAAGTCGGGTTACGATATTATAATGAAGGCATGGCCCCCGTTTGGCTTGAGATAAAAAAAGACAGGAGAAGATACAGCCTATACTATCTTGAAATTTCAATGAACCTTCTCATAAGGGTGGCTATTCAGAAACAGCCACTCAGAGCAGTAGGTAAGCAAGACTAATGATCTCAATGCAAAACTGTGCAAATGAGAACGCTAAATCAGCAAATTATATATGATACATGAAGAACAAATGCCTCTAATTGTCATTGGCTAGCACCATGGTTTGCATAAAAGTTCTTACAATGGCAAATTTCAAATTTTGCAGGGTTTATTTGTGACATTCCAATAAGTTAGCCAGCAGCATATTCTGCAGCTGAACTTACCCAATAACGTCAGACATTCAACTACAGTTAATCACACTGCTGAGAGAGCTTGATTTCCCAGCAGTTAAAGATCAAGAGAATTCCAAATGAGATAAGTCCAACATTTTACTTCTCATCTTCTTGTAAAAGATCATTTTTTAGATACAACGACTCATCTCTAACAAGATATGATCATTATTTAGTCCATGATGAGAAAGGATCTATACAAATGCAAACTATTATCAGAAAGTCTCCAATTATCATTTTCCTATTTCTACACTTAACTGGAAATACAAGGAGCGCTCTTTTGAATGGAGGACTGATCACGGGACGTAATGACAGAACACAGAAGAGGAACATATGCACTTGTCATGTGAGAAAGATAAATGCCTAGAGAGCTATATCTGAGACGGCAAAATTTAGACTGACAGACCAAAGAGAACAAATTGGGCAGAAAAGAATTATGCAGTAAATAACCTTAACTACAACACATTCCATACAATTGAATATCGAAGAATTCGACAAAAAGTTACCACCCTCAGCCAGGTCTGCAGCAATTCCAAATTGCAAAAATGTGCATATGCAATGCAGAGCATAGCTTCAAGGTTATCAGGTCAGGGGAGCTTAAAAATGGTTGAGGGAATCTTGAACTTAGCCTCATCCTGATCAGTTCTCATCAGACTCGCCTCCTGCGCCAGCAGTGGGTAACCAGTAAGATTAATGAACGAAAAAACCCAATTACACAGAACAACAGAAGTGGATTTATACATTCCTTTTCACCGTCTTTGTTTGCAAAGACGGTCCACAGTTACTTACATTCCGAGTCTGCATACGATTACCCAAAACTACAAGGACTAGAATTTCATCGTTGATCACCTTGACATCCCTGACAAAAGCATGAAATAGCATACGATGACACTACAAAGGCAACGACCAGAAGTCCAGGCAAGAAAAGTTTAAATGCTAGACAGGGAACATGGTGTGCTTAACTCAGTACACAGATGTAAGATCTCCGTGATGCAAATGAAGAGAATTCCCAAAGCAAAACTTAACACCCTCATCAGTCCTTAACCAAAAGCGTATGAAACGAAACGCCATAAAAATTCCATAATTTCAATCAAAGAATCCCCACCAAAATCAAAAGAGTCAAGTGTCTGTACAGAACCTAAGCAAAAAGGCAAAGAAGACTAACCCTCCTCCCCCTCCTCGCCCTCCTCGCCCTCCTCTTCATCTCCATCCTCTTCGCCGTCGCCTTCGGAATCGACCCCATACCTCGCATTCAAGAAATTCACGGCCTCGGGCGTGAGCACCAGCTTGTCCGCATTCAAGATATCGAACAAATTCAGCGTCCGCGGCGTCAGCATCTTGAGGGTCCCGATGTTCCGGCTGGAGAGCTGCACGATGTCCGCGACCTCCGTCATCAGGAACATCGACTTCTCCTTCGGGTCCAACCCCCACCGCCGCATCGCCTCCGCGAAATCCCTCGTCTTCGGCGTCTCGAACTTGTCCCCGAAGTCCTCCACCACCGTGACGCTCCCGGCCGCGCTGCTCAGCGCGGTCGACATCGCGAGCCGCTTCTCCTTCCGGTTGATCTTGATGGACCAGTCCCTCGGCTTGGGGCCGAACACGACGCCCCCGCCGGGCCGGAGCGGGGTGGTCTGGGAGCCCCGGCGGGCCCGGCCGGTCTTCTTCTGCGGGTAGGGCTTCCGGCCGCCGCCGCGGACCTCGCCGCGGGTGAGCGTGGAGGCCGTGCCGCGGCGCTTGTTCCGGAGGTCGGTGACGAGGGCCCGGTGCACGACGGCGCGGGCGGTCTCCGGCGGCGCGCTCCTGAGGTCGAGGTACGTCTCGCCGACCTTCTCGCCGGAGAAGTCGAGGATTGGGAGGGTGGTGAGCTCGGCGGCGACGGAGAGGGGCCTCGGGGCGGGTTTCGAGGAACCGGGTCGCGGGAGCGCGGCGGACTTGAGGGTTCCGCGGGAGGAGGCGGCGAAGAGAGAAGAAGAGAGGAAGGAGAGAGAGGTCGGAGAAGCGAAAGTCGCCATTTTTGGTGAGAAGAAGAAGGGAGTTTTAGTCTCGTCTTATCTGGTTTCCATATCCGTTGGCGAAGGGGGAAGAGATGATGATGATTGATGCAGGGCTCGGCTGCTGCTACGCTGTCGTTTCAGTTCTGTCGATCTCCTTTTCTTCTTCCTTCTTTTGATTGTTGAATAAATTGCCCTGAAATTACTTACCAAATAAACAAAATTCCATGAAATTGGAGTTCACTAATAGCGAATCGGAACGGGCTAGAATGGAATTACAAAATTGATAACTAAAACATGTTGAGCGATGGTGAGGATTGTAAAAGTGAGTGTTTGATTAGTCATCTTGTTAATTGCCTTCTAGCAAAATATACAAAACAAAAAGTCATTTTGTTAATCACCAATACTAATGTAGTCAGATTGATGAGTGGCATAAAATTAACACGTGATGTTGATGTTATGCGAAATAAGTACTTGTTCATCACAAGTGCATTGGTTTGTAGTTTTTTTATGATATTAATCTAATTTATCGAAAATTAACGAAAAGTAAGTTTATCACAAATATAATAATTTGAGATTTTTGACGATAAAAATATTAATTCGTAATAAATTTGTTACTTGTTTATCAATTTAGGATTTTTGTGGTATTAACATATTAATTTAATGTTTTACAAAAAAAACATATTAATTTAATGTGGTACTTAAACTTTTAGTAAATATTCAAATTAGTTCATTAACTATATAAAAATGTTTAATGTTGTTTATGAACTCAAATTAACGAAGTGATAAACATTTAGTATTTTTATATAATTTAATGATAATTTGAAGATTTATCAAAAATTGAGAGCGCATTGAATAAATAGTTTGATTAATGTGCAAGCCTCATATAAAATAAACTAAATATATATAATCATATTTTCAGATTGAATCAAAATTTCGGAATCATTTCTGTTATAATTCCAATCAATGTATTTTCTCCGTTCCTGGGGATGAGGATTGGGCGTGTCAAAGTGTCGCTTCTTATCCGTGCACGTCTCATCGTCCCCGCCGCGCCGCCCCTGACCTTACGCCGTCGCGCGGCGTCTCTCTTCTTCGTCTCTCCGTTCGATCGATCCCGTCCGTTTTCCTCCGACCACACCCCCCATTTCCGAAACCCTAGCAAGCTCCATCTCCATCATCTTCATCTTCTTGGTCCTCCGGGAAGCACTCGGATCGTTCAGCCCCGCAGATGTCGCGCGAGGAGCCTGGCGTCTACCACGAGCGGCAGAGGCTGCAGTTCTGCCTCTTGCACTCCCTCAACAACCTCTTCCAGGTACGCCCGCCGCCGCGTTTTCGCCTCGTCACGCTCGAACTGGATTGGGTCGATCGCGGTTTTCCCCCCGGGGCCCCCCTGTTGAATGCCCTGTTTTCTTTTTCTTGCTTCATTCTCTCGCCAATCAGAGGAAGGACGCGTTCACTCGCGAGCGCTTGGACCTGATCGCCGACAGGCTCGTCCTCGACGACCCCGACAAGCAGAGGTGGACCCCGCTGTCGCTGCTGTTCAAGCCCCACCACAACGCGCTCACCGGGAACTACGACGTCAACGTTCTCATCGCCGCCCTGGAAGGCGAGGGCAAGCGGGTGGCGTGGCACGACCATCGGAGCGGAGCCGCCGCGATCGGTCTGGAGGAGCCGGACGGCAGATTGATGGGTCTTGTGCTCAATGTTCCGGTCAGGAGGTACGCCGGGCTCTGGCGGAGTAGGCATTGGGTGGCGGTTAGGAAGGTCGAGGGCGTTTGGTATAATTTGGACAGCGATCTCGACGGGCCTTTTGCTTTTCAAAGCGTAGAAGAAGTTAGGGAGTTCTTGGATCACGTGATGGCCAATGGTGGGGAAGTCTTGCTGGTCTGAACGATGGCCATTGAGATAGGGAAGTTTCTTTGGTTCTTGTTGTAAAAAATTGATTCACACAGAGGTCAGATTGTAGATAGGATACACAGGGCTTCTTTTTAGCTTTGTATTGGATTTGGTTTCAGATAAAGATCCGCTTTGTATCTGGTCCACAGTGAAATTTTTCGAAATGAATGCTTAGCCTCTGAAGATTTCTTGGTTTGCCAGTGTCGCCGACAGTTTCTTTATCTCTTTGAAATCGTATATCAATTTTTTGATGTGTTTTTGGGAAGTGTAGTAGAATTGCAGTGAGAATGTGTAGGTGCAGATGGACTGTTTTACAGACTTGCAGTTGCAGCCTTTCTTTGTCGGTGAGACTTGCTTGGACACGGGTCAAGATAGACTGCTCGATCCCATTCGTTAATCATGTGGGTGTCACATGGATTCCCAAAGAAATTAATGGCTGTGACCACTCATGGTCCACGCAAGTCCTTTCTCTATTTGATGAAATTCGGTTACTGATGGCTTGCATTGGTGACATACCTAACCGGAAGACATGTCTTGTTCACTGAAATTTTCCAGTTCAAATTGATATTGAGAATTTTTGAAGAAGCATTGCTATTGGTTATGTTTGCCTTTTCTAATTGACCTTGCTGCTGGTGGTAAGTCGAGAAAAAGTGTTGAGGTTTAGTAGGAATCGCTCTTGAGCCATGCCAAATAAGTTGGATCTGAAAGCAGCTCATTGCAGAATTGCTGCTCTGCCTGGTCGGTGCAATGCCTTCAGATTTCTTAAAATGAAATAGTCGGCTGTGCCTTGTCAATGTCCTGCATATATATCTCTTTCTGAAGAGAGTTGCCTACTACGGCATTCATGTTGGCGGTTGGCACTAACACCTGAACAAAGTAGGAAATGAATATAGTAAAGCGGTGATACTTGTTCGTCTGGAAGAACTGGAATTGAAATTGTGAAGTTGGTGATTCCCCCATTCTGGGTAAGAAAGAGGACAAACTCATTTGAGGCGAGTTAAGCCAAGCCGAGAAGCATCGTCAGTCGAGTCCTTTTATTAGACGATGCAACTTAATAGAAATGACTCCCGTCAATGGAAGCAGTCTTGAGAAACATCTGTGTGAAAGGAGTGACCCTGGATCCTCTGCATGTACTGGAAGCACGAGACTTCCTAATTGGAGTTGTCACGAATTCTGAATACTTCCTGCTAGCTGTTGTGCTGGGCAATTTCATTTTTTTATGAGAGCACAAGACATCGTTCTTAGAGTTCTCATGAGTTCTGAAGTCTTTCCTACTAGCTATTCTGCTGGGAAATTTCAATTTTCTGTTATGAAAATGGTCTTTCAAGTCTTAATGCAAATGTTCTGTTTTTCTCTTTCTTGTGAATTATCTATCAGTAATTTGTAAGATACGAATGTGTACTAGATTTTCATCTAGCATGTTGCGAGGCTATTGAATTGATATTTGATCAATGATCACCGGCAAAATCATAATCATAGAGTGGAGGACCTTCTTTCTGTTTTAGTTTTTGAGAGAATGACGTTGTCATATCACAGCTGTTCGATATGTCTTCTTCGCAAGACCCATTTTATCGGCACGCTGTCAGTTCGAGTCAAGGAAACTTTTGTCCTCGTGTTTGGGAACTCATCTGGTTGTGTTTTTCTTTCCCACGAACTTCACACCCATCCCTCTTGACATGTAATTTGTTTTCTTGGTAATCAAAATCTCTTGATTCTCTTGTAAGTGTGGCCCTCCGATAGACCCGAAAAGAAGGGACAAAAGTGAGGAAATGCATGAATGTGCAGGAACGAAAAGCGGCCATTGTTCATCTGTAGCCTTTGGAAGTGTCAATGTTTCTAGATTTTTATATGTTGCATCCACCTTGACAATCATAACCCAAAGAGAATCCTTCTGCTCAAAGAAACGCTGATGGGGATGGGGCTGTGGAGTGTTTCCTAATCAAACATTTAGCGGAACACTTTTGTTGACCCTCTGGCCCGTTCACTTGGAAAACTATAGTGGAAGTTATGAACAGCAAAAAGAGCATCAGCAGTTCTTTAGCTAAAGGAGCAAAAAGCGCCACTCAGACAGAAATTAAAGAGAGAAGGTGTGCTATCTGGTGTAGGGTGTCGATTTCTTATGCTTGCTTTTCCTGAAAGTGACTCCTCAGCTGAACTAGAGTTTGTGTTTACAGGGTCGATCGTATTAATTAACGAAAATTGCACCCGTGTGGATAGTCTAGTCATCTCAAACCTGTACTAGAAAAAGGGGTGACCCCACATGACCATTAACATTTTTAATTGGGGTCTTTCGTTTGTCTGTAGCTTTGTGAAGTGCGATCTGGCCTGGTTGAGCAATTAAGATTTGTAGGGCAGGGTAGCATCCTGAGGGAATTATGATGGCGGTGATGCCTTTGTTAGGGCCTTTATGGTTTAGCCAAATCATTGAAATTTTCAGAATTTCTTTCCTTGAAGCCATTGTATTTTCGGAAGTCACATTTTTGAAAAGCCGTAATCGTGGCTCTTTGCTTATGAAGGGGGAGTTGTCTCTCTGGAATCACAGATAAGTGAGAACAACCCCTTTTTTTAGTTGACCAATAGAAAAGTCTGCCTCTCTCTAGGGACTTGAACATTTATTTCGAAAATGAGTTTGGGATTAATCTCCAATGCACAAAGCAATGTGGAAAAGTTTCTTGGTTAAGCCATGATGCTGACTATTAGCTACCACTCGCCGCCCCTATTTGACAAGTTTCACTGCCCAAGTGCACATTGCGAATCACGCCCTCGCACGAGTACACTGAATAGTGGAACGAGTGTTTCAGTTCACACCGATCTCCCTATAAAACTTTGGTCTTTGGTACCTTTTCCATCAACCCCACCCCACCCCACCCCTCCCCTCCGTCCCTCCCTCCCTCTCTTTAGTTCTTGCCCTTCTTCATTTTCTTGAGGTAAAGCAAGCTGTTTGAAGGATGTCGACAAGAGGAAACAGCAGATTGAGTCAAAGGGAAGAAACCAAGAGGCCGGTGATTAACCATCACAGGCACAGGCATAAACCGACTGGCAAAGTTGCTGGAAGAAGGTGGTGCACCGCCACCACGGGAAACTGCTGTGTTAGAGTGCCTGCAAGGCTAGAATCTTCGAAGCTTTTGAAGCATCTTAGAGAGAAAGTGTTAGCAGCTCTGCGGCTGGTGTCGATGAGAAAGAGGGCAACTAAGATCTCTTCCTCAGTCAACTCAAAACCATCCGCAGCTTCTTTCGATTCACAAAGAACTGAAGCTGTCGAGGACTGCATCAATTACATCAACTCATCATCTGCATCATCATCATCTTCGACATCGTCATCGTTGTTGTCGTCTTCTTCTGCTTATAGTACAGTAACTAATACAGTCACCACTCAGCCACCAAGGCAACTGCCGCCGCCTCCGCCGCCGCCGCCGCCGCCGCCTCCGCCACCTAGTCCTCCTCCTCAGCCAATTTCGAATTCCAAACCAAAAGATTCTGCTACTCAGCCTTCATCTTCGCTGCCACCGCCACCGCCGCCTAGCCATTGTCCTCATACACAATTGAATTTTGAATCAGAAGGATCTGTAACCCAGCCTCAACCTTCACCACCGCCACCACCTACCTCTTGTCTTCAGCCAAAGTTGAATTCTGAATCAGAAGGTTCTGCAATCCTGCCTCCATCTCCACCGCCGCCGCCGCCGCCGCCTAGCCATTGTCCTCAGCCTAGACTGAATTCCAAATCAGGATATTCTGCAATGCCGCTTCCACCTTCACCACCACCACCTAGCCATTGTCCTCAGCCTAGACTGAATTACAAATCAGGAGATTCTGCAATGCCGCCTCCATCTTCACCACCACCACCACCTCTGCCGCCATCACCACCAACACCACCACCTAGCTTTTACGAACCAGAAGGTACTGCCACCCCACCTCCACAAACACCACATATGCCACGACCATGTATTCCTCCTCCAGAGACAAAATCAAAAACCCAGTCAGTAGGTTCTGCTGCTACTCCACCTCTGCCCCCACTGCCGCCACCACAACCTCGTCTTCCTCCTCATCCAAGATCGAACCCAAATCAGCAGTTTATATTGGGGTTAGTTAAAACATCAGAGTTCTGCTCAAATCTTCCTTCTGCTAAGAAGACTTGAGCACATTGGTCCTGCGAGGCAAAATTATGAATGTCTTCTTTGCTGGTGGCAATACAATGTACAATATATTGTTGCTTTGTTCTGTAAGCTTTGCACTAAATAGTTTGATTGCTTACATATGTTTGCAAATGTAAACTCTTGGAGATGTATGCAAGCGGCATTAGAGTTATTAAATATTGAGAAACAGAACATCAAATCAATTAGGAAACAGAACTTCAGTACTCTTAAGAGAGTAAATGTCTCTTCAAAGCACCAGCAATAGAGCATAGCCTTAAAGTGAAGGTGAGGTTCGAGCTTCTCCCTTTCATTTCTACTTATTGAGCTTTGGCAATTGCGGGTATTCTGGTTTTTCCGGTGTGATCTTTCTATGGACAGGTCGGCGTGCCACTTCCTTCCCTTCGCTGTTCTCAGTTGAATATTTCCCCTTACATATGTTGTGAAGAATCGATGAAGAATCTAGGAGAAATGAAAATAGATACATGTGCTCCATCGAAACTTGTGGCATTTTTCTGTTTCGCTCTGTCAAATATAGGTTCCGACTGATCCTCACACATTCATTATGCTGATATTGCCACTTGATAGGTGAAATTTGCATGATACAAGCATTCCAAGTAATTATGCTATTACTTTTTCTAGAATTTTCACCAAATTACAGAAAAATAATTTAAAAGAAAGGAGTGGTAATGACCATTGATTTGAGCATTTGGCTCATAACACTGTTTCATGTGAGTGTAAGATAGTCTACTAATCTGAAAGGTGCTGATCCGGAAAAGAAATGCATGAGAGTACAATACTGCTAGTTGTGCTGAGACTACTGCACAGAATTTGACATATTATGTGAAAGGATGGAACTTATCAGATTCTTGAACATGATTTACTCATTGATCTATCTACTTATGGCTATCACATTACTATATAAACCAATTAAGTGAATCAAGTTAGATGTATACAGTATAATCTAAACCGGTCTAAATTTATTCCACTACCATCTCCCCGCTCCTCTTTCTTTGTGTGTGAGTGCACGCGCACACCCATGTATGCATTCTGAATCAAAGATGCTTGAGGTTGAATGCAACCACTTGCATGGTGGCAGATGGAGGCGGCGAGCAACCCCAAGAAAGGGCGAGCGGGGGCAGGGGTGTGGTGTGACAGCGAGATGGGTGCGATGGTGGCGAAAGCACACGAAAGAGAAAGAGAGGGTATGTTTGGGTTAATGTTTTAAGGTAGAATTCTTTAAATTAGTTACCTTTTAATCATTTAAGATAATTGGTTTCCGGTTACCCTCATTGTAAAAATCTATATTTTTTGGTCATATTGGAATTGTCCTTTTAGACATGATTGTAGGACATGATTATCATCGTAAATAATCTTTATTTTTGGTCTTGTTTGAATACCGAAACTTGATGGATACAAACATGACCTGCAAACATCAATCGTCACTTATAATAATGGGAGTGCTATTCTAGCCAGATATTATGTAAGAGAGATTGTTAGATGATCTCACACTATGACATTTCTTTTTGTCCAGTCGATCTAATCACCACATTAGCATTCTTTTAATAAAGTAAAGAAATCCCTAACTCGCTTGATAGGCTACAATAGACTTGATTGGACAGAAGGCGTGCACTTTGAAGACGCCTAGGAAAATATGCATTCTAGCAGCATGATATTCTAGTGCCATTGCGTCGACATATTTGGAATTGGCTGAGGCATGCAAACCATCATACACACTTCCCCTCAATTCTTTTCTTCTCCCCGGAATAGCAAGAAATCAACTGGTTTGGCTTATCCAGAATGAATTTAAACAGCCCTTAAAAAGACTTCAGAGCAAGTAAATACAGACTTGAAGTAAATCTAGTACAGAGATGATTGAACTGAATAAGGTTCATGAATCGATTTTCACCGGGAATCAAGTGGCCAAGCCAAGTGGTTGTCGGGTCCGTCCTCAACATCTTCATTTCTTGGCGAAGAGGCCGCCGAAGCCGCCGAAGCCGCCCTTCTTCTTCGGTGGCATGGCGACCGTGTTCTTGCTGCCGGCGCTGGTGCCGGTGCCGGTGCCGTTCTTCCCCTCCACTTTCTTGAGAATCGGGTCGGTCTCCAGGAGCTGGTCCTCCTTCGCCAAGCCCCCCACGATCCAGTCCAGCAGCCCCTTCTCCTCCTTGCTCCCGCCAGCGCCTTTCGCTGCGGTGGCGGCGAACACCCTCCCGGCGGTCGGAGCAAAAACTACGGCGGTCAAGGAAGCCATCTCCTAAAGGCCTTTCCCTTCTCCTCCTCCTGTTTCTCTCTCTCTCTCTCGCTTTGCTTATTAGAGGTCGCTAATGTGTGGGAATGGTGTGAGGCCGGCGTGCGATAATTATATCTGCATGCTCCTGCTCATCGATTTTCAGCCGTGCGATGATCGAACCAGAGCTGAGTGGAGCGTTCCCAGCACAAGACCTCCACAAGTGGCTTATCTTCATTCTCAAAGAGTTTCCTCGATCAGTAATTTATTTCTCCCTCTTTTTTTTCTTCCTTTTTCTTGGGGGAGGAAAAAACATGCAGCTGGAGAGTCCTCGTCAGCAGGTGTGGTTGGAAATTCGACACATGGAACTGGAAGGACCATAATCCCATCCGCTTATCCGACAGATTGGGCCGTATTTTCTGTAGTTCTGCACAGGCCCATAGGCTCCCGCACGAGGAGTACGAGGCTGCCCGTTTCTGTCCGAGGCAAGAGCATCCCGTTTCTTCAATTGTCTCAATGGACGAGGAAGGAAGGAAGAGCGACTACTTGTCCCTTGGTCGGACGCATCCGGCTTACACAGGCCATTGGATTCTCTAGGACTCGAGTGGAGGCACACGAGCGGTGACTTACGTGCATTGGGCTCACAGGGATTACGTCTGGCGCATGTTCTCGGCGGAGTAAGACATTTTACTCCTCTGAACTCCGTGCTTTTTGAACCTATTCAATTGGGTGAGTCATGAGACCTGTGTGTTCGGATGGGCCGTAATATGATCTGCTAGGGTTTGTTGTGTATTTTTTTTTTCTTTTTGTCTTTTAGATAACTTTTGAGAGATGTTATAATTGAATTTACATCATTTGGCAAAGCAGCTAAAGTACTTCTAAGTCACATAAATAATAGAAAAGTACCAAAAAAGTCATAAATCTATTATATTAGTACCAATTAAATCATAAACCTTTTATTAGATCAATTTAATCTTAAATCTTTTCACATTAATACTAATTAAGGCCATACTATCAATTTATGCCAAAAATTGCTGATATGGACGTTGGTCATCATATGTGGCATGACTAGCGTTGACCTGGTAGAGGTCATTAGCTGTTGGGCAAGGTGAGGGTTGGGACACCCTTGCTGGCCACAGGCGAGACTAGCCCCTACTAGCCTTTGGCAAGGCTGCCCTTGCTAGCCCTCGCTGACCTCTGGTGAGGGTTGGTGGAGGTCGCTAGCTGCTGGGCAAGATGAGGTTGGGACACCCTTACGGCCATAGCCAAGACGAACCCCCACCAGCCTTTAGTGAGGCCACCCCTTGCTAGATCTAGCTAGGGGACCCTCACCCAGCCATCACTAGCCCATAGCAAGGTTGGCCTTACTTGGATGAGGCCCCTAACTAACATTAGAGGCCGCGCGAGGGCTGGCAAGGGTCCCTTCACCCTCGCCATTTGAGCGAGGCCATGGTTGACGTAAGGTGGCCTTGCTAGCCTCTGACATTGACTAGGGGCCTCATCCAAGTGAGGTTAGTCCTCGCTAAGCAAGCACTTTCTAGCGCTTGCCGGCCCTTTGCCGACCCTCACCCTAGGCCGACCATCACGAAGGCTAGTGGAGGAAAATAATGAAGAAAAGGAAAAAAAAAAAAAGGAAAGGAAAAACAAAAGAAGAAAAGAAGGAAAATAGAAGGAAAAAAAAATTAATAAAATTTTTAAAAACTCAAATATTATATTAAAATGTCAATACCGGTGTTGGTCGTGTCACATAAGATGACCGGCTTCCATGTAAACAATTTCCAGCATAAGTTGACATGATGGACTTAATTAGTATCAACGTGAAAATAATTAATACTAAATTGGTTCAATTGAAATGTTTAAAATTGAATTGGTGCTAATGCGGTAAATTTATGATTTTTTTGGTACTTTTCCTCATAAATAGTCAAAACTTGAATTTCTTATTTGGCCAAATCACCAAAATGAATTGTTCCCAGATATTTTACCCACGAACCTATGTGACCATAGAATCGGCCTAGTCTAATCAATACTTCAGTTTAATCGGGTCCATTGCTCACCCTCAACCATCGCTAGTGAAACATGTCTTGAAATCTTTGCTCAATGGATACAAAACATCCATGCTTTGGTGCATGTTGCAATGGTCCTTGGTGTAACAGCAAGCACCAGTTTGAGTTGGTACTGCTCTTGCAACATGCACTGAAATTCACTCTATCAATAAGTGAGCCGAATCTGGTGTATCATAATGGATTTACCTTTTATGATTTTTTTTATAACGAAAAAAGGAATTCAAACAAAATAAAAAAAATGGTATTCTTTTATTTCTTTGGATTCAAAATTTGAATATTCAAAAAATATTTGAAATGGAAATCGTTTTTACCATCCATATGGGTTTTGACGGGTGAAATGGTGGAAGGCGCTATCAAAATGTTTGATTTATTTTATAGCTATTGCCCTTTTTAAGCAACGCGTATGACTATCACCCCTAGCTATGTATTGGTGGAGGTAGAAGAGAAATAATCAAAACTTGAATTTCTTATTTGCTCAAATCACCAAAATGAATTGTTCCTTGCTGTTCCTTGCCCTTGGTGTAATAGCAAGAACCAATTTGAATTGGTATCCTCTTCAACCTGCACCGAAACAGATTTTTTTCACTTTATCAACCAAGGGGAACCTCGGGATCCCACGGTGTATCATAAAATTTTCTTTTTATGAATTTTTTTTTATAACGAAAAAAGAATTCAAACAAAGTAAAAAAATTGTATTCTTTTATTTCTTGGGTTCAAAATTCAAATATTAAAAAAATATTTGAAATGGAAATCGATTTTACCCATCCATATGGATTTTGACAGGTGAAATGGTGGATCCCCGGCGCTTTCCCCAAGTATCACGACGGGATTTACATTTGCATCAAAATGTTCGATTTATGTTATAGCTAAAATGCCCTTTTAAAATGCTTGACTATCAAGAGAGCAAATTGAAAGGCTTTCATAAAAATAATTCTATACAATAGCACGACCGGATTTTCACCATCCTTATTATTAGCAATGATTGTGAGACATTTTATGTGTGACTTAATATTCATTGTTGCTAAGAAATTGATGAGTGTTTCCACTTGTGAGGGCCGTTCTTGGTAGGCTCCTTGCAAAGCGCCCAACATGACTACATTCTTATTTTAATGTGCTAGTGCCCGTACGCTTCACACCCCATGTTGCTTGTGAATATTTTTCTTCTTCATTAAGCAAAGAATACCAACGATTTTACACTAAAGAGAAGCTGAATGTTGGCAATTTGTCATTTCAAATCATCTTCACACTAGGTTCTCCCTGGAGGGTCATTAAATGTGTAGATAATTATTCTATATAATAGCACGACCAAATTTTTACCATCCTTATTATTAGCAATGGTTGTGTTACACTCTATGTGTGACTTAATATTCAATATCATTAACAAATTGATTTAGGTTGACAATGCATAAGGGCAAAATGAGATAGATGTTTGGGTAATTGATTCTTTCGCTGCTAGGCTAAGAATAGTGACTTGTCACAAATTTTCTGAAAATTATCCAAAAAGCTCTAAACCTATTACATTTTTACCAATTTAGTTTTAAACATTTTAATTTTGTCAATCAAGTTCTATACCTTTTAATTTTACCCATTGAATCTGAAAACTTTTCAAATTTTGTCAATTGAGGCCATTGGGTTAATTTTGGTGGGTTGTCACAAACGTGGTACTCCATTTAGCACTAACCATTCTATGTGACGTGATTGGTGCTAATATGGATAAATTTTAATAATTTTTTCGATTTTTTTATTTTTCCCTTTCCTTTTATTTTATTTCCTTTCCTTTTATTTCCATTTTTGGTTCAAAGGGCTGGCAGGGTCATCGGCCATTGGTTGGGGGTTGATAACCCCCACTAGCTATTGGGTGAGGGCATGGTGGGCCTCGCTTAGGCCCTTGCCAACCACAGCAAGGGGCTCACTCGCGGCCATTGAGGGCTTTGCAACCTTCTCTTAGGGGCTAGTGGGGGTCGTCGTTGCCGGCCATTTGAACCAAAAAAGGTTAAAACAAAAAAAAGAAGATGAAAGAAAAGAATTAACAATTCAATAAAAATTTAAAAAATAGTATTAAAATAATATTATAAATTATCCATATTAGTGCCGACCGTGCCACGTAGGATGGCCAATGTCCACATTAGCAATTTTCGGTCAAAATTGATCGGATAAATTCAAGTAATAAATTATGAAAAAATTTAAGACTTAATTGATAAAATTGAAAGGTTTAAATTTGAATTGACAAAAGTGTAATATATTTATAACTTTTAGACAATTTTCCCCAAATCTTCTGGCTCTATATGTGGTTGAACTACTTCCCTTTCACCATGAAATGTCGAAGACTCAATTTAATCCTTAAGAGTTTGACCAAAAAAATAAAATAATCCTTAAGAGACCAAAACCCTAAATCTATGGGCTGTTCTAGTTTCGAGGCAAGCAGGAGGAGGCAATTTTCTAAAGGCCCATAAACATGATAGTCAAGCTTTGCATTAGTCATTCAGTTGGTCCAAGGAAAGAACGCAATCCCCAAGAAACATTAAATAGATCTTCGATCCACATGGATAAAAGATATCTGGCGGGTCATCAAACTATTCACTTGCTACAAGCCAAGCCTCTTATATGCATTGCGCAGTTCGGTAACTTCTTCTATACATTACTAGAATCTTAATGTTGAAAGTTTTCGTATGCATAGCTTTTCAATAGTATCAGTTTATGCTCTCACGAATTTCATAGGCCAAGATTCTAGTTATCAAATTAGTCCTCAAGAACCAAATTGCATGTTGAATTAATGAGAAAATTATCAAAAAAGTCATAAACTAGTTGTATTTGGGATAATTTAGTCCTAAACATTTTAATTTGATCAATTTATTCTTAAAATTTTTAACAATTTACCAATTTTGCCTAGAAAAGGTTAATGTGGTGGTCTAGTTATTGCTGACTATCTTATGTGGCATGACAAACATTAATATAAACAAAATTTTTAATTTTTAAAGATTTTTTTTCTTTATTTTTCCTAACCCTAAGTTAGCAAGGGCACCATGGTCCTTGCTGGCCATGGGCGAGGATGTTGGCTCCCACTGGATTTGGGTGAGGGCCTGACACCCTTGCTTGTGGCTGATGAGGGCGTGAGGTCCTCGCCTATGGTTGGTGAGGGCATGGAGGCCTTCACTTGTGACGACGATGGTTGCGACACCCTCTCGTAGACCGGCCGAGGATTGCCGGCCTAGGGTTAGGAAAAAAATGAAAGAAAAAGAAAAAAATAAAAAATAATAAATTCAGAAAATGTTAACACCGGCTGTGTCACGTAGCATGGAGGACAACTGGTATTGACTAGATTGTAACATTAGTAATTTCTCACCAAAATTGATAGGAAAAACTAAATTGGTAAATCGTTAAAAAATTTAGAACTAAATTAATATAATTAAAAAGTTTAAGATTGAGTTTGCACAAATGTAACGGGTTTATGACCTTTTTGGTGATTTTCTTTGGAATTTATCAATGTCTTAGTAAATGTCACATGAAGTACCAATTTCCACACTTCGATGTCCTTTCTTGTGCAATAATTAGAAATATTGTGGTACATAAAAAAATGACAAAAAAAGTTTTGAAGGTGCCAAGAATGAATAGAGATTGAAATTTTGATGCAAATTAGAATCTAAAATTCATGAAAATTGAACCGATCACATTATAGTTATCTCTTTGACAGAAAAAAAAATATTATAGTTATTTTGACGTGTCATTGGTGCTTATATTCATTGACATAGTGATATATGGGTATAGTCCATACTTAATAATATGAATTTTATCATGATTTTTTTTTTTTTTGAGGTAGTTGAAAATCACTTCCATTTGCATCAATTATAGTCTAGACTAGAGAGATGTTTTCTCCCTCAAGTTACGAGAATTAGAAGTTATTTTTATTGTTGATGATAGATCGGACTTGAGCATAGTTTTGGGACCTTCTATATGTCGTTATTTAAGAAGAAGATGGGAAATCAGCATTAAATATTGAAGTCCAAAAATTGGAAACAGTGGGCTGTAGATGGCGGTTAGCCTAAGGAAGGGCGAAGGGTGACGTTTGTGACCTTCCTAACGCTTCGATATATTCTCTCTCTCTCTCTCTCTCTCTCACTACTTGCACGAAAGTGGTCAAACTCCTTCTAAGTGGGTCTTGATTATTTGGGTTTCTTGACATCCATTTCATCTTTTTCTCCATGTTTGAAGAAAAAAAACCCTAATTTCTCATTGTGGTTACACCGTCTCTAACTACTAAAACTCTCTCTCTCTCTTAAGTTTTTGCCGGAAAGAGTGACAAGAAAAGAGGGTCGTCGCTTGGGTTCTTGGGAAGAAAGCTAGAGCAGGGGTTGCTGAGAATTGGTAACAATTCTGAAAGAATTCTTGCTTTTTTGGATTAACCCCATGATCAAGAAAGTCCCATGCACGCATAATCGACCTTACTTCTCACTCGAAGAAGGTGCAGAGCATTGAGAGCTGCCGATTGCTGGTTCAATAGTAAACGGATTTCTACCAAACGATGAATTTGATATTGCAGAAGAAAAAAGGGAAAAACTAGAGTCGGTACGCAGCACATGACAGCCATAAGGGGCAAGCCCCAGAATTCGTCTTCCACACGACAAACGCAGCGCGTATGGAGGATTCTTGTTTTCTAGTGACAATATCTCAATATTTTGTCTCGCTGGCTATAGTTTTTGTTAGCAAATCGAATCGGAGATAACTGTGTGCGCCATCTAAGAAGAAGAGGCTTCATTGGAGTCGGTGGCTTGGTTTCCTCTCGCACCATGAAGTAAGCACTCACATAAGAGATTATCGTTGAGTCGTTTGATCGACACCATACTAAATGATAGGGGCGTGTCTATTTGGATGGACAAGGTTTAAAAACATCCGACCCTGTAGTGAGAGACGAGAATTGACCTAACAAGTTAAATTTACAGCTTTTACAAGTAACTTGAGGTTCTAATTTGGTTTCGAGTTGGACATATAGTCGAGAAAGTTTTGCTTCTTAAGCAAGAGGGTCAAATTGTTCATAAGAATGTGTAATTACGAACAAACAAGTCTAGTTCGGGGACAAATTCGTACCATACACCATCAAACCTAAATTGGGAATTATACTTAGAGAGGTTGAACAGATTCAAAAAGTAATTCACTATAGTCTTTTTCACATCGTAGAGAGGTTGGACAGATTCAATAATTACTCTATGCATGATGTAAAGTATTGAAGAGTAAATTTTGAGGGAAGAAAACCTTAAAGTGATACTGCAGATCTCTTGAGACAATTCTTCTCCTTAAAATAGAGAGATTACATTGATATTGTCAATGTGAACACATGAAACGAGGAGTAGGAAAAACAAAATTGATGCAGTCGGAAGCACGTTTGCTAATCATATATACTAAGAGAAGTTCTAATTTTCTAATCTACAGATGGATTTTGTTAATGAGTATCATCAGAGCCCATATACAGATTGCCCTCTTGATGTTAATGCACATAGTGTCTTAAAAATCGAATTATTGTAAATCAAAGATATTTCACCAGTACGCTAGAACGCTCGTTAATAAAACATTTACAGATTGTACTTAATTAACACGTTTTTCTTTCCTAGTACTGCTTGTTAATCCTTCCAACGCTTACTCTCAAGCCTCTGCAATGCCATGAATCCGAGTGCGTCCCGGTTCAGATACGTCAAGAAAGTCTCAACAACTCCTTCCTAAATTTTCCATTTCCTATCATATCATAACAGAGATCACCTTATATATAACGATTAGTTTAACCCTTTTCTCTCTCACTCTCTAATTACGAGACTTCATGCACATATGCTTTAGTGCATTCCTCTCTAATTTGATCTCCTCTTGAGTTAACCCCACACCGCTCTCGATCAATCACGTCCCCTCATGGAAACCCTGCACATCCTCTTCGGTGTGGTGGCCGCTGTTTCGGCATACCTCCTCTGGTTCTCCTTCCTGGCCCGAACACTGACCGGCCCGAAGGTGTGGCCGCTCGTGGGGAGCCTCCCCGCCCTCTTCGCAAACCGCTGGCGTATCCACGACTGGATGGCCGGCAACCTCCGTGCCACCGGCGGCTCTGCCACATACCAGACCTGCACGATTGCGCTCCCCTTCGTGGCCCGCCGGGAGGGGTTCTACACCGTCACGTGCCACCCCAAGAACATCGAGCACGTGCTCCGGACCCGGTTCGACAACTACCCCAAGGGCCCCGAGTGGCAGGCTGCCTTCCACGACTTGCTAGGCCAGGGGATCTTCAACAGTGATGGAGACACGTGGCTGATCCAGCGGAAGACGGCGGCTCTCGAGTTCACGACCCGGACGCTCAGGCAGGCCATGGCCCGGTGGGTTAGCCGGACCATAAAGTCACGCCTTTGGACGATTTTGGACAAAGCTGCTCGGGGTAAAACCTCGGTGGACTTGCAAGATCTGTTGCTCCGTTTGACGTTCGACAACATATGCGGACTCACGTTCGGCAAAGACCCAGAGACTTTGTCCCCGGCAATGCCCGAGAACCACTTCGCCATGGCCTTCGACACCGCCACTGAGGCGACGCTCCAGAGGTTGCTATACCCAAGCTTCCTATGGAGGTTGAAGAAGATCTTCGGGCTCGGCTCGGAGAAGAGGCTAAAGAGGAGCCTCGAGGTCGTCGAGACTTACATGAATGACGCCATCGACGCGAGGAAAGAGGCTCCGTCCGATGATCTCCTGTCGAGGTTTTTGAAGAAGCGCGACGTGGACGGGAACCTCTTCCCCATATCCGTCCTCCAGCGCATCGCGCTCAACTTCGTCCTCGCCGGGCGCGACACGTCCTCGGTCGCCCTCAGCTGGTTCTTCTGGCTGGTGATGAACAACCCCGACGTGGAGGAGAAGATCATCCGGGAGATCTCGACGGTGCTCCGGGAGACACGCGGTGACGACCCGGCGAAGTGGGTGGAGGACCCGCTGGCCTTCGATGAGGCAGACAGGTAGATGATGAATTCATGGAAGAAACTTTATAATACGAAATAAAAAACCTAATGAGGGCAACGGCACAAACAAAGAATAACGAAAGCGTACGAAGATTGATTTATTCAATGGAACATAATGATTGTGATATTCTTATTATATGTTTAATACATCAAGTTTACGCATCGAAGAAATAATTTACAATCCATCATGTCATTTCATATGTTATTTTAGTAAATTGGTTTTGATATTATAGGATAAATATATTTTAACCCCAAAACAGAAGACTATTGCATGCCATTGGTGACATCATTTATGTAATAAGAGTCTATCTTCACGGTATATCTATCATCTCAAATTGAGGTTAAGCCTACTTCTCATGTCTAGAGATATTACACCCACAAAAAGGAGTCTTTGCATAATTTCTCAGTTGTGATTAGTTTACTTCACCCAATTTATCTTGTAGAAACAATTCCTCTAAATTTTTCACCTTGCAGGTTGATATATCTGAAATCTGCATTGGCCGAGACTTTGAGACTGTATCCTTCCGTGCCCGAAGATTTCAAGTACGTGGTCTCCGACGACGTCTTACCAGACGGCACGTTTGTGCCTGCTGGGTCAACAGTGACGTACTCGATATATTCGATCGGGAGGATGAAGACCATATGGGGTGAGGATTGCATGGAGTTCAAGCCGGAGAGGTGGTTGTCGCCGGAGGGCGACCGGTTCGAGCCGCCCAAGGATAGTTACAAGTTCGTAGCCTTCAACGCGGGGCCCAGGACTTGCCTTGGGAAGGACCTCGCTTACCTGCAGATGAAGTCGGTGGCGTCGGCGGTGCTCCTCCGCTATGCGTTGTCGCCGGTCCCCGGCCACCGGGTGGAGCAGAAGATGTCGCTCACCATGTTCATGAAGGACGGGCTCCGTGTCTACTTGCGCCCACGGGCCCTCGTGGGCCTGGCCCAGAAACTCGCCGCCTCGGCGTAGAGCCTTGAAGGCGTGGATGGAACTCTCACGACTTTTGCCACGGTGGTGGCTGGAACTTGTAAAGGCGTAATAAGGTCGTTCAACTTGATTTTGCGTCATAGGGTTATTACTAGGTCCGTGTGGCGATTCATGCATACAAACCCACGGTAAAATTTGTTCTTGGTTCTGTAATTGTTATTCGTCGTCGTTTCATGTGGGTGGGTGGGGGGTTTCCGATTTCATTCAAGAGTATACTTGTAACATAAAAAAGGTTGTCATTGTGATAATTCTGCCTTTTACGCCGTGTGTTGCACATGCAAAAAATTGAATTCGTATTGAGGTATTTAAACCTTACGAGGTGATCCTTACTGATTCACACAGTATTCCAGATGCCCCATACTACTCGGATCGGAGCATAAACTAGCGATGCTAAGAAGGATATATGGTATAATGAGGCTACTATGAAATATTTACTCATGAGTGGAGTAGCCTTTTCTATTTTGGTTCATGGGTTCTCTTGGCCACACGATTCATCTGAGAAAGAGATCGAGCTTCAAGAAATAGTCCAATATAGTGTTTCCATAAGGTTGACCCAACATCTAAAAAATGAAGAGAAAGAAGATCTTCATCAAAGTTCTCCAATCGAGAATAAAAGATGCTTTGTTTCACAATTCTAAGCATGCAAAATTAAGTTAACCGTGGTCATAAGCTGTCTAATGGAATTTTCAGGATACCGTAACAAAGTATCTAGAGAATGTAAGTTACTTAAGAAGAGATTGAATTAGATGTGACAATACCATCCGCGATGAAATCCATTTACTGACATACAAAATTGATGTTCGTATATACAACGTTAAATTCATGAAAGTTTGTATTGAGATTATCTCATGGGATTCTTCCTCCTCCACTCGTATAATGCCATGACAAAGTCAAATAATCGATAGCAATTTTAGTAAAGTTCTGGTCTCAGGCTCCGTCATTTTGGTCTCTCAAATGCTTTTACCAGTTCTTCAGATTTCAGCTATGTACCAACCACCACGCAACTGTCCTGCCTCCTCTGGTCTTGTCGGTTTCTCGTGCACCTTATCCAAGTCTTTATTTACAGATCAGATGCAGGATGATTGGCATGTCGCGCGTTGATGATCAAATATCCGACGGGGATCAATCCAAAATCTTCTCGCCTGATGAGAAAAGGTTCCACACGACGGTTCCAGTTAAGTAGAGCCCGACTGAAACCTTGAAAACATCGTCCCAACTCCCTGCAAGCGGAGAAAGGAGAAGACTATAAGGCAATCTGAAATATTTTCCAAACAATTTTATCAGCACTATTTTTGAAGTAGTTAAAATTATCAGTCAGGACAAGATAAACACCGTGTTGCAAGATGTAGCCTGTCGCGGCTGTCCCAAAAACACCGGCCAAAACGCCAGCAGTATTGGATAAACCGAGCAGTACTCCCTGTCAAGAGAATCCAAAGAAAGACGTTAGCTGGGACATTACGAAAACAACATGGTTACACTGGTAACACTGGACTTTGCTGCATAGCCCCTGAGTCGGTCAACAGAAGTGGAACATTTTCTCTAGTTGGACTTCACCAGGATCAGGATTTATCTCCAAATGCTGCAGAGTGGGGTAACCTCTAACTGAAATTAACAGAGATGAATCATGAAGAAATACTACTTACGGAGTAGCGGGGAGCAAGGTCCTGATGATTCGAGTACAAACCAGATTGTGAGAATGCATCAGTTCCCTGCTCAAAGAGTTTCTAACCAGTTATTATGAGGAAACGTCTCGTCCCATGAAAGCAGATCGAATCAAAGTTGGACAGGCAAATTATAACGTATCAGCGTAGATCAATCTAAAGTTTTTCAATGAATGTCAGTTCCATTCAGTGTTTTTATGAAGTCAAGATGCCAGCATACTGGCCTAATCTAATGTCCCTATCCATGTAGGGAAAGAGATTAGATCCCTTCTCTTCCTAATTGATTAGAAGTGATTTAAGAAAACCTTCTGATGGGTGAAGTGAGGCTTCGCATGTAAATAATTTTCTCTCTTTTGCTTCTAAAATTACACATTGACACATTAACATTCTGGATTCAGTGAGATGGAGGCAAACCTGACTGCAGGCCATGCATAAGACAGCCATTGCAGGAGAGTCAACATGGCTCAACTGGGTAAGAAAAAAAGCAGGCCCAAGAAATCCAATTGACTGCATGATCTGCACGATACAATGCAAGCTGGCGCCGGATCAATGAATGTCATCTACTTAATATGCAAAGCACAAGAACGTCAAGAGAAGCTAATAACAACATAGCTTAAGCTAAATAATACGCAACTGATTTAAGGACCTTTTACTATAAGAAATAGCTGGTTAAAGTAAATTGTCATTGTAAGTTGAAGATCGATTATATATATATTAAAGAGAGAAACACGTTCAGTTTTTTTCAATCTTATTATTTTCATTATGATCTTCCAGAACTGCTGTTGCTCTCCTAGTACTAAGACACGAAGTGTTAGAACAAGGTACCTTGCGAACTGTAGTCACAGATAAGCCATTGCTGACAAGAGTGTCCGCAATCCAACCTCCAAGATTAGCAGAAAACGCCATAGTAAGCCAAGGTAATACACAAATAAGCCCTGATTCTGTGAGATTGAACTTTAGCACCTGTTATTATTTTAGGGATAGATGAAATGGAAGAAAGTTAATTATTGTACAAAGATGGTCCATGATAATCCACCAGTCGACCAATTATCATATGAGTAATCTTATAAGTTATCAAGTGAGTAGGAAAGTCAAGGGAAGAGTCAAAAGCTTACTTGATTATAGTATGTCGGCATCCATGTGAGAAGAATAAATGTCCCCCAGTTGTGACAGAAATGACACACTATTAGGGCCCATACAGGTGGTTGTGACAGTAGCAAACCCCAAGGTATCGTAGTCACAGGTTCTCTTGGAATGCTGTTGGTTAAAATCAGCTTTTTCTCTTCAGGCCGCAGCTGAGGATCATCGAGAGGTGAACTGTATGCCTGCAACAAGAACTCCCGAAATTAAATTTTCAGTGATATAGCTCTTGAAAGATATGATCTCATCTAGCAGCAAGACTTTGAAAAAATGCCATAGGAATCCATTTCTCTGAAGGACAAAAGAAGTCACCTTATTTAGCCAGGTTGCGAACCATACTGTTCCCAGAGAACCAAAAGAATAGAAGACTGATGGCCAGCCGAACTGATGTATCAAAAACGGCGAAAAGGCCAAGCCAGTGACTGATCCTAGATACATGCCACTGTAGACCAGTGCCAGTGATCTACTTCTCTCTGATACGGGAACCCATTTTGACAAGATATTATTCATTGCAGGCATAGCAACACCCTGAACAGAAGTATGGGGGAAACACATTATTACTAATTTCAGCTTAATATAATTACCTTTCACCAAAAAAAAAAAAACACCCTGAACAGAAGTATGGGGGAAAACTGAGTTATGTCGAGCAGACACATAATGATTCAAAGTGGTTTTTACACCTAAAAACATTATTACTAATTTTTTCCAAAATAAACCCACAAACTATACACAGAAATGCGCCTAATACCAAATTCGGTTTCGAATGCTAGATGCAGTTTTTATCTATTCTTGTCAGCATAGGAGAACGAAATAGATTAAGTAGAACAATGAGCTGACCTCGCCAATTCCCATAAAGGCACGGACAACAAGTAGGTAAGGAAGCCCAAGTTTAGCAGCGACTGGAGTGAGAGCTGTTGCGATCGACCACCAAATTACCCCAAATCCCAAGACAAGTTTCCCACCCACCGTGTCTGCCCAAATGCCACCGGCAATCTGTCATCAATGACTGGAGTCAGAGCATGAAAGGAACACTTGGATTCTTGCTAACAGGTTTATCCAGATAATCAAAATTGTTGCAGGCATATAATGAAGAAAAGGAACCACCAAGAGCTCAATACTCTTTAGCTGTACCAAAGAAGTGTCTTTACCTGGGTGAGGAGATAGCCCCAGAAAAAGGAAGACTGTATCAAACCAACGGTGGTTGGGTTCCAGTTATATTCTGCAGACATGGGAAGTATAGCAATACTCATGTTTACCTGCCAAAGCAAATTTATATAAAGATGCTAACTGAAAAAGCTCTGTATTCTTGGAAAAACACGTACATACTTAGAATGTGACCAAATCGAAGTTTGGGATTGTAATTGCATCAAGAGATAGATATAAATGTCATCCAGTAAACGACTAGCAAAGTTATTCCCATTGCCAATTGCAAACTTCCAGTCATAAAATTGATGCATATATTCTGGTCAAAGTGTTTAGCAAGTGTTTAGCTGTAGTGAAGAATGTAACATAACTAAAACTACAACTCGACATCAATATCCAACTATCAGATTAAGAGAAACTTAAGATACAAGGAAGGTCTTCAAAAGAGATCAAAACTACCGTCCTTATAGCTTCTAAACTTCGAGGGACTCATGGCGAATTTATGCTAATTCACCGCCCATATGATTATTCCATTCTAATAGAACAGAGATACTACAAGAAGTGAAACTTTGACTATGCCTACTAATGCTCTAGACAGCAAGGACCCGCCTTTAAAGAAACCGATCAAACATGTTCCGTAATGCAACATCACTTAGCGAATTTAGTCATGTCATACAATTCCCATAGAAGACCAATCTGACGGCACTGGGATTTTCTCAATTAAGAGGAGTAAATCGACTCAATTAATAGCCCAGGTAATAGCACATCATCTAAACAAGATTCAAAGGGTCGAGTCAATTTATAGCAGCTCGCGTCTCAAATTACAGCTGGCCGTGCCACAACATTGCAGAGGTGAGTCCACATCCAGTTACCCTGAAGAATTCATTCAAAAGAAAAGAAAAGAAAATACAAAGAAGGATAGAAACATGTAGCATTTCCTTCCCTTTGCTACAATGGCATCATCTAAGAAAGGCTCTACATCTGCCTTCGTCAAATGGGTTTCTTCTCGGGAAGGATGACAGCGCCAAGGTTACTCCCCAAGTTGCATTCACCAACATTAAATGACGCAAGCAAGACAAAAAGTAGTAATATCATGGAATGATGATGCCCATCATTTTGGTCAATTTTCTTCTTTCCTTTTTCTTTAGCTTAAAACGAATAATCTTTTCAGGAGTACTCGCTTTCCTTCTAATTATTTTCCGCCTGCCGGGACAATTCTAAATTGAGGAAGCAAATTCTTGTCTGCAGCCATAGCCACAGTCCTGGGAAGCAGAGATGAGCGAAGAGAAGAGAGACAGAGGCTTTACCCTGTCCATGTTGCAGAGCAAGAAGGCCGAGAAACAGAGGACCACGATGACCCATCTCTTGGGGAACTTTTCCCACCAAGGAACATCAATACCCCCGTCCTCGACTTGGCCGGTCTTGAACTTCGCCGGCTCTCGCACGTCGGAGATTTCGTACTGCTCCGACTTCAGGCCGGTGTTTCGGGCCGAGACCCGGAACGTGTAACGTCGTGTCCCCGAGATCAACCGGACCTGGCAGTGGAACCGAGCCGCCGACGCGAAGCTTTTCCTTGGCGGCGGCGGCGGTGGACTGAGTGAAGTTCTTTGCTTGAGGAGGGAGTCGGGGGGAGGAGTGTAGGAGCAGAGGAAGGCTCTGGCGTTCATAGCGATGAAGAAAGCTTTCAGCTGCTTCACATAGAGAGAGAGAGAGAGAGAGGGAGGAGACGACTGAAGTGATGATATTTGTTAAGACAGGCTTTCCAGATTTGCGGGGACGAGAGAGAGAGAGAGAGAGAGAGATGGGATATTTATGGGCACTGGTGAATGTTACGACACGTGGAGGTTGCATGGAGGAGGGGATTAGATTGCGGCTTGAGCTCTCCGAGAATTTAACTGAAAAACGGGACTTCGTTCGCTTGGCTTGTCCTAGATTTGGTGGTCTTGTTGGCGCATCCCACGGTGGGGTCTCTTTGGCCTGGCCACGAACCAAGCACAATTATCTTTTTTTTTTTTTCAAAAAATTGAAATATGATAGAATCTCCAATTATAGCAATGAATGCGATTTTTTTTTTTGGCAAATTCAAGGAAGATTTTTCTGTACGCTCATCCTAAAAAAATTTCTAACACTAGTACACAGTGCCGAATAGCTATTAAGAAGCATAAGCTAGAAAACACGATATATGCATATGCATGCTTTCGTAAATCTAAATATCCAGGCCTTTACTTTAAATCATAAAATAGGTCACGTATGATTAAAAAATCCAAAAGATAAATGTTTTTTTTTTAAATTTTGTTCTATACATTTAAATTTCTTACCATTATAAAAGTACAAGTGCTCTAAAAACAATTACACACTAATTACACAATGCCTTTGACATCGTGTTCCTCACTGTGATTCAAATGATACAATGTCAGTATTGTCCTCTTATTCGTGTTGAGCAAGTTCGGCTAAAGTCAATTCTTGCAAAATCCAGCCATATCGTAAGGCTACCTCAAAAATTTTCACACACATGGATTGATGCTACTATAATATTCAATTGGGTCGATAAATCACGAGTCATGATGATGAAAAGAACCGGAAAACTAGGGACTCTTCTATTCCACCATTTAAAAATGTTGCCAACTCTTTCAATATATTTAGGGTAGTTTGTTGTTAAGTATTTCTCCAATATATCACTAGATTAAGACAGAACAAGCAGAAGTCTGTGTGGATGTTCTTCTTAATGAACCAAGACCACACAAAGTTTTTAGCACTGTTCGACGAAGGCACCATCTCTGCTCGTGTGGTGGAACTCGTTGTGACAAATCAACTAGCGTGGGTAGCATACCTATTCCAAAAGTCAATTCCTCACACCAATATCCACTTTATTTGGACCTCCTCATATAGTCCATAATTCTCGTAATATGGAATAAGAAAATTTTGAACACCTCCAACTTGGACCTTGAATCTAAGAGAGTGGACACCTAAAAAAAAAAAAAAAAACCGACAGAATATCCTCGTTATATTTGAGAAATTGCGGCTTCATTGCCAATACTGTTTGTTGAAGAAGGGATCACCTCCCTTGTTCGCCTATTGAACTAACGTCATGCGTAGAAATGTAACGGTTCGGTTGTTTGACAGTTAATTGCTGGTGTTCAAAGCATCCTTTGCATCGTTGGAAACTTATAAGAAGTCCGTTAAAATTTTAGCAACCCTCCAATCCTCTGTTGTCAAAAGCGGGGTATTGGCACTTATACAACGAGTGTTGGAGTATAGGGCAGCACACCCGTCTCCTTGCATACTCTTTTCAACATCGTGTACGTTGAATTTCACCTTGTTCTTACATCCAGATGGAATTTCTCAGCTTGCTTTGCCTACATCAAGTGCGAGGCCCTAAATCCTGATGCCTGAGTGGGGTAAATCTCATGTATTGAAACTACCCATGAATGGTTATCATAGAACCGAAAAACTAGTGAAGACTGTCTTGCACACAAAAATTAATATACTGACATACACCACCGTACATGGAAGAAGATCCCATTGCATGCGAAATTTAACTATCAGACCTGAATTTGGAAAAGGGAGATGTTTACATTGGCATTATCTAGTCTAATTCTTAAAATTTTGTGGGAGATATCAAATCTCATTATTTTGATGGCAACATTTTGGGAATTATACGAGAATATTAACTTCTTAAACCTAAGAGCTTTGTGACGTAATTTCCATTCTTCCTCAACCTAATGGTTGTTGACAACATAGCGCGTGTAATTCATAGGGGTAGTCTATAAACCGAAAGTTAAAAGAGATTCAAATGTTACCTGTCGATAGTAGATGCACCCACACTACCATTTTCTCTTCGTACGACGAATTGCAGTTTCTGGTGTTTGTCATCAGCAGAACGGGCTTGAACTAAGGTTGTAAAGCTATACGCATGCAGTCGACGCAGTGTGGATCCTCAGCATCCCCAAAAGATAATCATGGCAAGACATCTCTTCCTCATGTCGTCCCTGGTGCCTTCTCATGTCGGCTCAGCCTTTTCTATGCTTAATGTAAGTTGAGTCACGCAGTAACAATTGTTCTGTTGGAGTGCTGTGGCATGGTGAATCAAATGTTTTGAGGCAGAAGTCCAGGGAAGACCCAACAAACGATGACACGAAACAGAGGATGGGAATGTTTAGATGTTCTTGCATTGAGGATCCAAGGCACCCCAATTCTAAACTCCATATTGGTAAATTAGATATATACTAAAGGGCATAATCATCATTGTATTATTTTAGCCTTAAACCCTAGGTGTATATTGTAAAATACTTTATCAATGAAAATGACGTTTGCCCAAACTCTGCATGGTATTAAAGTGGTGATTCTCAAAGCCAGTCTCTTACATCCAAAGCCACCGTCTTTTTGGCATGACTGCTGCCACTGTTCACCGTCCATCATCGGATGTGTTTTTCCCTTTTTTATTCTTACTCATGGTCTCTTACCCCGTCAAATTCAAGAGCTAAATTTGGATCCTTCAATTTTTGTGCTCGAGAGGATCCTTCAAATTCAGGAGCCTCTTCCCCACGTTGCTTTCGTCGGATCTAGATAAGACCCTCTTGCCAACAATCAATTTTTTGTGCTTGAGAGGGTTTTCCGACAATTCTGCAATGGATAGCAACAAATTTACCTGTTGCAACAACAAATACAGCTTCATATCAATCAAATCGGCCATAACTACAATAAGGAACTAGTAGCATGCCTGAAAGATGAAGTTCAAAACATATGGCAACAGGAGGAACAATATTAGGCTATGAGATCGAGGATCCAATGGTTGAGGTGGGGGGACAAGAACACTAAGTTCTTCCATGCAACAACAATTCAATGTAGACAACGCAACTGAATCAGCATGTTAAAGGATGAACAACTTGGTTGGATGCGTGACCCTAATCAACTCAAGAATATGACGCAGACATACTTTTAAAATCTATTTTGCTCGACTGGCTATCAAGATTTTGGCCTAGTTCTCACACAATGCTCTCAAGTGGTCACAACAGACATGAACACAAGTTTAACAACAATAGTTTCTAGGGAGGAAGTTAAGCAAGCAGCTTTCCAATTAGGGGCTACTAAAGCCCCGAGTCCCAATGGCTTCAATGGGCTTTTCTATCAGAACCACTTGATATAATAGAAGATGACATCTTTAAATCAGCACAAGATTTTTTTCAAATCAGGAGTGATGCCCCCTGGTTTTAATAGAACTTACATCACTCTTATCCCAAAGGTTCTGCATCTAGAAAGGTTAGAACAATATAGACTCATTAGTCTCTGCAATTTTATATATAAAATCATTTCAAAAGTGCTGGCAAACCGACTAAAGACGTGGCTACTTGAATTGATTTCAATAGAACATAGTGCTTTTATCACAGGTAGACAAATATAAGATAATATTCTAGTCGTGCATGAGGTCCTCCATCAGCTTAAAGTTAGGAAAATAAAGAAGAAATTTCAGGCTATTTTAAAGATAGATATACAAAAAGCCTATGATCGGGTAGAGTGGGATTTTCTAGAGGCCTAACTTAAAAAATTGGGCTTTCAAGATCTATGGGTAAGGTGGGTGATGCAATGTGTTACCACGGCAACTTACAGTGTTAAATTAAATGGTGAACCGTTGCCATACTTTCGTCCAACAAGGGGTTAAGACAGGGAGATCCTCTTTCTCCATATTTGTTCATCCTATTAGCTAACGTCTTATCTACTCTTATTCAGCAAGCTATTGATGCAAGAACCCTCAGAGGAATTAAACTCAATAGGTATTGCCCTACACTTTCCCATCTATTTTTTTACGGATGATGCAATATTTTTCTTGGATGGACGAACCCTAGAATGTCAGCAACTAGCGAATATTTTAAATCAGTATTGTGTTGCAACGGGTCAGGCAGTGAATAGAAACAAATCAGGTCTCTTTTGTGGTCGAGATTGCCCCTCTACTTTAAAACAGAATTTGGCTGCAGAATTAAGAGTTCCTATGCTTGAAAGGGTAGGAAAATATTTGGGCATTCCATCTGACTGGGGGTTATCCAAAAAAGACATGTTTGCTTGGATTATGGGTTGGGTAAATGCGAAGCTTGAAGGATGGAAAGAGAATATTATGTCTAAAGGAGGTAAGGAAATCCTATTAAAAGCTATAGTGCAGGCACTTCCACAATACGCCATGTCCATATTCAAACTTCCTATTTCTATATGTCAATCTATTGAACGTAGAATAGCAAAATTTTGGTGGCAAAACAATAGTACTAGAATAGGCATTCATTGGAGGGCATGGGATCTTCTCAAAGAACGGAAGCTCGAAGGGGGGCTTGGTTTTCGGGATCTTCTAACTTTTAACAAAGCCTTATTAGGAAAGCAAGCCTGAAGGCTATTCCAAAATCCTTCATCTTTATGGTGTAGAGTTTTTAAGGGTCTTTACTTTCATTCTGGTAGTTTCTGGCATGTAGGAAAGGGCAACCATTCTTCTTGGGGATGGAAGAGTTTAATTTTAGGTAGAGATGCTATCCTAAACAAGCTGCAGTGGTCTGTTGGTGACGGCAGAAGATTAACATACGGATGATGAAATGGCTCGCCAGGGGCATTATTGGCGGTCCAACGCCTAGAGGAGAGCCACAACAGGTTGCTGGATTTATAATTCTAGATGCTAAAGTCTGGAATATTCATCTTCTAAGAAATAGTTTCAACTACCAAACAGTGGAGGAGATTATAACCATTCCATTAAGCCCTATTTCTACCACAGATCAAATCATTTGGATAGGCACACAAACATGTATCTACTCAATTAAAAGTGCCTACCATAATCTCAGAAATTCAGACCATAGACAGAACAAAAACCAAGCCTCATCCTCATATCAGCCTTCTACCCATCTCTGGCGCCAAATCTTGAAAATAAAGACGGCCCCAAAGATTCAACTTTTCTTATGGTCGTTATGTCAAAACGCTCTATCTACTAAGGACAACCTATGTTGGCGAAACATCATTCAAGACCAAGCATGTCAATTATGTTCATCACACACACTAGAAACAACTGAACATATTTTCTTATTTTGCCCATGGATGCAAAACATCTGGTCTCATTCCAGTGTGCAAATAGATATCTCAGTCTTCAGAAGGCACATAATGGATGTGTGGCTTGAAGATATAATTGAAAATCAATTAGATTTACCTACAATGGAGATCATAGCATCCATCCTTTGGCAGATATGGAAGGCACGGAATCACTTCACTTTTCGACACCAACGTCCCAATCTCGAACAATTGGTGGACCTGGCGCTCACAAATGCAAAGTTGAACAGCAGCATGTAGAACATGATCTTCTAAACCCTAATCGAGCGTGGATTCCTCCGAACCGAGGCAGTATTAAGGTCAACATCGATGGGGCTTTTCCCATGGTGAATCAAACGGGCTCCATTGCGTGTGTTTGTCAAGATCATACTGCTACTTTAATAGCTAGGATACACAAGTACGGTTCGAGCATCTTCCCCGCTGCAAAGTGAGATTCAAAACCTAATTTTTGCTCTTACTTATTTGCTAGATCGAGGATAGGATGATGCTTACCTCATTATAGAGTCTGATTGTTTACCGCTTATGGAGATCTTCAACGATCGAAGCCTTCCACCGTGGGATTGTAGAGCTCTAGTCGCCGATGTTGCAACTTTGATTCTCAACTTTTCCCATCTGTGCATCCGGCACTGCAGAAGAGAAGCAATGCCATAGCGGATTGGGCTGCTAAGGCCCATGGCCATGGCACCCTTCCTCCAAATTGGGCTTCCTCACCTCCCCAAATGTTAAGGGATTTGCTGTGTATTGATGCCCTATCTATGGGTTGTACTTTTGGTCATACTTAAATGAAAAACTTTGTTTTCAGACCAAAAAAAAAAAAATAAATAGCCAAAGCAGCTAATCTTTCGGCCGGAAGTCACCATGGCAATTGAGTCTCAAGTTTCTTCAACCAATGTTCCTGCACATGAGTGGCCGAATAGCCCTTATTTTATGCATCCTTCTAATAATCCTGGATCTAATTTCGTTGGCATGGTCCTTATGAGTAACAATTACAACAATTGATCTTGTGCCACGGAGATTGCCCTTTTACCAAGAACAAAATGGTGTTTGTTACTAGAGAAATTGAAAAACCAGCCGTAGGCAATCCTGCTTATGCATCATGAACTCGTGTTAACAATTTGATTCTATCTTGGATTTTTAATTACCATTTATCTAGATTTGGTGCCAACGGTTCTCTACTTAGAGTCAGTTGCGAACATCTAGGCCGATCTCCACAAACATCCTTCATCGTTGAATGGTCCTAGGGTTTTTCATCTCAAGCAAAACATATGCACCCTTACTCAATGTGATGATGCCATGACCAAGTACTACAACAACTTGCAAAGCTGCTATAATGAATTGAATAATTTGGATCCGTTACCGCAATGCTCTTGTTCGGCTCATTCAATCATCACCAAACAATAAGAGAATTGGTGCTTGTTTCAATTCCTCATGGGTCTCAATCTAAGGTACACCAATGTTACTAGTAAGATTTTACTAATGGATCTGTTACCTAGTGTTGCACGTGCATATGCACTAGCTCTTCAGGATGAGTTGCACCGCCATATCTAATCAGATCGCCTGTTGGCTGACTAGACTAGCACTTTGCTTAGCACTCATAGCATGCACCATACATGTATTTCTCATCCCATGGACAACCCAGCTCTCTTGGTGCTCCCACTCTATTGGTCAACCTAGCTAAACGGACGAACATGTCTTGCGACTGGGAAAGATGCACCCACCGTGGCATCCTAAGACATACACGGGATGTGTGTTATTGATTTCATGGCTTCCCTCCCAACCACAAGCAGCACCATGAACAACCATCTACCTCCTCCTATCCCACAGACAACAAAGTCCAGCCATATCTATTGCGGCACATTCTCTACTCACAAATGATCAATATAAGCACCGTTGCGCCTATTGCAAGAGGTAAACATCTTGAAAGCCAACCTCTTAGGTAATGCTCTTGGCTTATCTACGAATTCATTTCATTTTGATACTTGGGTTATTGACGCAAACGCCACCAACCACATCACAAACCTCGTCACCTTACAAATCGGAGACACTATTCCTCTCCACATCCCACCATTGGGATTTCGAATGGTGTTGGTGTCCCTATGACATTACACATTTCGGCTCCTCTTACCTCAATTATCTCCCTTGATAATGTCCTTTGCGCTTCCTCTTTTAAATACAACATATTATTAATCTCCAAGCTCACTCAAACCTTAAACTACTTAGTCACATTTTTCCTAACCAGTGTCTTTTTCAAGACCTCTTGACGAAGAAGATCATTGGTTGGGGCCATGAGCATGGTGATTTTTATTACTTGGAGATTTCTATCAAATCTACCGTCCTCGCTACTGGAACCTCTTCACCCATCTTTGGCATGCTTGCTTAGGACATCCATTTGAGTTAGTTTTATCTACTTTACAACAAACTTGATGCTTTAGTCCAGCAAAATAATTGAGTCCATGTGATGCTTGTCATTTATCCAAGCAAATGTGTTTGCCTTTTGCGTCTAGCACTATTACTACTTTATGTCCGTTTGAGCTTATTCATGTTAACATTTGGGGACCTTATTCTCATTTTACACATAAGATTTGTTGTTATTTTTTATCTCTTCGTGCTATACTTAAATTCTTTTACTTACTTTTAAGTCTAATGCAATTGATTCTTTGATTCGCTTCTTTGCTTTTGTTGAGGCTCAATTTCAAATCAAAGTCCAAAATTTTCAATTTGATGAGGGGACTAAATTCCTTTCCTCTTCTTTACAAAAGTCTTTTTGTGCCCATGGTGCTCACCACTAGCGCAGTTGCTCTCACACTCCTCAACAAAATGGAGTTGTTGAGTGTAAGCATCGTCACTTACTCAATGTTGCTTGTGCATTGCGTTTTCATTCTAGCACGCCTCTTCATTTTTGGGGGGATTGTGTCTTAACTGCTACTTATCTCATAAATGGACAATCTTGTCCTCTCCTACATGATAAAACCCGTATGACCTTCTCTTTGGCAAACCACCTTCCTATTTTCATATTCGTGTCTTTGGCTCAATAAGCTACGCTTCTACCGGCCATCTTCACTTCGATAAATTTGGCCTTAGATCTTGCCGATGTGTTCTAATCAGTTATCCCACAAACCACAAATGCTACCATCTCTATGATCTCCAAGACCAAATAATTTTTACCAGTCATGACATCATTTTCTATGAACATGATTTTCCTTTTCGTCAAACCATCGAACATACCACAACCAAACAGACCTTGGTAATTCCATTACCCGTACCCGACCTTGGTGAAACATCTCCTCCTCCCTCCACCCAGGTACTTGCACCAACCTCACCTCCTTAGGCTCCTGCACGCATGGTCGCACTATCACCCATTGAACCCGGAGTCATTCCTCGACCATCTCGGCCATGCCGTCCACCTAGATATCTTTGGGACTACCACTGTGTTATTGTGGCCTACGATCAATCTTGTTTGAACTCTAAGGTAACCGAATCAAGTACTTTTTATCATTTATCCAACTATTTATCATACTCGTGTTTTTCACCTACTCATAATGCTTTTTTGCCTCCATATCCTCTGAGCAAGAATGTAAAAATTCTGACATTGTGTGTCAATCTCCCAAGTGGCAGGAGGGGATGTCTTTTAAGATACAAACCCTTGAACAGAATGACACTTGCAAAGTTGTTCTTCTTCCCAACAAACATGCCATTGGATGTAAATGGGTTTATTGAATCAAATATAATTTTGATGGCACTATTCATCGCTACAAGGCTAGTCTCGTTGTAAAGGCTTACACTCAAATGGAGGGGATTAATTACCATGACACATTTGCGCTTGTTGCTAAAATGGTAACTGTTCGTATTTTATTAGCTCTTACTTCGATTCATCATTGGCCTCTCTACCAATTAGATGTGAATAATGCTTTTCTGCATGGTGATCTCAACAAAGAGGTTTACATGAGGTTTCCATCGGGTTTTCACACGAAGGAGAGAATTTAGTCTATCATCTTACAAAATCACTCTATGGCCTTAAACAAGCATTGACGCAATGGTTTGCTAAATTCTCTTTTGCACTGTTTGATGTTGGTTTTCAATAGTCCAAGGCGGACTATTCACTTTTTACATTGGTCCTGGCTCTCTCTTGACCATTGTCCTTGTTTATGTTGATGATTTGGATATCATGGGTGATGATGAAGTTATGATTCAACTTCTCAAGCGATTTCTTGACACATAATTTTGCATTAAGGACTTGGGTATTCTTAAATACATCTTGGGCATTGAAATTTCTCGTTCCAAGTCTGGGATTTTCTTGTCGCAAATGAGATACACTCTTGATATTTTGTCTGACATTTGTCTTCTTGGAGGACATCCTGTTGATACCCTGATGGAACCCAATATATATTTTCGAACTCCTCACCAACTCTTAAGGATCCAGGTTCATATTGATAACTTATTGGTAGATTATTATATCTTATTGTAACTCGTCCAAATTTACTCTTTGTGTTGCAACATCTTAGTCAATTTATGCACTCTCCTAATGAAGACCATCGAAATGCCGCCCTTCACATTGTGCGGCATCTCAAGCATGATCCTGGTATTGGTTTGTTTTTTCCATCCGATTCTACTCTCCAAATTCATGTTTATATAGATTACGATTTGGCATCTTGTTCTAAATCACGTTGATCTATTTCTAGTTATTGCATGTCTATTGGTTCTCATCCCATCTCATGGCATTCCAAGAAACAAACCGTTGTTCCCCATTCCTCAACAGAAGTTGAATATTGTGCTATGGCCTTTACCGCATGCGAAATCACATGACTTCACATGCTTTTCTCGGATCTCCACGTCAACACTACCACTGTTGATCTTTTCTGTGATAATAAAGCGGCCATTGACATCGCCACTAATTCTGTCTTCCACGAACGCACCAAACACATTGAGATTGATTGTCACTTGGTTCATGACAAAATTCAAGATGGCACTCTGCGTACTCTTCATGTTCCCAATCACTCCCAACTCGCGGAGTTGTTCACGAAACTGGTCACACGTGATTTATTTTGTAATTTTAAGAACAAGTTGTTGACATGTTTACATTTACCAACTTGAGGGGGAGTATTAGTAAATTAGGTTTATACTAAAGGGCATGATCGACATTGTATTATTTTAGCCCTAAACCCTAGGTATATATTGGATAGTTAGAAATGTTACTATCCTGGCATTCTTGAGTATCTTTATGCTCTAAACTAAAATTTTGAGTAGTTTGTTGCTAAAAGGTTATCTCTGAAGGGCTTGAACATGAAGTTCACGTATTGTAGGAAGGCATACTTGTAGAAAACTGACTCCGTTTTCTCTAGTTCTAAGCATAGGTCTATTCGGTTGGTATCAAAGCCATTGTTTTGTTTGTAACATGATCTGTTCCATGCGCTCAACAGGAGAATCCAGTGTTGAGAAGATTTTCTCCATATCATGTTTGATCCTGAGATCCTAGAAGCTCCGGTTACTTTAACCTCTTCCCCATCTTCCTTTTCACTTTTAGATTTTCGTGTGTCAAATACTTTTAAAATTGACTATTTTTATGAGGTCTCTCTTACTGATAACACTAAGATATTTGAAACTTAACTCCCTCTTATGAATCCATATTCTGCTTTTACTAAACCCGCCTCATTGTTTTCTCCCATTCGCTCTATTCGGCAACCTATTTATCAAACTCCCAAAGAAGTGAAAGAGTATGTATAGTCCTCCAAGTTTGATCAATATCCCATTCTAGCCACCAAAAAAAATATTTTGTTACTTTTCAAATTCCCCCAGGATTTCCCAAACAATGGACCCAGTAGGGATACTCCCATGTCCATTGTGGAGCTATCCATCTTGCTCTCACTTTTCATAGTCGAAAAGGCCTCGCTAGTTGTGGCTAGAATGACCCTATTGGATACTCGGTTCCTAGAATACCAGTATACTTGTATTGGCACTGTCCAAACCATTTTGAATGTTGGAACAATCTTTGTAACCCTTTATCCAAATTTCAACATTGTCTTTTCGGACCCGCAGCTACTTTCCTTCTTGAAAGTCCGAATCCAGTTCACTGGGGCACCCTAGACTGTTCACTCTATTGCAGCAACACTACACTACTAGAGAGTCTATTAAGTACAAAACCATGCCGTTGATCTAAATTTCCAAAATGGAAATGAAGACGCCCTGTTCATCTCCATGCATAATGACCAGGCATCCTGTATCCATATTCCCAGATAGATTCCAAAAGAAAAGTTGGTCAAGTTCATTTCAGAGACCTAGGTTACCAACTACGAAAAACTACATTAGAATAACAAGTCTCTCCATTCCTTGGACTCTTAATTTGTAAGGAAAAAGGATGGCACCGTTGCCATCAAATTTGGCAAAGAAAAGGAAGAGAATCCTTCCATCTTCCAAACCCTGTTCATGATCGAACCGTGCGTTCTATAATCAATCTTTGAGCTAGATCTCAAAAAGCTTGTTAAATACTTTTAGAGTAATGAAATCTTGTCCATTTCAATCATTGGTTTTGGAACCCTTTTTGCTGGTGTTCATATCGCACAAATTCTCCCGATGAAGTAGAGCCGAATACAAGGCCCAGGCGAAAACCCAAGAAAGTAAATGATATTATATACCAGAGGTATTTGAACGGAGACCCTTCCATTGATATTCTTGGTGAGTGTGATGAGTTTCAATTCATGGTTTCTTATGCTCCACATCCACCACCAAAATTTACATCGTCACCTCCCATTCCACCAGTCTTACCACCAATATCACCTCCCTCATGTTGGGAAAATATGGCTTCCGATTGGGTAGAACAATGAAGTCGGATCGTTAGAGTACTCGAGTCGGACTTTGAGGCATGATATCACTTTCTTTAAGGATTTATTTGCCCCACTGCGTTGCTAATGGTCACTGGCAAATTTCCTCAATGATACAACAAAGTCTCAAGTAAGAATACTAGATAGCAATTCTAGTATTTCTCCAGGGTCTCTCATGGAAAACAATTAGAAACAATGGCTGCAGTTTCTCTCTAAAGAAAACGAAAAATTGGAAGAAAATATATATTTGATCTCAAAACAAATGTACTTATATATGTCTTTCGAATAAATGCAACTCTTCAAAATATTGCAAAAGAACAAAGACAACCTTTCGGGAAATGTTGTAAAATGAACAAGTATGTCTCAAAGGTTACGTTGAAAAGACATAAGAAATTCGGAATTAAATAAATAAAAAATAATTGTAACTTTTCGTGAACAGTCGCACTATTTCAACAAGACTTTATAATTAATTTTTTATAGAAATAAATCCGAATTTTCAATAAATAAAAATAATGATCATTGGTTAGTGCCAATTCCATCCACGTGCGCACTCACATCTTTTCGATGTGGGACAATGCACCTCTTCATTTGTTTTATAAACAAATTACCAACAATCCCCCACTTTTGTTTATAAAATAAAAACAAAAAATAAAACGTTAGAAATATACAGCCAAAATTTCCGTGAGATTAATATACATATATAAAGGTCTCTTTCGAGTTAAACCTTTACTTAGTGCAAGCATCTCAAAGCTCTATTAAAGTGACAAGTAGCTCGGTTTTAAACTTGTACTTTTATATAATAGAACTTAACATACCGCACATACACTACCCTCTTGTTTCAGCTAGAAGTTCTATTTTACTTTGCACTATTATGACCTTATGCTTGATCCTGTTTCATGAGCTCTCTAGAAAGCAATCCTTAACTTTCGTAAGAAGCGGCACCACTTCTAAGCTCATATAGGTGAAGTATCTACCATGTGTTTTTGTTACTATCAACACATTACAAATTTGTATCATACTTCATTAAGAATTCAATCCAACCTACAAAACGTAACAGACGATACTGACTTCTCATATTAGGGCTACGTCAATATCAAACAATCACATTCAATAACTTATTCTTACCCATTAAACCTTGTAACTAGTGATGTTCTAGAAAAAGGTCGGGTTATCATTATTAGTGATTTTAATTAAATGGTTTCAGCCCCGTTTCTTATGAGGTCATTATTACCATATATCTTGGTAAAGCCTTCGTCAAAGGATCGGCAAGATTATTACTTGACCTCACGTAAACAATTGTTATGGTACCATCTTTAATCAATTGTCTCATATACTCATGTCTTAGACTAATATGTCTAGACTTACCATTATAGGTTCTATTATAGGCTCTTACCAAAGTAGCCTAACTATCACAGTGGATAGAAATAAGAGGCATAGGACTAGGCCATAATTTGATATCCAACAACAAATTCCTAATCCATCAATCTCTTTCTCACTTGCTACTAAGCAATGATTCAAATTTCATAGTTGAGTGAATTATGCACATTTGTTTCTTGCTCGCCCAAAAAACAACACATTCACATAATGTGAAAATCCATCCAGAAGTTTCATCTCCCACACTTGTAATCCAAATAGCATCGGCGTATCCTTCTAATATAGCCGGATTATTATAGAACAATAAGATAACTCTCACATGTTCTATATTTGGATTATTAGTATTTACTCAACTTGCAAATACAAAAAGTAATATAAGGTATTATAATGTATCGCATACATTAAAGACCCATAGCACTCACATTAAAAACTCTCCACCATGAATCAAATTGAGTACTTATATATTTGAAAACAAGATGTTTAAATCTATACAACATCTTTTTCATGTAATCACTTTAGCTCAAAGAATAACCCCCACTATTTTTTTTTTAATTTTAATACTTAAGATAGTATCTGTTTCACCCAAATCTTTCATTTTGAAAATGAAAGTCAAATACTTCTTAATCTCAATGATTCCAGTCATATTAGTTCCAAAGTCCCTTCGGACATAACCCCACTTCAAGAATATTCCAAGAGGTAATTAATCGAAATTATGCATCATCAAATTTTCATCCTCAATGAAATACATACATCAAAATAGTAAATCAATGCAATTCTACTCTCTTGGCTCATTTATGCTATTCCATAGAATCAAATCTATGAGGGGCAAGGATAATAAATAAAACACATTAGAACCAAACAAGGGACACCTGAAAACTCATTCAGTGTCTCTTCAATTCTATCATTATCCCTCATATGGAATTGAACACATGCCAAAAGATGACTAAAGATTAAGAGCAAGTACGAAACCCTCAATGACAAATAGTGTAGCAGTTTATGTGCTAAACATGGAGATAAAAATATTGCATACCTTAGCATATAAGCCAATAAGCATAAAGCAATAACTCAGTACATTCTCAAGTAATTATCCAAAACATCCATGAATGACCCAACTCAATTTCAAAACCATAAAAGGTCAAGTATTACCAACCACAGCATCCACGGGGTCATGCAAAAGTTCGTTTCATTATTACATCAAGAATTAAATCAATCCATCTCTCTAACACATCTTGATGGCAGATGTGTTTCTAAGTATTTTAAATAAAATGATCCTTCTAGCTGCCGCTAACTTTATTCAAGTTCAATAAACATCGATATAGTTCGCTTAACATTTAGATTTGAATATGACGCACTTCATCAATAAAAGTATACCAAAAGCAGAAGCCCAATGCACTTTTACCTCTCAAGTTTACCATCAGAGCTTTTGCAGAACTTCCAATTTTGAACCTAGTGGCATGGACAAACCAGAGTGTACCGAAAACAGAACCCATCGTACTTACTTAGGCTCCCACGCAAAATTAGTCATTCAGAGGCTTTCCCGAAGCTTCTGATTTTCAACTCACTTATGTTCTTCAGCAAAGCAAATGCAGACTATCCCCAAAAGCTCTTTTTCATGACCCTTGTGACTTCAGTTAACTGAACTCTTCATATCTCGGCAGTGCGGGGCTAGTAATGAAGAGAAACAGTCCCGCAGCCAGCGTCCGCTACTCACCGACACGATGAACAGCCAAACGTCTAAGACTCACTTTCGCAAGACCAGACACGGCTAGAAGAAACCAAGCCAAGGTTGAATCAGTTGACTAAAACACAAGCTTAAGGAGGATTGGTATTACTGATAAACCATCGCTCCAATCGATGGACACGATCAGGCCTCCGAGCTCTCCAACTTCTCGCCGTTCCTTCTGCCGGCAGCGTTCTGCAGGGCTCGGTGCTGATGCACGACCCCAGAGAAATTGACCGACAAATCCGAGTATATTGACAGCACCTTCGAGATGTTCCCGTTGATCTCCCAGGTGAACGAGAACCACCAGTACAAGGTCCCCGACAACCTCACAAAGAACTTGGAGCATCATCTGGCATGTGATCACTCGATATATTTGCCAAAGAATTTGAAGTCTCCTCTGATGCACATCTTCTTTTTGTATCAACTGATATCCATCAGGATTTCCGTTCTGCTCTGCCGCCTGTGAAATTTTGCTTGAATCAAAATTCTGGATCCCAATTTGAAGCGTGGAAACAAAAGACTTCAATTGCGCGTGTGGAAAGTGAGCGAAACTGAATCAGGCGTGAAGGAGGCAAGGCAAAGGGAGGCCATTTTCACAGAGGGACGGAAGAAATTCTTGTTTCCCTTTTTGGGAGAGAATCAGGGTAGAGGGCATTGGTGGCTTAGACTGATGGAACTTTGGAGTGGCTTTCTCGGTGATTTCCTCCAAACTCCCTCCTACCTCTTCATTGCCAATCGTTGCCTTCATTGGAGTGTATATCGTTTCTGTTCACTCCTTCGTAACAAGGATGACTGGCTTCTTGCGTCTAAATCTACGCCACACGTGCCTCAAGATGTTGTAATCGACGTTGGCAAAGGACTCGATTATGACGTCTATGTCATTCTCGCTACTGTTGTCGTAGATGAACCAGCGCTGCACTCGAATTCATGCATGATAAACGAGCCATTCCCCAATGAACCACCGTTTCCCGTCAAAGAAGATATCCTGCACCAATGCACAAAATAACCAAGAGACGCATTCCGAAGACACATTGCAGTGTTCCCATTCAGTGCTAAGAATACTGATCCTATGAAATAATATAAATATTGAGATCTCCTGTTTAGCGGCAGTAATGAGAGCGAAGGCTGCAGCGAAAAAAAAATGATCCATATTCCCCTGGCGACTAAGTCCCACATCCTGGTCAGCGCACTCTACATTGTGAATGGCTTCGAGAGCAACTTCACCTCTCTTCCTCATGCGATCTTGTTTCACCCCATCTTGACTTATGACAGAACCAAAATGGACATATAAAAAAAAAAAAACGAGAGAAAATTCAAGAGAGAAATAGAGAGGCTCCCCTGCCACCGTGAGTGGGATGAATGCCATAATGACCAGAGAGAGATTTGTCCATGGAACGAAGAAGAGGGCTCCATTTGCGTTTTGCCCACCATCAACCGCATCCTTAACTCCATTGTTTCACAAATAAATCCTTAAAATTGTTGGGAAAATATGACTTCGGATTGGGTAGAACAATGAAGTCGGATTGTTAGAGTACTCGAGTCAGACTTTGAGGCATGTGTCACGAGCCGAAAGATGGACGACCCGAGAGGTTCCTCAGAGTCGACCCCAACTCGCCCGTGGACCTCCTGCTCTCACTCGGATTCCCACCAAGTCTTCTCCCCGAATTGCAAGGACGGGCGAAGATGTCATTAAGCTAGATTACGGGAGTCCGTTCCGCTATTTATGTTGGTAGACGGTAGTTGGCACTTATGTCGGTAGTTGAGGCGGTACGATCTCGTTCACTCGTAGAATACTAGATCAATGGATGTAATCCGAGGGCCTCAACTATAAAAGGGGTGTCCTCCCTTCACTTATAATCATCCACTACTTCCGCAATACAAAGCAAGTCTTCTTTCCAGAGCTCTTCTCTCTAGATCCTTTCTCTCTCTACGATTCGGGTAAGGCAAGCGAGTGAGCGTTCGACTGTGCAAAGGCTTGGCTTAGGTGCTTCGGCGATCCATTCCGATCCTAAAGTGCCCGAGTCGCCGCGCAGTCACGATCCCTGTCGATCGGCCCATGACAAGTGGTATCAGAGCTAAAGAGAGATCCGTTTCCAAGAGATCAAAGAGCACCAACTGTTCGAGAGAATGTCAAGCCATGATGCGGCTATAGTTGGAGAGACTGTGCCAGGCATAGACACGCGCAGCAAAGCAAAGAAAAGAGATCACTCGGTGGATGCTGCGGCCACGTTCGATGAGAAGATCGGGAAGGTCCGGAGTGCCGTATTCGAACTCATGGAAGGTCTTGACGACGTGCGAGACCGAATCATGGAGGTTGAAGGCTCAATCTGTGAAGACTTCACGACCGGCATCAACCAAGCCACGGCTCCATTGTTTGACAAGGACGAAGCTCTCGAAGCATCAATTGATGGTTTGAACGAGCGCGTCCAAACAATCAAGGAGGTAAGCCCGTGTAGGGACGAGGTTGAAGCCATGAAGGCAGAGATCCAAGAGCTCAAGACCGAGCTCGCCCTATGCAAATTAAGCATCACGAATGGTGCGGCGCCTGCTCAAACGGTGACCAAGATCGAGGTCCCGAAGCCAAAAGAGTTCAAAGGCAACCGGTTTGCCCAAAAGGTGGACAACTTTGTGTGGAGCATGGAGCAATACTTCAGCGCCGTCAACATACAAGACGAGTCGATCATGGTACAAATCGCTTCCATGTTCCTGTCTGATACGGCGATGCTGTGGTGGCGTAATAGGTGTGACGAGAGTAGACGCGGTGCTGATCCCGTGAACACGTGGGACGACTTCGTGAGGGAATTCCGCGACTACTTCTTCCCCGAGTTTGCTCAACAAGAAGCCCGAAGCATGCTCCATCGCCTCGAGCAAAGAGGAACGATCCGAGAGTACGTGAAGGAGTTCACGGAGCTCAAACTCCAGATTCGCAACCTGAGCGAAGATGAGGCTTTCGGAGCGTTCATGGATGGACTCAAGCCATGGGCACAAATTGAGCTGAAGCGGCGAGACGTGAGTAGTCTTGCGCGTGCGCTGAGCATGGCCGAGTCACTTGTCGACCTCACCAGGGTTGAGCCAAGGAACAACCGAGCAAGAGACTGGAGGTCGGATCGACCCGACGACGAAGGAAGAAACACTCCCCGAGGCACGCCCGATCAAGGCGGCCGAGTCAAGACGTGGGGAGAAGGGTCTTCCAAGCCGTCCTTCCAAAGAGGTCGACCATCGATCGATTACGCGAGTAAGTTCGATCAACCTCCGCCCTCTCCTTGCTTTATTTGCAAAGGCATGCACTGGACCCAAAAGTGCCCGAAGAGGGGCCGCATCAATGCCCTCCTTGCCATTGAAGAAGAGAAGTAGGCGCCCAAAGAAGACAAACGGCAGATCCGGATCGGGGCTGTAAAGATGATCAATTCCGGCCAAGCCCGATTGCCGACCAAAGGAGAAGGAATCACTCCAAACACCGACATGTTCTTCGTGGAAGTCGAAGTGGGCGGCCTAACGCTTTACGCTTTGGTCGACACCGGCGCATCCAACATGTTCATGTCAACCGAGGTTGCGAGGACCTTGGGACTTCATGTGGAGCCATCCGAGAAGTAGTACAAGTCGATCAATTCGGGCGACTTTCATGGCGTAGGATCAACACCCGACGTGGACGTCAAGATTGGCGGATGGAAGGGCCGAATAGCGTTTGAGGTAATCCCTCTTGACGACTATGATATCATCCTTGGAATGCAGTTTTTTCATAGTGTGGGAGCCATGATCGACATGAGGACCAAGTGTCTGATGCTCCTCGATCAAAAGTGTCCATCAATGATCCCCATGATCAAAGGGGTAGTCGACACCAAGACCATCGCGTCGATCCGATGCCTCGACAAGAGCTTGAAGGCCGTCATGCGCATCAACAAGCTGTCCGAGGTGAAGCCGAAGGTTGAGTTGAATCCTACTCCAACAAACACCATGCCCATCCAAGCGCTGTTCCCCGAGATTGAGTGCGCGCCACCTGCTCCGTCCAAGCCGAAGACCGAGCTACGTGCGTCCGACTTCATCATCGAAGGCTGTGGTCTTTCGTTCATGAGCGTCCGAGCGAAGCAAAACAAGAAGAAGAAAGCCTGTGCTAAAGCCCGCAAGGCTGCCCGTCAAGCTGAGAGCGATGAGGACGTCGCTCGATTGAGTGGGGAGAATGTCACAGCCGAAAGATGGACGACCCGAGAGGTTCCCGCAGTCGACCCCAACTCGCCCGTGGACCTCCCGCTCTCACTCGATTCCCACCAAGTCTTCTCCCCGAATTGCAAGGACGGGCGAAGATGTCATTAAGCTAGATTACGAGAGTCCGTTCCGCTATTTATGTTGGTAGACGGTAGTTGGCACTTATGCCGGTAGTTGAGGCGGTACGATCTCGTCCGCCCGTAGAATACTAGATCAATGGATGTAATCCGAGGGCCTCAACTATAAAAGGGGTGTCCTCCCTTCACTTGTAATCTTTCACTACTTCTGCAATACAAAGCAAGTCTTCTTTCCAGAGCTCTTCTCTCTAGATCCTTTCTCTCTCTACGATTCGGGTAAGGCGAGCAAGTGAGCGTTCGACTGTGCAAAGGCTTGGCTTAGGTGCTTCGGCGATCCATTCCGATCCTAAAGTGCCCGAGTCGCCGCGCGGTCACGATCCCTGTCGATCGGCCCGTGACACATGATATCACTTTCTTTAAGAATTTATTTGCCCAACTACGTTACTAATGGTCACCGGCAAATTTCCTCCATGATACAACAAAGTCTCAAGTAAGAATATTACATAACAATTCTAATATTTCTCCAAGGTCTCTCATGGGAAACAATTAGAAACAATGGCTGCAGTTTGTCTCTAAAGAAAATGAAAAATTGGAAGAAAATATATATTTGATCTCAAAAAAAATGTACTTATATATGTCTTTCGAATAAATGCAACTCTTCAAAATATTGCAAAAGAACAAAGACAACCTTTTGGGAAAGGTTGTAAAATGAACAAGTATGTCTCAAAGGTTACGTTGAAAAGACATAAGAAATTCGGAATTAAATAAATAAAAAATAATTGTAACTTTTCGTGAACAGTTGCATTGTTTCAACAAGACTTTATAATTAATTTTTTATAGAAATAAATCCGAATTTTCAATAAATAAAAATAATGATCATTGGTTAGTGCCAAATTTCGTCCACATGCGCACTCACATCTTTTCGATGTGGGACAAAGCACCTCTTCATTTGTTTTATAAACAAATTACCAACACCTCACCCCATCACAAAAAAACCAGCCATTTCCCCATTGTACAAGCCAATCTTAAAGTGGGTAAAAAAACATTCAGACGCGCTTGAGGTCCCAGGTGAAACTCTACCTAGCCAAAAGGCTAGCTTTTCCATTGCTATGTTCCAAGAGGTAGACTTTCCTCCTCTTGCTCGAGAAAATTCAAGACTTTATTTCCCTACCCCTAAAGAATTCATCGATCCTCAAGGGAGATATTGTCATGTTTCAAAAGTACCTGCCTTAACTGATTAGACAAACATGGAGGGCAAAAAAGAACTCCCGTTACTGAAGCCGTTCAGAACTAACAATCGAAGACTCTTCTAGTGCACAATAATGCTTTTAAGACGATTAATTCCAAACTTGTGGATGTGCAAAGAGATCTTAAGAGATATGATGAAACTACTAAGAAGATGCTTTCGGACTTCCAAAAAAGACTTCATGCCTTGAAATTCAGATAACATTTGGGATATCATCATTTCGAAAGCCCAAAGGCAAAAATAGAGAAGCTCTAGAAGCAAATACAACTTCTTGAAGAAAGAAAATTCAAGCCCTCAAATCCGTTCCTAATTGTGCCACAAACTGTGTATTTGCAACCACCACCACCACTGTAGAACACTTCTATCTTTGTTGTTCTCACAAAAACCTCTATCAGACGAGACAAGACTGATGTGGTGGAAATGTGAAACCGTCTTAAAGAACTAGATTGGTTAAGAAAGGAAAAGGGAAATGAGAAGATTCTTGAATAATTTTTTATTTCTATAAGAGAGAAGTCGGATCAAATGATGTTATCTAACCCGTCGGAATCATTCTTGAGAAATCTGGGCAATCACGAAGATCAGTCTGATCCTTCTGCCTTGAAGGATCAGAGTTGGCCTCCACCAAAATCAGTTTTTCCGATTGATTCGGAATCGAAACCAGATTCGGTATCTCTTTCATTCTCCTCCTCTTTTTCAGTTCTTGCCATTGAATCCTTTCCTATTGTACCAACCACTTCATCAATATTCATGGCCGATCCCCCGAATCAAGAGATAAATTCTAACCCTTCTAAACCAGAGGTTATCTAACCAAACAATCCATCCAAGAATCTAACTCCCTCATTTAAACAGTTTTTTTTTACTGTTGATGATATTCCTTATTCCAAATGGCTCGAAAGATTTAGAGAATTTCATACTTGGTTAAATGCTCAAGCTCTCACAAATTGCGACGAGTATGATGTCCTCTTTGGATTTGTTACAAGATTTATAGGGAGTCTCAAATATTGGTGGCAATTGGTGACAGAATAAGATCAAGTTTAATTTCTGCTCTCAGCAGATTTTGGCCAAGCTATTACTCTCCTTCACCATTTTTTCATTGACAAACCTTATGACTTCCATTAGCTCAAGAAAAGAGAGTTTTTTGAAAGAAAATGATGCCCTCACCAAAAAAAAGACATCTCAACAAATATTATTGGAAAATGTTCAAGCTCTTCTATGGCTTTGGGACTGATGCAAACCTAAAACAGGGTTTTTCTAACTTTCATTCCCAAAGAGCTATCCCAACAAGTTAATAAATCCTTCCTTAACAAGCAAAAAAGAATTGTGGATATTCCTCTAGGAAAAATACAACAAGAGATCCATTTGTGTCTTGATGATTTGTGCTTAAGGCGCCAAATGGTAAAAACCTATCTCATAGACAACAGAGAACTTAATGGAGCCTATTCATGTCAAAAGTTGAAAATTAAGTGTTCTAAAAGAGATTGCGACGGTTCTTACATAAAGTCTTCTAGAAATAAGAAGCATTTCAAGAGATATTGGGTAGGAAAATCCAAGCATGAATCTAAGCATTTCCGGAGAAAGAAAAAATGACGATTCCTACTAAAAAAAGATTGCTCAAATTGCAAAAAATCAACTCGACACTTCATCTGCAACCAAAAGGGTCATTTTGCCAAAAACTGCCCCCAAGCGAAAAAAATGTCAGAACCATTTGATACATCACATAGAAATTGAAATTGGTGTTTCACTTGAAATTGATGACATTGAATCATTGTTTTCCATGGATGAAGAACCATATGAATAGACTCTTTATGTCATTTCTTGTTATCAGACTCGTAGTGAAATTGATTTTGACTCAGATTCTGAAGATCTTTCTCATATATTCATCACTTCCTCATAACAAGACCCTGGTATATTTTCAAGCCAATTCCATTGTCCTCACTTTCCTGTCAAAATCTTCAGCTCCGAGTTTGCTAAATCTATCACAGTCATTGCTTTTATAGATATTGGTGTAACTTTGTCAATTTTAGACACAAAAATTCTCCCTAAAGAATATTAGACTTCCTGTGTTCGATATTTCAACTCTATCACAAGAGATACTTTTTCTACAAATGTACGTACCACCTCGGTTACTATTCAAGTTTTCTCTCAATGATCCATAACCATTAAAATTTTCGAATCCAGTTTCCCTAACAAAAGTCTGATCATTGGCTAAGACATCATGACTCAAATTTCTCAATTTCGTATTATTCCTGGAAAATGCCTTAAGTATAAAGAACAATTTTCTAAATTTCTTGGTATGCACCTTAACAAAGGTACGTATTATCTAAGGCTACACATTGTTTAGAAATTGCTAAAGTTTCCTGAAGAAAATTTCATGACAAGGTAAGTTCAGCAATTTCTTGGAATAATTAATTATCTTAGAGACTTTGTTCCCAACATTGCAAAATTGCCGATTCCATTGCAATCAATATTGAAGAAAAATACCGCACTTTGGGAAAAATCTCAAACTAAAGCAGTCGTTAAACTTAAGGAGATCATGCAGACTCTTCCCCCATCACAAATTCCATCTACGAGAAAGTAAATCCTCTAGACTGATGACAAATACTCAGCGGCCATTCTTTTTGAAGAAACCGATGGTAAGCGACACTTTTGTGTTTACAAAAGTGAAAAGTTTTTCCAGGCTAAAATGCATTATCATTCCACTTTCAAGAAAATTTTGGCAATAAAAAATAGAATAAAAAAGTTTGATTTCCATCTTATTAGTCATCACTTCTTGGTGGAATTAGACATGGCATTTTTTCCCCAGATGATCAAGTTCAAACAGAAGCAGACTTTGAATTCTCAATTGTTTCGATGGGCTAAATATATATTTTTGAAATCAAACAAATTGTTGGAAAAAAAGAATGTGCTTGCTGACTTTCTGTCTAGACCAAAGGCACCCACAGAGATTAATATGTACATCATAAGGCATGTTTTCCATATTTTTCATCACAACAAAAAGTATAAGATCGAGAGGATACGAGCCTGGCCAAGTTTTGAATACCCCCAAAAGATCATTGCATAAATCCAGAATGACAGCTTCATGGAAAATCTAGAGAACCTTATGTGGCAATGCCACACGAATCTATTCAGACTCCATGGAGGCTCAATCCTTTATCATTTTGGATTAAATTCCAATTATCCATTCATACATCCTTTAATTTGGAAGGAAAATGATTTCTCTAATAAACTCTTATGGTTGTTATGGTACTTAACTAATAAGTATTTAATGGCGATTGAGGTTCCAACTAGAAAGTTCATTGCCAACCTAACTAGGATATTCATGCTCGGCCGAAACATTGAAAAGGAGAGTGACAAAAACCTCTTGATTGTCCTCAACTAGTTCTATCCTCCCACTCATTGAAAGCACCTCTTACAACAAGAGCTGAGAACTGTTCGACTGGACTCGGAAATCCACACTATTGTATTTCTTCGATGACCATAGGCTTTTGTGCGAAATAATTACATCATTGTCAATGTACTACAAAGCATAGGAACCACATCCTATAAACCTTAACCACACCTTACGGAAGTCCGTATTTACAAGTCCTTACCCGGCTGTGTTAGTTTTGATGAACACCAATACAGAGAACTCCATAGAGTTTTATGCTAGGAAAATAAGACCATCCCTAAAGACGTATGTAATTACACTGTACTCGTTACAAGGGATCATATTATAGTCTTGCACCAGAAGCCAAAGAAACACTCAAGGAATTTGAACAAGCAAGGACACCTCCCTCACAAGAGCAAGTGATGGCAGACACGGACTATCATGTACAGTCATTTCAAGACTCCTATGCCCAATGGGGGACCTGTCTCTCAAGATCCCTATAATCAATGACCTTTGTCCTTATTCCTTGGACAACCAGCAAATTGGCCTCAGCCAAACATGCCTACCGACACTCCAGGATCCTCCAAGACTCATGAAGAAGCATTCTCCTCAAACGGCATAAACATGTGGACTGTCCTGCTCGCACAAAGACAAGTCACCTAAAGCCCTTCTAACATCAGACTTTCAGAACTCGAATAAAGATATGTGAGGAACATCTTCTTGCAATGCATAGCTCTATGATTCAGATTATAACTACAATGCCTATGACGGAAGACAAACTTGTAGCTAGGTCACTGTAGCAAAGTATTGTAGCAATAGGTTAGGGAAATTACTATTCACAGTTACCATTCATATCACATAGAATAATTCCTAATTGGATTTTCCGGAGTCTCTACTTGTTTTCGAACCCGTGAGCATGGTCCTTATTTGTTTGTGACCTCTTAATACCTATATAAAGTGAGTGTTTGTGAAAAATTATCAATGTCTCTCTAAACACATTTTCTTCTCTAGCATGGTAGGATCCTCTAACAATTATAGCTCGGACAGTTAGAAATGTTACCATTCGGACATCCCTGAATATCTCTATACTCTGAACTAAAATTTTGAGTAATTTGCTGCCAAAAGGCTATTTCTGAAGGACTTGAACAAGAAGTTCGCCTATTGTGGAAAGGCATATCTATGGAAAACTAACTCCATTTTCCCTGGTTCTCAGCATATGTCTAATTAATGAAAACAATGAAAACGACATTTGCCCAAACTCTACACTTCACATTAACTGATCAAGCCAAAAATAAGAGCAAGGTACCCATTTCTGGGGATTTGTTTTTCAACTTACATAGATAGAAGAATCGTCTCCGCACATGTTACCACCAAAATGATAACAATATAATAACAATAGGCATATGCTAGAGAAGGGGATTGGCCTCTTCATATCCATCTTCGCCCTGATATCGGCAGCAATACTGGAGGTCGTTAGACTTAAGATGGTAAGGAGGCATGACTTCTACGATTACGAGTACGTACCGATGTCGATATTCTGGCAGGTCCCCCAGTACTTCCTCATCGGTTGTGCAGAAGTGTTCACATTCATTGGCCAATTGGAGTTTTTCTACGAGCAAGCGCCGGATGCCATGAGGAGCATGTGCTCCGCTCTCGCGCTTACCACACTCAGAAACTACATGAGCTCACTCCTTGTAACTATTGTCACAAGAATTAGCACAAGACACGGGAAGCTGGGATGGATACCGGACAATCTGAACTACGGTCACCTCCATTACTTCTTTTGGCTCTTGGCAGTCCTCAGCGTGATCAACTTGGGAGCTTTTCTCTTGGTAGCGAGGTGGTACACGTATAAGAAGGCGGTGGGGACGCTCCACTGAAAGTGCAGGTCTCTTCCAGCCTAAGAACTTGTTTCCACAGTGACCGCAGTTTGTCTGTGACTTTGGCCGATGTCTGAATTTGTCATCTGCTTCGATTGTTCAAGCTAGAGAATGGCCTCCTTGAAGTACATAGTTTCTACTTTCTGTCATGTGCGTGAAAAACCAGTTCTGTGCAGGTTATCAATTGCTTCGTTGTGTCATTGTGCAATTTAAGAATCAATATGGAAGTAAAAGTTAAAAGTATAGCGCAATCTATTTCTTCGAGTTTGCTTTTCATGTCCGATTGAGCTTAAAGTGCCATGCAAAAATTGCTCTTCCTGCAAACGTAGTTGTTCAGCCTTTTTTATGCTTCACGTAAGTTGGGTTCATGACTTAACAACAATTCAGTGGTGGGCAGTGTGACGGTGGATTAACCCAAAAACGACGACACGAAAGCACGATCAGATTGTCCTGGACGAGAAGACCTGGTGCACCTTGGATCAGATTAGAGGATATTTCCTCCTATTATTTTTTTCACAGAAATCATAAACAGCTTCCCCAATTCTCAACTCCGCATTTGCTTAAGCCAAAGACGATAGACCGTCAATTTGTTTTTTCCTCCCACCTTTACACATCGTCGATTTGTTCTTATTTTTGGTCCACACATTGCATACGTAGCAATGTCATTTTTGACTGGGCTTGGGTGGGGTGCTTAGACGAGGGCAATGGTGCAACGCCTGAGCGACGCACAAGAGGGCCAGTGGCAAGGCTCAGTAGCAAGCTACTGCAGCGCCTCTCTCTGGAAAAATTAATTTAATATCCCACGTTTCAGATATTAAACTCATAAGAACAGATACTACACTTGACCTTAGCCAAAAGGCCGAGAAAGGTATGCTTTGCTCTACTGTCCAAGCCTCCGCTTTTGTCCCCTGTTCTGGTCCGTGATGCTTCTCACATTCCTATGTAGGAATCCTTTTCACTGTTTCTCTTCGCAAAAAAGAAGAAAGAACGATGGCAGACTTGGAAGACTCCTGAAAACCTCCAGTGGAGTTGGTCCGTGATGCTTCTCGCATTCCTATATGGGACTCCTTTTCACTGTTTCTCTTCCCAAAAAAGAAGAAAAAACGATGGCAGACTTGGAAGATTCCTGAAAACCAGTAGAGTTGAGATGATGGACAATTAAGACAGAACAGTAGGTGGTTCAGATATAGCAGCATGCCGATTTTGGTTGAGTACAAATCCCATCCAGAGTTTCAGCAGTCACTTGGCTTAAAGAAAGCAATTGATCTGTGCGGTGTTTGTCAGTTGGTGGCGACTGAACACCAATCCATTTACTTATGATGAGGCAGAGAACGAGTGAAAACTCGAAAACTAGAAACGCAAGGCTTGGTGTGAAGCGAGAATCCGTAGTCCTTTCACTCTTGCTTTTTGGTTGTCACCCATGCGAAAGAGCCCAAAGATGATTAGGTACCCCTCTTAATATGAATAGGCAAAGCCTATTAAACTGAATCGGAGTTCGTTCATCTTGTATTAATGAGGACAGCGGTCGCAAGAAAGAGGTGCTCCCTAGCTTATGCATTTTGAAGCACAAACCGATACAGTAGTCACGTTGCTTCGAAGCTAACAGTCCGGTTTTCGAGCCTGAAATTTCCGAGGATTGCTAGCACACAGATACAGGGTTCTCTGTTGAAAGGCTCAATTATGCTCCGAGAGGTTGCCACAGGTGTAGACGACTTCTCAGCAAGGAAGGCCTCCATAAATGGGCTCTCTGTGGTTTAAAAGCCCTTACAGCTTGAAGACGCTTGAATAATGTTTTACGACTTAATAGACATTTCTGCCACCTTATGCTATTTCTATATCCCTTTGCTACTATCCACAAGGGGTCTAAACCTGTCTCTGAATTCTCAAGGTTGGCTTATACCCACGAGGGAAGAAGCATGCGCGTTTATAGGATTCTGATTGTTGTCATCAGTTGTTTCCGATACCTTTTGACGAAGGTATGTCCAAACAAAGTCTTCTATGCTCTTGCCACCCTTGCCATTCCAGAGTCCTCTATCATTCCAGAGAATGCGAGTGTTGAAACTTCTTTCCACGCTAAGGTACTGGTCCAATGATTTTCAAGAGCACCTATTTTTCATGAACAGTTTTTTGGACTATATTTTAGGAGCTTCCTCATTGAAGAAGCCCCTCCAAAAATAAGCGTATGCCATTGAGCGTGGCGAGCACACGGTATTCTTTAGTAAAAGGCGAAAGAATAGTTCGCTCTGTGCTCACCACATGGCTGCGTGATTTTTGTTCAGACACGACCTCGTGTTTTTATGACTGGCTTTGTTGCAATGTCCAAGCCTCTTTTCCTATGTGGGACGTTCAAACTGTTCGTATTGCCACCGCTGGTGGAATCATCTTGGAATATTGGAGAAAAGCACTTCATCCAATTAACTTATATCAGAACCTATCGGGTCCTTTGCGTGTTCAGAAACACAGAGCCTTCAGACCCAAGATGAGTCCTCAACTTTCAGAGAAGAGATTTGAGTGTAGAATAAAGCTGTAAAATCTAAAGGTGGGCCTCCATGTGAGTTTGCACGGTGTTCAGATCAGCAGAAGAAACTCGGTTTCTTGCTGCAGTCAAAGATTTGCAAGAGACTTAAGGAACTAGGAAATCAACTGAATTGTATCCAGAACCTCCTTCAATAAATTCTGGACAAGTGTTGCAGAAGCTCTTCCAAGAGTGGTATGGAGTCAGATACAATAGAATTCACATGAAGCGTGGTTAAAGAGCTGAACTTCTATATGTTGGAGACGGTTTTGTCATCTCACATCATCTCTACATGCCCCAGCTACTCCAAAATTGGGACAAACCTGATGTTTACACGCAAAAGTTGTGCTCACTCATCATCATATCGCAGTCTCCAAATTTTAATATTCAATGAATCAAAACTAATACTCCATTACAATTTCCTATGGACTTTGCTGTTTGAAATTCAGGGCCCATAGCTAAAGTTTGCTCAATTTCTATTGAAGGTTTGTGCTGCATCAAATAGTAGAGTTTGTGGAAGAAAACAAAAAAGTAGTCCAGAGGCAATGCACAGTGCGGAGATATCTAATCTGAAAGCAAACTTGGTGCCACTAGTCCATTCTCAAGTTTCTGTGAAAGTGTCCATACGTACGAAGAGATGACGGAGCTAGCACATATTCGAACCAGATTTGCGTTCATTTGAAAGGTGAAACAACATCTGCAGTATCATGAACCATTGCAAGGAAAGCATGTGTGCTGCCCCAACAACACGGCCTTATTGGCCTTATGGGACATTTGAATAGTTACAGACATACAGCCTATATTACTTTTTCCAATGGCCTAGCTGTACTCTATTCATCTTAAAATCTCCCTCAAGCAATTTCCATTTCCATGAAATCATGAATATCAATGGGCCAAGATCCTTCCCTGCCTTCTGGTGCAATTTTTTCTTGTTTCATGTTGACAGATTAAACATGTGGCTGAAATCTCCTGTTCTCCTTGATGAGATTTCAATTCACACTTGATTCTCTGTTGAATACTTACCACTTTGTTAAACGTTTCTACATTAAAACGTTTCTGCAGTTCCCTAGGTGCAGAGCTCGACCATTTACAAAATGCCAGCCCCAGGCAACACTGGAAATGAAGCGTCTGTAATCAACCTGCAATATGTAAAGGATAAAAATACAAGTCATACAAGTGAATACTTGAAATAGGCTCTGACTCTGCAAATGAAAGTGAGGACATTGCTCCAGACCAAGGGATCGTTTCCAGCTGCTACGCATCGAAAGCTTTTGAAGCACAAGATGTGGGAAAAGTCCAGGAACTCCAGGCTCAATCCTGTGAAGGAGTTGATGACCGTTTGAAGTCTTTGAAGCATATTCTTTCTCAGCACCATGATGAAGCTCACGCATCAACTCCTTTGACTTTTGTAGGTTCTGATTAGGCAGAGGAAATGTCTACTAATCACAAGAAGATATATTCCATTGTTGCCCTGAATTTCTCATGCTTGCTATCCTAAGAGAACCTGGAAGAGATAGGTTCTCCGGTAGACAAGCTCGCAAGCAATCCATTCTTGACTGTTCAGTGACTGCTTAAGTTGAAGTCGACAGAAGAAATCCCAGATTGCCGAGCAGCCTAACAAAATTTTCAGAGATCTTCAGGCCAAGAAGGACAAGTATTTGTCAGTTGAGGAAGAGTCGAGTGAGCTGAAGAAGAGAGGAGGGAATTTGCAGTCTCATATAAGATTCCAAGTCATCGGTTGCGTAAGAAATGTATGAACAAATTCTCAGCTCCCAATCTAGGTGAGCCGAAGTTGTTAGTTGCCTCAAGTTGAACAAGGCGGCAATAGCTCGGATGATCTTTGAGCAGAAAATCGGGGCAGACTTGATGTCCGTGAGACATTCAGACTGCCACTGCTGACATTCCGGGATTGAAACTGAAGAAGAGAACTTCTGCCAACCGAGCGGGCTGAAATCCTCGATAAGTATGCGCTGCTCAAAGGCTTTTCCTTGGAGAAATCTGTCTGAAGTCCAAATTTATGACGTGGAAATGTGTCCCAGTTTCTACTGCCTGGTTTCGGCGTGTCAGAATCTGTCACAAAGGCGTCGAAACCCAGCCAACTATCTCATGCGCGTTGTTTATTAGATTCACTGTATTGTGCGAAATATACAGCAGCACAGCACGACCGTTTTTGAATAATGACAGTAATGGAAAATTGCATAGGAAAGACAATAGACCCCTTAATTTGCTTCTTTATGAGAGTAGTAAATGGATGACTAGAGCAGAAAATTCATTTCAACTGGGATTTGGTGGGGTGCGCCAGGCAAGGGCAGTAGTGCAACGCCCGAGCGACGCGCAAGAGGCCCAGTAGCAAGCTACTGCGATGGCCTCTCCCCCTAAAAAAATTAATTTAATATCATGTGGACCAATGGCCCACGTATCAGATATTAAACTGATAAGAACAGATACTACACTTGATCTTAGCCAAAAGGCCGAGAAAGGTATGCTTTTCTCCATTGCCTCACCTTGTCCTTTGTCCCCAGCCCTGGTCCGTGATTCTTTCTCATGCACGATGTGGGACTCCATTTCACTGTTTCTCTCCCAAGAAAGAAGAACAGTAGCAGACTTGGAAGACTCATGAAAACCTCCTCCGTTAGACTTATCAAATAAACGTTATTATTTCATTGAAATCTAATCCAAACCAGGTCATCAGTGGAGTTGAGATAAGAGAGGATTGAAACAGGACATGCTTCGGAGATGGTAGCATACTGATTTTGGTCCAGAATTCGGATCCCATCATTGGAAGAAAGCTTTTGCAATCGCTTGGCTTAGAAGAGCAATCGATCTGCATTGCTTGTTAGTTGGTCACAATTGAACATTAATCCATCTACTCACAATGAGGCAGAGAGCAGAGGGAAAACTCGGAAACTAGAAACGCGAGGCCTGGCTTGAAGCAAGAACCTATGGTCCTATTACTCCTGCTCTTTCGTTGTTCATTCTTTTCTATTAGGACAGCAGCTGCAAGAAACAATTGCTCCATATGTTCTACATTTTAAAGCCTGAACTGGTCCAGTGATGACATTGATTTGAAGCTAATAGTCCAGTTTTTGAGACTGAAAGTTATGAGGATTACAAGTGCACGGTCACAGTTCTTTAGAGAAAGGCAAATGGACATGTAGAGATAGTCACATATATCTTTTCCTCTTAGCCCGACATTGCCACAGTTGTTGGCTACCTTTTTCAGAAAGGAAAATCACCATAAATAGGCTCTCCGAGTTTTAAGCTCTTGCAAACTCCAAGATAGTCACATAAAACCTGTTAGTCAAGAGGGTGTCATTTGGTGCTCAGCAGCGCTGGGGTTCTGACAAGGTCGAACATGGTTGCTTGAACAATGGTTAAGATTTAAGACTAATTCAACAGCAGGGCCATTGACTTAAGGAACTGAATCCATAACCTGAAAACTTCGAATGAACTGTGAGCATGCTGGTATGTCAGGGTGGAATCTATTGCATAGCTCAGTATCTGATGCTAGTGACCTCGTTCGGAATTCATAGCGAATGGAAATAGCGTGGGCAGTGGGCACGGCTCCCTAAGATGCTGAATAGGTCTTTTTTAGAATGGAAACGAGATTCTTCTTTTCCTGCTCCACAGCAACAGCAAAACATACCTACCCTTTTTAAGAGATCGAAGAGTCGGCGGGTTCACTAAGAAGTAGAAAAGGGGATCAGTCTGCAACGGGTTCGGCTTCAGGAGAGGGCTGCTACGAATCTGTCGACACAACCTGCAATGGCTACAAAGTTAACTTCAGCTCTATTTTAGGAGCTCCCCCAGTTGGGGAACTCCTCCAGAAATAGAGCACGCGGTATTCTTTAGTAAAAGGCGAAAGAACAGGTCGCTCTGAGTTCATCACGTGGCTGCGTGATCCATCCCATGGCACGGCCTCATCTTTTGTGACTTGCCTTGCTGCCCATGTTCTCTTCCCTTTCATCCTGTCCGGGATGTTTCATAGGAAGAGGACTGGGGTGGGCTCTTTTAGGTCCATTAAATTAACTTCTATTGGAACCCAATGAAGCGAACAATGAAGTGCTGGGCACGAGCGGAATCGGGCCAAGGTCACGTTTTCCATCCCCGCTTCATGAGACTGCTCTTTACCCCATCACCACCCCATGCCTCACGTCGGGCGGGGCGGGGGGATAGGGCGCATATGTGAGAAAAAGATTTTCATTAATTCTTTTTGAAATAATATATCAAAAACTAACTATTGTTTAATTTTCAAAATAATTATAAATTATTTTACTTTGAACTCATTTGCATTATAAATTATTTAAAAAAAAAACGCAATTTCATGAATAACGCTACTTATCGATATCAACGTCTTTGTAATAGGTTATGGAACACAAATACTTATAGTTTTGATATATTAATTGTACTTTATAGTTTTTTAAAAATATACAGAAGGGGCAGATTATCGGGGTTGGGGCAGGCCCCTCTGAATGCCCTCTGCTACTCTCCAGTCTCCATGAAGGGCTTACTTAATGTCTGTGCACTAAAGGTTAGGTTATGACCACGAGGGAAGAAGCATGCGAGTAGGTGTGTTTCAAGAAAAGAATAGAAAAAAATAAAGTTTTAAAATGACATTGTAAATGTTTGGGAAAATGATATCAACAATGTGATAACTTTTGTACAGAATTCATTTTGGTATAATAACTTTTCGAGAGATCATTAAATATCAGAATTTTTACAAAAAGTTCCCCTAAGTTGAATTTGCAATTTCTCCTGCCTGAAAAATCCTACATAACACTAATTTAATGCTAAATCGTGCGAATGGTTCATTGGAGAGATTGGAGAGATGATGACTGGAGAAATGTTTCGAAACGATGCGGTTTAAGCCCTCCATCTTACATCGAATATAGGGATTTGGAGCCAAATTAGGTTGCAATTTAATCCCTAGCCCCACTTGCGATTTCCCTCTTCCTTTTGCCACCATCGCCCTGATCATTTCAATTCTCTCTCCCACACAATAGGTTTAGTTCAGCATTTCCAATGAGCTTTCAGCCCTAAAAACTCCTTGGGGAAATGTTGGACCGTTTGGTTCAATTTTTTTTGCTAGTCTTTAGCTTTCAACTTGTTTTCAAAATGCTAAAATTATTTTTTCTCTTCCAAAACTATCCTCACTAATGTTTCATTTTTCCGATTTTACCCCTGTTTATTTATTTTTAATTGAAAAAGGAGGCAGCCCTTTGCTAATCCGGTGAAAGGCTATGGCCGCCTATGTAGCATCGACACGTAACACGGCACGGCGGCCGTTAGTTGAGGTCACGTCTTAAAAATACGACCACCCGAGACCCACGACCGTTAAATACACGTTATATATTATATATATTTTTATTGTTTAAAGAAAAAAAATGCTGAAATGATATTTTTAAATTTATTTATTTATCATATATAGCATTTTTATTACTTCTTTCAAAGTAAAAGACTTTAAAAAAAACTGAAAAAAAAAACTGAAAAAAAAAATTGACCCGTATGTGTATATTTATAGCAATTTTATTACTTCTTTTATTACTTCTTTTGTGTATATTTATATTTTGACCCATAAAGTATTATAAATTTTTAAAATTGACCACGTCACCCGGGTCACGCGGCCCCCGGGTCAAGTGACCGAACCGAGGGTTGCCCGAGATGGCCGCTAGCGAGCCGACCGCATCGGCGGTCGTTACCCAACACCAAATCTAGCTCGCGTGACCCTTGTAGGTTGCCTTTTGAGCGACCTCCGGTTTAGCAAAGGGTTTAGTTCAATTTTCAAAAAAAGAAAAAAGAAATATATATATTATATCCATTAGAGCCATTTGTGAAAGTTTTCTTTACAAAATGCACATCCAACTCAAAGTCCATTTGCAAAAAAAAATTACCAAACACAATTGCATTTTCCTAAGTAGCTTTGAGTTTTCAGTATTTGTATTGGACTTAAAGCCCATTGCAAATGCTGAACCAAACGCAACCTATATGGGTGCGTTTAGTTTAGCATTTCCAATGGGCTTTCGGCCTCCAATGTTGGATTGTTTGTCAATCATTTTAAAGTAGCTTTCAAGTGAAAGTTAACATTGAGAAAGCTAAAAGCCCATATTCAATTTCACCAACGGCTTGGCTATCGCAGGATGAGACGGGGCCCCTCACGGATGAACAATTCATTCAGAGTCGAAACTGGAATCTGGGTTTAAGGATTGGTTTATGGAGCAAAGCGAGTCTAATTTCTCAATCACTAGCATATTTACGTTGTCAAAAGACGTCGTTTCAAGTATATCTTGAGTGTTAACATTTCCAGCAAATCACATTGGATTATTTATTCTAAATAATGTCACGTGTATTTTTTTTTTCCAACGAAGCAAGTGATTGATGTCACTTGAAAATGATTAATTTTTAGAAATTATTATCTTTAAATGATTGCTTAAATAGTTATAATAGCAAAGTGAGTACCTTACAAGAATTGTAGCATTATTATTATTTTTTTCTTCTCAATTTTTGAACATTTTTATGGGCCTTTATCATCCTAGTAAAAGCGACAAACATCGAAATGGTTTGAGATGATAGATGGGTTGATCTAGCTCATCTATTGGAGCCCATCTTAAAGTACAGTCCGAATTTGTTCCTCAATTGCTTGCATACAAAAAGCCCAAATCTAGTATGACTGCATTTGATAACGCTCGTGAGAATAGGTGTTTATGTTCTTTTGTTCCTAGAAGCATAAATTAAACAAAAACACATTTGGTACATTTTTTGTTCTCGGGAACAATAGTGTTTTTGTTCATTTGTTCTCAGGAGCAGAAATAGAATAAAAACGTGTTTGATAAGTTTTTTATTCCTGTGAACAAATTTGTTCCGATAAACAGATTTGAAACAAAAATAAGAAGCAAACAAAAAAATTATTTCTTGTTCTCGAGAACAACTCCAAAAGCAAGAATCAAAAAACAAAAATCAAGCTTTTTTTCCTTTTTTTTTCCTCTCTTCCTCTCTTCTTCCCCTAGTCGGTCATCGGCCTCGGTGCCGGTCGGCAACCAACCAAACGAGGCTCGACAATCTCACAGGAGCCTCGCTGGCATCGGCCTTTGGTGAGGCCACCCTTAGCTTTCTAGCCATTAGCGAGGCTCGACCTTGCCTAGTCTTACCTGGCCACTGCAAGCCTCCAACCTTGTAGTGGTCGGGCGACTCCAACCTCGAGGTGGCCGGGTGAGGCTCTAGCGAGGTCACCTCATCCGGTCACGGCTATGCTCCCCCAAGGCCAGCGACGGGCTAAAGGAAGGAGAAGAAAAAGAAAAAAATTGTAATAAAATAAAAGAAATTCTAAATCACAAAAATACATGAGATCATACCAAACACATTTATCTTCTGGGAATATGAATTTTGTATAATTACTAGATATGTTCAAATGCTTAAAAACTGTTCTCGAAAATAGAAATAGAAAAAAGTATTTTTGAAAAAAAAAATTCCCCGGAACAGAAAGACGCCAAACTCATTTCTTAATATTGCTATTTTATGTGAGCCCCAATTGGTAGGTCCAATTTTGCTGTCAACTCATCACAAAATATCAGATCCGCACGATGTTACGATTTTATCCAGTTACTGTCTTGAACCCGACTGTGGAAAAGCGAATTTACAATCCACTAAAACCCTTCAACTGATTTCATTATCCTTACGAACAAAATCGTAGATTAATGAGCAAAAATTCCAAAATAGCTAATTCAGGATCTTAGAGAAAGTTCCGTCGGCCGGGTCGGGTGAGGTTGTTTTTGTGATGGGTGGGCTTGAGAAGGAGCCATGAACTGTGGGACACTCACCATCACAAGACACTCCGAATGCTCATTTTATAACGAGAACAGAACACTCAGCACAAACAAAACACGAGAAGCACGGACAGATCACGCACCAGTCTTTCGGATTCTTCGCTTCATCGTCATGATGCTGCTTGGCTCCCGCGAGTACCCAAGTATCATTCACCAGCACACAGAGACAGAGAGTCAGAGACTCAGAGGGCCCGCCTAAAAAGCCTTGTGGGTCACCTCTTTTGTGACTTATTTTACTTCCCAAAAGCAAAAGTTAAATTTGGAGTGTCCGGCAGTCGACAAGATAATTAAACTTATTCCATTATTGTACCCCCCCCCAAGATGCCGTGGAAGCTTTTACTTGCGCCAAGGATGAGCAGTTCGATCTCATCCGCATCATCTCGTATAGTTACCGACTTGTTTCGACCGTGATTGACGAATCTGCTTGGCATGTCAGGAATTATCATCTCCGATTTCATCTTAAGGCTATCTTAAAACTGTTCTCTGTCCTTGAGATTTTGAGCAGGTACAAAGGCAAGAATGCGTATCACAGAGCAGTTGCGACGCGTGACATAGCGACGTGATGTAATTGACTGGAGAGATCCTTCTTGTATACTTTCCATAATGACTGAGGTGTGTGAAAAAGAGCACGTACTAATTGGCTTTGATGATACCGCGTCGGCATTTCATGTCTTCCAAAAAACTTCATGATAGAAGGTCCTTTGGACATTTAGAAACGTTTAATGAACGAGAGACATGGAAGGGCACGCAATGATACATTAGCCGGCCCACTTGAAGATTAGACGATGTCCCACAAGCGAGAGAATGGCCATTTGCCCTCGGCATCAAATCGATCGCATCCCAAAATTATCGCCGTGACACGACCTTGGAAATAACCATGATTACTGCCTTAACTTAACGCGGCTTGCTAAAGGTTGGAAAAAAGCAGTAACTTGGCCATCTTTTCAATTCTTTTTCTCCGGTCAGTTCAGCTTCTGTGTCCCAATAATTACAGACAATAACCGCAAGTGTAGATTCTAAGCAAAGGGTTTCCCTAGTCAGTAAAAGTAAAATTGTTCGAGGCACTGTCTCTGGAAAGCGGGAGGATTAAAGTTTCCATCTCCGCGTCTTATCTATGCTATTCTTGAACCGGTCAAAGCCAAGTAAACTTGGTACGCGACTATTGACTTTGATACTGGTGTTTTTAAATCTAGATCGGATGGACCGATTCGATCGGTTGAATTGTGAAGCAGATCATGCTCCGATTTGATCTTACTCATTTCCCTAAATTAGGCCGGAGTCAGACGCTGATTAGTTCAATTGGTCATTGACTTGATCTCTGTGATCGTTCGACCACTACATTAGCGAATTGAATCCTCAATCATGTGAGCTGCTCATTTGAAGTTTTAATTAATTGGGTAAAAGTAATTCATGTTTTACATATTTAGGTCTTTTTTTTTTCCTGAATAGGTCTTGGTAACAAGTGTCCTAATAGTACTTATTAAGCATATTCTATGAAGAATATTTCTAAAATTTCAAAACACTAATTGCCCACAACATAAGAAAAGTTATGTCTTGGAAAACTATAAATTTTATCATTTGATTGTTTAGAAAGTGCCTTGAGAGCATTTGGGGAAAATGACACTACAACTGTCACTTGAATGCCATAATCTCTTTTTTTTTTTTTTTTTTTTTTTCAATTATATGAGTGCCATAACTTATATACATTGTTCACTTAAATACCATGATTATTATTTTTGATCACTTGAGTAGCAACTTTTTAAGAATGTTTATAACGAGTGCTATTCTACGTCGGATTTTTGGCACTTGGATGAACATTTATTAAAAATCACGGCACACAAGTGATTGATCTAAAGTTACGGCATTTAAATGAACATTTTTTAGAGATCTTGGCATTTAAGTGGCCGAGAAAAGGTTATAACACTCGTGGTGTTCTTATCCCAAGCATTTGTAAATGTAATCTTATTCCTTTTACTAGCAAGTTATGTAACTCATTGACCTGACGGTCAAACCGATTGACCGGTGACTTGGCAGTGAGATTCGCTCGTTGATCAATCTAACTTTGCCTATCAGTACAATTCACCTATGCCATCGACCCATTGCCATTCCAACTTGTGACCTTGTTCAAGCACATCCGGTCTGTGGCCGTGATCCATGTCCAACGCAAGTGCAAGGCCACAACTTGTGCTAGACCAATGCATCAATTTAGGGCGGTGACACTACTCCATCTAAGTGCGTTCATCTTCGACTACTAAGCCAATCACTAATGGTCTAATCAATCAATCATCCGTTTTGATTCACGCCTATCCAATAGCCCTCCAACTACCATTCTCTCTAAATTAAACCCCCAATAAACTTGATAACATCCCACCGCCCCGAATCAGCCGGTTTCACCGCATCAACAACAAACCACCTTCTTATCATTGCAGCTACCGACAACACCGCGACTCAGGAAATCCAACGGGCATATGCTTTCAGCAAAATCACCTTCCATCGGATCCGAAAAACCAAACACAGGCGAGGGGGACTGAACCGCAAATCTGGCATCTCCCGGGCCACGAGGATAATTAGTTTTCTACATTGCTCATGTGATGTTATCTGGCCGTAAACGACGGGGGGAGATTTGTCGCTGCTGTGAAAAAGAACGAATCTAGACCGAACATCGATCTGAGCATCCGCGTCACGTTCACGAGTCGGCCGCAGTTGCTACGTCAAAAGCAAATGTCGGGATGCGAAGGGGGACGGTAATTGGACAAAGTCGCGTGTTTTAACCCCTGCGCGGGACGATGAACGAGAGGCCGAGGTGGTCCGCACGGTGCGAGGCTTTGGATTCTCTTCGGATTACGTGAAATTCAGAAGACATGGAAGCGGAAATTGTCGCCCGGGTGGGAAACTTTGCACGTGTGCGCACCCGCACGTCCCTGCCACGTCCGAAGAATTAAGTTTAGTTTCCCTCGAAATAATATGGATAATCCGCCCGTTAATGTATTTGCATTATAAAGTCGGATTTGAATAATTAAAAAATCTTGATTTCACGTGAGTTTCGTCACATGCGATGGAATAAATCTGTCTTGGTGAGATTGATCGAACATGTTATTCGCGAAATATGCATCTCATCCCGCTGAGCACGTTGTATGTTGTGATTAATATGGATGAAGTGGCACGTTAAGTACGTTGGAAGTATATTTGACCATTGTTTTTCGCCCGGTAATTTAATTTTTGAGTTGGAGTAGTTTGAAAAGCATGCGCACTTACACCTCTCTCTCTCTCTTGTGATTGGAGAGGGAGAAAGCCTGGACCGACACAGCTAGACTAGGCCGAAAGGTAGGGGTGAAGCTTCCAAGCATGTTTTATTCATTTTTTCTTCGGGCTGGTCCATGCTTTGGGACCTAGGATGCTTAGGCCGGAAATGACCCGCACATAGCTCGGAGTATCTAAAAAATAGATATATATATTTTTAAAGACACAAAAAATAATTTTTTTTTTAATTTATTCTCTAAACACTATAAGAAGGTCATGAACTCGTCAAAAAATATAATTAAAAATCGAATGAACAAGAAAGCGAATTTCTTTTTGGGACGAAAATGACCTCAAACGCCTTATCCGAATAGGTTCAAAGTTCATTTTTAAGTAATCTGGCTCTCAAGAGAAATTAACACAGAATTTTCACAATAGCCTTACAGTGTCTTGATTGAAGCTACAACTACTTTTTGCAAGTCTTGAATGGGGTTGTGTGCACATGATCAAGATTGTTGCAAGGACGGATCGTGTTATTGTAGCTTATTGGCATATTGTGGAAAATGCTCTTGCACAGTGAAGGTTAGCTTCCAAGTTTAGCTTTGAACTCATAACCTCGTGAGAAGTCAGATGGTGCTCGTCTTCACCATTCTATTGCATTCAGCAATATGTAATATAAGAACTTGATATGTAGGCGGCATTTTATTGATAAGTGTAATGGTCCTGTCAATTTGTTTGATCGGTACAAATACTCAGACTTTTTTCCGTAAGGTGCACTGGCGATTATTAAATCTAAAGCAGAAAGTACCACGAGCCTTCTGTGTACTCAATTTTGGCGCGCTTCGTATATAATAATGCCATACATTATTCTGCAACAGGGCTTTAATTGCAAATTCTTAATGGGGGAGGAGGATGCCAATCTGCCACGAAGTTGCGTTACACCTACTCCTCTTACCTTTATTTTTCCATTCCATGACATGCCCCCACCACCCTCCCCCTTTACATTCTATCTTTTTCCTTCTTTCTTCCTTTCCTTTACTCTGTGCTTCCCCCTTTCTTCTTCCATCATTCACTTTACACCTCTCTCTCTCTCTCTCTCTCTCTCTCTCTCTCTCTCATGACGTGAACACAGCTCAGAGTTCGGGAGTTGCAACTTGCAGCGACTTGCCGACCACATGAAAAGCTGAAACTTCAGTCCCCCTGCGACCATGGCGAGCTCCGGATCATCACCCTCGTCGTCCTTCTTCGGCAAGTTCCGCTCTCTCCTCCTTCTCCTCCTCCTCCACCTCGGCTGCTTCATCTTCTCCTCCTCCTCCTCCTCCGTTTCCGCCGCCTCCACGACCATCAAGAAACGCAAAGCCTCTCCGACCGCCTCCCAATTCAAGCCCCGCAAAGCTCTCTCTTCCTCCTGGTCTTACCTCAAGGGCATCCTCGTCTCCAAGCCCCGAGCGTCTCACCCTCCAACGCCCTCTCTCACCTCCGCCCGGAACTCCCAACGATCCATAGCCTCCCTCGTCTCGCCGGCGGAAGCTCACGCCCTCGCGGAGCTCACCTCGACCCCACCCCGCGAGAAGACCTGGCCGGGGACCCTCCTTCAAGAGGAACCCGACCACGCCGACCTGTTCTTCCCCCTCCGCAACGACGCGATCTTCCCGTGCACGTCCTGTGGCGAGGTCTTCCAGAAGCCGCAGCTCCTTGAGCAGCATCACGCAACGCGGCATGCAGTGTCGGAGCTCATCGGCGAGGACTCCGGCCGCAACATTGTCCAGATCATATTCCAGACCGGGTGGCCCGCAGGCAAGAGCCTGAGGGTACTCCGGATCCTGAAGATCCACCATGGACCGAGGACACTGTCGCGGTTCGAGGAGTACCGCGAGTCGGTGAAGACAAGGGCAGCCAGGGCCTCCAGGAGGCGGGACGAGCGGTGCGTCGCCGACGGCAACGAGCTCCTCCGGTTCCACTGCTCGACGTTCACGTGCGACCTGGGGCAAGACGGCAATTCCAGCATCTGCAACCAGCAGTACTGCAACGTGTGCGGGATCATCAAGTCGGGCTTCTCGAAGAAGCTGGACGGCATCTCGACGCTGTCGAGCGGGTGGAAGGCGCACGGGACGCTCCCGGACGACGTGGTGGAGGAGTTCGGGTTCATGCACGTGAAGCGGGCGATGCTGGTGTGCCGGGTCATCGCGGGTCGGGTCGGGTGCGAGGCGGACGACGTGGACAAGGAGGAGGGCGGGGGTTCGACTCGGTCGTCGGGCGGGGAGGGAGTGGGGCCCTCACCAGGTTGGACGACGAGGATCTGCTGGTCTTCAATCCGAGGGCCGTGCTTCCCTGCTTCGTGATCGTGTACACCGTGTGAGCGAGTCGTCGTGTGGGAATTGAGCCATAATAATTACGGGACGTGGAAAAAGTTTTCGCTCTCCTTTGGAGTTTTGCATGAGTTTGGTGCATGTGAATGTGTTGGGTATCGTTAGTCATTAACATCATGCCATGCCATGCCATGCCATGCCATGTCAGTGTGTGTGAACAGGTATGGATTAGAGAATTTCTCATTTTTCTTTTCTTTCTCTTTGGGGGGGCGCATCAATTAGAGATTTGGAAAGTGGTGGACAGTTGAGTTAGTATTTTCTGTAGTGGGAAATTAGGTTGGGAGATAGAGAAGTTTTGGTTGTGTAAAAACTCTACTTAATATAAAGTGTATATGCAAAAAAAGTTAAAAGGAAACTAGTGATCCAACAAGCTTGATAAGGAGACCACGCCTTTGTGATTCCGTCTATTTATCGTTCCGAGCAATGAATATTTCGGTTTCCAAAATATTAATTATATATAATACGAAATGGGTGCATCGAGAATCGAATTATTTATTTATTTATGTATATTTAATTGCTTGAGCACTAACTCATGAAATCTCTAAGATAGTGCATCTTAGATGCCCCGATGGGAATGACCCATTTAATAGATTAATTCGATCGTACTTGTTTATATTTCTCATTCTTTAAGGAGAAATTATCTAGGTGTATAAGCTTAAACCGGACAAGGGGGAGTTCCCCTATACTTGTGCCTTGACAAAAAGAAAGACTTATAATTGGAAAAAAAAAACGCAAATTTATTTATTGAGTTTGATATTTGCAGCACGGTCTCCAAGAACCATCACCATTACCGCCCCCACTATCCAACAGCATTTAACATCCGCGACAATTTTGTCGGTCCATCGCCCTGCCATCTTACATCTAGCACAATCATAATTCTTTCAATCGAGAAGGAAGATTATGCTATACCACGTTTTACTACGAAAGGTTTTCTAGGAGTAATGGAGAACCACAAGACATCTTAGACAAAATAAAAGGAATAAATTGAAAAAGAAAAATGAAGCACAGAAAAGGCGTAACAAAGGGTTATCGCGGTTAATTGATGCGCCGAGGGATTCCCAGCTCGACAATTGAAGGTCGCCTGTTCAAATTCTGTTAGCTACGTGTTTTGGGTTCAAGTCATTTGTACAAATTAAAAGGTTGGGACTTAACCGATTGACGAGACTTATAGAGCAATCTATGGGTCCTTCTGCAGTCAAGTCTCCATGTCTATGTCTCTGGATTATTAACAAAGAAGGTATCGAAATTCGCTTCGAATCCAAAAAAAAGAGGGACATGGGTCCCCGAGGTTTTTTTTTCTCTTTGCTTCGTCCTGTAATTTCTCTCCATATATAGTCAAGTCTTCATGCTTGTGCTCAATGTTTATCATTATTCGCAAAGAGGTGGGCCGCGTGACGCCCGCCGTGATTGGAATGGACGAGAGAAGAATGGCCCACTCGAGCCTTTTCATTTTATCAAAGTGGGGGTATTCGAGGCCTTTTGGCGCATGCATGCAGCCCACATAATTTATATTCCGGTACACATATAACCATGGGTTATACCGCAGGCGTATCAAATTACTCATGAGTGTCGGTCAAAAAGAAGATGGGAATGGAACGCAGTTAAGGCCATTCCGTCGCTTTCGCAAAAGTGTAGTCGTTGACGTCGGTCGGTAGTTAGTAGAGCAAGGCATCGGCTATATTAAAACGAATGCACGACTTTCATAACTCGACTCCATTGAATATAATAGGACGTGACTCTCTAACCATTTTTATGGTTTAGGAAAGGATGTGTAAACCTGGATGGAGCAGTTGGGACATGGGTGTCGACTTAGGAAGGTCTAGATCTACCATTCAACGGACGATGATGAGTTGATTCATGGTCGACGGAGATGGTAAAAATGAGTGCACTTGCCAATATACGTTGCAAAGTAAGATAAGATAAACTTTGGATGTAAAGGTAGTAAGCTCATGAGCAAAGAATAAGGCAGCACTGGGTGTGAGGGCGACAGTGGTGATCTTTTAGGAAAAATTACCTAATTGGACCTAAATGATATTAATTCAGTTCTAAGTTCTACAATTTTACAAATTTAGTTTTAAGTTTTTGCGAAAAATTTCAATGTAGTATTTTTAGTAAATTTTTGCCTAAACTTGCTTGCGTAACTATCCCGTCATTGCTAGCTGTCATATGAGACATGATGTTACGTCAACAATTCTCGGTAAAAATTTATCGGAAGAATCATATTGAAATTTTGCATAATAATTTATGATTTAATTAGTATTTATATAATAAGTTTATGACTGAATGGACATTCACGTGATGAATGAAATTTCCATTTTCGATTGACACGACTACTTATCGAGTTTAGACACGACGTTGCATAAGATTTATTAGGAAAAGCCATAGGGAAATGAATTTTTTTCAGGTGTCGGTCGAATAATTCAAGGGTCCCATCGGTCGGATAGATGGGAATAATGAATGGAGGGCGTGACCGGGTGAATTGACAATCGTCCCACTTAAATTGGAGTCATCTGGTGATGGGATGAGGCCAGTTCAATTCCGTCCACCCATCTCCATCTTCCGAGATTCTTTCCATTCTAAATATGCATATCATACACGACACGACTGAAGATAACGCTGTCGGAGCATATTTTCGGTAGTGCCATTCTTATCAGGCGGATTTCCCCTCGCGAAGGAGATGACAAGCGTCCTTAAAGCTTATGTCCCAATCACACAGATTGAATACGGTAATGAAAGCTGCACGATGCAGCGAAGTTCGATCGGAACAGCAATGGTTGCAGCTCAACTTGCATGTAGGTCTCTAGTTCGGAAAATGCGACAACTTAATTCTTAGAAACAACAGTTTTGTATGGCGGTTTGAAAAATATCGGACCAGACCAAACCACTAAATATCATTCATCCTAGTCCGGTTCACAAACCGGGCAGTTTCAATCCCGTTTAGTTTGGTTTGGCAATAATTGTACTCAACCCTGGAACACTTTTCGAGTGAAGGGCCCCGCTTTGGTCGGTTTTGGAAAATGCCATTAGGATAATGCAAATACCTTTGAGGTAAATGGGTTTGCGGGAATATTACACTATTTGATAAATTGTAGCATTGAAAGGCAACTTAAGATAAACACCGTTTGGTAAAAATCGGTTTTGTAATTGACTTTTGGCATTTTTTATTTTTTATTTAAATTAGAAAATCAAATTTCGATGGCCTGCCAACCAGATCTAGCCGTCGGACCACCAAATCTGGCGGCCTGAGGTCACGGAGCATAGATCTGGCCATCCGTGGCTAGATATGGCCTCAAGATCGACAGATCTAGCTTTGATCTGGTGGCCTAAGGTTCGCGCGACCTTAGGCGGCATCACCAGGCCAGCGCATGGCAGGCGACGCTGCCTGAGGTCGCGGGTCCCACCACCCCGGGCGGTGGTCACTAGGGATGCGGGAGCCCCACGCGGCGGTGGCGGCTGCTAGAGAAGCCGAACTCTCAGCCGACGGGGAAGACGAAGACGAACGAAGAAGAAGGGGGGAAGAAGATGAACAATGAACGGATATTTCCGAAATGCCCAATGCTCAAAGCCGGTTCTCTCCGGCATTGAGCTTTCAGCATTGGGAATGCTGGCATTTGGTCAAGTAACTTTCGAAAATAGTTGCCAAACACCAAATATTTTCCCCATGGGGCTTTGAGGGCCCAAAGTCCCATGGGAAAGCTGAATCAAATAGGCCCAATGTCAATCGTAGTTAGATGTTCTAATGATGCATGCCCATCAACAGATCCAAACCTGATGTCCTTCGAATCAAACTTCTCAGCGCCACTAGCCGTCGCAACACTGGCCACACACACCCTTGTGCTCAGCTGTTCAAATTGGATACGGAAAATCCAGCCCAGCTCGCACTGGACCGATCTAGTACTAATTATTAACATTTGATTCCCGGTACGAGATCCAGCTCGGGATGATTGTCACTCCCTCTTGTAGGCCTGTTGCTTTCCTTGTTTCATTAGCGTTACTTGCTTTGTAGACTTTGGTTTTGATTATGTGCAAACTTTGCTTAGAAAAAATATATATATGTCTGGTATACTTTCAAATGAGTATATAGTTGGATGAACTGGACTTTGTGATTCCCATCTAAGCGAAGTCACATGGTGCATGGTGTAATAGGATTAAATTAAAATTTAGAAGCTTCTCAAGCACTAATAATCGATCAAGCCAGCTGACATTACTGTTATCAAAAGCAGATGAAGCAAAATTTGAGTTTTTAGGAACACCAACAACTGTTTAATGAAGTCGTTGCTTAAAATTTAAATACTTTAACACATCAAACGTAGGCTGGATTTTGATCCTAGGTTAAGACATGTAAATATATAATATGAAAGACCAATAAGGGTCGGCCCGGTCGGGAAGATTTGATCTCGGGAGTGGAGCGTGAGGGATCGAATTTGAAATCTCTAACTTTGTACCGAATTAAAGTTAACTACGAAGCTGCGTTCTCAAGCAATGCTATTTTTTATTGTGTGTATATTGGATTTCAATTTGTATTTACATGATATTGCACTGAAAATACTAAGGAAACATTTTTAATAAAAGGCCATATGGTCACGGGCTCTTATTTTCTTCGCTCACTCGCAATATGACGTTATGTTTCAAATGGAAAAACCGAAATTTATAGTAATCTTAATTTTTCAATGATTCGAAGTTTTTTTTTTTATATTAAATTTATTCAGTTGTTGTCTTGGAATTACGCTACACTCGTTTCGTGGACGAGTTTGAGAGGATTTTACAACTATAAATATTCTAGGGTTACGAAAAATTGATTTATAAAATTTGGACTCCGTTTTTTTCATGGAAAGTATTTTTTGAAAAAACATTAATTTCATTTATTAGCGTTTGGTTTGCTTTAGAAAATGAACGAATGAAAGATGTTTTCCATAAATATATATTGACACTTGGACTTAAAACTTCATGCTTGGTCACGGAAGGTCCACCATTAATTCTTGAGTCCCCAATGTTTAGGATCAAGTTTGCGACACCCGAGTCCTTCCATCGAGGCCTAGCTCGAGCTCCCAACGAGCCTTGATGCTGGCATGTGCTCTCGATGCCTTGACATTCGAGTTTTAAGATTAGGTTGTACTTTCTAAATTTTAAGGTTTAACTACACTTTCATGTCAATTAAGTTTTCATGACAGTAATGGGATGTTTAAAATATTGTTGGTCCACCTCATTTTCCGCGCAAAAGCTGGTTTCGAAGATCTCCCGCTCTCTCCCTCGGCTTTGCTGCTCCATGCAGTTTCCCCATTCCAGCGTCCGATTCGCAGACGCCACGACACGCGTCCGCCCCACAGAGACACACCTCCCGCCTCCTCCTCCTCCTCCTCCATCTTCTCCTTCCCCGATCTCGAAGCGAGCAGAAGCCGGGTGGGGGAAAGAAGATTCCATGGAATCGCCTCCGTCGGTGGCGGTGACGGGTTTGACTTCGAGGCCTCGAGACTTGTTCCGGCGCCCGCCCATTTTTTTAAAGCTCCCGCGATCACCGACTGTCCGATCCCCGCCTCCCTCGTTCTCCGCTCCTCATTACTCTCCCTGTCGCCCTCCCAAGATTTAACCCCGCAGGTCTCTCTCTCTCTGTCTCTCTCTCTCTGTGCCCTTTGCGTGCTCTCGGGAAAGGTCTCGCTTCGTCACGCATTCTGCATTTTGCGTCCGGTGGCTCCGCGCTTGGAGCTGGTGCATGCTTTCGGCTTTTCCCCTCTTTTTCTCTCTGCGTCTCTCTCTTTAATACGACCGCTTGGAGTTCGGCTTTGCGTGCATCGTTGCAGTTTTCGTGCTTGTGTTGTGGTGGAATTGCTCTGCTGCTGTTGGGTTCCGGAGGAGCGATTTCGGGCTTTTAGCGCGAGATTTTCGTCCCGCGAATCGCCATGTACGTGCTCATGGTTCATTCCGCATGATGTACCCTGCTCTTTAATTGCTCGTCTACTCGTTTTTTTTTTGGCCCCTGTTTCTCTTTGACATTTTGTTCATGGGTAAACTCGGAGCACTCGTCATGGGTTTGGGCGGTTCCAGAGCTCGAATGGGTTTTTGTTTTATTGAGCTTTGGTTTGTTTCATTTTGGCAATTCGAAATCTGATAGGATGAAATCGGCGAAAACTGGGGCTCGGGCTGGGAAATATTTTTCCTTTTCCAATTTCTTACTACTGGGTTCGTTGGATGACATCTGGGTATTCAATGCTTTCAGTTTAATGGCTTCAGTTTTTAATGTGCAAGAAGCAAAAAGCAAACGAAGGAAAAGGATTAGAGTTGCTTACTTTTCTCTCATCTGCATTATATGTTTAGATGGATACCCATTAGTTCATTGAAATTTCCTCATGGCAAGACTTTTCTTGTTTCTGATTTTAGCTCACATCTCGAGAGTTTCCTTCCACTTGGCACTTGTGGGGGAGTTATATTGAACTCAGCGACAGTTTAGAATCCGTTTCGCAAGGGATTGCTTTTTCCTTATGCCTTCTATTGTCCTCTTATGAAAATTAACCTCCACTTTCTTCAGCATGCAGCTGTCTGGCATGTCGTCTGATTTCAAATTAGATGCCATCAATCGTCACGGCTATGAGGATCATGAGATAAGCCATTTAGATGGAGAAGTGGGGTCATCAGGTGCAAGAAGTGATTTAGCATTTGGGATGCTAGATGATGCTGAAAAGCAAGGATTGCGATCAATTAATGGAGCCATGTCCAACAAAGAACATAGATCAATTAATGACAGGTAGGATAACATCTCTCACTGGATTTAGCTTCCCTATAACTCTCAAAGTTTATAATTGATGCGTCCAGCCAATTGCTGCTAACCGAGGAACTTCTGAAACCCTTTCATGCAGTGAATGAATTGCAATTTTACGTAGAGAAATAATGTTTAAGCCTCAGATGGCTTATAGATACAGACAGAACACAATCTAACGACTTAGCATAAGCACTAAGCAGGTTTTTTAGAGGGAACCGTGCAGCTATGAGTGAAAGTATTGGCCTCCCAATTCATGATGGTGCAAAGCGCGAGAATGGATCAGCAAGAAGATCTGGACCTCTGGTATCTGGAACAGCTTACTGCATTTCCTCTTGCAGTATGATATTGCTAAACAAAATTGTCCTATCAAGTTATAACTTCGGGGCTGGAATAAGTTTGATGTTTTATCAAGTATGTTATCTCTTCCTTTCAAGTATTCTAGCCATATACTGTAAATGAGTTATGGGGGTTATTATCCTGAGTGTATGTATTCATATCTACTCCTTGATTATTGCCAGCGATTTGAGAACCTGAGCTTTGCTTGATTTGAGTGCAGAATTTGATTAGTTCGGTAATCGTAGCTGTCCTGGGTCTGTGTGGAGTAGTTTCAGTGGAAAGGCTCAACTGGAAGCTCATTAGGGTCTGGATCCCTGTGAATATTATTTTCATTGGCATGCTCGTTTCAGGCATGTATAGGTATGTCAACAGCATTTTGTGCAATTGTCTTTTCATGAGGCAGACCTGGAAGCCAAGTTTGGAGAATGTTAATGAAAGCAAAGGCTCATCCTCGTTTTCGTCTCTTATAATTCCCCCGGATGAGATGTATTTGAAAATAATATACTTAATACTCTTTTGCATTTCCTCTTCAGTTTGAGATATATAAACATTGCAATGGTGACAATTTTGAAGAATGTGACAAATATTATGACAGCAATTGGTGAATTATATATATTCCGGAAGCACCAGAACCAGAAGGTTTGGATTGCTATGTTTCTAATGGTAATGATCCTCCTCCACTTCTCCTCAGTCGCACATGTAAATACATTCTTCAACCATTTCCTAATCCACCTGCCCAGATTTTATATGGTTATTGATTGAAGAGGACATGCCCAGTTTTCTCGATCTTTCCTTCAGCCTGATCTAATTTGGATGAGTTAGGGATGAGTTTCTTTTTTCTTTTTGCTTATAGTACTTCTATTATGAAACGCCAAACAGTATGCCTTAGGAAAAGGCTCGATTATGAAGCAGCTTACCAGTAAACTATAGTTCTGTATGATTACACATTGTTTCCTCGAAATCTGCAACTGTCAAAATATCTGTTAATTCTCTTGCTCTTTTCAGAACAGCAGAAATCTGAGAAGGTCTTCTTGTAATCACATTGTCAGAGTTCTTCTCTGGTCCCGCAATCGTGACTTGATCTGCTTGGAAAGTTTATACATGACTTATAAGAAGTTACTAATCCATGTTGAGAAAATCATCCCCACATTGAGAAAATTATCATAACTGAAACACTGGACTGTAGACAGACCTCCTTCTCTTCTTTTAGGGCATCTAAAAGATAGGCCTTAAAAAATGATGATGTAAATTAGTTTTTCAATCCACCTTCTTTTTTCTGCTTTAAGATTTGAGTGCTACATGTAAATGGTTCTTAAATTGAACTTTGCACAAAGGTACCGCAGCATAACATAACCCTCTACTTTCTCATGTCCTGCTTCATGGATGTAGAGATTGAGCTATGGGTGCTAAATGTATCTATTGCTGCAGATAATCTCTGCTATCAGTGGCGGTATTACAGACCTCTCCTTTGATTCAGTGGGCTACGCATGGCAATTTTTAAATTGTATTTTGACAGCAAGTTATTCGGTATGTAATTTTTCCTTGCTTCATTGGCTCATTCTCGTTCTTATTTGTCAAACTTGCGATTTTTCAGAAAATTTGTTTTCAAATTGTTAGTTTGGTAGAAGGAGTATTAAAACAGTGCTTGTCTGCTACAGATCCATTTTGGCATCTCTGCATCACTTTTTAATCAACATGCTACATTTGTATTTGTCACAGCTCACTCTGCGTCGGGTGATGGACAAAGCTAAACTATTAACAAGATCTGGATCTCTCAATGAAGTCTCAATGGTCTTGCTGAATAATTTACTATCTCTACCTTTCGCCATCTTCTTGATCCTACTCTTTGGTGAATGGCAGTACATAGTAAATACGTAAAGATCAACTGTTTCACCACTTTTAACTTACGTACCATTTCTTTCAAAGCTATTGTTACCTTATCTCACATGTCTGGGGATACGCAGGGACGTAATCAGAATGCCAATGTTTTGGGTTGTTGCGACAGCTAGTGGATTGTTCGGACTTGCCATTAGCTTTACCTCTATGTGGTTTCTGCATCAAACTGGGCCAACCACTTACAGGTACTTTATTATGGTGGCACTTGAAATTAGGTGGAAAGTTTCTCTTGAGGATGTCCAATTCACCATGCAAATCTGGAAATGACTTTATCTTCTTTTCTTGTTGCAATTATACAATCAAGTACATTAGACAGAACTATTTGAAAAGGTTAGAGGATCACAGGGCGTGTCCTTTACAATGTTCTGCTCGAGTATAGCAGTTATCACTCCCAATAGCTAGTCCTTGGCCTTGGGTCATTGATTTGTTGAAAGTTCAACTCACCCTCTACCTTAAATTACTCTCCATGGATTCCTGAGTACACCTGTTTCAAGCATTTTTTGGATATCTCATATCACTCAAGAGTTGTTATCTTGTGCTATCTTTTTATGCAGCACAACTAAACTGTTATATTGCTTTTTAAAAAACTGATGTGTCTTATATTCTTTTGCAGTCTGGTGGGTTCCTTAAACAAGATTCCCATCTCTATTGCCGGTCTGCTGGTGTTCAAGGTTCCACTAAGCGTATCCAATTTTTTCAGTATTCTATTTGGTAATTACTTAATTACTCCAAGGTCAATGCTAAATTTGCTCACTTGCAGATTTTGAATCCAGCTCACGAGGAATCTTTGTTCCAGGTCTATTTGCTGGAATATTTTTTGCCAGGGCCAAAATGTCTTGATCCCAAAACCTAGGCACTCCATGAAGGAATGGATCTCATAATAAATGAACAGGCATAGGTTCTGCACACAAAACAAGCAGAGGTTCTGCACAAAATGACAACTTTTTCCATGATTCCACAACTAAATTTTGGGGTCGCACTGAATTCAGCGCAGTTTTTTTCCTAAGAGGTTCGGGTATTCCGCTTCAGAAGTTAGTCGATGGTGAGGCTGATTATGATCTCCATCGACCAGAGGCAAAATAACATTCTGCATTCGTGTTGTATCATTGACAATCTAAGAAATAGCAGCAAAGTGATTTTTTTCCCCAGAGAATAGCTTTCCCATGAAATTTTGTATCAGAACTGTGCTAATGCGGTTTTCTTCAATTTGACCGCACAGTGCTCTCGACTTGTCATCAACCTTGGCTTCAGTACAATCTTGACGACAATATATATCGCCTCTTGAGTGAAATTTGTAACAAACTAGGGTGCGCTTTGCATGATCGCTTGAATCGCATTGTACAGAGTTTCAGCGAACAGGACGTCTGGGATAGGATCGCAGAGGAACTCGTTTATTCCTCAGCCACATACCTTGACTACAATCTTCACCGACCGAGTGCTTGTTTGATAGGCGAGTAAGCTTGCATAACTTAAAGCTTATTTCCGAATATCGACAAGAAAGATTTCGATGTTACACCTACATGGTTAAAATGACCACAATGGTAGGCTTGGACCGCTGGTTGATGATAAAATGCTGGAAGAGCACCACATTTTGTGACTGCACATTCGGGGACTACATGGAGTGAAAAGCATGAACAATTACATTCTAAACAAAATAAATATTTTATTGCCAAAATTTCATGCCCGAGGTACTTGATAAAGGGGAAAAAAACTTGAAAAGTTTGATCAGAGCAAACAGAAATCTGAAGCAGCAGAATGCTTGCCAACTCACCTCTCGGCAAATTAAGGAAAAATCCATTCATTACAATTTGTGTTGCTTATTGTAATTGTTGAAAATATGTCTTGAATTTGAACCTCAAAATGAAATTTTTCTAATTCAAGTTTCTTAATTTGAGTTGGTTTTTAGTTGAATGGTTTCTAGTTGGAGATGTTTTCGTGAAAAGAGGTTTCCTATTTTTGATCTACTTGTAGTCTACATAAGAAGTGGGACTACGCTATTAAGAGTATCCAAGAGGAGCTTGTGCTCATGAATTACATTCTGGACATTTGAAGTTGTACAAATCTTGTGTTAAGATTTTGTCTAATTTCTTTGTGAGATTGAGAGAATGATTCACGAAAAATTATAAGGGCTAAAGAATGTGAGTTATTAGGTGTAATTATGGGCTAAGAAAAATAGAATGTTAAGTTACTCAAGTGCAATTGTAATCTCCATTATATTGCTTGATGTGTAGTGAAATTCTATGTTGCTCTTCTTGTGAAACATGAAAAGCTAGTGTCTAATTTACTTCCTTATTTTGTTTATTTTAGTGTCCGATTGTTTGCTTTTGCTTGCCTTTTGTAGTAATTAGTATCATAATTAGGTTTGGTTGAGTTAAAGTGAATCAATGGTCACAAAAGAAGGAGAAGTCAAAAATCAATAAATTTAATGGGAAGGATTGGATTTATGGAAGATGTTCATTAAGAATTATCTTTATAAGAGCAATTTGCATTTGCTCTTGTTTATGGAGAAGCCAGATTCGATTAAGCAAGTTAAGTGAAATTTATTGAATAGATAAGCGTTGGTTATTATTCGGCTAACGTTGACTTGTAATCTTACATTTAACATCATGAAAGAAAAGACTATTGTGGGTTTGATGAAAGCCTTGTCAAACATGTATGAGAAGCCCTTTGCAATCGACATTGTCTACTTATTGCGATATTTGTTTAACTTAATGATAGGCAAATGTGCGTTGATTGTTGATCATATCAATAAATTCAAGGTGGTTGTTAGTCAATTGAGTTCAGTGAGATTGACTTTGAAAATGAGGCATGCACTTTAATTATATTATCCCCATTGCTTGAAAATTGGAATGCTACTATTACTAGTGTTAATAATTCCTCTAGGTCAACAAATTTGATGTTTGATGGGGTTCGTGATTTAATTATGAGTGAAGACATTTATAGTAGAGCATTTGGTAGAGCATTTGGTGAACTTGTGACTATTGCTTTAATAAATGAATTTACAAGAAAAAACTAGTAATCATGTCAATAGGAGTAGTGCAAACATAAGCAAATGTAGTTTGTTTAGCATTGGTGGTGTTGTCTCTTGGTATTGTGGCAAGAAGGGGCATATCTAAAGGATTTCCTTAAACTACACATTATAATTCGATCAAAAAAAAAAAACTGCACAATATAAATGGTAAGAGAATTAGAGTTGAATCTGTAGATGATGTTGCAATTATAGTTTAATGTAATTTGAATAATGATGATTATGTCTCGTTTGATGGATGGATTATGAATTTGGTTATTTATTTTACACCTCACCAAATAGGTTTTGGTTTACTTCTTATCAATTCATGGATAATGGTAAGTGTAGTTGGCTAACAACACCAAGTGCAATGTTGTGGCTATTAGGATGTTAGATTAGAATACGTAATGATATCGTGAGGATATTGACTGAAGTGAGGCTTGTTTCAAAATTGAAGAATAATTTGATTTCCTTGAATGTTCTAAATTTAGTGGGGTGTCAGTATACTTTAGAAGGTGGAGTTCTAAAGGTTGTTTAACGTGTGTTAATGATAATGAGAGGAATCAAGCATAGTGGCCTATATGAGCTTTAAGATGACACAGTGACAAATTTTGACACGGAGATGTCACATGCACCGATTAGAAAGCGGAGAGTTTGAATTGGGCATATACATTTGGGGGCATATTAGTGAGAGAAGCATAAATTATAAGTGAAAGGAATTTGCTTTGTGGTTATGTTGTTGATGAGTTGAAAGTATATAGCTGTTGTGACTAAGATCAACAACGAAAAGTGCAATTCAACTCAATTATCGAGTAATCACAAATATTACAAAGTTGATTTACTTCAATGGTTGCAAGTTGTCATAGTCTACTTCAAGGAAGAGTGTTGGATTTATGCTAATAACTATGGATGACTATTTGAGGAAGACTTAGGGTGTTTGTATTGAGACACGAGTTTGATACTATTATCAAGATTTGCAATTGAGAAATTTGATTGAAAAAAATCAGTAAAATGATCAAATATGTGTGGATTGACAATATCATGGAGTTCTGCTTAGAGCTGTTAAACAAATTTAGCATGTAAGAAGTGCCGATGAACCACAACAAGTTACATAATTTATAAGCAGAACATTAATAGAGATGACTTATAAAATGCTCTTTAGTGCTGGTATAACAAGGAGATTCCTCAGATGTACTTAGTATGGAGAGCTACCTAGTAGATTGATCCCTATGACTAGATTGGATATTGGAGTCTGAAGAAGCATGGTTTGGTATCATTGCAAATTATTCTATCCTTAAAATATTTAGTTGTCATGCTAATAAGTTTAGTAAAAAAAAAAAAACAGAAATGTTTGATATGCACTAATTACACGTAACACAGGAGAGACAATACATTCAACAAATTATCCATATTCGGGTGTTTAACAAGTAGAAATGGATTTGAGTAGCCAAATCAGTAGCCACTTACTATGTTGCCTTTAGTAGTTATGATAAAATTCTGAATAAGATAAAATTTATCTTATCTTATGTTTAATTCTCGCTTAAGATAGGATATAGTAGGGATAAAAATATCCCATGGGGGAGGTAAGATATAAGTGGATGTAATTTCTTATATTTATGGTATAAAACCTGTATTTGTCGAATAACAAACTTTTTAAATTAATAAAATTTAAATAATAATTAAATTAAATAATATTTCAATTCTAAGATAAATTTCAAAATAACAAAAAACTTTACAACCATTTTTTGTTTATTTTAGTCTTATTTCTATTTTTATATTTGAAATTTTTAATATATATTCAATAGATATTTAGTATATGTATTTACTACATATTTTAGGTATTTTAGTATTTTAGGTATATTAGTATAGTTTATTATTCATAAATTTTTTGTTAAAGAATGATGGAAGGGAATAAAAAATAGATAAAAAAGAGAGGAAAAATTATGAAAAATAAGTAAATATAAATGAAGTTGGTGAGCGTATGGAAGTGATATACATTTCGGGATTACGAAGGTGGAAGGTAATGTCGTATCTCTCTTGTTGGATTTGGCACATGTTGGCCGAACATTGTCCATGTTATTGTAGTCCGTTTACATTTCTTGTCATAGTCAAATCTATAATTCTGGAATGCTACAATGAGCTTCTTTGTTGTTTAAAATTTAGATTATACAATGATCATGGATTTATTGATGGAAGTTATCTCCATTTGTTCATTAGTGGTTTTTTCGCAATGGATAGTGAGAGTTTTTATCATCTCCATTTGTGCATTTTTGGGTTCATTTACACTAATATATCATCCATATCAAACCAGGGACATGATATGATGTGAAATATTTGATTTTATTACTGTGATGCACCAATTGGGAACCGGATGGAAAAATTCCTGAATTTCCTATTCTATTATGTCCAATCATATCTGTCTAAAAACCCAAATGACCAAACACGGTCTAATGGAATGCAAGTGTGCTTCTTATTTTGGGTAGCATTATGAGAGTGGGTAATTGCTAAAAAATTATATTACATTTGGGATGGAGTTTGGGTTTTCATGACAGAGAAATGGATATCCAAACCCACTACGTGCTAATTACTAAAATGCTTTTTTTTTTCCTTAAAAATCCTTAGGTCACTCGGTAAACATACATAATTATTTCAGCACTATTAGGATTGGACACGTTTTCAAGATTTACTTGATGAGTAAACTCAAAAGTACAATAGATACCACTCTTAGTTCCCTAAAACTCTCCAAGAGTACTCAGCGGTCACGATGATACAAGATCCAGTGATTGGCTACTAATTATTTTGCTTGACAAATCTGTTCTTTTGGAATGAGTGTGTGTGTTTAATTCCACTAGTGCTTTGTTGGTCCTTCTTGTTTTTTTAAATTTGGCATTGTTTTGTAGTATTCTAGCCTTTGTTTTGCTTCAATTTGTACTTCTCATGTATCCTTTTGAGCCATGAGTACAATTTTTTTGACCAAAAAAAAAAAAACTCAAAAGTACAACTTCATAAATAATTTATGTACCCTACTATGGAAAAAACATAGGTGACTTACATATTTTTTCTAACCCCTTTAGATATGGAATTATAGTTAATTTTCAGCATTAGCCACTATTTCATCTGATTTCTCCTGTTAGGATTGTTTCAAATTTTCATGATCCTTGGCCTTACTGTATTTAATTTTTTTAGTTTTGCATTTTTTTTTCTAATTACAGACCTACAATATATGAGTTTTGAATAAATGTTTGCATTTGCAATTTTGATGTGTTTTATTACGTGTTTAGTTTGTTTTAGCAATATAGCAAATTGCGAGTACCTGAAAGGTACTAGACTACCTGAGTGAGGTGGGTTTGGACTTTTCAGCTCAGGATGGGTTTGGAAAATAATAAAATCTTAACGAGGTGGGTTCGGGATGAGATAGGCCGTCCCAAACGTGTCTCGCTTATATCCCTATCGACAAGTTACTTAGGACCCTTGTTAACAAAGTCGGAGGTATTATTATCTAGGTTAACAAAGTTGTTAAAAGGTACTTAGTGGATGCAAGTTCAATTTTTCAATTTTGGGTCATATGAGATTTCCTTTTTTTTTTTTTTTTTTTTTAAGATATTGAATAGTCAACATCCCCGAGAAACCATAATAAATGTTGGAGGTTATAGAATACGTGAAGTTTCGGGAATTTATCTTAACCACAAGATCTCAAAGGAATAATTCTCAGTCATCGATTGGAAACTTTAAAAGTTTTGTATTTTTAAACACTCTGTAGAGAAATCACGACAAATGAGCACGTGGTCATCGCGAGGTTCATTGAAACTATTTTTAGTTTTCCAATTATACTACCTCCAAAAATTTGAATGTGTACCTTCTAGGGTGATGCATACCATTTTTGATTTGGTATCTTAATTACTATGGAGGAGTTTCTTAATTTAAACTCCTTGGTCACACATGCATCCAGTATATAGACGTGAAACTTATTTGTGGCTAAGCCTTGCATTTTCCTTTTCGTTGAACATTACTAAGAGTCAAAAATCTTTTTCTCTTTCTAGTTCCACCTTGATAAGTTTAGTTACCTAAATCAATGTGAAACTTTTAAGCGATATTTCTCTATTATGGTTTTCCATTAATCTAAATTTTTTGTTAAATATGGAAATATCAAGGACAAAGAGTGAGATTTTTGCCTAGAAATTTTTCCACACAACTATCCTCAGTTAATCATCCAATGGCGGGTGTAAGTAAAATTTAAGTGATTATTTGATTTCGCTTGTGTTGTGAAAAATGAATAATTTAAATAATATTTTCTTAAATTTGTTCGCTTATATTATTTACAAAAATAAATGAACAAAATTTTATTTTTCTCAATGAAAATATTTGATCATAAATTATTTTTGATAATGAAAATATATTTTATTGAATAATTATTTCCAGCGATACAAGTGATCATTAATAAAAAAAAAATAATTGCTTTTTCTGCGAAATAAATGGAATTTCTTCTCTTTATGCCGCGTTATCGTCAATTAGGACTATAGTAAAAGCAAAGTACGCAAACGGCTGAAAGAAGACATAGCAAAATCTGGCAAATTATTACATGTTTTTTATTTGAATAATCTATGGCTAAAATAACTCAAATTAATATAGAGCTAAAGTTCTTTTCATATTAATGTTGGTTTGAATACCCACAGCACCATCTCAAACTCTGTGATAGAAGAAACACATATTTTTCAGCCCACACGATGCTCAAACCAAGAAATTAGATCATCTGTTCAAGTTCACAGATTAGTTCTCTATAACTCTACAAATCATCGACAAAACAGAAAAAGAAATTAAACCAGAAATATTGACCACACACGCATGCTGACCCAAAAGCTTAGCTACCCTCAGAAACCCTAGCGGCAGTGCGCATGCATGCTAATTACTGCCTTGGGAAACTTGAGAGGAAGACACCATCTCTATCAGATCCATCTCTCTCCCACCGTATGGCGTCAAGGCTTGATCATTCGCCACTGCCGTCCCTCCACTCGCACCGTTGTAGCCATAGCCATAGCCATAGCCAGGGTGATACCCAAGCGAATTAGAAGAGGAACAAGACGAGTGATAATCCACCCCGTTCAACAAGGAGGACAAGTAGAGGTCTGGATTGTTCATCAGGAGGCTCTTGGTGTTGGTGGCGGGACTTGCTTGATTGCCAGCTACTTCAATCACATTATCGGTGTGAACCACCGCATTTGGCCTCTCTATAAGGCGGTCTTTTCCGGTCACATCACCTAGCTGAAGCCGGCTATCGCCGTAGTTACTGGCTGGGAAGAACTTCTGCATGAAACGTACTTCGTCGTCATATGTCTCCGACAGCTCTGGAAGGAAGAAATGGAACTGCTGCTTTGGCGGGTCATTGCATTCGGTGGGGCCAGGGCCAGCTTTCTTGGCCTGTGCTTCAGTGGCGGCAGCGGCGTTGTGGAGGTTCTTGCTTCTGATGTAATCTTCAAGGACGGAGGAATGTGGCTTATTGTTGTTATTATTATTACTGTTCTTGCCACTGCTTTGAGTGGGGTTGTGGTGCTGACCGCCGTGGAGGCCGAGCTTGGTCCGCCGTGAATTCTGGCGGCGTTTGGTGGCGTTCCAGTGGTTCTTGATGGCGTTCTCGGTGCGGCCAGGGATGCGCTTGGCGATCTCAGCCCACCTGTTGCCGACCTCCTCGTGAGCCTCCACCAGTATCCTCTCCTCTTCCTCGCTCCAGCTGTCCTTCTGTTTCACACATCGCATGACATTTGGAGAAACCAGAAACCATGTGTGAGACAAAACACGAGTAAAATCTGGTCAAAAGAAGCCCATTTGAACCGCCTCTCTCTCTCTCAGAAATTAAGGCAACACTGGCAACTTTGTAACGACCAAAATTGTTTTCTTTGTTTTTCTTCTTTTCGTTTCAGACGCACGAGAAATTCATCTAACGTAAGTGAACTTTCGATCCGTTGAACATCTAGAGCTAATCTTTCAGATTGTGAGAAACTTTAACCCTAAATCAGAGCGTAGAGAGAAAGAGACGATGGTCTAGAGTGCTTATTAATATTCTTGTTACTATTATTATTCAAATTCACATGAAAAATGACGGTGTGTTAGGGAAAAAGACAATCAAAGTACGGTTGGCGATGTCAGAACAAGCACCAGAAAGTCGACCGCTAGACAACATTATTGTATTTGAAAATGTCTCTCGAAGTGAGGGAAAGAGGGAGGAAATTGGCATGAGACGTTCCGTTATCAACTGAAGAAGGATCGACGCAAGCTTCACATGATACACGATCTGGTCTTTGGACGAAAATTCTTCCCTTTCTCTTCCATGTAACTTTTATTAAATTGCAAGATGATACGCAAGCATAATATTTTTTTTTTCTAATGATAAAGTTCTAAGATGATCGAAGCAAAACAAATTCATCTCATATTTGATATAAAACGACAGATATAACAACAACGACAATGTGATGTGAATTCTGGATTTCTCGCGGATAGGAAACTACTATGTGTAAGATAGCTTCGTGATCAAAATTTGAAGCAATACCTAAATTCTAGAGAAACATTTCAGCGTGGGCTAATATAAATCATAGACTTGGAAAAAGCATCGGAAGAACAAGTGTGAAATTAGTACCAGATTTATCGGGAGGGAAGGAGGAAGGGAGAGAGAGAGAGAGAGAGAGAGAGAGAGAGAGAGAGAGAGAGGAGGAGGAGGAAAAGGAGGAAACCTTGATGTCTGGTCGCAAATGATTGTGCCATCTCTCGCGACACTGCTTGCCGGCTCGACCAGCCAATTTCTCAGCGATCTGTGCCCATTTTCTCACTCCATATTGCTTCACCAAGCTCACCAGTTTTCTTCGCAAACATCAAAAGGCGCACGAATTCATATAAATGAAAAAAAAAAACCCTAACAAAGGCTAAGATGCTTCGCTGCCAAGTTCTTTACATAAAAAAGAAAGATGAAACTAACAGGAGAGATCACATATCCATCCAAAATGAAGAAGAAAAAGGAATTGAAATTACCTGTCCTCTTCTTCGGTCCACTGTCCTTTGATGAGAGTCGCATGAGACCCTCTTTTGACTCTCTTCCCCGTCGCCAACTTCTTGCTCTTCCCCATCACCTTGACCACTCGATCATCTCTCGCACCCTCTCTAGGGTTTGGCTCATTCACCACCACCCAGTTGTTCCCAGAGGAACCGGCATCCACGATCAGCCCATCGGCGAAGCTCGCCTCGACGTCCGAGCGACCTTGCCACAAGATCGCATCGCCCAAGAGATGGCCATGATTCGCTAAAGCAAACCCGCTTGACGCATTACCAAATGGGGTGGAGTTCTCTTCCGTTCGCTTCGTGCTCTCGTGACAACTCGCTTGGTGGTCGGAGATGTGTGCTTGACTCCATAAGAAGCTCTCTAGAGCTTTGAGGGGCAGGCAAGGACGATTTAAAGAGGGCTTGTCTCCAGCTCCTTCCATGAGAGAAAAGCTTGGAGGAAAGAATGAGAATGCTGAAATAAAGGAATGGGTATTTACTCTTGGGCGTGAGAATTCGCTTGAATTTTGGGAAGGTTGGTGAGGCTTTTTTTTTGGTTAAACTTTCTTACTCCTAATAAAATCCTTAAAATGAGCTACACATAAGGATATATAAACAAAAATGCTTATGCTTGGGCATGTGATTAGCCTTGGTAAGTTTATAGCCATCGATCTTGTCGACCATCCAACGGTTCAACATTCTCGCGCTGATGTAACTCCTAAGCTTCCTCACTCAGGAAAAACTAGCAAGAGAGAGGTGGAGGGATTAATGGGTTCGCCATTATTGTCCCTAATAATGTGTCATAAATTAATTCATTTGCAATATAGGGAAAAATATTAAAAGGGGTGTAAATTTGGAAAGTTATCCTGCTTGAGCTTAAGCACCACATATTCGATTTGACCAGTCTAAGGCGGGATAAGAATTGCGAAGTCCTAATTTTAATGAATGTCCTACTTCTCAAGAGTCTAATTTGAGTATCTGATTTGGCATTTGATTTTTAACTTTTTAGCTTATTACTTAGCGTCCGAGAATGAAATTGGATCATTATTTAATGTGGGATACCCATCTACAAAAATATGTAATAGCAGCATTCACAACCACATATGTTTCTTCCATAATTTTTTATAACCTCAAATGACTTCTAAATTATTTTCTTATCAAAAAATACAAAACTGGCTTTTTTGGGTGCTTTTTGGATCTGTCTTGCAAACTGGGTCGACTCTTTGGTCGAGTCCTACGAGATCAAGTTTGGTATGTTAAAGCCAAGCGGGAGGTCACACATATAAAAGAAATGATGGTCAATTTTGCAATTAAAGGGTTAATTAGTAAATAGAATAAGAGGAAATTGGGGAGAACTTTAAGCTGGCTTTCAATACGTAGTAGGGGCTGCTAAATGCGCCTTTTGAATTGTGATATTTCGATTGGCAAGATATGATGGTAGGAATCTCAATATGTTCTAAGCCAACACCAAATTAACAATGCTGAAAGAAAGCAGAGCTCTTTCAAAAAAAGAGATATTCTTACTTTTTTTTTTTGTTTCTTTTTTATTCTAAATATCTCTTTAAAACCTTTTCTTCCAATCAAATAGAAATCGCATAACTTCAAAAGAAGATAATAACGGCCATCTATATGTGGCCGATTTCAAATTGAATGAAACCAATCCTACTGCCAACTAATCCGTTTAGAGGACCAGTGTGCTTCTTTCACGATATGCTCTGGTCCCAGGTGTCTTCCAGTGGTTTTCTAGTGTTAGAAGAAGTCGTTAGAAGAAGTCGTGTCCGACTTTGTCCAAACATTCTGTCCATTAGGGTGTGATGTAGAATTTCAGCCAACCAACCATGGACCAGTCATATTGAACTCTTATTAATCACTGGGATTCGCCCCAGTGACCACCCTTCCAACATGGAAGGGAGAGGCGTGGGGTTCAAATCCCCACCTTCTCAAGGGGGATGGGGTGGGGACGCGTAAGTTTCAAGAGTGGGTTTCGACTCCCACGCCCTGCAAGAGGCAGGGCAAAAGTCCGAGAGTGAGTGTAGAGTAAGAATAGAGTAGGATTGACAAAAAAAAAAAAAACTCTTATTGATTTAAGGACTCGGCTACCATATCGGTGCTGTAAGATTAAAATCTAACGGTGTAATACTAGCCACAATTTTTAATGGAGGAAACTGGTTCACTGCCTTGTCCGGTTTGGTTCACTGCTTTGTCCGGTTTAAGCTTCTTTTTCTCTTCTTTTTCTTCTTCTTTTTTTTTTTTTTACTTTCCATTGTTTCCTTCTTCTTTTTTTGGCTTAATTTAAGATTAGAGGATTTAAAAAGGCCCAAGAAGGATCAATCTAAAAAGGAAACTCTGACACATCCTAGTAATTGAAAATGCTTTAATATAAAAGGAAAAAATTAAATATTGAAATATAGCTAATCGCAAGTATAAAAATATTAAACTAACTAAAAGGAAATCATTAATGTCATTAGAAAGATTTGTCAAAATTCAAAAGTTAAAAAACTTACAATGTTGGCTTTGCAACTAATAACAAAATTATTGTGCATTGAACGACTCCTCATTCTTTTCAATCAATTCAAAATTTCTCTAGAAGCATTCTCTAATGACCTAAAATCATGACTCATGATATTAATTGTGTAAAACAGGTTAATCAAAGACAAGGAAAATATGAATAATGAATTATTAGATGAAAAAATTACCCTGTGATTCAAACCTCATAGATAAAGATGTGCAAGGACCTAAAACATTACAATATCAATCTCAAGGTCACATGAATCAAAACTAAAGTTCAGAAAAAAAAATTCAATAAATTCCGTACAAATTTACTTGATACAGCTCAAATGTTTGGTTGATTATTTGATCATGGGGGATATGATCCTATACCATTTCATACGAATAAAAAAGTCAATTTATAGAAAAGTAGTTTATTTTATAACAAAATAATATTAAGCACTAATAACGATTGAAAACTCTCAATTCTTCCTTTATTGCAAATCAGATTTTAAAAATAGCTACGATAACCCAAATGATCCAAATCCGAGGTGAGTGAAAATCCATGAAATTCCTTGTTCCGTCATCCTTGCACATTGCTATCAAATTATATAATGCTGGAGTTCAAGTTGAATTATAAATATATGATAATATTACATCTGGTGAAAAAACATTTGTAAGTTTCAAACTAAAGTGCATTTTAAACTAATGATCCTTACTCCATAGTCATGTGTTAGTCGATTACAAATCCCAAAAATAATTGGAAGTTCCAAATACAGTTGATTTTCACTCCATTTTTTTTTTTTTTGACTTGTTAAATTTATTTTAAAGAACGACCCCGGATGAACAAGTAATCCTATTCCAAGGAAATGCTTTTGTGGTCGAGTTAGGCCGTCAATCTCCAAAAAATGAAAGCACCGTTGCTTAATCATTTTCCTTAATTTAATTACCTATGGTAAATATCTGTCTTTTCCCCCTCTTGTAAGGATCATATAATCATGCGACGTCATACTTTGATGCTTGACAAGTTTATACTAGTTAGTGACTTACACGTAGACTAGCCACTCCGCCCATGTACACTGTACGAGTGATGAATTTCAAAAATCAAAGTTCAAAAAGCGAAATTTGCTCTAAAGTTAGTGGGCATTGTGATCTAAAGTTTTATTAAACAAAATACAAGAGAAATAGTCCTAAATTGTGTTTTTACAACTTTTAATTGAAATAACCTGATGACATCAATAAATAGCTGATTCAATGGAGGAGGAATATCTCACATATGCATAAATATTTTGAAATATACTCTAGCATATAATCTTTGTAAATTGAGTTTATAATTCATCTTTCATCTCAGAATTTCCGATTATCAGTGTCTAGAAAATTAATATATAACTTTAGCTCTTTAATGAATTCAAGTGATTTCTTAAGTTAGGTCTTCTATACCATTTGGCACATACAAATAATTGTTAACCGTCATTTTCTTCCACGGTTTAATTTAATTACACTCTCAATGTCATTTGATTATACATGTGGATATAATTTTCATGCCTACATAATCACATTTTAGTACTTGACCGAACATAGCAATTGGGTTTTATTTATTTATTTATTTTTTAATACTTCTAGCCTTAATTTTAATTTAAGATTTTTTAACAAATTCATATAGAATAGAATTGGATATTATGGCATTTTATTTCCAATGGGAATTTTTTTTTTTTTTTGGTTTGTCCTATTCTAACTCTCATCTCACTCTTAGACTATATTTGGTCATCTAGAATTTTAATTAGGATATGAGATCCATGATTTCGCTATACTCTATCTACTATTTGATGATTGCAGTAATAAAATTGTATATATTCACATCATATTATGTACATTATTTGGCATAAATGACGTATCAATATAAATTAATAAAAAATTCACAAACAAAAATGGTAAAATCTATCGCGACATTCTTTTCTACTTTATTTTAATTTTAATTTTATTTTTATTTTCCTCTCTTTTTTTAATTAATTAATTTTTTATTTCTTTCTTCCCTTTTCATCATTCTCTAATAAAATCTTAATAAATAGTAAACTATACTGATATACCTAAAATACTAAAACACCTAAAATATGTCATATTATTTATGACATATTGAATTTATATTATAAAATAGAATTAAATTTGAATACAAATAAAACTAAGATTCAAGTAAAAAATATAAATTGTTATTTTTTATTTCGAATTTCTTATATTAAAATTCAAATATTATTTATACTTTTAAATTTGTTAATTTAAGAAGTTTGTTATCCTTGAATAATAACTTTCCTATTATGAATATTAAGAATCATATACATCTTTATCCCACCTACTTCATGAGATAATTTTATTTAGTTTATATCTCTTTTATATTTGACTTTATCATGTTTTGAGCAAGTACCAAATGCAGGATACGATAAATTTTATCATATCTTAAATTTTATTTTGACCGCCAAACGTAGCCTTAGACTTTTGCTTTACTTCTTTAGAGAGCATGTGAGTCAAACCTTACATCTCAAACTATATGTTCCCACCCCGAGCCCTCTTGAAAAAAATGGAAATTGAACTCCCCTTTCTCCTTTCCTAAATGGGAGGGATAACCACTGAGGCAACCCCCAATGGTTGTTGTTGTGGGATTTACTCTATCTTTCAACATGTTCTTTTGTTCTTTATTTTAACTTAGCTATTGGATTTTACTCTTGCTTAATTTTAGTTTTATTCCAGTTTAATCTTTCCTTGAATTTTATTTTTCTAGTATTTGATTGCATTAGTGTTTTTTTTATTTTAACTTTATAGTTTTCATCTTTTGGCATGTTCTTTTGGTCTCCGTCAAACATTTTGCCACATGTGCAAATGAAACCAAAATTTTTTAAAGCTGGTTGGCTAATAAGATCTGTAAGATGAGATACATAAGACATGAACAATTGCATATGCTTGATCTTATAATGAGAAATCATATGTCGATAGCCATTGATGTCGTGAACAATCCGAGAAAGCAAAATACAAGGAGCTTAAAGCTCCGGAACTTCCTCTCTTGGACAGAAGTAGAAGGAGAGCCCTATTAAAGCCTCTATTGATGAATCTTTAATCCATTTGCAATTAAGGGAAGAAAATGTTGAAATTTGGAAAGTTATCTGGGTCAACAGCACACCACTCGTTTGATTTGACCAATTTGACGCTGGATATATTGTGCGGAGTTTTTGTTTTTCTTATTTTGACTTTTAGCTTATTACTTGACGTCGTGGTTTGAAATCAGATTATTATTATTAATAAATGCGTAGTGTGGAATCAGATTGTTTTTTATAAAGCAAATTCAAAATTGGCCTTTTCTAATTATCTGTCTTAAAGCCTAACCAAACATGCTAGAATCTTTGCTAAGTGATAGAAGGTTAGTTCTGTTATGTTCAAGCTATGCGGGACGTCGAAGATAATAGAAAGAAGAGGGCTCAGAAAAATTAATTTTGTAATTAAAAGGAAGATTGGTGGGGGAAAAGGACATTGGATAGATCTTTAATCAGACTTTTTATAGTTTTGAGGGGCTGTTAAGTGCATCTCTCGAATTGTGATGTTACTCATTCACAAATATGCACACCACACGCTCGTGCACATTGCACATATAATTTTTTTTAAAAAAAAAATACTTTTACCACTTTTACACTAGTACAACTGAAATTAGGCTTTACAATGAGAGAAATGTGCTCTAAAATTAATTGAATTGTGATGGTGCTATTGTCTAGATTGACGATTTTTTTCATTATGTGCTGTTGTCAAAGTTACATAACTTACTAGTTTATACTAGTGAGTGATTTATTCCATACTAGCCACATTGCACAGTTGACGAATTTTGAAAATCAAAGTTCAATAGGCGATATTCGCTTTAAAGTCTGGTTGACATTTTTGGTATATGGCGCGTATAATCAAGTGTTAATATCCATCTTTTATTAAGGTTTGATTTAATTTTACTTCCAATTTATTTAAAAAATTTATGAATACATCATGTACGTGTATATAATTTTGATTTCAGCGGAGCAAATCATTTTAGTCCTTGACAGAACGCAGTAATTGAAGTATATCCATTCTTAGTTGATTTTTTTTTTTTGTAATGTTCTTTTTTGGTATTTGTCAATCGTTAATTGACCATATGTTCAGACGTGCGCCTCGAAGACTTTGCCATATGCCTAAATGAAATTAAATTTGCTTAAACCTCGGATGCAAAAAGAAGCTTATGAAACAAGTGATGGGATCAGCCAATCCAATATTCCAAAGAGACTTGGGGACTTAGTTGATAATTATAGAACAATCACAATCATGATCAGGGAATTTTTAGGACAATTAATGCTGGATTGGAATTTAAAAATGCTGCAGGTCATTCAGTTATGGAGGAGTAACCTAATTCCGAAGGAGAATTTATTGTAGAGAAGGTCAGGAGCCTCTTCAAAGCCAGTTTGGCTAATAGTATTAGCAAAATGAGAAAAATTAGCGGATCAATCTACGACCCGAAATTCGAAAACATCCACTCGACTCCACTATGCTACTTTTTCCACCCACAAAAAAAAAAAAAAAAAAAAAAATGATGTTTATCATCTTGTTGAAAGCAGAAACATCACATAAAGACACCATTTACATAAATAAGTAAAAATTACTTTCTTCATTTTTTGCTAAACCAATTTATTTCATTCCTATGAAAGTTAGAAGCCCCGGTTACTCTGAAAAATAAAAAGAAGGAAATTTTCTTTTCAACTATATATGGTTAACCATTGAGGTTTGCCTTACTATTTTTCCCATATGGAAATGGGGAGATGTGACGTTCAAATATCCACCTTCTTAGGTAGAGTTGAAGTGAGGACGGTTTAGTTTTAGGTGTTAATTTTGACTTTCACACTATGTAAGGAGATAAGATAAAAGTCTGAGAATGAACGTAAGAGTATGACCGACCAAATAAAAAAAAAAACTTGGACATGTGGTTCGAAACACCTTTAATATATTATAAGAGGAAGCAATTTTTTCTTTCTTGATTCCAGTTTATTGCTTTTCCAATCATTTTCATTATTATTGAGAAAACTTACCATAAAGTTTGTGTGTATACCCCACTTTATCACTATATACATCAACTAACTATACACATTGTGACATCCAAAGTTTCATACATTAATTGATTATATTTAGGATATTAAGGTAATTATTATTTAACCTAGAATTTTGGATGACATTCGTGAAAACTTCAATTAGACCACTAAGTGTGTCATGTGCGGATGGACACTTTCGGTGTCCATGTTTTTTTGGAATGCGATTCTGTTAAGGGTTCTAAGCTTATGAGTTATAATTCAAGGAAATAAAAAAGAAATATTTCGTTACCAATTTTAATATGCTTAAGTTAATGAATGTTAACATATAGACTAACTATATAGAGTGACAGTGAAAAACTTATTGCCATAGTAATTGTCGGCGAGAGCTGATATGCTCTGAAATACATATTGAGTAATTATTAAAGTTAAAATTTACTGAGTTGAAATTTCCCTGGCATCCAATAGCTTTAGCAAGTAATTTTTGCAAATAATTTTAGTAGGTTCAAAATATTTTTCTGACTTGGTATTAAAAATTGGGACTGATTTTTCTATTTATAGAGTGAAATGCAAATTATCATCACAACTTATAAAATATCAGTTTTAGTCACCCAAGATAAGAGACATGGCGCCTTTTTACTTGAACACTTGTCTCTATTTTTCACCAAGTATTCTTATAAATATCTTCATTCAGCTACTCAAAATAAACCATTTGTGACTTTCTATTTGAACACTTGGTCGTCGAAGCTGTGTGCTTGACTCCATAAGAACCTCTCTAGAGCCTTGTATCACAGTCAAGAGGTTTCGGTAGCTAAAGAGCCATGTCTTCTCGAGAAGGACAACCTGTGCTCACTTGGACTCCCAACAAGAAGACTTCCGGAACATTCTAAGGACGGGCGATATGATCATTATGCCAAATTCCAGAAGTCTCTAGCCATTAGTGTCGGTAGTTGGTAGATATGGCGGTGCGATCTCGTCCGATTAAAAGACGATCAATGGATGTAATTTGAGGGCCTCTAGTATAAGAAAAGGTGCCCTCCCTTCATTTGTAACCATCCAACTATATCAGCAATACAAAGCTCATTTCTTTTCAAAACTTTGCTCTCGAAACTTTTTCTCTCTACGATTTGGGTAAAGCGAGTGTGCAATCAATCGAGCAAAACTTGGCTTAGGCGATTCAAAAGGGCCTGAGTCGCAAGGATGATTTAAAGAGGGCTTGTCTCCAGCTCATTCCATGAGAGAAAAGCTTGAAGGAAAGAATGAGAATGTTGAAATAAAGGAAGAAGTATCACTTTTAGGCATGGGGATTCGCTTGATACTTGGGAAGATTGGTGACGCTTTTCTTTGTTTTTTTCTTTTTTTTTTAAACCATTCTTGCTCATAATAAAATCGTTAAAATGAGCTACACATAAAGATATATAAACAAAAATGCTCATGAATGGGACTTGTAGGTTAATAGCCATCAATCTTGTCGACCATCCAATGATTCGACATTCTCGAGGTGATGTAATGGAGAGAGAGCTGGAAAGGGGAGTAGATTGGGAAAGTTATCTTGCTTGTGCTTAAGCACCGCATATTCAATTTGACCAGTTAGCAGGGTCAAAGATAAAATAAATGGGAGTGACTATAGTCAAATTTGTAATTAAGTGTTAAATAGTAAATAGAAGGGAAGAGAAAATTGGGAAGAACTTTTAAGTAGGCTTTTAATACATAATGGGAGATAAGAACAACAGGTGTCATAATTTTTTTACGGTAATCACTTGAATGATTTCACAAATTTAAAAATCAATCACTTAAGTGTTATAAATAATTTATTTTATCAGAAAATCTGACATAGCATTAAAATTAATTAACCGTCCAACATGGCCGGCAAGCTAAAGTCAACACTTATGCTAAACAACATCACACGACTCATCTAATAAAAGAACTCTAACCTCAATTCAACAAATTGGGGCAAATGACATTGCTTCCTGTTCTGCATGCTTCAGACCAGGTGTCACCTCAGCAAGCTTCCAGCTCCTTCTCGCTGTCCGTTGCCTTGATCTGCAACCCCAAAGGAAGTGAGCAGCTCCGGCAACCTCCACGGCTATTGACGGTATGCAACCTAAATGGCCCAATGCTCCATCTACGACCGAACCGGCCCAGGCGCCTTCCACAGGTTTTCCAGCTTAGTCGTGGAACTCCTCCCTCTCACCTCAGCTCTGCACACCCCGCTCGTCCTCGGCAGAGGCGGTCGCACATGACCGTTCCAAGGACCACCGCAATGACACAAAAAACCAATCCCTGCAGTTGATTCTAGCAAGCGCGTCCTCCACTGCCACGCCTCGTCACCAATGCAGTGTTGAAGAAGATTGAACCCCTAATTGCGATAAGAGAGAAAGATCCATGGATTTTGGATGTTCAGAGACGAACAAGAGGAAGAGAGTACAAGTGCAGCGACTGTGTTTCTTGAACAAATGAATTCAAATGAATAATGTTAAGTCAATATGGTAGGTAAGTAAATAAAAAAAAAAAGTTACGGCACTCAAGTCATGCCGTACGAAAGTTATGGTTCTCCTACTCCTCTTATCCAATAGTAGGGATTAGGAGCGTCAATAGTTCAGTTCGGGTTTTCAAAAAATCTGACCTATCGAAACCGAATTGAACCAATAGGGTGCGAATCCGATCGGAATCGAATCCAACTCGAACCAAAAATCCTGTTCGGTTTGGATTTTTGGTTTTCCTATTTTGCCTTGCTTATTGGAATTGAAATGAATAAAGGGTGAGAAAGAAGAGAGATTTTAAGTTGGACGTTCAATTTTTGTTGAGAATTTTGTTTTGGCTTGGTTAACCGAATTGAACCAAAAACCAACCAAAACAATAAAAAAGAACAGTTATTTTTTGGTTATCCAAACCAAAAATCGAATCGAATCAAATTGAAAATGCATGAAATTTTGGTTGGGTTCAATTTGAATTTGGTTTCGGTACGATTTCCGGTTTAGTTTTGACATCCTTAGTAGGGACTACTAATGTGCCTTTGGAATGTTGATGGTTTTATTGGTAAGATATGATAGATAGGAATCTCAGCATATGTTCTAAGCCAACACCGAATTGATAATGCTGAAAGAGAATGACTAGTTAAATCAGAATTGCATAACTTCAAAAGGAAATATTAACAACCGTCTATACTTGGTTGATTTCAAATCGAATGAAACAAATTCTATTGCCAACTAATCTGTCTAGAGGATCGTCTTTCCACTATTCTCGAGAGGTAAATTTACCATAATGTTTACGTGTCTATTTCACTTTTCAATCACCGCATATATTAATCAAACAACACACATTGTGACATCCGGAATTCATGCAGTATTGATGATATTTAAGATATTAAGATAATCATCGTTTCACCTTAATATGCAGAAAATTTGAAAGACACTCTCTCTGTCCGTGATTTTTTGGAATATGATTCCGTTAAGGGTTCTAAGCTTAGAAGGGGTTCTAATTCAAGGAAATATATAGTTTTTTTTTTACCAATTTAGATATATTTAAATAAATAGATTATAACATATAAACTAACTACATAAGGTGATTATCGCTATTGTAATTGTCGACCATGATCGATATGCCCTAGATTATGTATCAAATAATTATCAAAATTAAAATTCATGGAGTTAAAAATTTTCAAACATCCGATAGCTTTCGTAAATAATTTTAGTGAGTTTAATTTTTGTTTTCTGATTTATAAGAATTTAGAACAGGCACGAGTTTCCCTATTTGTTTACTTAACTGAAAAATATCATCACAACTTACCAAATATCTTTTTTTAATCACCCAAACTAAGCCATATGTCACCTTTTTACTGAACCCTTCTCTCCATTTTTCACCTAGTTGTCTAATAAAGTATATTCATTTAGCTACTCAAATCAAACCACTTGTAACTTTTCTATTTGAACACTTATCTCAATTTCTCACCTAATATCTAAATCAAATTTCCTCATTTAGCTACTCAAAATGAGTCACTTGTAACTTTTGTATATGAACACCAGTCTCTCGTCATGATTTTTTAACGCTAGTTTGTTGATACTTATCATTTGCAACTCATCAGAAACATGAACTAAGTTTTCCCATTTCACTTCCTCATCTTGGCCGTAGCTCACCTCACCAGAAACTCTTCAACAGCATTAGATTTTCCATCTTATTTCTTGTAAAGAAAAGAACCAACTCGTCGCCATCTTCAAACTTTCATCTTGACATTTTGATAAACTTTCCAATCTTGTCGAGCAAAGCAAAAGTTCCAATTCATTTCTTATTTCAATTAACCACCTAAATATATTCATTTGGAGTTGAGTCTTTAGCCTCGCCTATAAAATGTGTGCGAGGTAAAATTCATGGATTCATTTTTTCTATTAAACTGGTTTTGTTGTTATAAAAGAACGAGAGTTGTTAATTTGTATTTGTCATTTTGCTTTCAAGGTGATTAATGGCCTTGTGTGTTCAAAATTCCATTCAAGGTGAGTGAAACTCTAGGAGTTGAATTGGGTTGATCCTCTTAGTACTCTAGATTCTTGTTTGATTTAGCTTAAAGTATGAATCATATTATAGACATATGTTGTTAAAACGAATTAATGATCACATGATGAGCTAACAAGAGGCAAGACTATGTATGATTTTGGATCATGGGTGATTCCATTCCTGATGATGGTTGTGGTCTACTTGTTATTTTGATATGAAATTGTTATGAATATCACGTGAAGGGTCTAGTATGTTCATGATGCCTTTAGAAGATGCTATAAGTTGTACTATGTTCATGGTTGAATGATTTCAAGAGAATTTTAATGACTTTGATGAGTAAAGGCATTAGAAAGATAATACTATACACGTAAAAGGGGTAAAATGCTATTTTTTAGAAATATTCAGAAGCGTAAATTCACGACATATAAACACTTTTGTGAATAGTGAAATTTATTACTTAAAATGATTAGTAGTTAGTGATTAAGGTAGATAAATAAAAGGAAATGAAATTATATAGCAATATGTGTTGATATTCCATGGCGCATATGATTTAAAGGAAAAGGCTCAGTTAATTATGTAGAAAGTATCAAGAGATTAATATATTATGTTGATGCACCATGATGAAGGAATGTCTATGTTGCATATAAACATCCGGTCCTCATGGCTAGGCATCCGTAGTCTGAAAGATTGTAACAAGGCAGTAATGCTGAAACACATATGGATCCTATTTATGGATAAGGAATCCTTGTGGTGTAGGTGGGTCCACTCGACCTTCTTTAAAATGAAGAGTTTTTGGGTGATTCAGCAACTCACCTGCTACTCTTGGGCGTAGAAGCGAATTCTCCACCTTAGGACTGATTTTCGGTTATCTTTTCTATGGAAGTTAGGAGATGGTTGCTCTGTTTCCTTTTGGTTCGACCACTGGCACCCGAGAGGCCCCCTCAACTTGATGTTTTCTGACTCTTTTATCTACAGATTTGGCCTTTCTAGGCATGCGACGGTGGTTGATCTTTTTTTCGCCTGCTGGTCAGACAATGCGAGAAGTTTTACAGTCTTGGGAACATCCCCTTCCCTTTCTAATGCAGGCTCCTGATCGTCTTACTTAGCAAGGAAACACGTCTGGGTCATTCTCGATTGTTTCGGCTTGGCATCTCATCAGAAAAAAGAAGCCTCGGGTCGATTGGGCTTCGTTAGTCTAGAACAATGCTATAACTCCAAGATATATGTTCATTCTTTGGCTTATAACTAGGAACCGTCTTCCTACGCAGGCCTTACTCTTATCGCATGGCAGGATTGAGGATGCGGTGTGCCCTTTTGCAAAGTAACTCCGGATTCTATTGATCATTTGCTTTTTCGTTGTAGCATTACGGCTAGTTGTGCCTTCTCTTGGGCCGCTAGATGCAATCTCCCTTGGAGGAATGAGACTTGGGCTGACAACCTCTACTGGGCTATAAAGTTCCTATCTGGAAAGGACTTCTATCACTCTATCTCCCGGTTCTCTTTTGGGGCTCTTTGCCACCTTATTTGGAAATATAGGAATGAGATTCTCTTTAGGAACTATACCTTCACGCTTCCGGCCGTGAAGAACCACCTTATTAAAGTGGTTAAGGATAAGGCTTTAACCTTCTCGAATGTTGAAGACAACCCAAGAAACAGGAGACTTCAACATAGATGGGGGATAGACTCTTGCATCTTCTCTTCTACTTCGGCGCATCCATAATATTTCTAGGTTGGAGTGGTGGTGCAAAATGGCTGTTGCTGTTTGTTTCGGTGTTGGCCTTGATTCATGCCGGTTGTCTCGTTCTTTCCATTTGGGTGATGACGTTTTGTTTGGTTTTGGCTGCGGTTGCCTTTGTTTGGCTAGCTGGTCCCTTCTTTTGTTTTTTGTCCTTTTGGGTTGTGGCTGTAGTTGTGCGGCTTAACCGCGTATTGTGCCTCGTTGGCTTCCCTTCTTTGTTCTCTCGGCACCCTTCCACTCATTATGCTTTTGTTCATTATGAGTGTTTGTTTTGGTGCCGTTTTTGATGTAATTATTGGTTTAAGCTTAATATAATTACCTTTCACCAAAAAAAAAAAAAAAAAAAAAAAAAAAAAAAAAACATCCGGTCCTCATTTGTAGCTTCAAATGAGTGTATGGGTAGATTACGCATTTTATTTGTTATTTTATGAACTATTGCTCTAGCGGAAGCGATTCAGAGCGATTGGGGAACTTGTTTTTCCTCTTTTCGCCATGTCGAGAAATTAGCATTTGTGGCTCTGTACCTTTTCATGTCTACTAGATATGCGAATAGCATCATATGATATCTATTGTGTGCAGTGTGTACAGGACCAAGATTGTTTATAGCTAGTGAAATTATATATTCTCTGGTATCGGACGCGTCCTGGCATGCATTATGGCCTTTATTCATTAGCTTATTAGTTGATAATTGAAATTCTATCTCGTGCAATGAGTTCAATATCTATTGTTTGCTGTTAATCAGGCTTTCATATCTCATTTCATAGATTGAGTTATACTCATCTCTAGTGAAGTAGAACTTTTTACAGACATGTAGGCTGTTGGTGCAATACTAACTGAACTGTTCATTTTGTCTCATATTTTTCTCGGTGAAAGGTGATTCCACTCTACAATTATCATTGGAATTTATTTGTGATTTGTCCGGCGCATCACATGCATTGCGTTTGAGTTTAAATTAGTTTTGCAGAATTATCTATAGACATAACTAATATGATCTCATGAAAGAAAAAATCTCTTATGTCACTTTTCCAGACTATTTGGTGTTTAGGTCGCTAGAGTTAATTATATGAATGATGGAATTGAGGTGTTTGCTCTCCCTATTAATGCTTCGGTCCCTAATCTCTAGATGACTTGTAACATGTATACAAAGGCAAACTCTTCTAATCAAAAGCAGTTATACTGATCTTACATTATATCATGTGTTATTGAAGCCTTCAAGAAAAGGCATTGCATGCATTTGCCTATTTGGTCCTATTTCTATATTATATTACCTTATAGTGGTAATATCTCTTTTGCTACTAGGTTCTCCCTCACCTACACTAGCAATCTCTGCCTCTCTTTCGCCCTCCACCTTGGATCTGACCAAGATTTGATTGCCGATCCTATTAAAAGTAATGAACAGCGGTTGTCGCGAAATCAGTTTGCCCAAGATATAGGGGAGTTGATAAAAGAATTAGGGCATCGGGTTGGTATAATGGCTGAAGAGGATATATCTCTTGATGATCCCTTTTTTTATGGAAATGTTGAAATTAGAAGTCCTCAAGGAAATTGGAAAATGCCATAATGTGGTCATGGTCTTCAAGGGAAAATATGATGATGAATCGGTTGCCATGAAGAGATTCCCCTTGGGTCACGTTGAAATAGAAAATGACGCTTTCTAATTCTTTTCCAATCATCCACATCAAAATGTGGTACTAACTCGCGATGTATGATATTTTTGGGAATCTGGGTTTCTCATACAAGAGTTATGTGATTATAGTTTATAGGATTTATTTCCAATACTTTGGTCTGGTGTTGATTTTAACATCTCCAATGGTGATGCACCATTGACAATTAAGCATAAAAAGAAGCTATCATCTCTCAGGTATAGCATGGGGGAGGTTGAGTTGTTGGCTGTTTATGGTGATTCCTCAAACATGTTACTGAAACTGACAAGGTAAGTGCCAAAAGGGTTTGAATAGAGAAAATCAAAGTTCCTTAATTTCCAATAGGATTTGGCTTACTTTTTAGTTGTGTATGTCTACTTTGTTTTATGATACGGGCAAGTGGCATTGGGATTGAATTTTTTGCACACATTATTCATGACGATCTAAGGCCAGAGAACGTGATAGTTGTACGTAGTGAAGATCGTGAAAATCTATTTGCCAAACTCTCTGATGTTGGGATTATTACACGCCTTCATGGATATTAGGTTATACTCGAAAATCGTGCATTTGGTAGGTTGATCTAGTTTTCTTGTAAGTGCAAAATTTGAATGGTAATCATCTTTTGATGTCTATCTCGCAGGTCGAGTAGCCTTTGGCTGGCAAACGCCCGAACTTTTGAATTCTGATAAGTGCCCAACACTAGAATCAGACATGTACAGCTCTCGGTGTCTTTTATAGATCTAGTTCTATCGTGGACTTATTGCGCTCGGTGAGGAACCAGTGGTGTTACCAGCATGAGTTTGCAAAAGCCATGCAGGTACTTTCTTTGAAACTGTGATGATTGAATTTTTTATTTGTAGTAAGGTACTCGTTAGTGATTGTTGCTTTGATGGCTACGTTAGGAGGCGCAGCCCAATCGAGCTCCTGAGGGTATAGAAACATTCTTCACGAGAAGATTTCCATGTCTCTTTATGGAGTGTTACAAAGTGGCTTGTCGGTTCTTGAGAGCATATCCATAATTTAGGAGATATCTTTGGAAGAGGTGAGCCTTGATCCATTGGCCGGGGCAGTTCCACATGGGGCCGAGCTAGGTGATCGCTAGGGCTCCGAGGTCTAGGTTTAAGAACAAGGCTTTGCATGTGACTTCGGAGACTTGAGAGAGTTTTGAGTGCCTTTTTTGGGGCAAGGGTTACGGCTTTAATATTTTTTGTTGTTGGGGGAATGGTATACGTTGATAGTATGGATTGGCTGGTTGTGTTATATGGATTATGATGGTCTCAGAGAAATGGAATGCTTAAAACAAAGTATCCGCGTTGCTGTTGTTCCATACTTGATTAATAAATTCATGAATTAAGTTCATGATTCAGTGCAGTTTCACTATCTGATTTCCGCTTTTTCTTCATGTTTTTTTTTTGGTAATCCAGGGAACCCGTCAGCCGTTCGTCACCTTACGGCGGTACATAGTTCTTCATGTTTTTTTTTGGTAATCCAGGGAACCCCGTCAGCCGTTCGTCACCGTACGGCGGTACATAGCCGCCAAGTAAACCTTGGACTGATGCTAGCGGAGGACCCACCACCCCGACATCACACTTAAGACGCCGATGCTTCCATTGGGTTTTGACCCTTGCACCTTTCCCCCAAGGTTCAAGGTCTTATCCAACTTCGCCACCAAGGCCGGTGGTAGCTTTTTCTTCATGTTGTCCGTCACTACTTTCACATCTTGACCAGGTTTCAATTCACTTACTTTGTTCAGAAGGTCAATCGCGTATCTTTCGTGGCCATTTGGCCTGAGAGTCTCGGCGTCCTCTCCAGGTTTGAAATGGAGCGGGATAATTCCCATCCCAACTAGATTACTGCAGTGATTTTGCTTTTGGCTCTTCGCTATGACCGCTTTCACCCCTTAAATTTTTGCTTGTTGCGAGGGTATGAGTGGTAACAGCAGAAGCATATATTCAGGGAAAAAAAAAGTCTTCTGAAAATATGCGTACCAGGGAACTCCCTATACCGTACTCAGAACCAGCCAAAACAATAGTGTCCTGGCCAAAACTCTCTGAGAAAGAAGGTAGCAAATACAAAGTGAAGCTGTCAAAAAGAGCAGTCAACAGCTCAGAATATAGTTATACTCATTAACAACGTTGATTCGGCATGACTTAGAAAAGACAAATGGCATCCTCAAATGTATAACAACGTACGTTAGTGTTTAAGGAAGGTTTTGGAGACTTTCTTAGGTAAATTTCAAGAACCCCCCTTAGCTCGACCTATATGATATGGCCCATACCATTAGTCAACTGATTTCACTGCAAAGTCCCCGGTAATTGAGCAGTTATCAGCTCAAGCTGCAGAAGTTGATAGATTTTGCAAGTGAAAAGTTACCATAGCAGCATTGAACACGTGCATCTTTTCCCCACTGGGGATGTGGATCGTCCTAGGCCCAACTTCTACTTCCAGGAGCTTGTTGACAACTCGGATATTGGCGAAAGTGCCCCTTGCCATCACCTCGTAATTGCCACGGCGACTCCCATAAGAGTTGAAGTCCTTCCTTGCAACCCCGTGTTCCACCAGGTACTTAGCAGCAGGACTGTTTTTTTGGATGCCACCGGATGGTGATATGTGGTTGGTCGTGATGCTGTCTCCAAAAATAGAGCAACCAATATGCGTCCTTCACACTGCTGGGGCCCAGAGGTGTCATCGTCATGTCGTCAAAGAACGGTGGCTGAAGAATGTAAGTCGAGGCCAGGTACAAAGCGTGAAGAGTTCCAGAAGGTACATGTAATCCATTCCACGGAGGATTTCCTTCGGTTGTTAAATCATACGTGGCCCTGAACATATCTGGAAGCACATTTGACTGCACGGCCTGCAATATAGAAGGGCCAATATACTAAGGGTGCGCACGGTAAACTTCTCCAGCCCAACAATTTTTATTCTTCTCTTCCCCAGAACAAAAAAAGAATAGAATCCCGAGAACAAAAAGTTAGCCCGGGAATGGTTTTAGAATAAAAATGAGAAGTAAAAAAAAGTTGCTTCTTGTTCCCGGGAACAAGTTTAACAAATAAGTGAATTTTTTTTTTCTTTTATTCTTCTTGCTGACCGCCATTGACCGTCCTTGACTGCCGCCCGCCATTGCCCGCCACCGCCGCTGCCGCCGGTTGCCGCCGGTTGCCGGAGGCCGACCGACCAACCGACCGTCGCGGTCGCCAGTCGCCGCCAGTCGATCGACCGTTGGGGTCGCCGGTCGTTGCTGGCCAACCGTTGCCGCCGCTGCCACCGGATGACCGCTGCCGCTACGTTTTTCTGGAGGCCGGCCAACCACCGCCAGCCGACCGCTGCCCACCATTGCGCCTTGCCGATTCTTTGTTACCACGGCCCATCGGCCGGGCCGTAGGCGCCAGGCGGCCGGCGGTTGACGGCGACCGATGGGCCGGGCTGTCATCGACGGCGATCGGCGGCGGCGGTCGGTGGCGCGGGCCGACCGGGACGACGTGTGGTGGCGGTCGGTCGGTGGCGGCGGCCTCCGGCGTGGCGGCGTCTACCGACAAAAATAAAAAACAAAAAATATAAAAAAGAAACTATTTTTTATCAAACGCATTTCTATTCTTTTTCTATTTCTAGAGTAAAAATTTTGTGTAGTTACCAAACGGGTTTTTTTACATAGAAATTGTTCCCCAGAATAGAAATAGAAAAGAACTATTTCTGAAAAGAAATTGTTCCCCGGCCAAGAAATGTTGCCATGTGCAGCCTAAGTTACTTATTATACTGCCAAGTCCGGAGTAAAGACTAAAGTTGCACTTCACGGTTTTTCAATCAGGCCAGTTGCTCACATTTGCTATTCCTTCGTTTGTTGGCCAAATGTCCTTCAAAAATACACTTCTTCCATATTTTCCATGCGCAAGGGCTTCTGTTTCAAGATCAATGTCAACCTGCTGAACAAAGATCATCTTCAGGATACAATGGGCAGTTAGCCACTGGATTGTCAAGTGCGGCAGATCATGTGCCGAAAGTGACACTGTGTTTTTTATTTATTTATTTATTATCACTGTGGGTGAATAAAAGCAATGGCCTAGTCGGCCTGGCCAGCAGCAACCACTCTTATCTAGTCGTTAAGACTGGGCTTAAAGTCTCACTAGCACACTCTTCATCTTGCCATAGTGAAAAAAGAGGGATTGAACCAACAAAATGACATACAGTGCCAGCAAGAGCGTAGTCGACCACAACTGGGGGAGAAACTAGATAATTAGCCCGTGTAAGGCGATGCATGCTTCTGCAGCAATATCTGGTCGTTGGAGACCAACAACTGGCTCTCTTCAGAAGGATCTAGGACATACTTGGTGAAGGAATAGTATGAAACCAAGAGAAGGAATGAGCAAAGAGATCACCGTTATCAGTAACAGCAGATGCAACAGCCTCATGGAGATCTCCCGAGTTCCCAATGCATGTGGTGCATCGATAGCCGACTGTGTAAAAGCCCAACTGATTCAAGTACTTCTGCAAGACACCATGGCTAGGTGCCTTTAGTCGAGTGTGTATATAACCAAGAATCTTGGGAGACAATTCGCGGATTGAAGTATACGCACCTCTTAGTCAGATATTTGGTTAACACTGCCGAACCAGGAGCAAGACTTGTCTTAATCCACGGTTAACCTGCCAGAATATTCTAACTAGAAAACCAACTGATTTGTCTTGGTTCTCCGAGCAAATGGTTTATCACAGAAACCTTCTACATGTAAAATCACTCGAGGACCTCTACATAAACAGGCAATTTCCTCTTCCAAAATTTCAAAGAAAAAAAGAAAAGCTAGATAAGAACAACATCCAACCTCTAATGCTGATTCACAGGCCCTATTAGCAAGCAAAGCAGCCCCTAGCATTACACTAGGATTCGAGGTATTAGCACAACTGGTAATAGCTGCCATGACAACATTACCATGCCTAATCTTTTCTCGAGTTCCATTGAAAATGAACTCTGCAACCTGCTCTGGGATTCCACAGGTATCGCAAATCCCTGAAAGATATAATCTGAAGTTCCCCAACTTGGCTTTAGATGAAACGAAGTATGAAAGACCAAAGCATATTTCCAACATTTGAAATATCAATATTCCACATCGCAGAATTCTTCCCAAAGAGGAGTTTGCTGCCGCCTGATGGTCACGTTCGTGCAAAATTTGAGAGGCCTTAGTACCATTGAATATGCTAACTATGTGGCATAGCGGTAATAACGCAAAAATAAGGTATAAGAGCATGAAAAAGAGCATCTTTAATCCTACTTTATTGTTCAAGCATGCACCCCCGTCCGCCTTCATTTCTTTTCGAGAGAACTCGATCATGTGGCCTGAAATAACTTAATTCTCACAGGGAGAGATATATACAAGATGGACACATTCATTTCATGAACATTCGCCGGATTGTACCTCTCTGGCTTTGATACAAGAAAAATTCATACCTTCACGATTTTTTTTTTTTTTTTTTTGGTCAAACTTTCATTAAGTTTGAAAAGCTTGATTTTTATATATATTCACGATAAGAATGAGAGTATGGTTTGCACAACTATAATTTTTTTTTTTTTCATTTTAACTATAGGTCTTTGAATCTAAATTTGGTTTTTCATCAAATACAAGCTCACCATCTATATAAGTTGACCTGACCTTGTTTCTAAAACTACAAACTTGGAGTCTCTGCCTCTTATGTTATGTTTGGTTGGAAGCAAGGGCTTCCCAATTCCTTTTTTCAACCAAAAATTTATTAAATAAAATTCCATATACAACATTGATTATCGATGGTCAGCCTAATACCTTAAAAACACTAACTTTAGCACCAGTCCTAATTGCATTGTTAAACTTTTTTCTCTCTCATAAAAAAAAAAAAAACCCAAATTTTAGATCAAATCCCAATTTTACTTTAAACTTTTTCTTGTCTCATAAAAAACTTAAACGGTAGGTCCAATCTCAATTCCATCTCCATAAAAGAAAAAAACTATAAAGTTTAGGTCCAGTTCCAATTTTACTTTTTTTTTTTTTTTGGTCTTGTAAAAAAATCACCCACTTTTATTTTGAGTCTCAAATTTGCCCCCACTAACCCTCGGAGATTTCTCCGAGAGAAGATAGCAGTCAAGGGTCCGAAACCTCTTGGTAGAAGCTTATTAAGAAAAGGCCGCTCCCTATGAATGGACCATACTGACCTTCCTATCCCCACGTGGCGCGATCTCATTAGTTAGTTAAGAGGAGTTCTACTCTGATCCTTTTCCACCGGCTCTCAAAAGTCTCCCAAAAACTCCCGGCACTCGAAACCCTAGAGTGACTCTAGTAGAGTCCATCGCTCCAATCTTCCCCGAACCGGCGACATATCGATCATCCACTTGCTACAAATCTGCCCCTTTCTCTCTCAAGCGTTCCCGCTAACATCTCGCGGGCAGACCCGTTTCCCCATCCTACGCGACAATGGCGACCCGTAAATCCGGATCCGGAGCCCACGTCGAAGCTCCGCCGCCGCAGCACCGCGGGGTAGCCCTGATCACCGGCTTTACCGGCCAGGACGGGTGGTAGCTCACCGAGTTCTTGCTCAACAAAGGGCACGAGTTTCATGGCCTGATCCTTCGCCCCTCCAACTTCGACACCCGCGACGACCGGAAGAAGCTTCACTACGCCGATCTCACCGACGAGCCCCCTCTCTCGGCCGCTGCATCGACACAATCTCCCCCGCCAAGGTCTACCATCTTCTCTCCACCCAGTCCGACGTGGCGGTCTCCTTCACCGCGATTGCCGTCGCCCAGGTCGCCTTCTGGCTCCTCGAGGCCGTGCGCTCTCACGTCTCCACTACCGGCCGCAGCTACATCCGTTACTGCCAGGTCGGGTCTTCAGAGATGTTCGGGACGGACTGCACCCGCTGCCGCTGTCTGAGACATCCCCGTTCCACCCGCGAACCACCTACGCCGTGTCCCAATGCGCCGCCTACCGGTACACCAGGAACTACCGCGAGGCGTACGGGCTGTTCGCGTGCAATGCAGTCCTATTCAACCACGAGTCCCCGAGGCAGTGCGAGAGATTCGAGGCCCGGAAAATCGCAAGGGCCGGGGGGCGGATCAAGATGGGGCTGTGGCCCAAGCTGGTCGTGGAGGATCTGCTGTATCTGAAGCAATGCCGCGACTGAGGGTTCGCTGGGGATTACGGGGAGGCATGTGGTTGATGTTGCAGCACGAAAAACCGGACGACTACGTGGTCGCAACGGGCGAGTCGCAGACGGTGGAGGAGTTCCTGGATGAGGCGCTAGAGTATGCAGGGTTGAATTGGGGCCACCATGTGGGAATTGATGAGACGTACCGCAGGCCGGGGGAAATCGACTTCTTGAAGGGAGACGCAAGGAAGGCCAGTTAGGTGTTGGACTGGAAGCCCAAGGTTGGGTTTAAGGAGTTGGTGAGGATGATGGTCGACGAGGACATTGAATTGGCTAAGATAGAGAAGAGAGAGAAGGTTCTTGTTGATGCTGGGGGATACATGGACACTCAGCAGCAGCCCTGAGTATTCGGTACTTCTTATCTCTTGCTGATCTGTTTCTTAACCCAGGTTTAAAGTGTTTGAGATGTTCTCGGTTCAGTTCGCTTTGATTTGATTTTTTAAAGATGTTATTGGATGGGGTGTCAATATTGGGAAAAATATAACTTTAAATTGGGTAGAACAATGAAGTCGAATTTTTAGAATAATCAAGTCGGAAGTCAAATCTTTAGAAATCAAGTCGGAGGACTTTGAGGCGTAATAAATTTTTTTAAGAATTTATTTGCCCCACAAAGTTACTAATGATAACCGGCAAATATTCTCAAAATATAACAAATTCTAAAAAATGAGAATATTATATAACAATTTTAGTATTTCTCCATGTCTTTTCTAAAAAATAATTGAAAAGATGGTTGTAGTTTTTTTTTTTTAGAAAAAAGGCTAGAAAAGATAAAAAAAAAAAAAAATGATCACACACACTCTTCTAGAAAACTGATATATATATAAATTAGTCTTAAAAACATAGGTAACTTTTCCTGAAAAATTGCAAAGTGAACAAGTGTATCCTTTCGAAAAGTTGCTCATATGACCAAAGACGTCGAAGTTGAAAATGAACAAATGCAACCATTCGAAAAGGTTGCAAATTGAATAAGTATCTTTGAATTGCCCAAATAAATAAAATTTCGATTTTTTTTTTTTATAATTTTCGAAAATTTTCAATAAACAAAAAAAACAACCTTTGAATTGATTAAAGTTAATAAGATAATCGTAAAAAAATAATAATAAAATAACAAAGGGATTAGTTCTAATTAAACTGGGGGTGCGCAAAGTGTTAAGTGTATCTAATAATTGCACACCTACATGCGGGTATGGTGAGGTCTAGCCCACACCCAATCATTTCTTTAGGTACGCTAAAGAAATCCCACACTTATTAATTGGCCCACTTTCTCCCACTTTTCCTATGTGAGACAAGGAAATATACACTTAGTTTGTTTGTAAACAAACTTCCAACAATCCCCCATTTTGTTTGTAAAACAGAGATTTCAAAAATAAAAATTAAAAAAAAAAACCTACAACCAAAATTTCAATAAGATTAATACATATACATAAATGTCTCTTTTGAGTTAAAACCTCTACTTAGTGCAAGTATCTCAAAACTTTATCAAAGTGACAAGTAACTCGGCTTTAAACTTATACTTTTAAATAATATAATCGGACATACCGCATATATACCAACATCTTGTTTCAGCGAGAAGTTTTATATTACTTTGCACTATTATGGCATTATGCTTGATCTTGCTCTCTAGAAAGCAATCCTATTTTCGTAAGAAGCGACAGCACTTCTAAACTTATATATGTGAAGTATCCACCATGTGTTTATGTTGCTATCAACACATTATAAGTTTGTACTATACTTCATTAAGAATTCATTCCAACCTACAAAACGTAACCGACGATACTAAATTCTCATATCAAGGCTACGTCGGTATCAAACAAGTACATTTAATGACTTGTTCTTACCCATTAAACCTTGTAATTAATGATGTTTTAGAAAAAGGTTAGGTTACCATTATTGGTAATTTCAATTAAAGGGTTTTAGCCCCATTTCTTGTAAGGTCATTATTACCATGTGTTTTGGTAAGACCTTTGTCAAATGATCGACAAGATTTTTACTTGACCTCATGTAGACAATTGTTATGGTACCGTCTTTAATCAATTGTCTCACATATTCATGTTTTAGACTAATATGTCTAGACTTACCATTATAGGTGCTACTATAGACTCTTGCCAAAATAGCTTGACTATCACAATGGACAGAAATATGAGGCATAGGACTAGGCCATAATTTGATATCCAACAACAAATTCCTAATCCATTCGGTCTTTTTATTAATTATCGCTAAAGCAATAAATTCAGATTCCATTGTTGAGTGAGTTATACATGTCTGTTTTTTTCTCGTCCAAGATACAACAGCTCTAGCTAGTGTGAAAATCCATCCAGAAGTGGAATGCTCATTTCCCACACTTGTAATCTAACTAGCATTGGTGTATCCTTTTAATACAACCGGATAATTATTATATAATGAATCCTAAATTTTTAGTTCTCTTAAGATAACAAAAAATTCTAGTAATAACTTTCCAATGTTCTGTACTTGGATTACTAGTATACCTACTCAACTTGCATACAAAATAAGCAATATTAAGTCTAGTACAATGCATCGCATAGATTAAAGACCCTATAGCACTCACATATTCTAGTTGTGCTACCACTCTACCAGTATTATAATTTAATTTAGTATTGGAATCAAATGGAGTACTTATTTTCTTGAAACCAAGATGTTGAAATTTATTTAATAATTTTTCAACATAACTACATTAGTTTAAAGAATAACCTTCACTATGTTTCTTAACTTTAATACCTAAGATAGTATCTAATTCACCAAAATCCTTCATTTTGAACATGGAAGTTCAATATTTCTTAGTCTCAATAATTCTAGTTATATTCGTTCCAAAGATAAACATATTATTAACATAAGCACACTAAGACACCATAGTCTTTAGTGAATTTAGAGTATATACACTTATCGACACTACTGTGAATGAAACCATTTGATAGTATGACCAAATTAATTTTTTCATGCCACTGCTTAGGAGTTTGCTTAAGCCCATAAAGAGACTTAATCAATTTACGTACTTTTCTTTCATTTCCAGGAATAATGAAACCTTCCAGTTATTTCATGTAAATCTTCTCATTTAAGTCTTCATTCAAAAAAGCTGTTTTGACATCCATTTGGTGAACACAAAGATCATAAATGGAAGCTAGAGCAAAAAGAACTTGAATAGAAGTTATATGCACAACGGGAGCATACGTATCAAAATAATCTATTCATTCATTTTGTTTATATTCCTTGATCACAAGTCTAGCCTTAAAAGCTTGGATAGAACCGTTAGAATTATATTTTCTTCTAAAAACCCATTTGCACCCAATAGGTTTTTATCCTTTTGGTAAATATACTAATACCCAAGTATTATTGGATATAATTGAGTCCATTTCATCATTTACAGCTTCTTTCCAAAAGGAAGATTCTCTAGAAGACATAACATCATCAAAACTTCTAGGATCGTCTTCTAAATTTAATACTAAATGGTATTTATTTATCACGTTATTATCTCTATCTCATTCAACAAGAAAAACATGAGTAATAAAATCAGGACTTAAGTCTTTTAGTTTTCTAACTCTAGTACTTCTCCTTGGTTCAATTATACCTTTAGAATCATTCATTTTTTTCTTGAGAATCTACTTGAGTTTCCATAGATTTTGAATTATTTTCAATAATTTCAGAACCCGTAAAATATTTATTCTCAAAGAATTCAACGTCTCTCGATTCTACAATGACATTTGACTCTAAATTAAGAAATCTATAAGCTTTACTGTTTTCAGTATACCTAACAAAAACACTTTTGATAACTCTAAGACCGAGCTTTATTCTTTTAGGATCTGGTACTCGGTAGTATGCCAAAAACCCCCACACTTTAAGGTATGATAAATTTTGTTTTCTATGTTTCTATATTTCATAAGGGGTTATGTCATTTTTTTGAAGGTATGCTGTTATGAATATAGCATGCAATAAGTAGTGCTTCTTTTCAAAAATTAATTGGTAGCTTTGAATTTGAAAGCATACAATTAATCATTTCTCCAAGAGATCAATTTTTCCTTTCAACCAAACTATTTTGTTGTGAAGTATATAGTGCCGAAACTTGATGAATAATACCATGTTATTTACAAAATGAAGAGAATCCATTTAAGAAATATTTTTCATCTCTATCTGATCGTAGAACTTTGATTTTCTACTTCAACCTTACATTTCTTAAACATGGTAAACACTCCATCCTTCGATCTCATGAGATAAACATATAAAAACCTACTGTAATCATTCATAAAGGTAATAAATTACCTTTTACCTCCACGTGTTAGCATACCATTGAATTAACATATATCACTATGAACCAAATCTAATAAATTTGAATTTCTTTTAACGCTAGGAAATGGTTTCTTAGTAAGTTTGGACTTAGCACATGTTTCACATTTATTAAATTCGCCATTGAAATTTATCAAATCTAACTTCTTAATATTCTTCAAATAACGAATATTTATATGTGCCAACCTACTATGCTATAAAAATGAGACTCAACAATATAAGCAAAACTAACAATATTATTACCGATACTTAGTTGATACATGCCATCATTGGCATAACCTTTTCCTACAAACATCTCATTCTTCGATAGAATAACCTTGTCGGATTCAAACAAAACCCGAAAACCCCTCTTACAAAGTAAATCAATAAAACTAGGTTCTTCCTAATTTTGGATATAAATAACGCATTAAGAAGAGTAATATTCTTTCCAAAAGGAAGTCTATCTCCACCATGCCTTTTCTAGAAACCTTTGCAAGAGCATTATTTTCCATCAAGACCTCTTGAATATTTGAGTCAACAATTTCTTCAAATTAAGTTTATATTTTCTTTTCCCACATAGGATAAGTGGGAGAAGTTGGCTAATTAATAAGTGTGGGGTTTTTTAACATACCTAAAGAAATGATTGGATGTGGGCTAGACCCCACCATACCCACGCGCGGATGTGCGATTATTAGGCGCACTTACCACTTTGCGCACCCACGGTTTAATTAGCATTAACTCTTTTTATTATTATTATTATTATTATTATTATTATTATTATTATTATTATTATTATTTAAATTTAGTTATCTTATTAACTTTACTCTCAATTTAAAGGTTGTTTTTGTTTATTGAAAATTTTTGGAAATTATTAAAAAAAAATAAAATTTGTTAAAAAAATCGAAATTTTATTTATTAAAAAAATAATAATATATATTTTTTCAATTATTCTAAATCTTTGTTTGAGTTTTTCAAGACAATCTTTGAAAAAGACACTCGTTCAATTTGCAAGATTTCCCAAAGGGCTGCATTTGTTCATTTTTTCAACTTTTTCCGAATGGACGCCTTTGTTTATCTGGGCAATTTTTCGAAAGGATACACTTGTTAACTTTGCAATTTTTCATGAAGAGTTGCTTATGTTTTTAAGAATGATTTATATATACATGTCAATTTTCCAAAGAGTGTGTGTGATCATTTTTAATCTTTTCGAGCCTTCTTTCTAAAAAACTACAGCTATATTTTCAATTGTTTCCTAGAGAGACCCTAAAGAAATACTATAATTGATATCTAGTATTATCATTTTTAGAGACTTTGTTGTATCCTAGAGGATATTTGCTGATAACCATTAGCAATTTTGTGGGGCAAATAAATTCTTAAAGAAAGTGATATTACGTCTTAAAGTCCAACTTAATTATTCTAAAAATTCGACTTAATTGTTCTACCCAATTTGAAGCCATACTTTTCCCAACAATTTTAAGAATTTATTTAGTTCAACAATAGAGTCAGAGACAATCAAAATCATGAATCAAGATATGGTCAAACTAGACCGGTTCAATGGAAATAACTTTGCTCACTGGAGGGACAAGATGATGTTCTTACTCAATGCTCTGAAGATTTCCTACATATTGGATCCTGACTTGGTGCTTATAAAAGATCCAAAGCCTACTACCAAGAGAGGACAGCCAAGTGTGGAAGCCATTGAGAGGGTTAATAAAGAGAAGAAGAAACATGTGGATGTTGAATTATTTTGTTGAGGACACATTTTGAATACACTGTCCAATCGTTTGTACAACTTATTCACTGAAATGAAGTCGGTGAGAGAAATTTGGAATACACTGGAATTCAAGTACAAAGTGGAGGAGCAAGATACCAACAAATATCTAATCGCAAAGTATTTTGATTTCAAGTTTATTGATACTAAATCCTTGCCGGATAGTACTTGTGAATAAAATATGTGCCCTCAAGATTGATATTCTAGAACTTTTCAAGTTGGAGCAATTATTGTGAAATTGCCTCCAAGTTGGAAAGATTATGCAAAAAGGCTGATGCACAAGTCAGAGAACTTTACTTTGGAGCAAATATAGAAACATCTTTGCATTGAAGGAAGAGTCACGTTTACGTGATAATTTTGTTTTGTACAATTCCAAGGTGAATGTTGTGGAAAGAAAACGGAAAATTGGCCAGAATTTCAAAGTAAAAAGTAGGCATAAATTTAAGAGAACACAAAAGAAGAAAAATGGTTGCTATTTTGTTTGTGTCAAACAATGACACTATGCCAATGATTGCATTCACCACAAGAGCATTTCAAAGGACAAGAACATTCCGATGGTGAAGGAAGATGCAAATTTGATTGAAGAAAATTATGTGGCCATGATTTCAACTATGTTTTCGAACATAAAAATTTCTGAAATTAATGATGTGATGGCTATGGTTTCTAAAATCAATTCTACCACTATCAAATCCGGTTGGTGGTTAGATTCTAGAGCAACAATTCATGTGTGCAAGGACAAGTACATGTTCAAGAAATTTTTCACGAAGAATTGCCTACGTTTTTAAGATTGATTTATATATACATGTTAGTTTTCTAGAAGAGTGAGTGATCATTTTTTTTATATCTTTTCGAGCATTTTTTTCTAAAAAAACTACAACTATTCATAAAATTCTAAACGCAAGTGCACATGTCAAACAAGTTATAATGATGAGAAAAAGTATCGTCCCATGGAGATCGATGATTAATAAACTAATTAAATACTAATATAAACTAATTCTAAAATTTATTTAACAAATCAAAATATAATTAAGAATAAATTAAAAACGAAATTTGTAAACTAAATGTAGTAAATTGATCAGATAAATATGTTAGAGCATCCGATTTCACTATAACTACTAGATATGAATTTCAGATTATTGTAGGTACAAGAACGATATCAAATATGTAATAGCAGAATTTCCTAATCTATTTATTATCCTATCTCTAGATATATCAAACTTACTTAGTTTATTAATCTACTATATCTCCATGTTAATTAAAATAAACATGAGTGTATTAAAAATTATGAATATTCCCGGTTTACAATGAGTCTTTTGGATCACCTTATCACCGAAAGCTACACAAATAATGTGGTATATCTCTATCCACGTTTAATTCATGATTATATATTATAATGAGCAATTGCATATTATTACTTCTCAATCTCAAACATGCATATCAGATCATTCAAGTGGTGGTCAGTCACTCAAAAACATTAAGCACAATAATACATAACTCACATGAATGAAAGCAATTGCAAAACATAAAAATCATGGAATTCATATCGTCATGGTTAAGCTACATCGTAATCCTAACAAAAGAAAATTAGAACATAGTAAAAGAAAAAATAAAAATATAGATCAAACCTAGCATCTTGAATCAAAAGACAAGAATTATGTTACCACTTTGGTATTCTCTTCAAAATACTTGAAAAACTCTAAGAACAATGAAAAAAATCTAACAAAAACCTAGCTGCTCTCTCTCTCACTCTGGCTCTTCATGTTCTCCTCTTCAAAAGATATATCCCAGATATCTATCTCCCAATGTTTGCAAATAACATTAGGGAACAAAATTAAGAATTTCTTGATTTAATATCCATCTTCCACTGCTTTTTTTTAATTTGAATTCTTAATATTTGCCATGCTTTTTCTTATTTTCTCCATATCTCATTATTCTATATAAACAAGGAAAATTCGAATAATCAAAAGAAAATTCAAATATTTTCTCATAGATATTGCATCAATTGTTGCCTAAAATAGGTAAAATAACTCTATTTTTATAAAGTTATCAACAACCATATTTTCAATTGTTTCTTAGAGAGACATTGGAGAAATATTAAAATTGCCATATAGTATTTTCATTTTTTAGACTTTATTATATCCTTGAGGATATTTGCCGGTGACCATTAGTAACTTTGTAGGGAAATAAATCCTTAAAGAAAGTGATATCACACCTCAAAGTCCGATTTGATTACTTTAAAGATTCGACTTCATTATTTTACCCAATTTGAAGCCATACTTTTCCCAACGATCATTGGTTTAGTCCGATTCAATTTTTCTTAAAAACAAAAACTGCTAAACTGAACCAATGTGACTTGAACCAAATACAAACCAAACCGAACCCTAGGTTGGTTCAATTCAGATCGGTTTGGGTTTTTGGGTTTTTGTTTTCATTTAAATAGTATGGGTATGAATTGACTGAACAAAGCACAAAAAGATTTCCTCGCAATGCAAGTTCCACAACTTTGATCACCTTTACAATTAGTAATATGTGACATAAACTCACGGCCATTTTCTTGCCAGCAACCGCAATTAAACGTTGAAGGAATAAATAGAACCAAGAACAGAGAAAAGTATATTCAAGGAGGCATTGCACATTTACTCAATAAATCAGAAATTATGTGCAATAATTAACGAAACAAACACCATCATATAAAATAAGTAAATTCAGATGGATCTTGTTCTAGAATTATGTCAAATAGGTGGTGTTCAATCGAGCAAGGTATGAAACTCAGTCCAATCTATGACTAGCATCAGTCACTATAGAATTCAATCAGATTATTGATCAATACACATTTCGAGGGCAATTTATATATCTCACTCAAGAATTGATTGAAATACACACGAATGTACAAAAACTTTCACTTTAAACTTACCCAAGGAGATCGAGCACGAAGAATTGAAAATGACGAAGATGAGGTTGCCTCACCTACGTCTAGAATCAAAGAGCCAACCCTCAAATCTGTCACCCGCATGCCATCGCTCAGCCTTCCCTCCGCGGTCGCGTGCAACCCAGTCACCGTCTTTCAGCCTTGCCTTCCTCTCCCTCTCCAAGTCTTAGGCTTAAGAGTCGAGTGAGCAAACAAAGAAAGCGAGAGGTCTATTTCAATCCAGGGCTATTAAGTTTTAGAGGTTCGGTTCGGTGTAGAACGGTTTATACACCGAACTGAACCAGCAAAATAAATGGTTATTTTTCCATTATCCAAATCGAAAAATCGAACCGAACCGAGAATGTAGGAAATTCTGGATCAGTTCAGTTTCAGTTTCAATTTTTGGTTTGGTTCTAACACCCCTATTCTTGGGATGTGTATAAGCTCTTTACCAGTTAAATGTCTATCTCGTTGGGTAGACCAATGAGCTCAAATGTCTGCTGGATTTGCTGCAACTTACCCTATTCATTCGCTTCCGATCTGTACATTTGGATTTTTTCATCTTCCTTGGTTTGCCTCATTTGAAGTTGCCACCTTCTTGTTCATGTTCGGATGAGTTGAAGCCTGGGTGTTTTACTTTCTTTAGATCTGCTTAAATTCTGGTGAGCTGAGAAAAGTGTTTATCCGAAAAGTTCCTTTAGGAAGTCCGCAAAAAATATTATATCTGAGTCCCCAACCTATTTGTTGTGTGGTGATAATCTGTAATTTCAAGCTTTATTTTCGCCTTTTCTATAACTACACTTTTTTTTTTTCGGAACGGACCTATATAACTACACCTTAAATAGTGAATTTGAAAAATTCCTTAGTTACTGTCTTGGGCTTTTCAACGAGGCTTCCATTTGATTAGCTTTTCTGGCGAAGAAGTCTAAGTTACGCTGTGGGGTCTAATTGCACAATTTATGCAGTACCTGGAATTGTTTAGGTTGGCATGAATTTGATTATATAAACTGTTGGGGACAGTGTAAAGTAAACACGGATGTGCTCTTGTACTTGGAATAGTTTTTGGCCTGGCCTTGATCTATATTTAGTGTCAGGGACAGCATAATAAAAGATGAATGTGTTCTTGTACTAAATCAATGTGATGCAAACAAGACTGCAAAATCTAAAGAAACGCAAGATTAATGTGGTTCTGTTGCACCTATTATCTTAATGGAGGACTAGAAAACATCAGCTAGGAAAGAAGGCCAAAGTACAAAATACATATAGTTTCGCCAAGTTAAACCAAACATCTCCACTCTTGTCGAACCATTAAAAACCACCTTCACACGATTCTTGTCTCCAAGCTTTTAGCAGTGTCATCCTTTGTCTTTACAAAGGCTAATTTATGCGTTTACTTCACTGAGGAAGTTAATTGACTTTTATGTCAGGGTAACATGTATTTTCTCGATGAAAAGAATATCGTTAACTACAAAAATGAACAGACATATACAAACATTTGACAAGCGACAAGTTTTGCCTCACGCATCCATAAAAAGCTAAAACATATAATGTAGATATTTAGATATATTTTTTTAACCATTATTATTATTTTTCATAGAAAATAATCGCCAATCAAGTAATAAATTTGTCATTGACAGTCAACAAGTTTATAAATGCTTATTTATTTCCACCGTCACAGACAACAATACTCTCGTATTTACATTTAAACTTCATTTATTTCACAGAGATTGTAACATTTTTTGAAAATGTTTTCTATTAAGTCATTTTCTAAGAAAATGATAATATTCTCCGGTGTTTGGCTCAACCTAAAAATAAACTACAATATATTTTCTGTAGTTTGGATGAAAAATTTGACTTTTCTTGATAATAATAACCAAAAATTTTGAAATTTTTTTTGATATATATATATATATATATATATATTTTTTTTTTCTTCTTCCTTAGCCATAGGCAAGGAAGGAACTTGACCTTACCTCGCTAGTTGAGCTCGCCGGATCTAGCGAGGCTTGGTGAGCTCGACCTCGCCTTCCCCGAAGCTAGATCAAGTGGCAACTGGACGATGGAGCGGAGAGACTCTATGAGGCAGTCTAGGAGTTGTGGCCGCAAGGCATGGCCAAAGAGGGCATCGACAATCTATTTGAGGAAAATAAGGAGGCAGTGCTTGAGGGCGAGAGGAGGTCTTGCCTGAGGGAGGAGATGGCAAGGTCGGCAATGAAGGCGGTGCAGCGAACGAAGGTCCAGGAGGCCTCACGGCCATGCTGGAAGTCCGCGATCAGGGACTCCCACTCTCGTGCAGAGAGGGGCTTCAAAGGCGGCTTTCTCTCCTAAATGGAGTTAGGGCTTTGTCTCAAAAAAGTGGAAAAAATTATTTCTGCTTTTGAGAAAGTGTAAATCATTTTCCCTATTTCAAATGACTTTTTCAGTAGATGGAAATTGTTATCCTTTAAGTAAAGAAAATGGAAATTTTGAAAGATATTTTTTACGGAACATTAAAGAACTTTTTATTCATGCGCAAGGTCAAACATTCGTGCAAGATGAAGGAGGAATTGCTTTATGACAAAATAGAAATGCAACAGGAAGCAGCTGAAAGAAATTACTTGTTACATTGATAAAGGAAACATCATTTCTTTTCCCAAAAAAAAAAAAAAAAGCATTGAGAAAGTTCTATAAAGAAATGAAATGAAGTAGCAAATCCTTTTGATGGAATGGGAGCCTACTTGACGTGGATTGGCCGTCGTTTTCTGCTTGGCCAACCTTCTTGGGATCGAGGAACATTGCATCTGCATTCACATCCCATGTGTTGTAGCATAAAAGGTCGGTTGTGCCCCGTTCAATCGCTTACGGCATTCGAATGATGAGTTTGCTCTCTCTTTTTTGGCCTTTCCTAGGGCAGGTAAGAACTCGTATCTAACAGCAACTCGACCAACATGAACATCTGCGCCCTGCCACCTCGCACTGTTTTATATACCTTTACTTTTGAAAACACCGCAAGACCATTTTGTGCCTTCACATCAATTATCCTTGTGCCTGAATTGACCCGGTCGAACCGAAAATGCTATACAAGATTGCAAGAATGAGAAATTTGAATCTTTTCAATGTGAAGTTTTGCTTAAATACTTGTAAATAGCATTTGTAATTATATTTTGTGCATTTCTACAAGACATGTAATAATCTAACATCAATCCGGAGCACCGACTCGATTCAAATCATTGAAATTCAAGTCAGACCATCATTCCTGTCAAAAGGTTTTTACTGTCTTAGAACAATGCGGCCAACAAAACCAATTAAACTCAACCCCTCTCAATTTGGTGCACAGACAGAACTAGATCCTCTTCTTTTCAATTTCATTGCCTTATATCCCCTGTATTAGCAAAAGATTTATAATTACAATGAGCCGCGTGGTCGCGTCGGAAAAAAGAAGAAAAAAAAAAGCAAAAGAAAAGAGAGGAAAAATTAGAGCCGAAGCAAGACCTTCCATCGCCAAGCAACGTGCGTCAGCCTCGGCCCAAGTGGCGCCCTGTGCGGGCCATCGAACCGGCCCATATGCTGGCCACTACCGCCGGCTTCGCTGCCCCCACGTCGCACGCTCCGGTCACGTGACCAAACAAAAAAGCCCAAAAAAAGAATGAGGACCTGTTCTTTTTTCCGTATATAATTCTTGCTACAAAATGAATTTCTGAGTAAAGGGGTCGAAAAAGAAAAAAAAGGTCTCTGTTTTCTTTTTTTCTTTTTTTATAATGTCTTTCAAAAACTGATTCGTCATGCTTCATGGGGGTCACAACTGTCGCCGGAGTGGGCTTGGTCCTCCTCCGGGGAGGAGAGAGGGAAGCACATATCCTCGCCCCCGGTGTTCCACAGGAAGTGGGCGTAGTCCGCGGCGTAGAACGAGTTGCTCGGGTCCGCCGATCTCGCCTCCAGGTACATCTCCTCCGCCGCCCACAGCTCGCTCCTCGCCCTCCACAGGAAGGTTGCGTACTTGCTGCGTGCCTCCGCGTCCGCCGGCTCGGCCGCCACCGCCTTCTTGAAGTACTCCTCGGCTCTGTTCGGATCCAACACAGCACAGCGAAAAGATAAAGACGTCAGAGGGCTACACGAACGTTCCGCCAAACATTAAATTCTCCAAAACAAACGTACGAAAACAAGTGGGAGGTCGACAACTATGGCCGAGCAGCACCCTTTCATGTCGAGCTAAAGCGATGCAGATTTTTTCCAGTGAGGCGCGTGCATCACGTGCGCAAGGCCCATCTTTTTTATATTTTCTATTTGTGTTTTCGACTTTTCTTTTGGGGCCACCGGCCCACCGCAAGAGGCCGTCAAATTCGATCTTTCTTTGCCTAGAATGGCAAACTCCACCACACATTCCCCTATCAACATCCCAGAAACGAGCAGCCAACTTGAACATGATGACTAGTTCGGACCGAACCCGCGCTAACATTGAATCAAACACCAAACCCCGGAAAAAAATCTCTCAAGACAAAGAAAAAAAGGAAATTAAAAAAAAAAAAAAAGGAAATGACCACAAAAAACTCCAAACTTTGCCAAAAAAGTGATAAATTTACCCCCAAACTTTTTTTTTATGACCCGGAAGCCGTGTGATCAGTCGACAGAAAGAACCCCGTAAGAACTCCACGTGTGAACGGATAAGTCCACCTGTGACGTGCTAGGTGGGGGAAAGCCAAAGCAACAGTGCAAAATCCAGTGCAGAATACCAAAAACTTTCTTTTTCAAATACTTAAAAATCCCAAAATTTTCAAACCGCGACACATTTACCCAATCAATGGCATTTTTGTCTTCTTTTTTTTTTTTTTGTTTTTCCTTCTTCTTTTTTTCTTCTTCTTCCCGCTAGCCATGGCAAAGGCCTGCCCTCACCGACGTCAGGCAAGGGCGGCCCTCGGCTGGGTCGGGTACTGGCGAGGATGGCCCTCCCTAGTGTTTGGCGAGGGCGTGAGGGAGGCCCTCACTTGACCCGGCCCGGGCCGCCCTCACCTAATGTCGGTGAGGGCGGCCCTAGCCAGCCCAAGTGGGGAGACCTTTGCCCGACGGCGATGAGGGCAGCCCTCGCTGGACGCCTTCCCTTCCTCCACTGACTCCGACATGGCCGACGGAGAGAAGAGAGAAGAAAAAAAAATAAAAAGTAAAAATACTAAAATGCCCTATAGTTTAGAGTAAATGTGTCATACGACAGAAGTTCGGGATTTTTTGTGTCACAAAAAAATGTTTTGGGTAAATCTGTCACCTTGAGTAAAATTTAGGGTTTTTCGCAGTTTTTTCCAAAAAAAAAAAAAAAAAAAAAAATCTGAATTTGCGCTTGTCTGCTCATCAAGTTTCGGAATTTTGGTGAAAGTTTGTACCCCTTTTGTGATATGATGCATGTAGGATTACATCCTAATTCTCTATGCCATGCAGGGCCGAAAGACGAAACTTGAGCAGAAACATGTAAAAAGAACAGTACCTGTCGCAGTCGTGGGCGACAAGGTAGAGGTATTGAGCGTAATAGACGAGAAGGACGGCGTTGCTGGGATCCTGAGATAGGCTGGTCTGATAGGTCAGCTCCGTCCTGAAATACTCGGCGTCGTAGTCATCTGGTTCGACTTTCGCCGTCACCAGGGAGACGAACTTCTGCATTGTCTCGCGGTCGAGGGCCTCGTCCCTCGAGGAAGCCTGCATTTGCGAGGCCTCCTCGACCATCGAGTTCCACAGGGACATCTCCTCTTCCCGGATTGATTGCCCCGAGACCGACTCCGCTTCTCTCGTGGTGCCATAGATGAACTAACATTTAGTTTAACACTCCAATGCACATAGATGAACTATCAATCTTATGATGCACAAAACCATATAATTGTTTATCGATATATTTAGCTAAGTATCTATTCTCTACTTGTCATTGGCCAAGACTAGCGCCATTGAATGAGTGGATCAGGTTGGGTCAAAAATAGTCTAATCCAAATTGACCAATTTAATTTGTTTTGATTCATTTATTTGCAGTTCAAATTTAGTGACTCTAATCCGATCCCGCGAGTTTTACTTTGTAAACACTTTATAGGTGAGGCTAAAAACACATCTCCAATTGGATAGAATTAGGTTGATTGAAATAATATATGAGTTGGAACTTTTGCTTTGCTTGACAATATTGAAAAGTGCATCAAAATTAGATGTAGAGCTTTCATTTGTTAAGCTTATGCTTGCCCCAAAACACCTCAGAAATTGGTCGAGTTCATAATTCAAGCATTAGATTAGCACTTCAGAAGATCTTTTTTAGGATTGGATTAATGTGCGCAACGAGAGTTTGGAAAGACATTTCCTACTTAGAGTTTAATTATGTGTGTGTATATATATTTATATTTTTTGCATAATTGTTATGCATTATTTGAGGTTAAATTATTTGTTCTTCAAGTTGTATGAAAATTCTGGTCATAACACACATCACTTGATTTATTGAAAAAAATCAAGAGCAACAAAAGTAATAATGTGAAAGAAAAGGAAATTTAAACGGACTCACGGAGAGTAGCTCTTGGAGAAAAAACCGATGACCATATATACCATCATTGAAGGCTATTCTTATGACATGAACTCGTTTTCTATTATCTACTAGACGTTAACTCACGCTTTTCATGAATTTCATGAATATCTGGATTTTTTAATCGATATACATATCAAAATTTGATGGATATGAAGGTATTGACAATTAGAAATTTAATTTTTCTCTTTCTTGGAATTATAAGAGACTCATAGGTATTGGATCTAAAGTTATTTTCCCAACATCTGAATCCAAGAATCACTCCTATCATAGGTGGCAAAATCAATAATATGGTAGTTATAAGTTGTAACCAATGATGAATGGAAAACGGAGAAAGACGTGTGCTTGCAGTAGTAACTTTGGCCTATGAAACTCCAGTATACTGTCATTTCTTTGGAGACGGCACTCTCGTTTTATTATATGAAGAGCCAATTAGACATCTAATTAGCGATAGGAATGGCCATAGGCGTGGCCGGGCGAGTCCACATGGACCAAAATATATATATATATATAATGGGCCCTCCAAGGCCCTACCAATAGTTGCTTGGGCCTGACCCAGTAACCATTGGACAGTCCATCGTGATCGGGCCATAGTAAAAAGAAATCCAAAACTTTCTGTAAATTAGATATCTCTCCCTCTCATTTTTACCTTCACCACATCTCTCACAAATTCTAAAAAGAATTCCACTTTCTAACACTTGTTATACAAGTTTTCTCTTGCTACTTCGATCTTGAAATAGATCATAATCGCTATCCAACCGGCTTCCCAAACGGTGAGCCTGTACCTCTAGACTAGCAGCAGTGGCGCTTTGATTCCTTCACTACCCCCGAGACACGGAACCCTCCCTATGTGCCCGCTCCATCCGAGCACCAACAAGAATTCTACGATGACAACAAGACGGAGGGCCACACACCTCCTCGAGGCAACACCGACACCCCTCCTATCAACAAAACCCACACCACCATGCAACAAACCTTTAATGATGTCGTACAGACTTCGCACCAACAAACATATACTATTTGAAAGACATTCAAAATTGTCGTTTCCTAATAGCCATTAAATTTGTTGTTTCCTAGTCATTAACCTATTTGGAAGACATTCAAAATCGACCTGTGCACAATATGTTAATGACTAAATTGATAATATTCATGTGAATGTCTTATGGAGCTCTCGAGTAGAAACTATTTCAACTTACGTTTACTATCCACAAAAAATGATTTTAACTTGCGTCATAAGTACAACGATAGCATAAAGAAACTATTTACATCTGTAAATAATAATTTATTTTTTTCTTTTTTTGCTAAACCAATTAATTTCGTTCTAATATAAAGTTAGAAGACAAGGTTATTTAATAATACTAATAATAATAATAACAAAACCTTTTTTTTTTATTAAAAAGAATGCTATGTTTTTAAAATCCAATATATTGCTTTTCCGATCATTTTATTCTCAAGAGGGAAATTTACCATAACGTTTATGTACATTCCACTTTCCTATCACCATATAGATCACTTAAACTACAAACATGACTTATTTTACTGAAGAAAAATCAAGAGCAACAAAAGCAAGAAGGTAAAAAGAAAAGGAAATCCAACAAATTCATGTAAAGTTGCTCTTGAAGAAAAAGACAATAACGTTAGCTCGCGCTTTGAGCAAATTTCATGAAGTATATACATTTTGGACATGAAGGCGTTGACAAAGAAATTATAATTTTTTTCTCCTTCTTGATTTATAAAATCTTATAAACATTTTATCTGAATTATTATAAGAACATGTTGAAACCTAGTATAACTCACTTTAAGGTGGAAAAACCGATATATTGTAGTTGTAAACGTGATGTAAAGAAAACGGAGAAAGATATGAGTGCTAGCTACAGTAATTTTTGGCCCTACGAAACTTTCATGTATTGTCATTTGTTTGTAGACTTTACTCTTGCTTTATTTTCTGAAGAGCCAATTAAACATCCAATTAAGGATAAGAATGGCTACATGGCCGACCCGGCCCAGAATTTTCATTTTTATGAGGCCAAGTCCATTGGTTGGACCCAGATTGAACCAATGACCATTGGATGGTCGGCCACGCCGGTTACATGTCAAATAAATAATTCCAAAAGCTTTCTATAAATTAGAGGTCTCTCCCATTTGCACTTTCATCGTTCTCTCGCAAATTCTCAAAAATCTTGATTTTCTAATAAATTCTCATTCTATACACAAGTTTCTCTTTATTATTTCTATCTTGAAATGGACTACAACCGCTATCCAACTCACTTCCTATATAGTTAGCCAATACCTCTAGGCCCGTAATGGCACTTTGATTCCTTCATTACCCAAGAGACGTCGGAACCTCCCTGTGTGCGCGCTCCACCCAAGCAACAATAAGAATTCCATGGTGACGACAAGACAGTGGGCCGCCACCCCTCTCCGAGGCATTGCGTTTTTCTATTCTTTCCAGGTGGATCGAGACGTGCTCACCACAACAGCGTCAATTGTACAATCAGAGTCCACCTTCGGAGTAGTGGACGATCAATGTGGACAATAGGGGAAGACTAAGCGACGGGACGTGCACGGGCAGTGTCCACCCCGGCAAAACCCTGGAGCCAAGTTGCTGTTTCCAGTCCTGAGCACGTTATGCTGGGGCCCGGCATTGCCTGTCAGGGTAACGGGTCGTGCACGGGCAGTGTCAACCCCGGCAAAACCCTGGAGCCAAGTTGCTGTTTCCAAGTCAATGGCCGGTTAGTTCGGTTGTCTTTGAACGCGAAAGAATATTTTTCTTCAGTAGCTTCCACGAAAACGATTGACAATCACCAAGATAGAGATTAGATATCAATTTCATCTTTTCTCATTTTGACAGTAGATTAAAACAGAACTTTCCTGATTACAAAAGGTTTATACTGTAGTGGTATTGAGAATCCAGGAATGGATTCCTAGTTCCATTATTGAGAAAGGCTTTTCTTGTCAACTAGATAGAGGAGAACGATGACTGAGTTGCGTATGGGGATCTTGTGCTACAGACCTCGCAGATTCTGCATATTTTCAAAGATTAGAAGGAGCAGATAAGTTGCGATACATCCCATAATTTGGTGGTTATTAGCACTAAATCAGGACGTAAATGGATGCCACATTCATGAGCGCAGGCAAAACAAAACAATCACGAACGACCATCACCAATCGGATCATAGCCTAGAACAAGGTAGCTTCAACCCGCGGATGAAGGCGACCGAATATTAAGGTATCGAACATCGATATTGTCGGTGCCAATTTACAGGAAGCGTTTTAATGCTGCTAAATGTGACACATCATCCAATACATTTTTTTTGTTGAAAATTTCATCTTCTCATAGTCACTGCACTTGAGTCTTCACCAATGATTCCTAGCTATAAAACCAATTTAAACAGACCCGTAACCTGCAGCATGACTAGTTCTCAATTCTGAACCCAAATAAGCTCCTTACAATCTACTGCAATTCACATCACAAGCACGTCGATTTCTGAGAATAATTTTAGGGAATGGAAGCACGTCAAGCCTACGGTAAGCCATACATGATAATATCTTCGGCGATATTTCCAGCTTACTTGGACAAAATGATTCAAACTTCAGAGCAAGAATTCTTCATTTTTAAGCCGAGACAACTACATTATCAGTGACATAACTTTTTGTGGTCCTTAACGTGACTTTTACTCCCAATACTTTTTAAGTTGTCTTTATCAGGACACACAAGTCATCAACCTCTGGTTTGTACGTGGTGACTAGTTGCTTCATATAATTTATTATCCCGCAATTTCCCAGATGACTAATGCTGAATTACAGGTCTATCTGTCGTCCGTGTGCAGCACGGGCCGTAAGTTATGGTCAATCATGAATCGACCTTGTGAACGCTTTTATGCCAAGTTGAAATTTTTCCATACTGGAATATAAGCCCAAAGTTGTAGTGGTCTTCCAAGTAAACATGACTTGCTCTTTTGTTTTCTAACGCTTGACTTGCCAAGTCCACGGGTTCTCGAATTTCCTGGTGATTGAATCGTGGCCTTTGGACCCGCGATGAAAATTCAAGGTTTTTCGTCAGTTCATTTTGCATCCTCTAGTTCAGGAACTGTAGTTTACCTCTTTTGCTATGAGTCCAAGGTTTGGCAATTACTTTCGATGACAGGATTCATACCTCCAATGATAGAAAACACGAACAATCAATTAGCAAAAATGCTCTGTCACACCCTAAAACTACAAAGAATGGGGATGACATGGCCATCCTTCCACACAAAGGATGCAGCCTCAAACACAATCAATAACTTGATATCAACTTATATATATCTCAAACCATATATATATATACATATCGGATAATATATATATATATATATATATATATATATATATATACATATCGGATAAACCAACATATTGGTTGCAATATCAGAGTTTCTATAATCCACCAAAAGGAAATATACATTTAGAACTCAACCAATTCAACCACTAGCAAAGATTATGTGCACCACTTTCTTAAACCATACCAAAAAATAGAACTCTCAAAAGTTTCCCAGCAGTGCTCTCGTCCTACTAATTGCTTACCCTGGGACCTGAAAACATGGAAAATGAATGGAATGAGCAACCACACCTCAGTGAGTAGTACATACCATAAAAGCATATCAAACTTCCACATTACACATTTAAAACTCAAGACATGGCTCATTGTCGCGACTTCTTTTTTTCTCGGCACCTGATCGAGGCGAACGCCTTGCGGAGGCTAATGGTTTGGCTATGTTTATTAAGTGTAGCCTGGACTCTCCCAACTCCACCAATTCATGACTTAATAGTCCAAGTTTTTAACTTGTAAGTTAGTTTTAAAACTAAGTCGCCACTAATCGGCTTAGGGTGGGTCGATTAGAAACTCAAGCGAAATATCGGAAGAAATACTCGTTTTTGCGTAACCAGAGAAATTAGGATCGGGGACTTGATTACACTAGTTAATCACTAATGCCATTTCGGTACCTAATCTTGTTAAACATAAGGCTTTTTGGATTTTTGAGGGATTTTTCCATGTATTTTGTGAAGGAAAAACATTTTTTGGGCATTTTTTTCTATTTTTTTGAGCATAAAAGGGATTTTTTTTTTTTTTTTTTTTCGTATTTATGAAAAATATAAATCTTTTTTGGCTTTTTCTGAATTTTTTGGCCTTTTTTGGGAAAATAAGAAATATTTTTAATTTTTTGAATTTTTGGGAAAATAAATTATTTTTGATTTTTGATTTTTGATTTATTTATTAAAATATAATATTATTATAAAAACGAACCGGGTTGGATCTCGGGTTGGGTTTGACCCGGTTTGCGGCTCGTATGGCCAACTGCCAGCCCGCAGACAAGCCCGAGATACGGGCCCACACACAAACGACCCGCGCGAGGCCTGCCCGCACACACACGACCCGATCAATTTGCCATGACCTAGCCCAAATAATAACCCGAAGCCGGCCCGCTTTGAAGCCAAACCCTACCCGGTTCCGACCCAAATCGTGACCCAACACGACTCCCCCTCTCTTCTTTGCCTAAACGCGGTGCCGATGGAGGGGCTGGGATGGCAGGTCGGTGTCGACCACGGCAGCAACACAAAGGACAGTAGCTAGGGTTTCGGAGACGACGACGACGAGCGACTACTGGGTTCTCGGGGGGGAAGGACGGCGGTGACGGAGATGGCATGAGCAAGGTTCGTCGTCACCTGTCTTTGGCGTTGGCACGGCACGGCGCCGCAGCTTGAGGTAGCTGGTCTGTGGCTCGGTCACAACGACAGCGTTGTTGGTGGTGGAGACGACTGCCCAGAGCAACAGACGCGAGGGGCAGTGACGGTCATGACAAGGCAGCGACGGCGGGTTCTCGGCTTCTCAAATCTAGCCCTTTTTCCTTCTCTCTCCGAGTTTGCTCGCTATTCGGCCTTGGCTTCACTAACGAGCTCCTCCGGTCTTCCTCCGATCTCGGCTGTCCTTGGATCTCGGCCTGCTCGTCCTCGACCCCCCCTGAAGTCTCTCAGTGGGGGGTTCAAAGATTTGCAGCCCTCGATCCTTCGCCGCTTGTGTGTCTCCCCCTCGGGCTTGCTCGCCGCTGGCCTCCCCCGAAGTCTCTCGGAGGGAGGTGGTTTGAGCTCATGACTTGATTTCTGCCTTGCTCGCTCCTTAAGCTCCCCGAAGTCTCTTAGGGGACCTTTCTGAGCTTGCTGGCTTCTGTGTCTTCTTCGACGGAGGTTGTGCCCTCCTCTTTAGAGGCGAGGAGGAGGCCCGTTGACGGAGGTTCGGCTGCAGGCCCTCACACGCCGACCGGCCTTCCTCCGCCGGCCGAACCGGTGTCAAATCTTCCCCCTTCCATGGAGGCATGCTCGCCTTCAATGCTGTGTCCTCTCAGCCACCGGCCTATGTTCCTCTCTTTGTTGTAGGTTGTCGTTGAATGCGTCTTCGTTGCCGCACGTGACTTGCAAAGGCAAAAGAAGGAGGAAGGAAGAAGAAGACGAGAGGAAGAAGGAGAAAGAGGGGCCGGGCCGGGTCACGCATGCTGAGCCATGGGGGGCCTACGCGAGAAAAAAGGAGGGGTTGGGCTCGAAGGCCCAGCCTGAAGGGCTGCAGTTTGTTTTTTTTTTTTTTCTTGTTACTATATATTTATCTGAAAAAGAGGAAAAATAATGATTAAAAGAGACTAAGGCCTAATTTAAAAAAACCTAATCAAAATTTAGGCATCAACACTCATTATTGCCAAACAAAAATATAATAACTTGCATGAACAAAATGTGTTATATGTTAGCTCAACCTAGCTATATCAAATAGTAAAATTTCTCATTCATCCATAATAACAAAACAATCATCACCAATTTAGTTCAATAATCGGACTCATCTTATCTTATATCAATGGTTCATTCCACACTCAATATCCAAACTCAAGGCCCTAGAGGTGGCTCCCACGAAATTACGTTATCGTGTAGCACTTAGCCCTTAACCATATATAGCAATAGTACAAAACCCTAGAGGTGGCTCCCACGAAGTTACGCTATTGTGTAGCACTTAGTCCTTTACTATGCATGGCAATAGTAAAGCCCTAGAAGTGGCTCACATATGACTCAAGTCACCATGTAGCACTTAACCCTTGACTACAAGGCTCTAGAGGTGACTCACATGAAATTTCGTTGTCGTGTAGCACTTAATCTTTTATCTATTCACAACACATTTGATTTCCTCAACACAACACATATCATCTTTTAATAGTCATCACATAATCACATAAATCAATTGTACCAAAACAGCATACATAACCATTCAAGAAAGGTTTGTCGAATAATCCCATAATAACTCAAAATTACCGAGCACTATATCCATCTTTTATAACAAATAGGTCCTCACTTCCCTTCACAGGTATATGTCGATTACTCTTACCTTAGTACATGAGTTTTACAAAACCAAATAAGACATTTGTTTTACTGACCTGGGGATGCCCCAAAATCAAATAACATGTTATTTGATCCTTCAATATCGTGATCTATCAAATAAGCGGGAATTAACATTAAATTTGGGTAACACGCTACATCAACCATGAAACGGCTATATTATGCCTAAAAGTTAACAAAATGATTCCAATGCGGTATTAAATTGCATACTCAAAATAATTATTCAAGCCATTTGAAACGCGACACTTGAGCTTAAAACTTAGTTATGCTATAACTTTCTCTATCAAACCCCGTTCCAAACATACTTATAATCAATAGAAAGCGCTTCTAACATACTACAATAATCCTAACTTGATCGTCCCAAAAATCAAATCAAAAACTAACAAAATAAGGGCCTGAAGTTGCTGGACCCGCACTGTTCACTGCTGCGGGAAACTTCGAAATTTTGTTTCGGGCAAACCGTAAGTTCAAATCACGATCCGTAAAATCCCATGGCTCCACAACACCTTAAACTATCATTTCTACAAAAATACGCGGCTCAACGACTCCAAAATCGGACTTCGCCGCTCTATTTTCCAAAAATTCCGAATTGGAGCCCTAAACCTGTAAATTACTTCGATTGGACGAATGAGGGGCCTAATCTCTTACCGGGTGCTGCGTTATAAAGTTGAGTCGGATTGGTAAGAAATCCGTGGCATGCACGTACCAAAACCCCTTTCCTTTCTTCCCCTTTCTTCTTCTTCTTCTTCTTCTTCTTCTTCCCCTCTCCTTTTTGGTCGAGGGAGCTCTCAGCTTCTATTTAGCTGAGCCCCCTCCCCTCTCCTTTTGGCTTTATTGATTTTTCAACTTCCTTTTCTGTTTCTTCTTTTGGGCCCCACCAGCCAAATATTACATCCTCTACACTTTAAGATTATTAAGATGTCTTTATTTTTAAGCCGAGAGCAAGAATTCTTCATTTTTAAGCCGAGACAACTACATTATCAGTGACATAACTTTTTGTGGTCCGTGAGCATGACTTACCCCCAGTACATTTTAAGATGTCTTTATCAGGACACACAAGTCATCAGCCTCTGGTTTGTACTTGGTGAGTTGTTGCTTCATATAATTTATTATTCGGAAATTTTCCGGATGACTAGCGCTGAATTACAGGTCTATTTGTCGCCCGTGTGCAGCACGGGCCATAAGTCTAGTCAACCATGAATCAACCTCGTCAACGCTTTTATGCCAAGATGAAATTTTTCCATACTGGAATATAAGCCCAGAGTCATAGTAATCTTCTACGTAACATGACTTGCACTATTGTTTTCTAACGCTTGACTTGCCAAGTCCACAGGTTCTCGAATTTCCTGGGGATTGAATCGTGGCCTTTGGACCCGCAAAGCAAATTCGAAGTTTTTCTTCAGTTCATTTTGCATCCTCTAGTTCGGGGCCCGCAGTTTACCTCTTCTGCTATGAGTCCAACGTTTGGCAATTACTTCCGATGACAGGATTCATACCTCCAATAACAGAAAACACGAACAAATCAATTAGCAAACATGATCTATGCTCTAAGATTATTAATCAATAGGATTATTTTCAACAACCTTTCTATTGGACAGACCTCTCTCAATGACAGAAAGTTTCTATCTTTGAACATAAAAATAAAGGATAATTCTTAAAAAAACTGTCAGCGAGAAAAAAAAAAAAAAAAAGTGTCCATATGCGGTCTTCCTGGCCAGAAGTGTTCGTGATAGGAACCCAGAATAGAAAGAGTAGCAAAACCCTTAGAATCTTGAAAAATAACCGTAAAAGTTGTCTGAAACTGTGAAAATGAGGGATTTTGGGGCCGTAGACAATAGCAAAAAAGAAATTCAGCATCGTACTCTTAGTTAGCTGTTCAAATGGATAGTATGGGATCTCCAACTACTCTCTGATCAAAATTTACGGTATTTTTATCGAACGTTGTGCAAAATCTTGTTCCAAGCTCGCCTTGTGATTTTTCACTTGTCCGGACGCCCTAGAAAATTTTTAGAAATTGCCTATGCATCAAATTGGATTTGGGTCGTCACGAATAGTATTGTACAAAGTTAACCTAATTTGAACTTATGGGTCTTGAAGAAAAGTCAAAAGTCCTTTTGTGGACTAAATTATGGTCTTTGTATGCACCAAATTTAAACAATCAATCTCATGCTTTTAATTGTACAAAGTCGACCTAATTTCAACGTATGGATCTTTACAAAAAGTAAGCTTTTTTGCGGACTAAATTGTGGTCTTTGAATAAACCAAATTTAAACAATCAATCTCACGCTTTTAATTGGCTGGGAGAACTTAAGAACACCATCATCCGATCTTTCTGCTTGTTCTGTCTTAAAAGATCAAGGCTGGAAGCATTTGCTAAACTTGAGAATGCATTTAGTATCAGCTTTTATCAGCCTTATTCTCATCATACATCAAACTCACTCCAATACTTGTATTGCCTATGCTTCCTATCCTGGAAATGAAACTGACAGGACAACATTACTCTCCTTCAAGGGCAAGATGATTGAAGATCCTCAAGGCATCATGGGTTCATGGAACAAGTCTATTAGTCACTGCAACTGGCCAGGAGTTTCTTGCAGTCGCCGCCATGCGGGAAGAGTTGTTGTCCTCGACTTGGAGGATCAAATGCTTGTTGGCACAATACCTCCTAACATAGGGAATCTCACTTTCTTGAGGTATATTTATCTATGGGGGAATCGGCTCCAAGGCCACATTCCAAAAGAGTTCGGGAGGTTGTTCAGATTGAAGACTCTCATCCTCACCAAAAATGAACTCGGAGGTGAGATACCACGAAATTTGTCGTCTTGCGTAGTTTTACAAATCCTCGATTTGCGGTCCAATCGGCTCATTGGGAGGATACCTGACGAGCTTCGATACTTAGTTGAGAGAAAACTCACTCATTTTGGGGTCTCAAAAAACGATCTTACTGGGGAAATTCCAATTTGGTTGGGGAATGGATCTTCACTTGTACATTTAACATTGGATCAGAATCACCTAAGAGGTCAAATCCCGACCGAGCTTGGTAGCATCTCAAAATTAGAAGTCTTATATTTGGCTTCTAATAATTTAACAGGATGCATCCCTTCTTCTATATATAATCTTACATCACTTGCTTACCTTGATGTAACGATGAACCACTTACATGGTGAAATCCCAACAGAAATTGGCAACTATTTTCCTCATCTCCAGGGACTTTACCTTTCAGATAACGGATTTTCAGGGCGATTACCACATTCATTGTCTAATGCAACTGGACTTGAAGTTCTTTCTCTCTCTTTTAATAATTTTAGGGGAAACGTGCCTGACAATCTCGAAAGCTTGACGAATCTCACGAAGGTGACTTTTTCCAATAACCAATTACAAGCAGGACCTGATGGCTTAAGTTTCATCACTGATTTAACCAACTGCACAAAACTGGAAGTGTTAGTTTTCAATGACAACAAATTCAAGGAGAAATTCCTGCTTCTATTACTAATTTCACCGATACACTTTGGATTTTAATTCTGGGATCCAACCAGATCACAGGCAATATCCCTCCAGAAATTGAGAACCTGAATGGCTTACAGATCCTGGCAATATACAACAACGACATCAGCGGTGAAATTCCCCAAGGCATTGGTAAGGTCCAAAATTTGACCTATCTTTGGTTATGGGGTAATAAGATTTCAGGGACAATTCCTTCCTCTCTTGGAAACACCACCCGATTACTTCATCTGGAGCTTGAGTATAACCAATTAGAAGGTGACATTCCTCCAAGCCTTGGATGGTGTCAACAATTGCAATCACTAATGCTATCAGATAACAACCTTAATGGTACAATACCCAAAGAGGTCATCAGCCTTTCTTCTCTATCCATCGATTTTGATGTTGCTCGAAATTCTTTAACAGGGCCATTACCTCTTGAAGTGGGTAACATGAGCCAAATTGTGCATCTCGACCTCTCTGACAACAAATTGACTGGAGAAATACCAAGCACTTTGTCCCAGTGTGTGATGCTAGTATTCTTGAACTTGGAAGGCAATTTATTTGAAGGAAGTATACCAGCTTCTCTAAGGACCCTGATTGGCCTTGAGTACCTCAATATCTCAAGAAACAGATTGTCCGGTAAAATTCCCATATATTTCGAGAATTTCACTATGCTCAAAGCCTTGAATTTGTCCTTCAACAGCCTTGAAGGAGAGGTACCGCAAGTGGGGATCTTCAGAGATACGAAGGGCATATCGATAATTGGAAACAAAGGACTATGTGGAGGTATTCAGGAACTTCGACTTCCAGCATGCAAAGTTCGCCACACGAAGAAGCGGAGAAAGCTTCCAAAACTAAAAGTATCCATCGCGGTAACTGTCTCACTTTTTATCGTGTTGACATGCTTCATTGTTGTTGTATACTGGAGGAGGAAACCTGCGACGAAACCTAGTGCAACATTGCTAATAGATGAGCGCTTCCAAAAGGTTTCCTATGCAAAGCTTCGTCAAGCAACCAATGAGTTCTCACCATCTAATTTGATTGGCCAAGGGAGCCACGGCTCGGTGTATAGAGGAATCCTAGATGGAAATCAACTGGTGGCAGTGAAAGTGCTCAACCTAAGACAAAAGGGGGCTTTCAAGAGCTTCTTAGCAGAATGTGAATCATTGAGAAACATACGCCATCGAAATCTTGTCAATATCATCACCGTTTGCTCGAGCATCGATTTCACAGGAGCAGAATTCAAGGCTCTAATATACGATCTGATGCGAAATGGTAGTTTAGAACAGTGGTTGCACCCAAGCGAAAATCAAAGCGACATGCCAAAGCTTAGTTTCAGCCAGAGGTTAGACATTGCCTTTGATGTGGCTTCTGCGATTGAATATCTTCACCACCATTGCCAGATGAGCATCGTACATGGTGATCTAAAGCCAAGCAACGTTCTTCTCGATCATGACATGCTAGCTCGTGTGTGTGATTTTGGGCTAGCACGATTTCTTTGCAAAAGCACAAACTTAGATGCTTCTCAATGTCAAGCAAGTTCCAGTGGTTTAAAAGGAACCATTGGCTATATAGCTCCAGGTATGTTAGCTCTTTTGTTTCTAAGCATACTTGTTCAAGCTAAGTTTTAAGTACTCGTCTAACAAGACAAAGCTAATGTTGCTTTCTAGAATATGGCCTCGGTGGTGCTTCATCATTGCTGGGAGACGTTTACAGCTTTGGGATACTATTGCTCGAGATGTTCACAGGAATAAGACCTACAGATGTTATGTTCAAGGATGGATGGACCCTCCACGAATTCGTCAAGACTACTCTACTCGAAGGCACGGTAAAGATGCTAGACCCTTCACTGCTATCTTCAGAGCATCTTGCAGCAATCGACGGTAGCCAAATTGGTGATGTCGAGAAGGTAAGATTTGAGGAAGGGGTTGCTGCCATAATGAGAATCGGAGTTCTATGCTCTGAAGAAATTCCAGTTGAGCGGATGGACATGGCGAATGCTTTATCCGAGCTACGTGCGGTCAGAGAGAAGTTTCTCAGGCATAGCGTGTAAGATTAGGAGGAGGATTCAACTTCTCCTGTTGCATTTTCAATTCCTTTTCAGTTTCTTCAGTGTGTGAATGTAAACGCAAAGATGCAAGTCTACCGCTTCATGTACGTGCGAAGCAAAGAATTTGCTATCTCTATATTCTTAAGCCAAATAAACGCCTTCCTATTTCTACTATAGAAGATCTTTCTTCAGGAGATAAATAACATCTTACTGGTTATTTTCTCGGGATGAGATCGATGTATCTTCCAATGCATCATAAGTCATCCATCCCCTCAGGACGAATTTAACAAAGAAATAGCTAAATGCAAGTTCATCTTTCTGGAAGCAGAGTGACTAATGTATCAGCAGTCTGTCCATCGTCATGGTTACAGAGCAAAGCAAATGCATTGAGTTGTTGACTATGGTAATTTCATAAACTTGACAAATTAGTAAGCATGTTCGTTGAATAAGTAAGCAAGACACGTTGCTGGCAAGAAACAATCGAGGACAGAGCAATTGAAGGCAAATGCTACTCTTTCTGGAGCTATTTATTCAATGTTCTTGATGAAGTCTCAAAACAACCTTCCAATAGAATCATAGGAGGACCCGCCTTCCTTCACGACGTTTGTAGCTGCATCCCTCATGTCCTTCACCTTCTTCCTCATCACCACGATTCCACCGTGCGTCAAGCGTCCGACAGCCCTCTCTATTGCCTCTGCTGGCACCGGATGGCCGCCAATGCCTTCTGCCTGGTAGTTCCAGCCTCACCTCCACCACCAATCCCAGTTCCTTCACCACCGTGAAGGCGTTCAACTGTTGCTACGCGTATATGGGCCATGTCACAATCGACTCTCCGTGCTACAAGCTCTCTAAAATAGAGTTTCAACCGTGGTGAGACACGAACCCATCAGTAGCCGTGTGCACCGGCCTGAGGCGGGAGAAAGTACATATGAATTATTATATCTTACCTCAGCTATGCTATAATTCATAAACACTCGCATACTTCGTTAGAAGCTAAGTAAGTCTATCAAAAATGTCCATATCAATTTATGAATGCTGAACTGTTTTTGCTTCTTGTGCTATCTATTGAAAAATTAAGAATACCTAAAATTATCTTGTTTTGTAGGACAACATCAAAGATAATCTATGTAAGTGTAATTTTTGTAGATGTTTACTAGAAGACCTGATCAAAAAAGGGTGGACAGTCCGCGAGTCAGGCCGTTAATTTGTAGGCACATTGGGTGGGCCTAGGAAAATATTCTAGGCTCGATTAGTGGGCAAGCTGCGGCTGGGTAGGGCCTTAAGGCCCGGATTTCGCACTCGTGTAATTATTATAAAATTGATTATCTTGTTTTTATTAATAATATTATCTTTAGCACTTAAATCTTAAAAACAATAATAGGACAAAAATAAGCTCGAATTTATAATGTAGGACACAAAAATAGTATAAAACTCATTGATGAAGCAGTAGCAAACTAATTTAACACAAAAAGCTAAAATTATTTATCATATATTTTTCATACTTCTTTAGTTTCAAATAAAGAAAGGCGGCCCAATGGGCAGGCCCAACCCATCCATGCTTTTCACTTCGACAGACTTATGCGCTTGCTCAAGCCCCACAATTTCGGGCCTCGCAGACCCACCCAATGAGCAAAAGTTATTTAGTATTCTATACGAATTACTTGATGATCGGGCCAAATACGGGACTAAATATCCTTGTTCAAGTCCTCCTGTGATTGAAAATTTATTTTGTATTCTATATGAATTGATCAGGTTTGAGCTGGCCAATGGAGAAGTAACAAAAAAGTCCGAAACCTATTTATTGGTACTAATTCAGTCATAAAGTTTTCATTTGGACTAATTTTGTCCTAAACATTATTACATCGGTATTGATTCAATCCATCTAGCCAAATTAGGCTATAATTCGCTGATGTGGACGCTAACCATCTTACATGCATAGCCGACGCTAATGTCAACATTTTTTAATAATATTTTTGAAATTTGTTTCTTTTTTTTTTCCTTTCCCTTTTTCTTTTGTTGGTAGCCAGTTGCCGTCCATAGGACATGGCTAGTGTCGATGAGGGCAAGTGCAAGCTGACCTTCACCCAGGCTAGGGCAACCTTGCCTAGGTGAGGGTGAGGCCCCCCTCGCCTGTGGCTGGCAATCACAATTCTCTCCTAGGCAAGGCCAGCTCTCGTTGGGCAAAAAGAAAGGGGAAGGGAAAAAAAAATTAAAAATGCTCACATTAGTGACAATCACACATCCACGTAAGTAATTTCCAGCCTAATTTGACTGGATAAACTGAATTGATACTAATATGAAAAATTTTAGATTTAAATTAGTTTAATTGAAATGTTTAAAACTAAATTTGTACTAATGCAATAAATTTATGACTTTTTTTTTTTAATATTTTTCTGCCGGTCAATTGTGCAACCAGAACCGACCAAAAAAAAAAAAAAAATTGTGCAACTAGGTGTGCAAGAATCGGAAGAGAAATACTTGCTAGGCCCACTCGATTTGCCTTTCGAGCTGACTATGTTGGATGGGCCATGGAGCAGTTTGGTTTTTTGACTAATGCTAAGGATAACCGAACCAAACGTAATTGAAATCAAAGTACCTTTAATTGACTATACTTCAAACGTACTTAAATACATGCTAGTCATTTTACTATTGAAGATGTGTCCCATCTATTAAGTGAGATACCGAATGGGAGGTGGAAGTTTATTTAAAGTGCGTGAAACATCATAAAGGCATTCCAAAAAATTAGCTATCTGAGATTATAAAACTTGATCAGTAACTCATTGTCAAAAAGTGAGAATTGGCTTATCATGCCACTGTCATCGATATAGCTATTACACAAAGCTCACAAATCACAACAAAAATTTAGCACTTTAAAGCAAAGAGGTACAACATGAATGCATTAGGTATACAACACCATGACGTGAATGGGATTATTCATTTGAATTTTAACTTCGATAGTAAGGAAATCCATTGTGGCTATTAGGAAACGGCAAAGTAAACTACGGACAACTAATCTGGCTTATTCAAGGGGCTCTTGAAGGCATAAAAGAGCTACTTAGAATGCTTTCCTTCTTTGTATAGGTGCCAAATAGTCGGAATCTCTAAAATCGTGCCAAAATGTTTATACGAAAAAAATAATAATAAGGGTGGTGCTATTTCCATTCCCTATATTACTAAATCCATCCAGTTATCACCAAAAAGACAAACTTGTCCTCAATTATTCAATTCCAATTTAAAGTGATGATCCCAAATTTATTCACTTTCCTTTTTTTTTTTAAACTTTTCTATATTTATGTAATAATTAAGAATTTTAAATATTTATTTTTTTTTATTTTATATTTTCCATGTATATTAAAGGTATTTTTTTATTATAAGATATTACTTCCATAAAAGTTCGTTTTGTCAAAAATATAATTTTTCAAGATACGTAGTTCTTTTCTACGTCGCTAATCAAATTAACGAATGAATTGTCAAGTAGAGTACTGAACAAATTTAAAATGGATAACTTTTAACATATTGACTTGTTAATATATTATTCTTTTGTTGTGCATATCACCATCAAACCCCTTATTATCAATTTTGTTTTATATACATATACAAATAAAGGGATGGTCGCATGAAGCAAAAAAAAAAAAAAAAAAAACTATCTAAATTTTTTCAAAATAAAATCACATTACGTTCTCCAACATAAAATTTAGAAAATAAAATTTAATTATATCAAAACATTACATAAAATAAGAATTTTTTTGAAAATGCTAGTGAGATATCATTATTTGGATTGCAAAAATTAATATCATCCATGAACTCTTTATGAAAAAAATGCCCCATTGTACATAGTGTTTTTAGTGTATTCCTAGGCTCTGTGTAAAAGTATCTCTCCAATATAGTAAGGAAAAAAGATAAATGCATTAATAAAGTAAATAAAAAGACTTGATATATACTTTAGACTAATGAAATTAAAAAAATAAAAAATCCACCAAAAAAGTGAGCTGTTGAGATAAGATGGACAAAGAACATATAAATTATTATAATATCAATGATGAATAAGAGATTTTTTAATTTTTTACTATACGAAATAAATTTATTCCTTACTATCGGCATTATAATTTTACAAGTAGTAAGTAAAACATTATAGGAATATCTAAGAATGCACTTTTTTTCTTTAATATAATAATAAAAAAAGACATAAAAAATGCTTAACTATTGTAACTAGATCCTTAGTAGGAAAAAAGGAGCAAGGCCATCACTTGAAATTGAAATTGAAATATTGACGACAGTTTGGTCTTTTTAGTGAAATTTAGTGGATCTAGTCATTTAGGAGGTGAAAATAGTGCGGACAAAAAATATAAGATAAAGTTTTAAATTTTGTTGTGAAAATTTAACTTTGAATAGTAAATCATAGTTTTAAAATTTGCTTATGCAAATGTTGCCACTTTATTTCAAGACCTCTCTTTCGTTTTTAAAGGTGATTAAGTCGAAAGATGATCGACCCTATTCACAAGACCAATTTCCCTTCGCATCGTTTTCACTCAACATGGTGTCCAAACAGACGAGAGGAAATTTTGACTTCCCTTCTCTTCTTTTTCTCTCCATTTCCTTTCTATTCCTTTCCGTCCAGTTCCTTCCTGACTTAGATTACCAAACAAAGAGTAATAAGGTCTCTAGGGTTCTTTATCAATCTATAGAAAGGAAAAGCACGGAAAATAAATGTTTTAAAAATTATTTTCTTAAAAATAATTGCTTGTACAATTTAAATACTTAGTTAATGATTTATTATTATTATTATTGCCAACAATTTATGTTCAAACATTTTGCAAACAATAAATTTTTCTCATTTGTTTATTTTTGTAAGAGATGTGGGTGATCATTTTCAGACAAATAATTTTCAAATTATTTATTTTCTGTAAAGCAAACGAAATCTAATTAACAGAGCTTCAAGGAATTATTCCAATCTAGCCACTAATGCAATATCGACCAATATTTGAGGATTTTCCTTTCTGCTTTTCTGGGCGAGTTAGTTTTTATACCTTTTGTAGTTTTGAATGGAATCCATTAGACGAATGACCATGAAAATAAGTTGGCTTTGTTATGTTTCTTCTTAGACATAAATCATATTATTAAGCACGCCAAGTAGGCATAATAATATTCCTTTAATTGAACAGGTGGGAAAGGTTTGGAGGATTAATCTACAAGCATCATATGATACATAACCATATAGTAATTAGATATTAGATTAGGTAGTTAATTAAGCCAATTTGCAGAGTGGGGTTCAAGATAATTAGGTCATTTATAACAGTTCTCGTTACAATTTGTTGAATCTCTAGAAGTGGGAATATCTACCTATAAATGACTACGAGTTCATTTTCTAACTATCGATAATTTCTTCACAAGTTTTGTCTAGATTAGAAATAAAAATGACGCAAATTGTTTTTGTTTGAGTTTTTTTGGTCAGAAGTTTTTGTTTGAGTTCAATATTAAGTAAATAGCTTCAATCTTGCACCTTTATAGAGCAATTACTTAAGCATTAACCTAAGGTCCTAGACTAATAATAAACGATTGCAAGAATTCCACCGTCATAATTAAATAAGTCTTCAATGTAATTGGAACTTATTTTCCAACTAGAAAATATAGTTAACAAAATACATTAAACCAAAATCAAAGTTGAAAATGTTGAATTGAAATTCATAAGATCACATTTAAAAACATTACAAGCGACAAGTTTTTCTATACGTATATTAAAATGCATGCGTGAAAAAGCTAAAGGGAAATTGTCCAAAAAGTTTAAACTAATTATCCGCAGCCAATTCAGTTATAAACTTTTTAATTTAACCAATTTAGTCTTAAATCTTTGGAGGATTTTATAATGTATTTATCCAGCCAATTTTGACTAGAATTTGCTGATTTTGTCGTGTAGTCAATACCTGCCTTTTACTTGGCACGGCACATTGACCATTTTTCCAACTTTGTTAAAATTTTCTAAACTTTTCTTCTTCTTTTTTTATTTTTTTCTATTTTCACTTGCAATCAGCCAAAGGCGACAATTGCTCGTTCCGATTTGGGCAAGTGTAGCCCTCTCTTGTGGTCAGTCATAGGTCAAAAGGAAAAAAAATCGCAAAAATCATCCACATCCAAGCTAGTCATGCCACGTAGATGGTCAACGTTGATTGAATCACCATATAAGTGATTTTCGACCAAAATTGATTAGATAAATTATATCAGATAATCATTAAAATGTTAAGAACTAAATTAATCAAATTGAAAAGTTTAAAATTGAATTAACTGCTATTAAGTTTACGACTTTTTGAAAATTTGCCCATAAAAAAGAAGTTAGAGGGATGCTTTTTTTTTTCCCACTCAAATTTTACGGCCAACCCTACACTTTTGTTTGTACAAGAGAATTTTGGTGCACCCGCGTAGTCAAACGTGCGTGCAAGACGGGAAAGGCATTGCTTTCTGACAAAATGGAAATACAACGGGAAGCGGGTGAATGAAATTACATGTTATATTGATAAATTAAACATCACTTTTTTTTTTGCCTTGACAATATACCTATCTATCATTTTCATGAAATTTCAAGACCCAACAACTCGATAATCAAACTTCACAATTCAAATTTCTTCACGTTCCGAATTAAAGCTCTAAATCCAAAAATTACTCCAATTGAAAAATCAAGAGGAGTAAGCATTTATCGAGCATTAAGTAAAGTTCAAATTTCAACCGCTGAAGCAGCTCGCAGAAACAGGGTTCAATGACCACAAGGGAGATCGAAGCCTTAGAGACACCAATACACCATCGTCGCACGACAAAAACGGATTGCTTGAATGTTCTCTGGACACGGAGGAAGTGAGGACTTGGGAAGATGCTGCGGTGTTCTGCAGAGAGAGTGTCCCTCTGTATTTCCGAATTTGCTTGAAGGGAGCTGGTGATGAAGTTGTGAATGGTGAAGAGCAAACAATAAACGCCAGCAAGTTCATTTGACGTGCTTGGCCATATTCTGCTCTTCCTTTTGTGCTTTTTTAACTCGTGGGAAGCATTCAACTTAGCATTGCATTTGAATTTTTTTGAAGAGAAAAATGGGAGAGAACGACAGCACCAAAGGCGTGTCTGAAGCCAAAGAACGGAAGAAAGGGAATAGCATTACAGGCGTCGAAATATAAAAGAAGGATAAGAGACCCGCAATAATAGAAAATGAGAGGGAAAAAAAGAGGGACAGGAAATAATGCTTAAATGCGGGTCGCATAAAGGATAAAATTTATCAAAAAATTATGATAGGGAGGGTCTAAATCAAATAAGAAATGGCAAAAGGGCAATTATTTAGAAAAATAATTTTCAGATCATTCCTTTTTTGCAAAATAGTAAAGAAAATGCATTGAAATAACATAACTCGCTTTTTTTGGGTGCCACACAATAATTATAGGTAAATAATGACAAGGCAAAGAAATAAATAGGAGCATGTGATACTAATGGAAGTGTGCCTCGGATGTGACCCAAAGCCTTCTTCTAAATAGCTACTAGGCAACGTTAAGTAAATTCTGACCAAAAGAAAAAATTAAGTAATGTATGGGCGATTAATTTGGCTAATCAAGGGGCTCTTTAAGGCATTAAAAAGCTACTTGGAACGCTCCCCCCTCATTATAGACGTGCCCAATCGTCGGAATCTCTAAAGTCATGCCAAATTTTCATACAAAAGATAGAAGATTAGTTTTTTGAATTTGCTTATGAAATCTTAACTTTGAATAGAGAAACATGAGAATATAAAACGGAGAAGACTTGACGGATTCAAAACCATGTTTAATTTTGGCAAGTATATCAAATTTACTTGATATTTTGGCATTCCCCTTGACATAAAAAAGTTCATGAAAGTACATCTTTAAAAGATATACACACACACACACATATAATTTGTCCAAATTCATTTTCTTATTATCAATACTCGCTTGTAAAATTTTGTCTGGATTTTAGTAAAAGATGGTGTAAATATTTTTTTCTTTGAGTTCAATAATAAGTAAATAGCTTCAATGGGTGTGTTAATTTGAGAGAGAAATTTTCAAGAATTATTTTTCGAACTTTCACTCGTTTGATTTGCTAAAAATGATTAATCAATGGAAAATCGTATACGATCAAAGAAAATATGCATTCTTAAAGTTAAAAAAATGAATTCTCTAATCTGAAAAGGGAAGTCTTTCCTGAAATGAGTTCTCAAAAAGCATTTTTTTTCTTTATTATGAAGTTTTTTTCGAAAGAACCACACTCTAACGTTTTTATGGACCAATTACATAAGAATTAACCGAAGGTCCTAAACTAAAACAAGAGCTACCACCGTCATCATCATATAAGGTCTTTAATGTAACTGGAACTTTATTCTCAACTAATAAATATTATTAATAAACTACATCAAACCAAAATTAAGGCTGGAAATAGTGCAATTGAAATTCATAAGATCACATATACAAATATTTTATAAGCAACAGGTTTTGCCTTACGCATCCGTAAAAGCTAATTTTTATTGATGTAGATATTCAGATATATTTTATAGCCATTATTATTAATTTTCATAGAAAATAATCGCCAATTATACTTTCCAATAATAAATTTGTCATTTATAGTCAACAAGTTTATAAATTCTTATTTGTTTCCACTTAGATATCACGGACAACAATACTCTTATATTTGCATTTGAGCTCCGTTTATTTCACAGAAAATGTGACATTTTAAAAAAATATTTTCTAGTAAGTCATTTTAGAAGAAAATGATAATATTCTCTAGTGTTTGGCTGAATCTTAAAAATAAACTAGAATATATTTTCTGTCGTTTGGATGAAAAATTCGATTTTATTTTTCTTGATTTAAATTACCAAAAATTTTGAAATTTTGAAATTTAATTTTTTTTTTTTCCTTCTTCCTCAGCCATAGGGGGGAGGGGGTGGGGGGCTCTTAGTGAGCTCAAACTTGCCTTGCCTGAAGCCAGATCGAGTGGCAACTGGACGACGGAGCGGAGAGCCTCTATGAGGCAGTCTAGGAGCTGTGGCCGCAAGGCATGGCCAAAGAGGGCATCGGCAATCTATTTTAGGAAATGAGGAGGGAGTGCTTGAGGGCGAGAGGAGGTCTCTCTCGAGGGAGGAGATGGCGAGGTCAGCAATTGAGGCGGTGGAGCGAGCGTAGGTCCAGGCCTCACGGCCGTGCTGAGTCCTCGATCAGGGACTCCCACTCTTGTGCAGAGAGGGGCTCCAATGGCAGCTTTCTCTGGGAAATGGAGTTAGGGTTGTCTTAAAAAGTTGAAAAAATAATTCAAGTGTAAGTCATTTTTCCTATTTTAAATGACTTTTTTAAGTAGACGGAAATTGTTCTCCTTTAAGTCAAAAAATGGAAAATTTGGAAGATATTTTTTGCGGAACAGTAAAGAACTTTTTATCCATGCGTAAGGTCAAATGTGCATGCAAGACGGAGAAGGAATTGCTTTATGAAAAATTAGATATATAACGGGAAGCGGGTGAATGAAATTACGTGTTACATCGATAAAGTAAGCATCACTTCTTTTCCCTAAAAAAAAAAAAAAATTTGAGAAAATTCTATAAAGAAATGAAATGAAGTAGCAAATCCTTTTGATGGAATGGAAGCCTACTTGACGTGGATTAGCCGTCGTTTTCTGCTTGGCCAACTTTCTTGGGATCGAGGAACATTGCATCTGCATTCACGTCCCATGTGTTGTAGCATAAACGATCGTTCGTGCCCCATTCAATCGATTACGGCATTCAAATGATGAGTTTGCTTTCTCTTTTTTGGCCTTTCCTAGAGCAGGTAAGATCTTGTATCTAACAGCAACTGGGCCAACATGAACACGTGCGCCCTACCAGCCCGCACTGTTTTACGTACCTTCATTTTTGAAAACGCCCCAAAAACCATTTTGCAAATTCACATCCATCATCCTTGTGTCTCAATTGACCCAATCGAAACCAACTTTAATTGAAAATGCTAAATGAGTTAGCAATGAGGAAAAATTTGGGTCTTTTCAATGTGAAGTGTCACTCGAACGCTTGTAAATAGTATTTGTGATAACTTTTTGCACATTTCTATAAGACATGTCATATAATCTAACATCAATCGAGGGCGCCGACTCAACTCGAACCATTAAAATTCAAATTAGACCATCATTCCTTTCAAAGGGTTTTTTAATATCCTAGAACGAGGCAGCCAACAAAACCAATTAAACTCAACCCCTCTCAATTCGGTGCACAGAGAGAACTGGATCCTCTTCTTTTCAATTTCACTGCCTTATTAAAGGATCCGCTGTATTGACAAAAGATTTATAATTACAATAAGCCACGTTGGGTCGTGTCAGAAAAAAGAAGAAAGAAAAGATAGGGAAAATTAAAGCCGAAGCAAGACCTTCCATCTCCAAGCAACGTGCGTCGGCCCCGGCCCAAGTGCCGCCCCGTGCGGGCCACCGAACCGGCCCATATGCTCGCCACTACCGGCGGCTTCGCTGCCCCCCACGTCACACGCTCCGGTCACGTGACCAAACAAAAATCCCAAAATAAAATAAAATTGAGGACCTGTCCTTTTTATCCTCTCCGTTTTTTTTTCCGTATATAATTCTTGCTACAAAATGAATTTCTGGGTAAAGGGTCGAAAAAGAAAAAAAGGGCCCTGTTTTTTTTTTAAAATAATGTTTTTCAAAAACTGATTTATCATGCTTCATGGGGGTCACAACCGTCGCCGGAGTGGGCTTGGTCCTCCTCCGGGGAGGAGAGAGGGAAGCACGTATCCTCGCCCCCGGTGTTCCACAGGAAGTGGGCGTAGTCGGCGGCGTAGAACGTGTTGCTCGGGTCCGCCGATATCGCCTCCAGGTACATCTCCTCCGCCGCCCACAGGTCGCTCCTCGCCCTCCACAGGAAGGTCGCGTACTTGCTGCGCGCCTCCCCGTCCGCCGGCTCCGCGGCCACCGCCTTCTTGAAGTACTCCTCGGCTCTGTTCGGATCCAACACGGAACAGCGAAAAGATAAAGACGTCAGAAGGCTACACGAACGTTCCGCCAAACATTAAATTCTCCAAAACAAACGTACGAAAAACAAGTGGGATGTCGACAACTACAGCCGAGCAGCACCCTTTCATGTCGAGCTGCAGATTTTTTCCAGTGTGGCGCGTGCATCACGTGCTCAAGGCCCTTTTTTTTATTTATTTATATTTTCTATTTGTATTTTCGCCATTTCTTCTGGGGCCACCGCAAGAGGCCCAGTCAAATTCGATCTTTCTTTGCCTAGAATGGCAAACTCCACCACACACTCCCCTATCAATATCCCAGAAACGAGCAGCCCACTTGAACATGATGACTAGTTTGGACCGAACCCGCGCGAATTTCTCCAGAAACATTGAATCAAACACCAAACCCCCGGAAAAAATCTCTCAGGACAAAGAAAAAAGGAACTTAAAAAAAAAAAAAAAAAAAAAAAAAACTGAATTTGCGCTTGTCTGCTCATCAAGTTTCGGAATTTTGGTGAAAGTTTGTTTTGTGATATGATGCATGTAGGATTACATCCTAATTCTCTATACCATGCATGGCCGAAAGACGAAATTTGAGCGGGAACATGTAGGAAGAACAGTACCTGTCGTAGTCGTGGGCGACGAGGTAGAGGAATTGAGCGTAATTGACGAGGAGGACGGCGTTGCTGGGATCCTGAGATAGGCTGGTCTGATAGGTCAGCTCCGTCCTGAAATACTCGGCGTAGTAGTCATCTGGTTCGACTTTCGCCGTCACTGGAGAGACAAACTTCTGCATTGTCTCGTGGTCGAGGGCCTCGTCCCTAGAGGAAGCCTGCATCTGCGAGGCCTCCTCGACCATCGAGTTCCACAGGGACATCTCCTCTTCCCGGATCGATTGCCCTGATACCGACTCGCCTTCTCTCGTGGTCCCGAATGACGATAATTGAGAAGCTTCGTTGGGGAATATGGGACGGTAATTGTCCCGATGGAACTGTCCCTCGCCGTCCATGCCGCTGGCAATGGGGCGAACCTTCCCGCCCCCGCCATTGTTTCCACCGATGGAAGTCGTCTTCCCGTTCGACGACGAAATGGAAAATGACTTAGCAGTCGAGGAATCGAACTTTTGCTGCGAATTGTCTTGAACTTCGACCGCAGAAGCCGTCTCCATGGCAGCGGCGTAAGTCCCAATAGGCGGTGCAGCTGCGATCGCCACGTTGCTCCCCATCGAGTACACGGTGAAGTTCGCCAACAAGATCATCACGTACACCATCAAGGTCGGCGTGTGCGAGAAGATCTGCTGAAACAGCCACACGAAAGAGGCGTGCATCTCTCGCTGCACGCGGGCCAGGATCCCCTGCAAATCCTCGTAAAACAGAGCCTCCCTCATCTGCAGAGCGAAGCTGTGGAGCTCTCGGATGATGAAAACCATCGAGGAGAAGGCCTTCTTCACCGAGCAATACGCCGATTCGCCGGCCTCTCTGAAGCCCTCCTTCCATTGCATCTTCCTCTTGATCATCCTCAGCGAGAGCGGGAGATCAACGCTATTTGCCCTCCGCTCGATATTCGCAGGAATTATCGCATCACTGCCTTCATAATCCGAAGAATCTCGCTCGATTCTCTCGTCTTGCCATGGATGTTCCTTATACTCAATATCGGACAATGGAAGTTGCATTTGTTCAGAGTCAAAGTTAACGCCACTGTTCATTCTCGAAGAAACCTCGTCCTCCCCACGGTCAGAGGCCCACTCCGCCACCGCCTCTGCATCTGCAGATATACTATTCACGCCGCCACTGACGTCGTCGGAGTGCTGGAACCTGAGCGCCAACTCTTGAATCATCTTCGAGAACTCCTCGTCGGAGAAAGCGTCGTCCAGGCTCGCGCTCCTGCTGCAAGCGCGCTTCACAGTGCGAGCTCTGGGCTTCGAGTAATCGGAGGATCGGAACCTGTGGAGCTTAGCCGGCTGAGCGCCGAACAGGGCAGAGCGTTCCAGGCTCTGCACGTACCGGCACAAGAGAGGCCCGACGTTGCTCCGGACTCGCCGCCGCGAGGAAGGAGAAGAGATCGCGGAGGCTAGAGTCTGGGACGAGGACGGCGACTGGGGAACGATTGGCTGCGACCACCGCAAACGGGTCGTCAGCACTTTCACACCCATGACTGTTCTCCCGATACTGACGCTGCAGCAAAAGCGAAAGGCGAAGCCTTTTAAGCGAAAATCCAAAACTTTCCCCGGAAAAAAGCTTCAAATTTCTGTGTCTTTCTCTCCCACCAATCGGAAAGCTTGCAAATTTTGTTCCTCCCGAGTTCGCGCAAAACCTGAGAGAAGTCGGAGACACCAATGAAACCGAGTCAACACGAGGAGAAGAACAGAGTTCGCCGCCACAAGTTAAATGAAATTCTCACTGAAACAGAGTCTCGATCTTGCTCACACTATCGACCCACCTCCCCTTTTTTTCTTCCCCGGAAAACACAACCAAAAAGCAGGGGAAAATCTCCACTCTCTCGAGAAAAGATACCCCGAGAATAAACTTCGATCAGCTAGCTAGCTGAGCACACAAGCATGTGCGCTCGAAAAGCCGAAAGCCCGATTCAGCAGTTCCCCAGGAAAATCGGATCCCGAAAAGGGCACGCCCACTCCTTCCGGCACACGGAACGATTAAACAAAAAAGGAAAAAATTTTGCTTGAAAACCCGTCTCAACAATTACCCGAATCGATGAATCTCCCCCTCTTGCCGAAGCCCGGATTCGGAAGAACCAAGAAAAAATAGAAGCGGAGAGGGCACGAGCGGGAGAGAATTTTCCCCGGTGAAATCTCGCCGCCTTAGCGCTCCACTCTCTACCCCGAGGACAGAGAAGCCATATATACAATAATACAAGAGGGCGAACACGGGAAATTACGCGGAAAATACAATTTAATATATATATTAAAGAGGGGGAAAAAAAAAAAAACCTCGCCAGGCTAATGCCGGTTGACAGGGGGAGCACCGGGGTTTTTGGCGGAGCGGGCGTGTAGAGATATATTACTGCGTATGCAGATCCGTACCACGTGCGGGGGTTTACAGGGGGAGCGGGTGGCCGGTCGCAGCGTGGGTCCCGGGTCAGAAGCCAAAGATGCGAGGAAGGTGGGGAGGGGTTGGACCCGGGCGTGGTGCTCGCTGCTCGGGGCGGGGGGCAGATTTTCCAAGTCCCACGCGGCTGCTTTCACGGGCCAGTAGGGATCCGATCTGGCCGTTGAGCGGGCGCCACGTGTGCCCACCGTCCTCCCCCCCCTCCCCATCCCTTCTCTCTCTATCACTCACACGCCCCCCAAAAAAATCGAGTGTAAAGTCCGTGATCCCACCGACCCGTTTTAATTGCTCTTGCAAGTAAGAACGCGCTTTTCTTGAGGTAGTTTCGCGTAATAGATTGGGTTGTAGCTTCAATGTTTGGTTTCACTTTTAACTAATTGCGAATTTTGATTTGGTGAATGAATTTTCGTTATTTATTGATAAACCATAATAGACAATGGATGACCACATAAATATCGATCCGGTAATTAATTTATGTTTGTGCAGACCTCTTATGCATTCAAAAGTTAGTAATTATCAATCTTGACTAAAGTAAGATTAAGAAGACATAGACTTTTCAAAACGAATTATAAATTTATCCTCAGCCCGTAATATGAATTATAATTAGTAAATGGATTTAAAATGGAACGAGTGTTAAATAAATCTATAACTTATTTAAACTTGATCTATCTATACGACTTTTTCTTCACTTTATCTTGCCCTCACTAGATTTTATGCTTGCTCTCTTACTATTCCATCTCAACTTGGGTACCAATTTTTGTGTTTAAACTATATAAGTAGGATCGGGTACAAGATAGATTGGATATGAGTCACTAAACTCGTATTACATAAATAAATAAACAAATAATTGGTTAAATGAGTCAATTTGAGTTTGATTATATCTGACCTAATTCGACTTGCCTATTTGACGGTTGTAAAAAGACATTAGTTTATGTGTATTCTTCTTTTAAATGGAGTATGCAGAAGATTTTTTACAACCAGAGCTCGGTGCTCAGTTCTTGTCACATGGTTTCGTGGAAGAGACCAAGGGCAAAATTGGGAAAAAGTAAATGAAAAAGGAAAAAAAAGAAGATAAAAAGTGAGAATTAATTTGTATCGTCGGATGGGCTTTACGATGAAGTGACCTCCGAGGATGCCTTTAAGATGTGAGATTTCCATTATAAAAATTAATCCAATCGTTCATGTGCTTTTCTTAAATGATGTGCCACATGATTTATCTTGGCCAAAAAAAAAAGATGGGCCAGTGTTCTTCTGTATTAAATAGATTAATATCCCTTAAAAGGAGTTAAAGAAGATCTGATTAATTATACAAAATAATCCCAAAAGACTAGACTTAACTCAGCAGATTCTCTCTTCAAATTTTGTACTATAAAGCAGTATTCTGGAAAGAAAAAGTAGGAGTGCAGCAAAAGATAAAATGAACGAAAAGTTTATGTATATTGAAAACTGAATTATGTAAATCACAATTTAAATACAAATCTGGAAAGCATAAAAGATTGAAGAGATCATACGGTATTACTATCATCGTTTTCAAATAAAGAGTTTATCACTACACGATTCAATACACTATCATTCACTTTGAATAACAAATAGGGATTTATGGGGATTTTTCTAAATGAAAATTGAGGTCAGACAAATTACTTGAATTTGCTTCTTCTACAGGCAAATCACTTGATTTTCCCATTATCATGTACACATACTTGAATAATTATCTCACACAAAGGAATGTATTAGTGTTGGTGACGTCATTCCACATTCGGTGGTTGACAACGTAGATCCTAGGGCTAAATTTGTCATCAATATTATAAGAGCACACGCGGCTTCTTTTTTCTTAATTCTCGTTCCAGAGACTGCTCAATTGTTAAGTTGAATTTCTCCACGAGGCATTAAGAGCCGTTCGCCCACCTTTAAAAAAAAAAAAAAAAAAAATTTTCCCTCATTTTAACAATCACTCTCATTATATTTTATAAAGACCAGTAGCCGCTTTTGGCTTATATTTGATTTATTTATTTCCATGAAATTATTTTTTGTGTTGGAAAGTGGACAAAATCTCGAGAGAGAGATTTTTAAAAAAATCTCTTAGTTGGAGAGCGAAGGGGTAAGGTGCCGACGGTCCAGAACGGAGGAGGGAAAAAAGCTCGGGAATGCGAAAGCTGTCAGCCAACTTGCGCGAACGAGATTCCCATCAAGGAGATGATAGGGCTAGTGCGACGGAGGCAGCGACGGCGACAGGCGATCGGACGGCCGGCAGGCAGGCGTCGCTGAGCGGAAGATCTTTTCTACGGCTGGAATTCGATCGGTTTCGATCTTTGGATGCGCGCCCGTCGCTTTCGTCCCCGTCGCTGGTTACATCTTATCGGTACAAAAAGTTCGAGTCGCTGTCATGCGATTTAACCTCGATTTTTTTTTTTTTGTTTACTCCGTACCAGCCGAAGACAGAAGAGCAAGGGATGAGCATTCAAATGTAAAAAATGAGCAGATGAAAGGCATGAAACTGATGATTTCTTGTCTTCTAGCGTTGGAATGAAAAAGAGGGTCGCTAACTGCTCTGTTCACCGCTAGGAAGAAAAAGAAAAGAGAAACTATTGTCCGAACCCAAGTTCATGAATCGGGTGCAATCAAAGTAGCTGGCATTTTATAATATTCACATCATTTTTTATTAGTATTATTTCATCTCCTAAGATTTTCCTTTGGTGGTTGGATGAATTATGGCTGTCTCTCAAGATTGCGATGTTTTGCGATGTAGAAATCAAGTTCAATTTGCAAACTCTCCAATAGCCAAGTTGATGTTACCCATTCAATGTGTCCCGTCCAACTAGTCAAATGCTTTTGGCCATATGCAACATTATTGCGTAGCAGTTCAAAATTCATATTGGTCAAGAGTATGTTTACACAAGAATCATTGAGTCTCCCAATCTAAGTTAGACAACACACTACAACCAAACAAAAAAGGACATATTATTCCTTGAAAACCCTCTAGCCTTGACATGATCAATTTGCTTTCTCCTTTTTCTATTCCCTTTCTTTAGTGTTACATAGTTCATCGATCTGATTGGCGTTGGCATGGCATTTCTTGACAATATATATATTTTTCACATTCTAATTGAACAAACCAACATATAGAGAAAACCACCCATCGCAGTGGTTTAGTTGGGTCGACGCTAGACTTCCATCGAAGAGATCTAGTGTTCGAAACTCCTGCAACGCAAGTTGTAGGGAGGCGCAGGCTTTTGAGGCTTTGGCGAACTTACCCCGATGGTATGTGTGTGGTGGGTAAGCGTGTCGTTCCAGTGGTTTCTTAGGTTCTTTGGCCGTGCGGGGTTCCTTGGGTCATAAAAAAAAAAAAAAAAAAAAAAACCAACATATAGAGAAAGAGTTGGCGGTTTAGTTCCTTTGGGGAGTAGACAGAACAGCAAAATTCAGAATCTTGATCAAACATTTTGTAACCGATCAAAAATCGGTGACAGCTCTATCCCTTTTGGTTTTTTTTATCCAAAGCAATCTTTAAATCAATAACTTTAAAATGACACTTTTAAACTAGCTCAATGTAACCACTGAGGGTTCGCCCCAGTAGCGACCCTTCCTACTTGGAAATGGGAGGTGAGGGGATTCAAATCTCCATCTTCTCAGAAGGGATTAGGGTGGGGACGATTTCATTTCAAGAGTGGGTTTCGACTCTCACGCCCTGTAAGGAGGCAGGGTAAAGGTTTGAGAGTGAGTGTTAGAATATGATTAGAATATGACCAACTAAATATAAAAAAAAAAGCTCAATGTCACATAGATGCTAACAAGAAGATGGGATTATATAGAATAGAAAAGATATTCACTTGCACAGTGTATATCAGTTAAACTACAAAATTGATGCGTATGATTAACTTATGTTTTATCCAATTTACAATCTGTTTAGCTTAATGAAGGGCAAAACATGCTGCTAAGCGGAGATGCCAAAACCTTGCAATTTTCACAAACTGGACAATCATAGTAACTAGCAAAGTCTAATATGCGGGCGTCGAATCACGTTCATGACAGAAAATCACGCCGAATTGCAATCTTTTTTCACAAAAGGGAGTGCGGCTCCGGAGTCAAATTTAAAGATAAAAGTGAAGTTGTAGATAGAGGCAATGCGACTCCAGAGTCAAAATTATAGATAAACTTGAAGTGACAATTCCATAGAGATCTCCAATAGAGAAGGACGACAATCAATCTACCCAACCATTGTTCTCATCATCGAAAGTTGCGACAAAAGGATAGGAATGGAGAAACTTTGAGAAGAGTGGATCGCCGTGTAACAGAGCGCACATGTAGCCATCGATCCACAGGAATCGCCACTCCATCCGTTCACGGTCTTCACGATCGATAAAAGGCGGCACCAATAAATTCTCATTGAATTGGCCCAGTCATCCAGTGCACCGCAGGAAAAAAATTATCCAAAAAATTCTACACCTATTATACCTTTATAAATTTAATCATACATTTTTCAATTTTATCAATTTGTCTTAAATATTTTCACATTTTTCTAACGGAGTTTATCCAATTAATTTTGATTGAAATTCGCTTACGTAGATCGATCATTCTACATGACACAGTCGGTACAATTTTTCATAATATGTTAGTATTTTTTATTATTTTTTTCTAATTTTTTCTTTCTTTTTCCTATTGTTGCTAGGTGAGGCCAAGTCTCACTTGGGTGAGGGGGAGCCTCACCAAGTTGAGCCTCACCAAGCCATGCCTCGCCTATGGCAGGCAAGGGTGACCCCTACCTAGGCGAGGCCGGTCGGCTCAACCACCAAAAAAGGAATAAAAAAGAAAAAAAAAGTAAAAAGTAAAAATATGCAAAATATTAAAATATTATTATAAATTGTTTATGTCAGTGTCAACTTTTTTAAATGCTACTACCGGCATCTACGTTAGTAATTTATTACCAAAATTTGTTAGATGGACTTATTGGCAACATATGAAAGTGTTTGGATTGAATTGACAAAATCGAAAAATTTATGATTGAATTAATAAAAATGTAATAATTTAGGATTTTTTTGGACAATTTTCCATATATCGTATTATTATTAATTTTTTGAGGCCACCTTGAATGGTTATGGAAATTGTAATCATCTGTCAAGATATCGAATGCTCTCACTAATAAAAAGATATCTCAACATGCAGACTTCTTGACTAGAGGTGATTGTTGGGTAGGTCACACCAGGCTCAAAGATTAAGCCTAGTATGTCGTCCAACCTTGCTAATCACATAAAATTAATATAGGAACTTTCGAACCGAGCAAGCTTGAGCCAAAAATGGGCAGGGCTAGGCTTTATCGTCTAAGAACATCATCGAAATCCCTTTATTTGTCTCTCGAAGCCGAGTGAGCCATCAACAATTGATCACCTCTATTCACGACAATGAGTGAGAAGGATGCCTTCACAACTCAAGAGTTCCACGGCTTCTTGATTTCACCAAACCAGGTTCCTCCAATGACATGTTGCATATCAATCCAATTGCCTAGAGTATCAATTGGTTTTCCTTTCTCTCCCTCTCTAAGTCTCGACCTTTCTTCGTCTCTTCAACCTTTAGAAGGGACGGATTTGACCTAGATCTCTCCCTTCCCTCCCTAGTTGCTTTCTATGTTGGCACTGGCCATCTTACATGGCATCGTCGGTGTTCATATCAGTGACTTCCGACCAAAATTAGCTAAATGAACTCAATTGGCAACAAGTGAAAATGTTTTACAATTGAATTGACAAAATTGAGAGATTTCAAACTGAATTGGCAAAAACACAATAGATTTAGAATTTTTTGGATAGTTTTCACTGCATCACGTTACTATTAATTTTTTGAGGCCACCCTGAATAGTTATGGAAATTGTAATCATCTATTAAGATATCAAACACTTTCAACGATAAAAAGGTATCTTAACATGCAAACTTCTCGACTAGAGTGATAATTGAGGCCACCCTCAATGATTGGGCCTGATATATTGTCCAACCTAGCCAATCACCTAAAATTGATCGGGGAACTTTCAAACCGAGCCGGCCCAAGCCAAAAATGGGCGGGGCCAGGCTTTATTATGTGAGAACATCATTTAAATCCGTTTATTTGCTTGTTGAGTTGAGTGAGCCATCAACCATTGATCACCTCTATCTGCGACAATGAGTGAGAGGGATGCCTTCACAATTCAAGAGTGCCAAGGCTTCTTGATTTTACCAAACCACGTTCCTTCAATGACATGTTGCATGTCAATTCAATTGCCTAGAGTATTAATCAGTTTCTCTTTCTCTCCCTCTCCAAGTTTCAACCTTTTTTTGTCTCTTCAACTTTTGGAGAGAATGAACCACTTTTCCACGGCCACCCTTCCAACATGGAAAGGGGAGGTGGGGGATTTGAATCCTCATCTTCTCAAGAGGATTGGAGTGGGGGCGAATTTGTTTGAGTGTGGGTTTCGATTCACGCCCTACAATGGTAGTGGAAAAAAAGTACGAAAGTGGGAGTTAGAATATGAGTAGAAGAAGACTACAAAAAAAAAAAAAAAAAAAACTTATAAAGAGAAGGGATTTGACCTAAATCTCTCCCTCCCCTCCCTAGTTGCTTTCTCCTTTATTTCCTCTTGATAATTTTCTTACTCTTTTGATTTAGTTTTAGATTTGGGAGTTCCAATTCTTAATCTCGATTCATTCACATGTGTAGTCAAATGCGTGATTAGAAGTGTGTGCTAGAATTCGCTCTTTTGGGGCCTCTTGATGATGCGGGAAGCCAATGAGAGAGGCTGTTTCCCATTTAATGTACCTTCTAGGAGCTTATTTTTCTTCTTATTTACTTCTTATTAATCTTGGAGATTTTTTTGATTGCATGAATAATATTAACCAGAAAAGAGGGATATATTAAAAAAAAAAAAATGAAAGTGTAATCACCTTATTTGATGAGGGTGGGACTAATCGCCATAGTTAAAGAGCATAAATAAGGAGCGGCTCCTAATAGATCTCTATGATAGTAAAAGAGGCATTAATGAATTGAATTGAACATCGAACATGAGAATAGTGTTCTTGAGATATGTGTGTGTGTGTGTGTGTGTGAAGATTATGGAAGCACCTTTTAACGTTTTGGTAAGTTTAGCATTGGAATTCTAATATCAAGCATGCTAAGGTGAGAGAATTATTAGGATGGATGACTTCCATAGAAAAAACCGTGAGACTCGATACAATTAAGAATGTCATGTACATTTTAATTTAAGTTTAGAAATAATATTGAATATTTTTTGTATAGTTTAAGGATTTCATTAAACATGTACAAAAAAATCATAAATTATATTGAATAAATTGAAAGTTTGGGGACTATATTACATATTATGTCAAAATTCAATGATTATCTGTGTCATTTTTTCTTAACTTTATAATGAATGGAAATTCTTTTGACCAAAAAATTGTTCTCTCTGACTCCTTGAAGGTAAGGCAAAATGTCACATGCAATGAATGCATTCTAGGGAATTCAATGGACGCATTTTTAGAAAACACGTTTGCTCGATTGCTGCTAGAGGTGGAGATTCCTTACTTTTATTGGGAATTTTATTGAATAATTCGGACGTTTGTAACAGAAAAAGTTTGGTCCATGCCTCGGACGAGGGGTCTGGACCGAATATATCTAAAAGTAAAAGTATGTTTTGTAAGTTTCATAATGTCTATGGGATATTCTTGTAGATATTCACTTTGCCATGTTCCATCGACCCTCAGCAGTCAAAAAGGCCATTGTCGAGACTCGTCCATGATATGGATTAGTTGAATGAAACAATGGAATCTGTGCAGGTTCGGACAAGCATGTGTGGACCGGCGCCTCGTTTGCCTGGACTCGCTTGGTACATGCCTTAGGCCGTATCCATCCCACCGGCCTTAGCGGGCCACTCGAGCTCATCGTCAGGCCTAATAATCGCACCAGTAACGTAGCATCATCGCGTCTTGTCACCGAAAGATGCTAATGATAAGAGAGCAATTTAAAAGAGGACGAGCGGATCCTATCGCCTCTCCTTGTCGAAGCCAAAGAATCGGTGGAAGAGGAATGGAGGGTTGTCGTTTGATTGTTGTCAAATGGCACTCGCGACACGGGCGGGCGACGTGCGAGGGGGGGTTGGAGTTTATCCCAAAAAAGGGGGGAAAACGATGACGATTCACATGGAGCTCAAGACCCGGACAGGGACAAGTGGACGCCGATGCCACGCCAATCGCCTTATCTCCTCATCACGTATGGAGGAGCCCCTTAGCTAACAACGAGCACACACTCTTTCTTGATAGCTCCATCTCTCTCGTCCTCTCGTCGTCTTTCGTTTTGCTCCCGTGCTCTCTGCTCCGCCCATAATAAGTGACCGAATAAGCCCTAGGAGCGATTGCTTACGATTGATTGCGCACTTAAACCACCTCAATATGGTGTTGGTTCTTGGAGATGTGTCGTGTGTGATTCCTCCACTCCCTCTCTTTGCACTCGTTCGTGGGGGTTTCGCTTCTTCATATACCTTAATGGGTTTTCATCCAATTCCTTTGTCATCAAGGCTTTCGTCCTTCTATTGAGCTTAGTAGGAGAGGGCACATTAAGACACAAAATCTGTGTTGGCTGGTTTTGCACCTTTCTCACCTTAAAAATTAGTTTAAAGGATGAGATTTTCCCTCACATTTATAGATTATCACTGGCTCCTTATACAATTGATATGAAATGATCTTAACAGTGCACGCAACATTTCAACAATCAAGATGTTTTAGATTGCACAGAAATTTTAATCATTTTTACTATATGCGCGTATATAGGTTCCACCATTCGTTAACTTAGCATTTCAATTGGTTGGTTAGTACATCCGAAGCTTCTGTATGTTCAATCTCCATTTAACTACGACTTTGCACTATCCCCCACTTTGCACTTGTTCTTCGGATCTCATCAACCCCGTCCATGTTTAAGCCTTAAGGATGAAATTTTACTGACTAGAACCACATGATTTTGGTTTCTTTGCACCTCACTTAGTTTAGGACCTTTTCAGTACATTCAACCATATATCGGCTGCTTTGCACGTCGCTTAGTTTTCCGTGGATCCGCATGCGATGTTGGTCGGTGGGTCAATGCCGAAAGAAGGTTATGATTATTGGAAATTATGATCGCCGAGCTGGTTTACCTTGTAATCCATTTGATCGATCATCTCCTCTAAGGTTTACTTCACTTGGTGCGTGGAGAATGCAAAGGTGGCTTCGCCTTCAATTCTCCATCGCTTTGCTTGTGATCGTGGAAGGACGGGGGGTGTTTTGGTAATTTGGCCTCCCGAAAATATCTAAAGTCGCTCGGGCTCGTTTTCCATGCACGTGCAAATGGTCACTTTCAACGGGGCTGGGGGCCATCGTATTGAATTTATGCGTAGTGACTTTGCGATTTTTAATTTATTTACGTCCACACAAAATGAATTGGAAGATAGTTTTTCTTTCCTTTCTTATACTTCTTTCTTTAAAAAAAATTTCACAAAAAATGTATTTTAGTTCGGATGATGATTTTCTTTTATACATCATATTCTAACTCTCATCTCTCTTAATTTTTTATTATTTTTTCACATAATATAAAAGTTGAATTTGCACACTTAAAATTAAACGTTCTCATCTTATCCAATTCCCTTTCCACAAAGCTGTATGTGCAATGAATAATTGGATGACAATTGGATGGCCTGGAATTTCTTGCATTACTACCAACAATCTTCGAAAGTATTGAGTTGCGTGAATGCCGTGGTTATCTTAAATGGTTGACTATGGAGGAGGTCAAAGTACGAGTCAGTCAGCCCCTGACCGTATCCCATGCGTGATCTTCATCAATGTAGGGTTTCCTTTTCATCCCTTTTTGGCATTTCATGAAAGGATTGATTCTCGCTTTTAAAGACCGCGTTTCTTCATATTTCTCATCTAGTAGTGTCGCTAGAAGTAGCTACGTACTTGCTAAAGTCAAAATTGTCCACATTGACTGTGATATGTGCAAGATGTGTGGAAAAAAGCCATGCAAGTCTTATTTAGTTAAGCTATTTACTAATTGTTATAATCAAGTGGTTGGTGTGCACCTAATTCAAGGGGCAATCAGATTGTGTGGATCTTATGTAAGTCCCACTAAATTCAACGAATTACGTGGATTGGGCTCACACGATACGGATGTGCAATATTTGGGATTCAAACACATTTTTTTTCCCCAAAAAGAGTGATGCGAGCCTATCTTGTTTGGGCCAAACGGATGAAAGAAAACCACAATAGGGCCAATTACTTGTTCTTCAAGATTTTAAGTCCCATATTAGGTAGAGAAAGGTCAGAAAGCCAGGAAACCTTTGTTTAGCCCAAAGCCTTTTGGGCCTAAAACTGAAAACTTGGAGGGGCCCAAATGAGAACCGCCCTAAAATTCGAAGCGTCGGTAAGTTCGTGTAAGGAGCTTTTCTCCTTCAATTATGCTAAAAGAATCCCCCTCTTAGCATACATTCGGATTACTTGCAGCTCGATATACAAGTGGATCAGGTAACCTTCACCGGGATATATGCTTTGATGGAACAACAGAACACTGGGACTGTTATATATTGTGTCTCAAGTTTGAGCCCACTAGATTAATACGCATAAGTTTGGCCAACTAAATAAAGTTCGGGGAGACTTTGTGATGTCTTCGAATTTTTCTTGTTCCGGCATTAATCCCATTTCTTTGTGCATATGCGTAGAAGGAAGAAGCCAAAAGTTGCATGGGGTTTTATTCTTCAAGCATGCAAGCAAAGTCAGAAAAGAGAAATTGTCTTATGCCGAAAGAGGAAGTCCATAATCTTCTTCATTAAATGAAGGACCCACCACCTGCTGCAAGTTCATGATGAAGACGCATGAAGAAGACTCCTTTACGTTTGCTTCTTTCAGAGAACAAGAAATTTGAAGACTTTGGCTCACCTCATTTCACGGATTGAAGGCACACCATTGTTGACTCTCCTCTGCCTCATTAAATGCTGCAGCGCAGGCGCCCACAAGACAAGCTGCAATCGGCACCGAACGCCCACCATATTCAAAAGCATGCATGTGGATCGTGCATGTGCATGGGAAAGCATTTAATGAGGCAGAGGAGAGTCAACAATGGTGTGCCTTCAATCCGTGAAATGAGGCGAGCCAAAGTCTTCAAATTTCTTGTTCTCTGAAAGAAGCAAACGTAAAGGAGTCTTCTTCATGCGTCTTCATCATGAACTTGCAGCAGGTGGTGGGTCCTTCATTTAATGAAGAAGATTATGGACTTCCTCTTTCGGCATAAGACAATTTCTCTTTTCTGACTTTGCTTGCATGCTTGAAGAATAAAACCCCATGCAGCTTTTGGCTTCTTCCTTCTACGCATATGCACAAAGAAATGGGATTAATGCCGGAACAAGAAAAATTCGAAGACATCACAAAGTCTCCCCCGAACTTTGTTTAGTTGGCCAAATTTATGCGTATTAATCTAGTGGGCTCAAACTTGAGACACAATATATAACAATTCTCCACCTTGGCTCAACGTTTGAGACCAAGTTATAGTGATTATTTTTCATGCTCGGCTCTCCCAACGCCCCGATGGGCGCTCATACTCTACAAACGCCAGTCGAGCTCATACAGAGCTCGAGCTTTGCTGAAGGAACATGCTTTGTCATCATATCTGCTGGGTTCTCCGCTGTTGGTATTTTCTTCACAACAATTTTACCCTTCGCTATGACATCTCGGATGAAATGGTACCTGATATCGATATGTTTTGTTCGCTCGTGATATATTGGATTGTAAGCCAAATATATCGCACCTTGATTGTCACAGTGTATGGTGACACTTTTCTGCTCCAGTCCAAGGTCCGAGAGCAAACCCCTTAGCCATATCGATTCCTTTGCAACAAAGGTTAGTGCCATGTACTCCGCCTCAGTCGAAGACAATGCAACATCATCTTGTAAAGACGCTTTCCAACTTATTGCACCACCTGCTAGCGTAAACACGTACCCTGCTAGTGATCTGCGATCATCCAAGTTACCGGCGTGATCGAATCCACGTACCGTGGTTTCATTGCCATTGATGTTCCTCCGATACATAATGCCAACGTCTGCTGTCCCTTTTAGATATCTGAGGATCCATTTCACGGCTTCCCAATGTGTCTTACCTGGGTGCTTCATGTAACGGCTGACAACACTTACGGCCTGTGAAATGTCAGGTCTAGTACATACCATGGCATACATAATACTACCAACTGCACTAGAATAAGGAACGCGGGACATATGTTCCTCTTCCTCCTTAGTTTGCGGCGATAACTTGTCAGAAAGTTTGAAATGTGCAGCTAAAGGAGTACTTACAGATTTTGCTGACTGCATATTAAAACGCGCCACGATCTTCTCAATATATTTCCTTTGAGACAAACGCAACGTTCCTGCAGCTTTGTCACGCAAAATTTCCATACCCAATATTTTCTTAGCAGCACCTAATTCTTTCATTTCAAACTCAGCACTCAACCGCCTTCAACACATCAATATCGAGACATATGTTTAATGCTATTAACATATCACCAACATATAATAGCAAATAAATCAAAGACCCATCCTCCAATCTCCTAAAATAAACACAACTATCAAACTGACTTTTCGAATAATCTTGACTAGTCATGAAAGCATCAAAACGCTTATACCATTGTCTAGGAGATTGTTTCAATCCATTCAAAGATTTCTTCAATAAGCAAACATGGTCTTCCTTACCTGGAATAGCAAATCCCTCAGGCTGCTTCATGTAAATTTGTTCCTCCAATTCACCATGAAGAAATGCCGTTTTCACATCTAGCTGTTCCAGCTCAAGATCCTATGCAACAACTAATGCAAGTAATACACGAATAGAGGTATGCCTTACCACAGGAGAGAATACTTCATTGTAATCGATGCCCTCTCGTTGAGTATACCCCATCGCAACAAGTCTCGCCTTGAACCTGGCTGCCTCTACATCGGGAATGCCCTCTTTCCGTTTGTAGACCCATTTGCATCCGACAATTTTTTGACTTTTGGGTACTTTGACCAACTCCCATGTCTGATTCCGATAGAGTGATTCTATTTCTTCACTCATAGCCTCTAGCCACTGTGATGACTCAGCACTAGCCATCGCCTCAGAATAGGATGAAGGCTCGTCCATCTCCACCTCATCACCTACAGTTAATGCATAGGCAATATCAGTATAACCATAATGTACCGGTGGTTTAATTTGCCTTCTTTGTCTGCTCGTGGCTATGTTGTGTTGTGGCTCTGCTAATTGTTCAGTATCACCGTCTTCAGGAATTGTGGCCTCATCCGCAATCTCTTCCTGTGTTACCTCTGAGGTCTTTGGAGACTCCGCCTGAATCTCCACCTCACTTCTAACACCATGATCCGTTTGCTCTGCTGGTTGAGTCTCAAGACTCTTCTTTTGAAGCATTGCAGTCTCGTCGAAGATCACGTCTCTGCTGATTAGAAAACCGGGTGATCCGAGATCGCTGCACCACGCCCCGGTAGCCTTTCACCCCCGTGCATAACCCAAAAATATGCACTTCTTCGTCCTCGGCTCAAGCTTACCATCTCTCGCATGAGCATACGCAGGACATCCGAATATTCGTAATCCGGAGTAATCAACAGGTTTCCCCGACCATACTTCCTCAGGAGTCTTCCACTCGATAGCAGAAGATGGAGATCGATTAACCAGGTAACATGCCATATTTATTGCTTCAGCCCAAAATTCCTTGCCCAATCCCGCATGTGAAAGCATGCACCGAGCTCGCTCAAGTAGAGTTCCCGTTCTTCCGTTCGCTACGCCATTCTGCTGTGGTGTCCCGGGAACTGTGAGGTGTCTCACAATCCCTTCCTTTTGGCAGAACTCGGTAAAGTCCTTACCACAGAACTCCATGGCCATTTATTTTCATTTGTTTGTCTTGTCCTCTGCCGTTCTCTCTATATGAGGAGAAGACGTCTGAAGATGCGAGAGAGCGAGAGCAAAAAGAAAAGAGCCCGAGAGTGAGAGAGCAAAGAGCTCGAAAGAGAGTGAGAGGCTTGAGCTCAGAGAGGGTTTGTGCAGAGTTGAGTCCAGTGAGTTAAGTTGTTAAACACCGTGGGTATCGCGTATGAAATAGGGCTGGGAAACACTTGAATGCATGTGTGATTGTAATCCTGTAATTCTCCGATTTATAGTGGATTGATTTACTGGCTCTCCCCGTGGACGTAGGTTCCGACATTCGGACCGAACCACGTAAATTTTGGTGTCCTTTTTTTTCTTTTATCGTTCCTCGTTTTATTTCGATCGATTTCTATAGCTCCCGACATAATTGCAAAATTACGATCCGCTTCCGCTACGACGCCGATTTACAACAGGGACCGTGCGACCCAAGTAGAATGACAAGGTAATCTAGCATCCTTGGTGAATAAATCTGGGCACGTGAAAGAAGTTTGGGAATTTACTAAACAAGCAAGACCGTTTAGAGAGAAGTTCCATAGTCACTATCATCCAAAGGTCAAACAAAGCCATGATCGACCGGAGTTAGGCTTAATGGATTAAGAAAAACGAGTTTATATGTGAATCGAGCGCACGACGGGAGTTCTTCTCATGTGGTTCGGTATCCGAGCGGAAATCACTTCCTCAAATTTGTCTACGTGATACCCATCATGATATCTAAATCCATCATGTGCATTTTCTTATGCCGATGAGATTTTGAGATACTTGTGCAGCACTTGTTTCTAGAGAAAATTATACAATAAATCATAAATCTATTGTATATCCAATCCCAAACATAATTTTGCCAATTAAGTTATAAACTTTTTAACAATTTGTTAATTGAGTTCATCCAACAAATTTTAATCGGAATTGTTGACATGGACGCTTGTAGTATTACATAGGACAATTGGTGCTAACACAAACAATTTTTTAATCTAAAAAAAAAATGGAATTGTTGAATATAGTATTTTCTTTCCGTCTCTTTCTTCTTCTTTTTTTCCTATCAAGTCCGCCGACCCTTGTTGACTAGCCCTAGCCTATGACTGGTGAGGGTTGGTCAGCGACTTTCGCTGGGCTTGGAAGAAAAAAAGGAAAAGGAAAATGAAAAAAAAAATATTGTCCACGTTAGCACTAGCCGTACTACATAAGACAATTAGTGTTCATATAATTGATTTCCGGCTAAAATTGGCTGGTGGACTCAATTGACAAATTATCAAAATGTTTAGGAATTGGCAAAATTGAAAGGTTTATGATTCAATTAACAAAAGTGTAATAGATTGAGGAATTTTTGGACAATTTTCTCCTTATTTCTCGTGCCATTTACGTACGTGTTCCCACGGACCAAGCCGACTTGTTTAGGAACTGATGTCCACAACTACACAAGACTAATGTCAGATATCCACATGGTTCAAGTCAGGCCGATCGTGCCCAATGCGTTGTTCTTTTTCTTGTCTCCTTTCATTGAGCTTGCGCCTTTCAAAATCTGTCTTTTGAAAGTCACATATGCAAATTTTTTACTCATAAGTTGAATTTTATTTACTCAAATGATTGTACGAAAGAATGCCTTTGTTTTCATAAATTAGGTGAATGGCAAATACATGTCTAGTAAAGATTTCTCCTAGTTTTCAGGCGCAATTAGATAAAAGATGTTGAGAGTTCTTGCAATAAGAATTGCATGTCTTCTTATTTTTGTGGTTTGACAAAATCTAGACATTTTGATATTTACTATAAATGTTTGCCCCATGAACAGCATATGTTAGTATGTTATGTATGTGTTAGAGCAATTTTTCCTTATCCAAATATTCTTTGTTTAGGCAATGTTCTTTTCACCTTTTTTTTTTAACGGAATATCTGCATATTTTTTGTTAATTCATATGATTAAGGACCACACATGGAGAGATTCACGTATTGAAGATTGTAAGATTTTGTAAGATAACTGCTAATTATTCTAAAAATTTAAAAGAAAACGTGGTTTAAAATTTAAATATAGAAACATGAAGACTATCTACTAGAATTTGCACAAGTTAGTTGAAATCCTTTATCCAACGTTTGACCCTCTTTCCTTTTGTCACGGTAATGAGAAAATCAAACATTCATATGACATTAGCATATCCGCATTCCTACCCTGCCGTGAGCTAAATGGCGGCAAAGTTGTCGGGCCCAATCGGACCGTTTATGACAACTTTTCCGTGTGAAAGGCTAAAGCTTGCAGCATTGTAGAAAGGAAAAATTGAGTGAAGAAGAGGCAAAGTTCAAAGCAATGAGCAAATTTTCAAATGATTTACATTCGAAACATTCCCTGACTGTGGAAATTAAGTTATGCTTGTGTCAAATATAAAGAAGCAGACGGAAAAATAAACATAGGGAGTTTTAGTAATTTTATAGTCATTATTCTGCTTAAATAAATCTAGAAAGCGCTATTAACAATGCTTTTGTAGTCATTATTCTGCCTAAACAAATCGAGGACTGTTATTATGTCTGTTTTAGTTCCTACATTAGATAAATCTCATGCATGTCATGGCTTTATGTGACATCCGAATTTTCGCTCGAAAAAATAACGAGCCCCCAAAACTTAACGGTCCACACTACATTAACAAGCTCATCGTTGGACTATGCAATTCGCATCATCATCATGTCATCCTGAGCAACATCGTTTCCACCTCATTCGATGGTGCATCTACATCACCGAGCCGCTGCCGCTACCTCATCGTCAACACTTCAATGTTGATTTCCATCGTGCGACGTCTCCCCGCTTTCCAGTCGACATAACCTTCGGCAGTCGCAAGAATCGCTCGACGATCGGCTAAGACGGCCAGCTCCATCTCAGCGTCGCACGTCCATCAAGCCAGTAGCGAGCGACAACAGTCCCAGCGCATGGGAGGTGTGTTGGCCAGAGCAGCCCAACGTGTCGTCTCCTCCCTTTACCGTTTCTTAAGCTGCATGAGTCAACAACAGAAAGAGGTCGTTCCCTCCCTCCGTCACATGAAGACTCGCGTGCTCACTCCCTACTGCTGCATTTAGCCTCGAGCAACACCTCATCTAACTGCGTGGAATGCTGCAGCAGAGTCAACTTTGAAGACCGCACAAGAGAGGACGACACTGCTTCAAAATAATCGGTGGACGAAGAACAAAAGAGCCAAAGATATAGAAGGAAAAGCTGTCATTTCTCCCTCCATCGCATGACCCACATATCCGCCCATCCTCTGCACGTCTACCACACAACAGACACCGTTTCTCTCCAGCCTTCAACCACAGATAACAGAGGAGGTGCAACCGTTCAAGTCAGCCATTTGCCAGGTCGCAACCACTATTCATGAGAACTTGAGGCAAGTAGATATTCTTCGTTCTATCCTATATCGATCATTTGTCATGTGGCAAGAAGAGTTTCCTCAGAAATCCTTTGAATCTAGTGATTCCAGAGATGCGAACACCTAATCGCAAGTTTCAGACAAAGTTATATAGTTAGAAAGATTAATACTTAAGTTGGGTTTGTATATGGTTATAGGAAGGTTATATGTTGAATAGGCGTACATACTTGGACTGAAAGTACTGAAGGCTGAGCCAAAAATAGGAAAAGATTGTCAGGACAGGTTCGGTTTAGTCCGACCTTCAATTTTGCTAATTTTGTATTGACCTGTGTGAGGTGAATTTCATCGGGCGTTCTTCACAAAAGTCATCACTTATTGGCAGTTCTATGACATACTTTAATTTCATAACTTTTGGACTTGTACGACAAAAATATATTTGAAAAACTAGTGAGTTCGAAATCTGTTTTTAAGATTACTGAACCGACCCCACCTTCTTTTCATTTTCCACAAATTTTTCGGTCAAGAATTCTAATATGTGTCATTCATGACAGTTGTAGAGTACATCCTAAACTACAACATAGTAAACTTTTAGAATTTTTCAAAGTTGTTTGCTTGGCAAAACCCTATTCTGTTAGAGTCTATCATGTATCAAGATGCCCTATGATTCCAGTCGATTTTCAAAAAATGGTGTAGGGTTGTATAGACCAAATTAGGCCTCAATTCCTCAAGGAAATTGTCTCTTTAGATCTTGTCTATCTTATATTAAAGTTTCATAATTTTTTAAACTTGTTTATTTAGACAACAGTTGTCATTTTCAAAGGCGCACAAAACGCCTTATAAGGCTAGTTTAAGGTCTAAAATATAAAATTCTTCTTACAGTTCATCTACTATAAGCACAAGTGAGTTTATATTAGTCTAGGGGATCAACGATGATTAATAATTCGTTAGATCCACTCTTGAGTTCCTTAGTAGTAATAATGTCAATGTTCTTTTTAAATTGAATTATGGAATTGCTGCATTATGATATGGATGTGTGACTGGAAATACCATTGGTCCTTAAGACGACGACGCCCCGAGTCATAGTAGGGATGCTTGGAGGGCTAACTGTGTTCCTTCAGATGCCTAGAGGTATAACTCATTTCTCTTAGATGTCCTCACGATGTCAGATGGGTGCGAGATGCCTAGGAGGTAATGTGGTTCCCCAGTTGATGATGGTAGCAAGAATTCTTATCGATTATAACCTTAGTACCTTTAAATCGAGCTACTGAATACCTGTTGGAAAAAGCTATTGCTTCTATTGATCTATTATATTATTTTGAAAATTGTTCTTAAGTAAGTTGATAATTTACTATACTTTATATTGAGGTTTTCCTTATTAATGCGGTGATTGATTTATGTAGTATAGTCTGGTAGACAATATGCTTGTTGAGTTTAGGGTCATGGTTGTTGACTCTATTATTTCAGATGAATAGAAATATTGATCCCACCTACCTCCCATATAGTTTGTTACAGAGTTTTGGCTGACTTCACCTGACATGAGGATGAGTTTATAGACCCCGGTTTCTTGAATACAGTGTTTATCCAAATCACGTCTTGTATGACTGTGGACATAGGGGCTCCAATGTGGCCTGTGACTCTTGGTTTCCATCGAATGTGCGCTCGCATCAACGGGTGCACGGTGGGCCCCCTCCAGCTATACAATGACGAACCAGGGAATGGAGGCAGCCTCGCTAAATAGAAGGGAGGTAGGAGGATCATTGGATTTTTGGAACTTTGAAGATTTTGATGAAGCTAGGGGGCCAGGGTTAGGCAACCACGTGTATAGCTAGGTTGGGATAAGATGACTGACTTATAGCCAGGTGTAACCAATGGTACTAACCCTTTTGAATTCCTCAGTTACCCAACTCGTTGCCTAAGATATATATAAGAAATGAAGATACCCCATTTGTAAAAGTCTGCATGCATCTTTGGGTCGTTTTAGTCCATTACACTTATGCATGCTTAAGAAAAAGTGAAATCTTATTTACACTATGTTAGCTGTGATGTGCTGGGGGCATCACACTTTCTAAACAATGTTTTAAGAATTATGGTTTCAGATTTTAAAGAAATATTATATATGGCCAAGAAGATGAAAATACCCATGCTGAATAATAACATGGCTCCATTAATTTCAAAACTAAGCGTGCATCATTAAATAATCAAAAAATGTGGTACCCAAATGACAATTTCAGGATCTATTATTGCCGAAATCACATATGTATGTATCCTTCGCCAGGCGTTTCTTCCCTTGACGTAGGAGACAGGTAGAAAAATTTTCCTTTGCCAATGCGAATCTTATTCCTTCATCGTGGAGAAGATGAGATCCTGCTGTTGCCCAATCCGAGTAGATAAATTTTCCTTTGCCAATGCGGATCTTATTCCTCCATCGTGGAGAAGATGAGATCCTGCCGTTGCCCAATCCGAGGCAAAAGTGCGACGACCACATAAAGATATGGGGTTTTAGTGGGCAAATTTTCCAATACGGAAAATAATACTCGATACATAATTATTATGTGTCGATGTTCTGATGAAATGCTCATTCAAAAATGGGTAGACCTAGACATACTCAACTCTATGCATAAATCCGTAGGGATAAGCAGGACAACATGCTCACAGAGATTTACATGTCAAATATTCATATGTTGCGAAGGCTCACACGTTGAAGCTTTAAATAAAATAAAAATAAAAAATAAAGTCAAGCAAATATCTTCTTTGGGTTCAGCCTCTTCCGTTCATGGTCCGCTCATGCTTTTATAACGTTTGAGTTTGCTGGGTGAGAAGGAAAAATTATATAATGTAATGTGATTCTTAAATTTTAATTTAATTTATGATATGTTTCTTGATTTGTTTTTTTCAATATAATTTATGAATTTTTTATATATCTTCAATTTAATCCTAAAAATATTTAATATTATCTATAATCTTAAAATAATAAAATGGTTATATTGAATATTTTTATATAATTTAAAAATTATATTGAATATATATTAAAAAATAATAAATTAAAAATTTATGGATGAGCACTAATCTTGCATGATAAAAGGCTTGATTTGACAAGCCCACAATCAGAAGCCGACAAAAAGTACTGCCCGATGCCACCTCAACCGTGCACTATCCCCGGTCGTTTGGAATTTCTTTATGTCATCTAACCCTAACGAATAAAGATGGACCGACATGGAAAAGGCACAGTTCCATCATCACTTTTGTCCAAAAGTTGAAGCCATTGTCAACACTCAACAGAAGATTAAGCCTGTTCAATTAAGAAAGAGTTTACGGGTGATTGGGTGAATGAGACACATGGGAGTTCATCTCATGTGGTTCGATATCCAAACAGAACCCACTTCAAAAGTTTATACGTATGTTTTATTTATGTCGATGGTATATTGAAATATTTTTTATTTTAAGCACTCAACTACTTTTTATCGGATGCGATAGTTCTCTATCTGTACTCATCAGTAATCATCGGAGACGTGCGTTTTTGTGCTTCAAAAAGCGAAACCTATCGCGTGTTTATGTCTTAAATAGTTCGACCAGTTTTTTCCATCCTGCTATCTACTTCATTTCCCGACAAGACTAATTATGAAGTCTCTTGACATTTCTTGTCAAGTGGATCTTGTGAATTGTGTTTTGAGTTTTCTCGTCTCTATGGTTGCCCCTCCTTAGTAATTATTGCTTGGGGAAATCCAATAAAGTAAGACTAACAAAGGAGACGAAGATGTTACGGTAGTACTACCGAATGTGAGTGGAGTTAGTATCCGAATAAAGCGGACAATATTCAAGCTTCCAATCTTATTATCTGATTTAACTTATTAATCTAATAGACAAGTCTTGGGATATATTGCGGCACGCGTTTTCTTCGTCTCTAATGATATCATGTCCCTCGTCATTCATACATCATCGTTCATGGTTCGCTGGAATGTCCTTGTCCTACCGACCCGGTAACCTACTCATCCCTGAGAATATCTCACCGCATAAACCAAAGCCATAGTTGTCTTTTTCTACCCACCTGCTGTACGAAGTCGGTCGCATGTCACGCCACGTCTAACGAAGGACACAGAGTTCAAGAAGACAAAGCTCGAAAGGATTCAACAACCGTGGCCGATGAAGAAACCGGAGCTCATCTTTATCCCAGCACCAGGCGTGGGTCACGTCATCTCGGCCCTTGAGTTTGCGGCCCGCTTGCTCGGCCACGACCCCCGAATCTCCATCACCGTCCTCGCAATCAAAGCGCCCTTCAGCCCCCACTTGGATGCTTACACAAAGTCCCTCGTCGCCTCGCAGCCGCGCATCGCCCTCATCGACCTCCCTCCCGTCGACCCACCACCGCCCGAGCTCCTCCGCTCCGTCGAGCACTATGTCACGGTCTACATCGAGAGCTACATCCCGCACGTCCAGAGAGCAGTTGGGGAGATACAAAGTTCCCGGTCCGATTCCGGGTCGGACCGGTCCGTGGCGGGGTTCGTCCTGGATTTCTTCTGCACGTCCATGATTGACGTCGCCGACGGGTTCTCGCTTCCTTCTTACATTTACCTTACCAGCAACGCGCACTTCCTAGACCTTATGTTCCACTTGCCAGCTCGACACGACCAGATCGGGAGAGAGGTCCGACTGTCCGATCCGGACCTGCCTCTTCCCAATTTCACAAACCCAGTTCCGGTGTCTGTCTTGCCGTCGGCGGTGCTTGACGGGGAAGCCGGCGGCTATGCGGCCTACGTCAAGCTGGCTCGTAGGTTCAGGGACGTCCGGGGAATCATGGTGAACACGTTCATGGAGCTGGAGCGGTCCGCCCTCGGCTCGTTTTCTGGAGGAAGCTGGGACGGGCCGGCCGTGTATGCGGTCGGACCGGTGATCGACCCGAAGGGTGTGCCGGATCCTTCTCTGGACCGGGCTCACTGGGAGAAGATCCGGGAGTGGCTCGATGAGCAACCGCCGTCCTCGGTGGTGTTCCTGTGCTTCGGGAGCTTGGGGAGCTTCGATGCGGATCAAGTGAAGGAGATCGCTTCCGGAATCGAGCGAAGCGGGCATAAGTTTCTGTGGTCTTTGCGTCCGGAAAGTTCGCAGTCGCAGCTTCCTGTTGGATTCCTGGAGCGAATGCGAGGACGAGGGGTCGTATGCGGGTGGACCCCACAGGTTAGTCTTTAAGTCTTTTTAATTAACGACTATGTATATATCTTTGGTAACGTCTCGTGCTCTTTGGTTACAATGACTAACTTTTCAATAAGGTACGAAGGGAACAAATGTCGCGTAAGTCAATCACATCGTAAAAAGATAATTGATTACATAACAGTTTTTAATTTACTGTTAAGATAATAGTATATTCTGAATTACAAAAAAACAAATAATAAATCATTATAAATTATTGTAGGACTCACTCTTTCAATAATTTTTAGCTCACAAAAAAATTATTATTCTCATAGTAACCCAAATACTATTAACTAGTAAAATCCTTATAAAAACATGTAGGGTTCTACCAAAAAATACAAGGTTTTTATATAATTTATATTGTTATTGATTATATCTATCACATCACTAGCAAAATTAAATCTATATAATATTCTCTTGTTTTTGTGTGAAATATGAGTAAATCCGTGAATAGATGTTGATGGGGCTGAAACATAATTAGGCGAGTATAGGGAAATAAATGTCCTTCGTTCGACCCCCCCTCCCCGATCATTTGAAGGATAAAAAGTTAATATTTTATCAATCATGTGCATTTCTAGGTGAGGACCGTTAAATCTTGTACCACATTCAATCTGTCTAAATATTTGTCGGTTTATGAAGTAGATAAAAAGTAAGTTAAAATTTGAATAAATGACCCAAATACGAAATAACTTACATCAACGGCGTCGTATAGCTAGTCTATCTACGATACCTATTTGTTTTTCAATTGCTGAATTAATCTTGTTATTTGTGAGCTTTATATGATACTACATGGATGATCTAACATGGTAAGCCAATCCTAACTTTTCAACAATGAGATTCTGTTTAAGCTATAAAGTCTCATTTATGATGTTTGATGTAGTTTTGATGAACTTCCGCCTCCCACACGATATCTCAATTCATAAAAAAGGGCACATGTTCGATAGTAAAATAATTAGCATGCATTAAAACATGTATCGAAGTATGATCAACTAAAAATACTTTTATTTTAATTTACATTCGGTTATGTAATTCTTAGAGGTGAGCATTTGCTAAACAGCTTATTGGGTCCACTCAAGCATAGTCGGCCCAAAAGGCAAAACGAGTGGGCCTAGTAAATTTCTCCTTTGATTCTTACACACTTGGCTGCGGAATTGGCCAGTTCAAACTCGATCAATTCATATAGGACCTGAGCAAGATTTAGTCCAAGTACTCGGCTCCATCGTCAGGCAATTAGACTTGGTCATTGGGCAGGCCTACGGAGGATTGGGCCTGTTCTACTCGGGCTCGAACCTTTAGAAATCCCACCGAGGCTTGGACTTGCAGGCCCGAGCCTACCGAAGGGAAAAATATTGTGGGTCCGGAACCGCCCATGTGTCATTTTTTCATTTTTTAATATTTCAGAAAAAAATTAAAGAATTATGAAAAATAGATGATCAATAATTTTAGGGTCTTGTGTTATTTTATTTTAATACTCTATCATGAGTCTATATTTCTATACTACATTAGAAAATTGAGCTTATTTTATCCGGTTAGAGTTTTATAAATGTTAAATGCCAAAGAAAAACTTATTAATAAAATATAATTCATCAATAATTTAATAAATATAGAAACGCCGGCCCCTAGGCCCTTACCCAGGCGTAGCTTGCTCACTAACAGGACCTAAAGTTTTTACTAGGCTGAAAAATAATGGACAGGCAGGCATGTTGCTCGCCCATTGATCAAGTCTACTAATAATTATCTAAAATAAAAAATTGCAATAACATTGATATTATTTGGTGTAAACGTATGAAACATGATATTTTTCAAATGCTCTTTATTTTTCAGTAGATAACATAAGAAGTAAACGCAATTTAGTAGTTATAACTTTATTAGGATATTTTTCTTATAGACTTTCTTAGCTCATAACTGAATAGGCAAGTGCCTATGATAATGCGTTATACTATCACTGACATAGGTGGAGGTGCTGGGACACGCCGCCATTGGTGGATTCGTATCTCATTGCGGTTGGAACTCCATCTTAGAGAGCTTGTGGTATGGAGTGCCAATCGTGACGTGGCCCATATACGCAGAGCAGCAGCTGAACGCCTTCACGATGGTGAAGGAATTGGGCTTAGCGGGGGAGCTGAGGCTGGACTACAAGGGGCAAGGCATTGGTGGCCATTTGGTGCCAGCGGAGGAGATAGAGAAGGCCATTGGACGCTTGATGGGTGACGGTGCCGCAGAGACGAGGAAGAAGGTGAGGGAAATGAGGGAGGCGGCAAGGAATGCCGTGAAGGAAGGTGGGTCTTCGTATGATTCTATCGGAAGGTTGATTCAAGACTTCATCAATAGCATTGAATAAAAAGCTGAATTGTAACCATCATGTATATGTCACTTTGATCATGCCGTCTTTTATTTCTTGCCAGCAATAAGTCCTGCTCGTTTGTTTAACAAACATCCTTAGTAATTTGTCGGAAGTTTATGAAATTACCATTTGAGTTGGCAAGTGGAGGGCGTTGGACTTGATTCCGCATCGCTCACTAGAAGAATAAATTGAAGTCAGTCATTGTATTTGTTTTGCTTGGTAACCTTGATGGCGGAGCTTTAAGTTACTGGCAATTTACCTAGACTGATGAGTTATGAGCTTCTCATGACTAGGTTAACGATATGGTGAGCTTTGTTTTAATTGATCCGACACAAGCGAGACTCCTAATACATTAGTTCCTCTGCTTCTAGGTAGATGAACTTGCATTTAGCTGTTCCTTTATTAAATTCCTTCTGAGGGGATGGATGACTTATGATGCATTGGCTGATACATTGAAATCGACTCAAGAAAAGAACCAGTAAGATATTATTTATCTCCTGAAGCAAACACCTCTGTAGTTGAAATAGAAAGGCATTTATACGGCTTAAGGACATAGAAATAGCAAATTATAGGCCTGTCACACATACATGAAGCAGTAAGCTTGCATTTTGCATTTTGCATTTACATTCACACTAGAATAAACTCAAGAGGAATTAAAATTTCAATAAGAGAAGTCAAATCCTCTTCCTAATCTTATATGCCATGCTTGAAAAACTTCTTTCTAACAACACATAACTCAGATAATGCATTCATCATGTCCATGCTTTCCTCAAATCTTACCGTGTCGGCATTATTAATTTGGCAATCACCGATCCTTGTAGGATACTCCACAAATAGTAGTGAAGGGTCTAGGAACTTCACCAAGCTTTCGTGCTGAGCAGTCTTGACTATTCATGGAGGGTCCATCCATCTTTGAACATAACTTCAGTAGGTCTTATTCTAGTGAACATCTCAAGCAATAGTATCCCAAAGCTATGCACATCTCCCTACAACGATGAAGTACTGCCGAGTAGGGCTGAGCGCGGTTCCCGGGTAACCCGGGAACCGGAACCGGTCTTGGAACCGGAACCGGAACCGGAACCGATTTCGGAACCGGAACCTATTTCGGAACAGGAACCGGAACCGGTTAATTAGGGTAGAAAAAGCTCAACCTTGGATGTTCTAGTGACTTGTATGTGATGTTCTAGTTGAATTTTGGCTTTGGCCTCTAAATAAAAGTTGTAAAGGACTTCTTGGAGTATAACATACTCAAATTTGGGACAAAACAAACAAGTATAAGTGGGTGAAATCGTTATTCTTTGGAAAGACTGGATCTGGAGATTTTGGGACCGACCCTTGATGAATGCATGGACTGTAAGGCAACCTTTTTGTCGAAATTTCACTTCGGTTTCTTAACAAAAGTTGTAAATGACATCCTGAGGTATCACATATAAAAACTTTAGAGAAAAAAATAAGAATAGGTAGGTGAAATCGTGGTCCTTTGGAGATGGTTAGATCTGGAATTACGGTACTACGAACAGGGATTTTAACAGTCCATTTTTAATTATATAGGACGAATTTGACTTCGATGTTTTCATGAAGTATCTACCTTATGGTCTTGGCTATCACATAGTAGAATTTCATAATTTTTTAAGGTCATTTGGGTATTTAATCGGAAATTTTTCTAAAACTGTGCAATCTGATGTGTTTGGATCTTGTAAGTTGCAATGCGTGGACTATATCATTTTGTATGAGGTTCTTTTGGAAATGTGTTCTGCATGAAATATCTCTCTTCATGTCTTCCCTACAACATATTTAAATTTCGTAATTTTTGTAGTTCATTTGCCTATTTAACCAAAAAAATTTCAAAAACTGTGCAAGTAGAGAATAGGAAAAGTAAATCGATTTTATCTTTTAATCCAGAACGAATTGAACTACGATTTCTTCATGAAACTTGTACCTCTAGGTCTTAAATACAACGTGTCCAAATTTCAGAATTTTCTGAGTTCATTTAAGGGTTTAATCGAAATTTTTTTCAAAACTTGTACCTCTAGACATTCTTGTTCTAGTGGTGTTTTATTTCTACTTTCTAGTTTGCTATTTGTTTGAAAATTTCTAATTATATTCTATTATTGTTTTGTAGTGTGAAGTTAATGTATCAAGATAACATGTCAAAGGGAAGTTACCGTGTAGTATACACGTGCATTATAGTTTTTTTTTTGGTAACGTGCGCATATGTTATAGTTTTTTTTTTTTTTTTTTTTAACGTGCGCGTACGTTATATTTTTTTTTTGGAGTAACGTGCGCATATGTTATAGTTCAAATATGAAAATAACAAAAAAGAAAAAGAAAAAAAAGAACTGTTGGAACCGGAACCGACCCGGAACCCGTGACAGGTAGGTTCTGTGTTCTCGGTTCCCACGGGTAGGTTCCAGGTTCCTCATTTTGAGGAACCTGTACTGAGGGTAGGTTCCAGTTCCGTACGGAACCGAACCGGAACTCCGGAACCGCTCACCCCTACTTGCCGAGGCCATATTCTACAAAGCAACATCGGCTTTGTCGTGTCAGATGGGTACTTAGCTTTGGAAATCCATTTTCTTCACTAGAGTTTAGCATTTTGAATAAGTTGTTAAGTTGGACCCATATGAATAGAAAGCAAAAGGATTAACATACTTGGAGCCACATAGCCAATGGTTCCTTTTAATCCATTAGAGCTTGCTTGACATTGAGAAGCTCCTTGGTTTGTGCTTCCATGAAGAAATCATGCTAGCCCAAATCACACCCTCGAGCTACCATGTCGTGATCAAGAAGAACGTTGCTTGGCTTTAGGTCGCCGTGTACAATGCTTGTCTAGCAATGGTGGTGAAGATATTCAATGGCAGAAGCTGCATCAATGGCAATGTCTAACCTCTAGTTGAGACTGAGCTTTGGCATGTTGAGTGGATTTTCGCTGGGGTGCAACCACCACTCTAGACTACCATTTCCATCAGGTCATACACTAGAGCCTTAAATTTTGCGCCTTTGAAATTAATGATTGAGCAAATAGTGATGATGTTGACAAGATTTCGGTGGCGTACGTTTTTTAGTGCTTCACATTTTGCCAAGAAACTCTTAAAAGCCCCCTTTTGATTTAAGTTGAGCACTTTCACCACCACCAGTCGATTTCCATCTAGGATTCTTCGATACACAAAGTTATGGCTCCCTTGGCCAATCAAATTAGATGGCGAGAACTCATTAGTTGCTTGACAAAGCTTTGCATAGGAAACCTTTGGGAAGCGCTCTTCAGTTGGCAATGCCAGACTAGGTCTCATTGTAGATTTCCTCCTCCCGTATAGAACAGCAACGAAGCATGTCAACATGATTAAAAACAAGATAGTTACTACGATAGATATTTTCAATTTTGGAAGCTTTCTCCGCTTCTTCATGTCACGGACTTTTCATGCGGAAAGTCCAAGTTCCTTGATGCCCCCACATAGTTCTTCTTTTCCCATTATTGATATGTGCTTCATATCTCTGAAAATCCCCTTCTGCGTTACCTCTCCTTCAAGGTTCTTAAAGGATAGATTCAACATTTCTAGCATAGTGAAATTCTCAAAATAGATGGGAATTTGACCGGACAATCTGTTTCTTGAGAGATTGAGGTACTCAAGGCCAATCAAGATCCTTAAAGAAGGCGGTATACTTCAAAAAAATTGCCGACCATGTCCAAGCTTACCAGCATCGGGCACTAGAAAAAAAGTGCTTGGTATTTCTCCAGTCAACCTATTGTGAGAGAGGTCGACTTGCACAATTTGGCTCATATTTCCCACTTCAAGAGGTAATGGCCCCGTTAAGGATTTTCCAGCAACTCCAAAATGGAGGGACAGAGAAGAAAGGCCGATGACCTCTTTGGGTATTGTACCGTTAAGGTTGTTATTTGATAGCCCCAGTGCTTGCAATTGTCGACACCGTCCAAGGCTAGGGGAATGTCACCTTCTAATTGATTATATCGAAGGGACAGGTGAAGCAATTGGGTAACGTTTCCAAGAGAGGAAGGAATTGCCCCTGAAATACTATTACCCCATAGGAAAATATAGGTCAAATTTTGGAGCTTACCAATGCCATGGGAAATATCACCGCCGATGCTATTGTTGTATAACGCCAAGATCTATAAGCCATTCAGCTTCTTGATTTCTGGAGGGATATTTCCTGTGATCCAGTTTGATGCCAGGCAATGTAAGCAGGTATTTCTCCTCTCAATTTGTTGTAGCTGAAATCTAAATATTTCAATTTAGTGCAGTTGGTTAAAGCGGTGAGGAAGCTTAAGCCGTCAAGTCCTGTTTGTAACTAGTTTACACTAAAAGAAATTTTTGTAAGATCCATCAAGTTTCCAATATTGGTAGGCACACTCCCCGTAAAGCTATTAAATTCGAGATATAGCTCTCCAAGTCTAGTAGCATTAGGCAGCAAATGTGGCACTAGCCCTAAAAATCAATTTTTCCCAAGGTAAAGAAACTGGAGATGTGGAAAATAGTTGCCAATTTTTAAAGAGATTTCACCATATAGGCTGTTACCATTTACAGCAAGGGAGAGAAGTGATGTAAGGTTGTATATAGAAGAAGGGACGCATCCTGTTAATTTATTAAAACCTATATGTAAGAATTCTAATACTGAGATGCTTTCGAGCTCAACCGATATTCGACCTCTTAGGTTATTTTGTTGCAACTCCAACTTTACAAGTGAAGATCCATTCCCCAACCAATTTGGAATTTCCCCCAGTAAGATTGTTCCTTCTGACGACAAAAGCAATGAGTTCTCTCTCAACTAAATACCGAAGCTCATCAGTTATCCTCCTGCTAAGCCGATTAGAGCTCAAATAGAGTAATTGCATACTTATGCAAGATGATAAATTCCTTGGTATCTCCCCTCCAAGTTCATTGTTGAATAGGACTAACCTTTTTAGTTAAACAACCTTCTGAACTCTTCTAGAATGTTGCCTCTGAGTCAATTTGCCCTCAGATCAATTCATCTCAAGAAGGTGAGATTGCCTATGTCAAGAGGTATTGCGCCAACAAGCTTTTAATTCATCAAGTAGAGGGCGGTGACTCTTCCCGCATGGCCACGACTGCAAAAAACTCCTGACCAGTTGCAATGACTAACGGACTCCTACTAGGAACTCATGATCCCTAAAGGATCTTCAATCATCTTGTCCTCGATGGCAAGCAATGCCGCCCTGTCCGTTTCATTTCTCGGATAGGAAGCATAGGTAATACAAGTGTTGGACTGAGTTTGACATACGAAGAGAATGAGGCTGACAAAAGCTGATATTGAATTCATTCTCAAGTTTGGCATAATTGCTTCCATACTTGATCTGTTAAGACAGAGACAACAGAAAGACCAGATGATGATCTTCATAAGTTCTAACCATAAGCATTAGATTGATTGTTAAAATTCGGTGCATCCAAAGGCCATAGTTTAGTCCACCCAAAAACTGAACTTTTGTTCAAATTAGCTTTAACTTTGGACGATACTATTCGTGACAACCAAAATCCAATTTGATGCATAGGCAATTTTTAAAAATATTTTTCATTCATTTATCTTTGTGAACGATACAAGCGATTATTTTTTAGAAAAATATTTTTTAGATCATTTATTTTTTACGAAACAAACGGAGCCTAAGTTAAATCTTAATTACCTAAACAATAGTAGGAAAGAACACCTTTGAATTTCATAACATTTGAACACCCCCAAAAAGAAAAATGTAAATTCAACCTGTGGGAATCTTAGACTTCGTACAACTTAGTTGGAATCCTTTATGCAGTGTTTGAGCTAAATCCGTTTCTCACGGCATTGAGAAAACCTAATCCTCATAGGACAACGTCAGCATAACCTGTCGTGGATTGAAGAGTGACAAAGTTATCAAGCCCAATGTCGCGACCTCCCCGAAGCGGGTTTGGACCACCTAAGGGTTTGGCTAATGGATTGCTAAGCCTAGACTTAGCTCGAGCTCTCCCAAGCCCATACCAATTCGCGACTTAGGGTTTAAGTTCTTAACATGCAATTGATTTTTCAATTAGGAGTCGCCACTAATCTATTTTTGGTGGGTCGATTAGAAACCCAAGTAAAGTAACGGGAGAATTACTTCACTCCTACGAACCGAGATTGTGAGTTCGGGACTTGGTTACACTAGATTTCTCTAATGCCCTTTCGGTACCATTCTTTTTTAAAAAAAACATGTTTTTGCAGGCAGCTTGAATTGATTTTAATTTATCTTCCTAACATGTGAGGTGATCATGTGGGTGCGCAATCCACCAATTTAGCACTCAAGAAAGCCAGTAAGAAAAATGCAGGACTTACCTCATGGCAATAAAAGCATCTGCATTGTTAAATCGGGATCCACATCAACAGACCTAGATGTGATTTCTAATTAACAGGCAATTTCCCATTTTTTCACTTATTAATATGCAATGCATGCTACTAATCTAGCATGGAGTGGTATGACAATGTGTTCTAAACTACATGACATGAGTAAAATATCATTATTATTTTTTTGTGTTTTCTTAATGAACATGCATCAATTAAATATGCAAATCAAAATGACCTAATTATGATGACGGGCGATTTTTAATTAAATGAACCTAATCCTACATGATGTGCCCATGATATTTCTATTCCTAAAAATGCAATTTATCCTAAAAATTGAAACTAGTTTATCTAAAGACAAATTTTTGTATTTTTCATGATATTCGAAATTAAGACAAATGCAAAAATTACCTAGCTAAATTAAAATTCCTCCAATTTAAACTTAGGATTAAGTCATGCTAAATCCTAATTTAAACTAAGACGTTATTTTAATCTAGCAATTTCTAACCTAAGATGCAAATTGATCTAAACTTAAATGAGACATGCAATTCTATTCTAAAATGCATGATGATTTTTGTTTGTTTTTTTTTATAAAAATCGAAATTTAAAAAAATTACACACAATTAAACATGCAACCTAAAAAACTAGCACCTAAATTAATTAATTATTTTTTGGGATTTTTTTTATAAAAATTTAAAATCAAAAATCCTATTCTAAATTGACTAGTGCAATTCTTAAGAAAAACTAATATCCTGAATGCATTTTTTGGATTTTTGTCATTTAAAAACGAAATAACTAAATACGCTAACCCTAGCCCTAATCCAACTTGCGTTTTTTTTGAATTTTTTCATGCAAAAACAAAAGTTAATTCAAATAACCCCATATTCAATCCAATCAAGATAAGATTAATTACCCAAAATTGACGAACCATATCTCGCGCATGAGATCGGGTTGGTCAATTTTAAATTAAATCGTGAATCGAATCTCGGCATGAGATTGGATTATCGATTTTTGTATGAGATCATGAGTCGGATTTGGACGCGAAAATCGAACTCATAATCCCTAAATTGAGGGGTTGTTTTACATTGGAATTTCAATCATGAGTTAATGAATAATTATACTAAAAAATATATAAAAACAAACTATAAACTATATAAAAAATAAAGATAAAACAATAATAATAAAGAAACTACCTAATGTTCCCCTTTTGTTTTTTTTTTTTTTTTTTTTTTTTTTGTTTTCTCTTCCCACGTACGGTTTGCTCGTGGGTTTTTGGTGGGGAAGCCGGTCGTCGATCCCGAGGGGCGCTCCGGCGTTCGGAACTCCGGCGAGGACCGGTGGGGTGGACCGGTGAGGGGTCCGGCAAGGGCGGCGGCGGCGGAGCACGGCGCCGGCGTTGCGGACGCGGGCCGGCGAGCGGCCAAGGCGAGGCGGTAGCAGCGAGGGTACCCGGTCGTCGCGGGTCCGAGCGGGCCGAGCAGAGGTGCGGCGGGTCGACGGTGGTGCTAGCGCCGCGGGCTACTCGCAAGGGATAGCAGTTCGGAGCCGCAGATTGGGGCGGCGACGAGGAGGAGGCACGGAGCGGCCGGAGGCACGCGAGTGCGGCGTCGTCGCAACCGGGGCGCGGGAGCAGCGGCGTCCGGAGACGGTGGCGGGGCGTCGCGGGAGGAGGGGCAGATCCGGCTCGGGTGGAGCCGAGGCGCGGTGTCGACGCTCGGGGCTCGAGTTGGGTGATGCTGCGTCCGGCGAGCAGGGGGCGAGCGTTCGGTGCGAGCGGCGAGGAAGGCCCGAGATCTGCCGTCGTCGGGGTCGCGAGGGGCGCGCGAGCTCCCGTGGATCGGGAAGAGGAGCGATCCGGCTCGGTGACCGCAGGCGCGGCGGAGCCGAGTGTAGAGGCGAGGCGGTGGTGGCGTTCGGATCTCGGGAGTTGCAGTGGCGGCGGGTGAGGAGCGGCTGGATCTTGGGCGGAGGGAGGAGCGCGGGCCCACGAGCGGTGGTCGGTTGCAGTAGGCGTCGGGGAATGGCGATGGGTCGCGACTTCACGGGGGGCAAGGCAGCTGGGACGTCGGGTTGTTCGGCTGCGGTGCTCCGGCGAGTGCGTGGAAGTGGCTCGGGTGGTCGCTCGGGTGAGGAGGTGCAGGCGACCGTCTTCGAGCTAGAGCAGAAACTCGGAACAGAGCCGGGCGGAGCAGATCACGGACTGAGTGGGGGCAGCGGCAGCATTACTGGGACCTCGCGGGTTGCTGGGCGTCGGTGAGGCTCGGGGTTGCAGGGCGTGAGCTGGAGGCGCACGGTGGTGTGGTTGTCGAAGAGCAGATTGCGGGCGGAATTGGGTGGCGGAACGGCGATGCGGCTGAGTCGCGCGGCGGTGCGAGCACAGCGCGGGTGAGAAGGAGCCGGCGGTCGGTTGCAGAAGCAGGGCAGCGAACGTGGGGGGAAGTAGCACAAACCGGTGGAAATTTTGCAGTGAAGAAGAAGAACAAAGGGGCGCTCCTCTCTTTTTCGCAGCCGCACGTCTCCCGCTTTAAGAAGACCACCCTTCTCTCTTTTTTTTTATTCTTTTCCTTTCACGTTCTTTTCCCCGTTGCCTTCTCGACTTCACTTTTTCCTTTTCTCTGCAGGTTTTCTCTTTTTAATAGCTCCCACAAACTACTCCCCACCTTTCTCTGCGCTTGCGTGAACGAAAGGGAGCCTTCTACCATTTTTTAGACCTCTTCCAAGAACTTTTTTATTTTTCTCGACACACTCCTTTCCCTCTTTGTCGACCGAAAGGAAAACCCCCTCACCGTGGACTTTTTTTTTTTTTTCTTTCTTCGCTTCTTTCTTGATTTGCTCTCCAGGAAGGATAGAATTCTCATTATAAAATGGTGAGCCCATGCCTTTGCAGACTTTCTCCCGGATCCTCGCGTGCTCGGTGGATTTTTCTTTGCTTTCTTCACGCATGCGGCTAGAATTTTTTTACGTCCACCGAATTTTGTCCACGCATGGTGCATGCATTAATGAGGAAGAGACAATGGACGTGAAGAACTCTTCTTTCTTCTTTTTCATTGGGTACTTTTAAATCAGCAAGAGAGAGGCCACCTTTTGTGCACGTAATTGACCGCGAGCTGCCGTGTTTGGTTGCGTTTTGGTACCGATGCAAATGCGACTACATGAGATGTAATTTTAATATTTTTTCTTAGGGGTTAAAGATTAATCCCTAAATTTTTATGCAATTAATTACTAAATGATTAGTTAAAATTTAGGTGTCAACAAACTTGCCCCTCTTTGAAGGTGAGCTCGCAGAGGTTGCATTCAAAGACAATATGATACCTAAATTTTGACCATGCACATGCAATGGATGATATTTTGGCAGCCATGGATTTTTTTTTTTTTTTTTTTTTTTTTTTTTTTTTTTGAAATGCAATTTATATGATGCATGGAAATGCTAATGCCGTGATAAAAGGAACTTACCTAGAATAGCTTACCTTCGAGGAGGGTAGAGTAACTCGAGATAGTTGGTGTTACATGTTCGGGACCCGTACCATTCTACGGTCGCCTAGAATAGTAACATGACTTCACAAAGAAATTGCTTTCCCGGGACCCGTACCATTCTACGGTCCGCCCGGTATGGCATTGCTTGGTTGTGTCTAGGACCCGTACCATTCTACGGTCGCCTAAACGGGAAAATTTTGAGACATCCAGATCCAGCCTGAGATGTCAAGAATTTGTGAACTTAACCAACAGACACTCAATGTTAGGTGAGATGAATATTGGATTAAGAAGATTCGAAATACCTAGATCCAGACTAAGGTATAACGAAAGATATCGAGAAACATTCACATCCAGAGTGAAATGTTTAACGAAGAGTTTTGAGACATCCAGATCCAGACTGAGATGTCAAGAATTTTGGGACTTAATCAATAGACACTCAATGTTAGGTGAGATGAATATTGGATTAAGAGGATTCGAAATACCTAGATCCAAACTAAGGTATAACGGAAAGATCGAAAAACATTCACATCCAGAGTGAGATGTTTAACGAAGAGTTTTGAGACATCCAGATCCAGATCGAGATGTCAAGAATTTTGGGACTTAACCAATAGACACTCAATGTTAGGTGAGATGAATATTGGATTAAGAAGATTCGAAATACCTAGATCCGACTAAGGTATAACGAAAAGATCGGAAAGCATTCACATCCCGAGTGAAATGCTTAACGAAGAGTTTTGAGACATCCAGATCCGGACGAGATGTCAAGAATTTTGGGACTTAACCAATAAACACTCAATGTTAGGTGAGATGAATATTGGATTAAGAAGATTCGAAATACCTAGATCCGACTAAGGTATAACGAAAAAGATCGGAAAGCATTCACATCCCGAGTGAAATGCTTAACGAAGAGTTTTGAGACATCCAGATCCGGGCCGAGATGTCAAGAATTTTGAGACTTAACCAATAAACACTCAATGTTAGGTGAGATGAATATTGGATTAAGATGATTCGAAATACCTAGATCCAGACTAAGGTATAACGAAAAAGATCGAAAAACATTCACATCCAGAGTGAAATGTTTAACGATGAGTTTTTAGACATCTAGATCCAGACTGAGATGTCAAAAATTTTGGGAATACCTAGGACAAACCTGGGATATTCGTGAGGGTCACTTACCTCTTGGTAAACAGAAATTTTGGAACATCGAGGATGTACTTCAAATATTCATGGAGGTTTCTCACCTCGAGGCTTCGAAAGGCAACATAAGTGTCGGGAGCTCTTGGGTCTTCAAGGAAACATTACCCGTCGGACATAATTAGAGCAAAAATACATGCATTTGCCAAAGAAGTAAGCAATTCAGCATACTCCAAAATCCACTGAAGTTTTTATCCATTCAATCAAGATTTATGCATGATGGTTTTACCAAATTCGCACCACCGAACTTCCACTGGGGAGAATCATCATTTATGACAATGACATGGATTTTCAAGAATACCAAATGAGAGACTTTCAGTTAGAAAGGACTTTCACTCACTCTCATTAAGAAGGCTATTTTGTCCCAACCATTAATGTGGGATCACAGAATCACTCCATCTTACTTTCATCATGTCAACAAGGGTTCGAGTATTCTCGCAAGCGGTACGACCTTGTCAATCCGAGAGGTCTTTATCGGACCGTAATGTAGGCTCGGTCAATGGCTCAACAAAGAGGAACTCTTCGAGTCAAGGCTAATGAAAGAACAATACTTTGCAATCACCTTCAGCTTTACAAGTCAAGGAACCCGAGATAGAAATGGTCTTGCTCGCACTTCTTCGAGCGATGCTTTTAAACATATGAATTCCTACGTTAATTCGGTGCCCTAATCAAGAGACTTTGTAAGGGACGTAACGTAGATTAAGTTCATGGGTTGAGAAGTGAATGGATCATTAGGCTCAAAATGTGTATAAGGGGATGAGAATTGGTGATCATCTTGGCATTGTCACCGGTCTCTTTCTTCACCATTGGGATTTTCCTCATAGGTACTATAAAAACTTGGCATTTGAGTTCTTTGAGTACCACTCCGCTGGGAATACACCCTTTTACAATTGATAATCATTTATCTTGACTCTTTCTTTCATTTTTTATGGGCATTGGCCTTACTTTTACCAGGCACACTGCTTTTTCATGCCCCTTTTGTTTTTTTTTTTTTTTAATAACCACGTAATGCTTTAACATTTGGGTTCTTGAGGAGTTTTCATTTTTTGTCAGCACTCGGGATTTTGCTGCTTGAACATTTGCCTTTTGTCTTGCCCCGGTGTGGGGGATGATCACCAATTGGGTTTAAATGAAACGAATTTACAGGCTCAAGGGGCTACGCAATGGATAAAGTGTGTAGGATAGAGAAAGAACTGCTCTTCATCATCCTAAGGCACTTGAATTATCGTATGAATTCAATGTAATAGCAATACCTGAAGATTGACGCAAGTGAGAGCAAGAATGTTCCTATCAAATTCCTCACCTCATGATGTTGTCTTACCTCCAGCTTGCCCCAATGTGGGGTGGTTCTCGACAGGGGTAATTTAAAATTATTCACGTGTGTGGGCTCAAAAGGGTTTAAACAATGGATGATCACATAGTGTTTGGGATAAAGAATGAACTACCTCTCATCATTTCGATCATCGTACCTTTCGCGAGAAAACTCTTTTCCTTAGAAACATGGAACTTCTCATCTCACCAGTATATGGGCAAGGGACTGTGTATAAGATAGGGCTTGCCTTTCATCATCCTGACATGTCTCATTTAGCATGTTCAATTCATTCCACATCATTCATTAACTTGATCGATGGTGACGATCCTCGGTGAAATTGGTAATTTAAACAGTAAAACTATCATGCAAAATTCTCCTTTGAAAGGTCACAATTACTTCATGAACTCATCAGCTTTGAACACAAAGAATTTGCAGCTCAAAAAGAAAGAAAAGGGTTGGTAAAAAAAAAAAAAAAAAAAAATTTGTTTTTTTTTTTGTTTTTTTTGTTTTTTTTTGTTTTTTTTTGTTTTTTGGCAAACTTGTTGCCGCTTCCAGGGATCGAACCCTGGTCGCTTTCGGACCTTTTCATTCCCCGTGCCACCAGGCCGAGGCGCTGGTGGTGTCCTCAGGGCGTTTCCTTTTTATTTAATTGAACCGACGCCGAGTCAACACGTTTGACATACCAAATCAAATGAATTTGATATGTGTATGGAACAGGGCCTACTTCTCATCTCATTCAATCCATTCCCACACAATTCAACGAAGAAATGAGTTCCTTCAATTCACAACAAATTTTTTTCAAGGGTAATACTTCTTCACAAAGATCGAGTTAACGATTAGAAAACTCACGACCATCCATTTCGTAAGGATCAAGGCACCTCCAGGAGTACCCTCTTCACCATATACGGGCCGCTATAATTTGGAGCAAATTTGCCTCCAGGATCAGGAAAAATCGGCAACACCTTTCGTAGAACTAGATCATTCACTTCGAAGTGTCTCGGCCGTACCTTCCGATTGAAAGACTTGGCTACTCTTTGTTGATACGTCTGACCATGGCAAAGAGCTTTTAATCTTTTCTCATCAATTAAGTTCAACTGCTCGAACCTTTGTTGTGTCCATTCGGCCTCGGACAATTCCACTTGGGATAAGACTCTCAAAGAGGGGATTTCTACTTCCACAGGCAAGACTGCCTCCATGCCATAAACTAAGGAGAAAGGGGTTGCCCCGGTAGATGTTCGGATCGATGTCCGATACGCCATTAGAGCAAAGGGTAACCTGTCATGCCAATCTCGATAATTCTCGGCTGTCTTAGCCAGGATCTTCTTGATGTTCTTATTAGCTGCCTCAACAGCTCCATTCATTTGTGGGCGGTATGGTGATGAATTCAAATGCCTGATTTTGAACTCACTGAACAACTCATCAATGAACTTGTTATTCAGATTGGTCCCATTGTCAGTGACAATTGCTTCAGGGACACCATAACGAGCGATTATGTCACGCCTAATAAATTTCACCACGTTTCGAGCTGTGACATTAACATATGATGCGGCTTCAATCCACTTTGAAAAATAATCTATTGCCACCAATATGAATCGGTGCCCATTCGAAGCTTTGGGATTTATTGGGCCAATCACATCGATTCCCCACATTGAGAAAGGCCATGGCTCGATAACTGGTGCAACTCGTTGGAGGAACATTTATTTTATCTCCATGAATTTGGCAACGATGGCAACTTCTAACATGCTGTATGCAGTCACTTTCCAGCGCAAGCCAATAGTAACCTAGTCTCATGATCTTCTTGGCCAACATGTGCCCATTCATGTGTGGGCCACAAACTCCCTCATGCATTTCATGCATGATTTGGGTAGCTTCTGCTTCATCTACGCATCTCAATAAAACCGAATCATAAGATCTCTTGTATAAATTCTTACCACTGACGAAGAACTTTGAGGCCATCTTCATTATGTATTTTCTATCGGCTGGAGTGCTCCCTTCAGGAAATTCCTGCTTTTGAATATAGTTCATGATGTCATAATACCATGGCTTCTCATCAAGCTCTTCATTCACGGCCATGCAATAAGAAGGTTTGGCTAGAACCTCAATTTTCAAATGCTCAACTTCTAAACCATCGAACTTGCAACATAGATGACAACGTTGCCAGGGCATCGGCAAACTGATTATGAGATCTAGCCAAGTAGTCAAATGAAATTTCATCGAACTCCTTCACCAACTCTTCGAGGTACTTATGATATGGTAGTAATTTAGCATCCCTGGTCTTCCATTCACCTACGGTTTGGAGTATGATCAGTGCAGAATCTCCATATACTTTCAATTTGGCCACTCCCATTTCAATTGCGGCCCAAGTCCGAGAATACAAGCTTCGTATTCAGCAATATTGTTAGTGCATGGAAATATTAATTTCGCGGCTATCGGGTGGTGTTGTCCGTCTGGGGATATCGATCGCGCCCCGTACGAACCGGACAAGTTCACAGCTCCATCGAAGAACATGGTCCATGCATCTTCATTTATAGCCAAAATACGATCATCCAGAGGACAATCATCATCATTGAAGGTTCTAGGATTCTCAGCCAATATATCAGCAATTACTCGGCCTTTAACTGATTTTTGTGGCATGAACTGCACGTCGAATTCCGAAATCAAGACCTGCCATTTGGCTAGTTTACCCACCAAAGCTGGTTGATTAAATAAATACTTGATGGGATCGTTCTCAGTCACGAGAAATGTCTGGTAATGCAAGGTGTACTGTCGCAGTCTATGCAATACCCATACTAGCGCAAAGACAAGTTTTTTCAGCATCGAATACTTTAGCTCCGAGACAATGAACTTTTTACGAGGTAATAAATGGCTCGTTCCTTCGATCCACGGGGCTTTTCGAGCTAACATCGCGCCAAGTGACTCACTATGGATTGTGAGGTACAAAATCAAAGGATGCCCGATATTGGTGGGACAAGAACTGGTGGATTCATCAAATATTGCTTCAGCTTATCGAACGCCTCTCGACATTCATCATTCCACTCAACTCGTACGTTTTTCCTCAAGAGTTTGAAGAATGGCTTAGCGGTCTCAGAAAGTTGGGAAATGAATCGTGCAATGTAATTCAGTCTCCCTAGGAGACTCCGAACCTCCTTCACTGTCGACGGAGGTTGCAACTCGCATATTGCCTTGGCTTTAGATGGGTCAATTTCGATCCCTTTGCTACTCACCATGAACCCAAGTAATTTACCCGACGTTGCCCCGAACACGCACTTGGCAGGGTTTAAACGGAGCTTGAATTCACGGAGTCGATCAAATAACTTCTTGAGGGTTTCAACATGACTTTTCCCGTGGCCGGGTTTTTGCAATCATATCGTCAACGTAGACCTCGATTTCTTCATGCATCATGTCATGGAACAACGTAACCATGGCTCGTTGGTAAGTTGCCCCGCATTTTTGAGTCCGAAGGGCATGACCTTATAATGAAAGGTTCCCCACGGGGTGATAAATGCTGTCTTCTCTTTGTGTTCATCCTTCATTCTTATCTGGTTGTAGCCAGAAAAACCATCCATGAAAGAGAATAATTCAAATCCGGCAAGTACTATCCACGAGAACATCGATATGTGGCAATGGGAAGTCGTCCTTTGGGCTGGCCTTGTTCAAATCTCGGTAATCAACACACACTCGGACTCGACCGTCTTTCTTCATGACCGGTACTATGTTGGCCACCCATTCAGGGTATTGCGAGACTTCGATGAACCCCACTTTGAGGAGTTTCATTACTTCCTCTTCTATCTTTTTTGAGAGCTCTGGTTTAGTCCTCCGAAGCTTCTGCTTCTTAGGATGCACGTCTGGATTGGTGGGCAAACAAAGTGTTCCACAATCGACGGATCTAAACCCGGCATATCGGCGTATGTCCAAGCAAAGATATCTTGATATTCTTTTAGCAATTGAGTCGGTGTTCGGCCTCATCTTTGGGAAGATTTGCCCCAATCTTTATCTCTTTGGGCTCCTCGGCATCACTCGATTGATAGTGACGGTTTGCTCGTGAGGTGAGAACTTTGGGCTTTTCGTGATGCTCCCAACTTTGTTGTACTCCAATGGAGTCACCATTTGGATCATCGGGTCATTACCGCCATCGCTCATGACATTGGATTGGACCATTTTCTCCTCTTTGCCTATCATAAGGCTGCTCCTGAAACATAAAATGGATAGTTCAAAAAGACAAACAGGGCTAAAAGGCATGAATTTCTTTTCTATTTTTTTTCGAATTTTCCTTCCTTTTGAATTTTTTTGATTGATTGATTTTTTTTTCGAATTTTTATTTTATTTAAAGAATTTTGGCAAAATATTTTGGAAAAACTTTTTGACACGAGGAAGCATGATGAAGCCCGGGCCTCGGAATTCTCCATTGGATTTTTCTTTTCTTTCATCGGTTGGATATCATCAACGGGCTGGTTTGGTATACCCCATCATGCCCTCAAAATAAAACTTGTAATCATAATTGATATTCATCAACCAAATTACATTTATTGGATTGAAAAGTACGGCAATCAAAGTGAAACGAAACCCTAACAAAACCCTAGCAAACATCAACTCCCGACAAACGACATGCAGAATACGATAAGCAAACCCTAGAAAAGCATCAAATCCTAAAGAGATAAGATTCCCACGCAGGGGAGTGCAGAAAAGTAAACGTGTTACTCTTGTGGGCTAGCACCCATTTCCTCCGATGGTTCTTCATCCATGGCACCTATGAGGAGATCATCGAATAGAGTCGTGATCCCTTCCATCCCATCATCTGGATCCTCTGTCCTTGAAGTTGTCGGGTCGTCCATGCCATTCCATCCATCAAGCACGATACCTCGGGTGTCGATCATTCCTCCCTCATCATGCATCATTCTAGCAGGGGCCCGGGAATGTCTCGCGGATATCGAGGAGTAATGAGTTTCTCCTCTCTTGTTCATGTCCTCCACCTCTTCCCTGGTACCCTAATCCGGCGGAACGAAACCTTCGAGGGGCTTCAATAGGATTTCGGATGCCTTGTTCTTGTCTACCAAGTCCACGGCCAGGAATAAAGCCATTTCCAACCATCACTCTTGCTACCATAACTGCTGCATTTGACACATCGTGGATGGGTGTTGTCGATCCTCGAGATGCATGGATAGTGGATACGAGCTCAAACGATTGGTAGCTCGACTCCTCCCTACGTTCCGGCTCGACATAGGGGATAGCCGTCTCATGATAGATCCGATGATCCTCCTCGCCATGAACAATGACTAGCTTTCCTTTGGCAACAAATTTCACACTTTGGTGGAGACTTGATGGCACGGCTCCGCGAGATGAATCCAAGGACGCCCTAATAGAAAATTGAATGCGGTAGGAATGTCCATCACCTGGAAAAGGACGTTGAACATCACCGGCCCTATTTGCAGATCAAGGTGGGTCTCCCCTATCACCTCTTTTCTCGTACCATCAAAAGCTCGGACGGAGGTCTTTGCAGCATTTATTTTTGAATGATCTATTTTAAGGCGGTGAAGAGTTGCCAATGGACAAATATTCAAGGCAGACCCATTATCAATGAGTACTCGAGCCACATGGGAAGCCTTGCACTTGACAGATATATATAACGCCTTAGTATGTCCCCTCCCCTCAAGAGGGAATTCTTCATCAGAAAAGGCTATTAAATCCTTAAGAAGAATCGACCCTACAAATTCCTCCAACCTGTTTACCTCGATCGTCTCTGGTACACGAACTTCGCTCAAAACCTTCATTAGAGACTTTTGATGTGTGGGAGACGTTTGCAAGAGTTCAAGTAAAGAGATTTGAGCGGGCAATTTCCGCAACTGATCGACCACGTTATACTCACTTGCTTTGATTATAGCCAGAAATTCTTTAGCCTCTTCATCGAATCGGCTTTGCAGTTGGGTATTAGCTTGAGCATAGGTCCGACCGCACCTTGTAATCGGTCAACATCTAGCTCGTATGACCAGGGAACTGCTTTGTTATCCGTGTACTCATATAGCTGGGGCATCTCAATAATTATTTCTTCATCAGTTGAAGGCACTTCCACTATCAATCCTTCATGGTCGGAGGCGTCCTCAAGTGGGGGCATGTCCTCGATCAATGGATCTGCTTCACTCTTTTTAGCACTTAACTTAGCAAATTCTTTCTCCCAATCGATGACGACTTCGGAGATAGTTGACACTATTCCAGCTTGGTCAGCATATATGATCATGCCAGCCTTAACCATTTCTTGAACCCTTTCCTTCATGGTAGGCAAGGGAGGATTCTCATCTGTCGGATAATAACCAACCCTAACTAATCCGCTATAGATATTTTTGACAGACACCTTCAAATTCATCTTTTTGCCAGTATTGAACTCGAAGATTGCATTCACGTTTCCCTGATGTTCCGGCAACGGATTCTTCTTGACATTCGGTTGGGTGGTACGGAAAGAAAATGCCTTAGTATCCAACAAATTTTGGATCTTGTGTTTCAAAGTCAAACATTCATCAGTTGAATGGCTGACCTCTCCCATATGATACTCACATTTTTTGGAGGGGTCATAGTTGGAGAATTTTTCAGCATTGGGTCGCTTTGGTTCGTGGGAGATCAATCCCTTGTTTCGAAGTATCGGTAAGACCTGAGATAGAGGGCCAGGAAGAGGCGAGAACTGCCTTTTGGTGAATTGCCGCTGTGCAGGCATTCGGCCTCCATCTTGCTGATTCCCGGGGACACGAACCATCGGAGGCTTACTAGGGGCTGGTTGCACATATGCAACATTGACTTCAAGATGGTTGGTTCTTTATCTTTCTTCATGGTGAACCTTTTGCCTTGATGAGTCGGTTCATTGAACCATCCATCCCTTAGCCCCATCTCGATCTGTTCACCTACTGGAATAAGCTGGTTGAAGTTCTCAACGTATGTGCTAGCCATTCGGTTACGGAACTCATACGGGAGAGTCTTGACGAACAACTTCATCAACTCCTTGTTTGTAGGCTCAGGAGTGATTTGAGCTGCCAAGTTTCGCCACCTTACAAAGATACTCCTTAAATGACTCACTTTTCTTCTTCTCCATCCGCTCAAGATCCTCTCGGGAAGGTGCAATGTCCATGTTGAACTTATACGCTTTAGGAAAGCGTCGGCCACTTCATTCCGTGTCGAGAAGATTTACATTCTTCATTATGTACCGGTTGAGTGCGGGCCCCGTCAAGCTTGCATGAAATGATTGGATCATGAGAGGCTCGTTCTTGACGTATTGGGCCATGCGTACGTGGTACATTTGCAAATGAGCTTTTGGGCAGGAAGTACCATCGTATTTCTCGAACTCCGGCATCTTAAACTTCTTCGGCACTTTGACTTTCTCATAAACTGACAAGTCGAACGGGAGTGAATTCTGCGATTCTTGCAATTGTTTCAGTTTCTCTTCAAGTTTGGCAAAGCGTTCATCTTGCTCCGCCTTAGGGACATTGTTGGGCTTAGCTTTTTCGGCGGACGACAGTGGGTCATCCTCCAACTCAGGCATGTCGTCATCATCCATTTGGGCCTTGTCTGTATGCTTTGGGACTACTATCTCGGGGAGAGTAGGCGCAAGAGTCTGATTCACTTGGAGGGATTGCATTTGATTTGTCATAAGTTGCATAGAGGTGAGCAACTGCTGGAGTTGGTTTTCCATGGCGGTCATACGATCATGCATTTCGGTTTGGTCGGCCATTTTTGCTCTTGATCGTGTAATGATGGGCGAACGTGGAGGATCCGTTATCACCTAATTTGAAGAAATGGACAAAAATAAGTATCTCATATGAAATACACCGGTCCATGGCAATGGTCTAAAACTTTTATTCATTAATGGAGTTTTTGACAATCCTAACAAAATAGAAGCAAGATTGATTCAAGCACTTCATTAATGAAATATAAGCTCAAAATGCCCTAAACAAACAAACTAGGAAAGTAAATGACTCAACTTCCTAAACATTAATCTAGAAATGAAAACAACAAGATTGACTCAAACACTTCATCTAGCTTGATCAATATACACTCGGGACACCACTCGACGCAATCGCTTATTCTCCTCTTGAGCTTTTTCAGCAACTCTTTTGAGGCGTTTATTCTCGCGCGGTTGGTGATCTTCAGCGGCACCTTTGGTATCTTTGGAAGTAACTCCTCTGGAATCTTGTGTTGTTGAATGTACTTAATTGAGGCATAGTACTTCATTTCTTTGCCCTTCAACTCCTCCTCGGGCCACTTGAGTTTTCGTGGTGACACATATCCCACATTGATTTAATTGTGAGAATGGAATCTTCATGGCCTCGGTCTCCATCAATGAAGCTGATTCGGAGTGGATCTGCTTGCAATGCCGGGGGAAGCTCTTGCACAACTTGATACTGACGGGTTACTCTAGTTGGATAGTACTCCGTTGCTCCAGTGAATCCCAGTAGAGGGATTGGGCCAACACCTCCACATGAAAGTCTTGCCACACGAACTTGGAACCACTTAGCATGCCATAGGAAACCCTTGGAAGTTGGTTTTTTCATGAAAGCTAGCCACCTAGAATAATGGTAATCCGGTGCATGTTTTTGGTTGTTCTCAAATCTCATAATAGGGTGATTAGAGTTATTAACATCAAGTATAGTCATTGAACCACCAAACCCTTTTACATGAGAAAGGAACCAAATTTGTAAAAGCTCGGAGAGGAACGGAAGGTCTTATCCCCGCCTCCTTTAAATCGAGTGAGGGAAAGAAAGGTTTCAGCCAAAATAGCGTTTATGAAATTTTTTCCTCCCAACACTTGTTCAACTAAGTGAGCCATCAAAGGGTTAATAGCATTCTTGCAATGGGGAAAAAGTATAAACCCAAAGAAAGCTAAAAGGAAAACCCTTCATTTGAAATGAATTGCCATTTTCAAAACATTCTTTTAGAAAAGATAAATGACATGTATTGCGGTGAGCTTTTAAAACCTTTCTTACATTATCCTCCTTAATTCTCAGAAAATCGGATAAGGCCACAACGGGGTCTATTCCGATAGGTGGGCTAATTAATTCAGCTTTCAAAGGTTTCCCTATGGCAATACTATACTCTTCCAAGGTGGGCGTGAGTTCATGCTTACCGCCGAAGATGAAAGTAGAAGTCTCGGGGCACCAACAATGAGCAAGTGCTTGGATGAGGCCGCCATGGATGTTGATACGCAGCAATGGAAGTAGTCGACTAATGTGTGACTCTACAAATTGACGGCCAGCTTGGTCTAACTTGTCCCACCATGCGCTAAGCTCTTCCTTTGGAGGGAGAATAATTCGAATGTCCGGTATTCCCATTGTATATTGATCAAGACTCAGGACAATCCTAATGCCATGGACCGACAAAATAATACGGTAGAGTAAGTAAATTGCAAAGGCGAGAATTTAGAGAACTTACTTTACCAATAAACAAAGGGCAATCACATAGACATGCGCATGGTAAGTGGCTCGATTTCTAGTCTATAAGGCTTACCAAAGTGAAGCCACAAGGATGATCGGACTAGCCACGGGCGTGCGGACTAAGTCGGGTCCTCATGACTTCGGCTTGGTCAAAGAGCCGACTGGGTTGCGGGCATGCGAACCGAGGTGGGTACTCTTGACACCGAAAAAGAAATTTCGGGATTGAGATGGGCGACTCGTACCGCGGGCATGCGGTAGAAGTGGTATCCATCTCAATACCATCCTAGATGATCCTATGCGGCCCGGAGTCCGGCGGCGGGTTGTGTGTGCAATAGTGTAGTGCTAAATGCAAGGCATGCACAACAGTTTAAATCAAACAACACTTCATAAGTGAAAGTAAACCATACATTCCTACACCTCCCCGCAAAACAAATGTCGCAAACACTTCCCCTTATACCTCCCATTCGCAAAAACATTTAACACCTTAAATGTTAGGGACATACCTGGATCCTCGCTGCCAAACAAAAATATTTTTCAAAAAGAAAATTGGCCTAAGTCCACTAAAAGTTTCAACTCAAGTCCCCGGTAGTCGCCAAGTGTCCGCGACCTCCCCGAAGCGGGTTTGGACCACCTAAGGGTTTGGCTAATGGATTGCTAAGCCTAGACTTAGCTCGAGCTCTCCCAAGCCCATACCAATTCGCGACTTAGGGTTTAAGTTCTTAACATGCAATTGATTTTTCAATTAGGAGTCGCCACTAATCTATTTTTGGTGGGTCGATTAGAAACCCAAGTAAAGTAACGGGAGAATTACTTCACTCCTACGAACCGGAGATTGTGAGTTCGGGGACTTGGTTACACTAGATTTCTCTAATGCCCTTTCGGTACCATTCTTTTTTAAAAAAAAAAAACATGTTTTTGCAGGCAGCTTGAATTGATTTTAATTTATCTTCCTAACATGTGAGGTGATCATGTGGGTGCGCAATCCACCAATTTAGCACTCAAGAAAGCCGATAAGAAAAATGCAGGACTTACCTCATGGCAATAAAAGCATCTGCATTGTTAAATCGGGATCCACATCAACAGACCTAGATGTGATTTCTAATTAACAGGCAATTTCCCATTTTTTCACTTATTAATATGCAATGCATGCTACTAATCTAGCATGGAGTGGTATGACAATGTGTTCTAAACTACATGACATGAGTAAAATATCATTATTATTTTTTTGTGTTTTCTTAATGAACATGCATCAATTAAATATGCAAATCAAAATGACCTAATTATGATGACGGGCGATTTTTAATTAAATGAACCTAATCCTACATGATGTGCCCATGATATTTCTATTCCTAAAAATGCAATTTATCCTAAAAATTGAAACTAGTTTATCTAAAGACAAATTTTTGTATTTTTCATGATATTCGAAATTAAGACAAATGCAAAAATTACCTAGCTAAATTAAAATTCCTCCAATTTAAACTTAGGATTAAGTCATGCTAAATCCTAATTTAAACTAAGACGTTATTTTAATCTAGCAATTTCTAACCTAAGATGCAAATTGATCTAAACTTAAATGAGACATGCAATTCTATTCTAAAATGCATGATGATTTTTGTTTGTTTTTTTTTATAAAAATCGAAATTTAAAAAAATTACACACAATTAAACATGCAACCTAAAAAACTAGCACCCTAAATTAATTAATTATTTTTTGGGATTTTTTTTATAAAAATTTAAAATCAAAAATCCTATTCTAAATTGACTAGTGCAATTCTTAAGAAAAACTAATATCCTGAATGCATTTTTTGGATTTTTGTCATTTAAAAACGAAATAACTAAATACGCTAACCCTAGCCCTAATCCAACTTGCGTTTTTTTGAATTTTTTCATGCAAAAACAAAAGTTAATTCAAATAACCCCATATTCAATCCAATCAAGATAAGATTAATTACCCAAAATTGACGAACCATATCTCGCGCATGAGATCGGGTTGGTCAATTTTAAATTAAATCGCGAATCGAATCTCGGGCATGAGATTGGATTATCGATTTTTGTATGAGATCATGAGTCGGATTTCGGACGCGAAAATCGAACTCATAATCCCTAAATTGAGGGGTTGTTTTACATTGGAATTTCAATCATGAGTTAATGAATAATTATACTAAAAAATATATAAAAACAAACTATAAACTATATAAAAAATAAAGATAAAACAATAATAATAAAGAAACTACCTAATGTTCCCCTTTTGTTTTTTTTTTTTTTTGTTTTCTCTTCCCACGTACGGTTTGCTCGTGGGTTTTTGGTGGGGAAGCCGGTCGTCGCCCGTAGGGGGCAGCTCCGGCGTTCGGAACTCCGGCGAGGACCGGTGGCAGGTGGACCGGTGAGGGGGTCCGGCAAGGGCGGCGGGCGGCGGAGCACGGGCGCTGGGCGTTGCGGACGCGGGGCTGGCGAGCGGCCAAGGCGAGGCGGTAGCGCCGCGCGAGGGTACCCGGGCCGTCGCGGGTCCGAGCGGGCCGAGCGAGGTGCGGCGGGTCGACGGTGGTGCTAGCGCCGCGGGCTACTCGCAAGGGATAGCAGATTCGGAGCCGCAGATTGGGCGGCGACGAGGAGGAGGCACGGAGCGTAGCCGGAGGCACGCGAGTGCAATCGCGGCGCCGCAACTTCGGGGGCGGGAGCGCCGGCGTCCGAGACGGTGGCGAGGCGTCGCGGAGGAGGGGCAGATCCGGCTCGGGTGGAGCCGAGGCAGCGGTGTCGACGCTCGGGGCTCAGGCGGAGTTGGGTGATGCTGCGTCCGGCGAGCAGGGGCGAGCGTTCGGGTGCAGAGCTGGCGAGGAAGGCCCGAGATCTGCTGTCGTCGGGGTCGCGAGGGGCAGCGCGAGCTCCTGTGGATCGGGAAGAGGAGCAGATCCGGCTCGGGTGACCGCAGAGGCGCGGCGGAGCTGAGTGTAGAGGCGAGGCGGTGGTGGCGTTCGGATCTCGGGAGTTGCAGTGGCGGCGGGTGAGGAGCGGCTGGATCTTGGGCGGAGGGAGGAGCGCGGGCCCACGAGCGGTGGTCGGTTGCGGTAGAGCGTCGGGGAATGGCGATGGGTCGCGACTTCACGGGGGCAAGGCAAAGCTGACGGGACGTCGGGTTGTTCGGCCGCTGGTGCTCCGCGAGTGCGGTGGAAGTGGCTCGGGTGGTCGCTCGGGTGAGGAGGTGCGCGGCCGTCTTCGAGCTAGGAGCAGAACTCGGAACGGCCGGGCGGAGCAGATCACGGATCGAGTGGGGGCAGCGGCAGCATTATGCGGGACCTCGCGGGTTGCCGGGCGTCGGTGAGGCTCGGGGTTGCGGGCGTGAGCTGGAGGCGCACGGTGGTGTGGTTGTCGAAGAGCAGATTGCGGGCGGAATTGGGTGGCGGAACGGCGATGCGGCTGAGTCGCGCGGCGGTGCGAGCACAGCGCGGTGAGAAGGAGCCGGCGGTCGGTTGCGGAAACGGGGCGCGAACGTGGGGGAAGTAGCACAAACCGGTGGAAATTTTGCAGCGAAGAAGAAGAACAAAGTGGGCGCTCCTCTCTTTTACGCAGCCGCACGTCTCCCCTTTAAGAAGACCACCCTTCTCTCTTTTTTTTATTCTTTTCCTTTCACGTTCTTTTCCTGTTGCCTTCTCTGACTTCACTTTTTCCTTTTCTCTGCAGGTTTTCTCTTTTTTTAATAGCTCCCACAAACTACTCCCCACCTTTCTCTGCGCTTGCGTGAACGAAAGGGAGCCTTCTACCATTTTTTAGACCTCTTCCAGTGAACTTTTTTTATTTTTCTCTGACACACTCCTTTCCCTCTTTGTCTGACCGAAAGGAAAACCCCCTCACCGTGGACTTTTTTTTTTTTTTTCTTCTTCGCTTCTTTCTTGATTTGCTCTCCAGGAAGGATAGAATTCTCATTATAAAATGGTGAGCCCATGCCTTTGCAGACTTTCTCCCGGATCCTCGCGTGCTCAGTGGATTTTTCTTTGCTTTCTTCACGCATGCGGCTAGAATTTTTTTACGTCCACCGAATTTTGTCCACGCATGGTGCATGCATTAATGAGGAAGAGACAATGGACGTGAAGAACTCTTCTTTCTTCTTTTTCATTGGGTACTTTTAAATCAGCAAGAGAGAGGCCACCTTTTGTGCACGTAATTGACCGCGAGCTGCCGTGTTTGGTTGCGTTTTGGTACCGATGCAAATGCGACTACATGAGATGTAATTTTAATATTTTTTCTTAGGGGTTAAAGATTAATCCCTAAATTTTTATGCAATTAATTACTAAATGATTAGTTAAAATTTAGGTGTCAACACCCAATCAGACGTTTGACATCAACTCAGACAATCCGACGGACTGTGATTGTTGTTCATCAGTGGTTGACGATGATTGTCAATCAACGAGCTCATAAATTGATTAGACCATTTTTCCATGTGAAAGGCTAAAGCTGGTGGTGCCGTGGAAGGAAATGGACATTGGGCCCAGTTCAAAGCAATGACAAAATTTTAATGATTTAGTTTTGAAACTTAGCTATGATTGCGTCTAATATAGAGGAGCGAATTATGGAAATTTTTCCAAGAATGATATAGAACAGGAGCACATACATCTAATTTTTTAATCTAAAGTTTAATCGAAGTTGAACGTGAATTTAGGTTGTACTCATGATGAGATTTTCAATGATACCCAATATGCCTAAACCAAAAAGGCGGATATCAAGATATCGTAATTCTTAACGACGACTATCCAATTGTGGGGAGTCACCGTGTGAGAGATATTGATCCCTATCTCAAGATAGATTTGGGATTCAAAATCAATTCATAAATTTTATTTATATAGTGATACGAGATACTATTATAACGTATTTGTGTACGAACTATTCATGTAACTATCTTATAATTATTCGCAATAACTTTGAGATTTGATTGCATAAATTATTATTATTAACTTTTTTTTACATTCCCAACATTACTTGGAAAAACATAAATGAAAAATGAACCACGATTGGACCAGTTAATGTTGAGAAAATTTAAAAGTTGGGAGACCTTTGTTGAGCCCACAGCCTTTTGGGCTAAATTTAAAACTTGGAGGGGCCCAAGTGAAACCGCCCTAAAAGTGATAGCATTGAAAGTTTGTTAAGTAGCTTCTACAATTTGAGAAATCTACATGACTAAATTAATACATGGATAAAAAAAATATAGCCACAACGAAGTTTAAAATAATCATCTTCTAAAACAATCAAGACCTTTAGATGAAAAGTAGCAAGCAATCTAGCTCGTTGAATCGGAAAGAAACGTTGCTGGATGGGAACATGAGTTTCTTTCCAGGTGATTGGAGTAATTACTATATGCACCTTAATCTCGATCATCCACGTGGGTCCTATATGATGGCCACTCTGCTCAATGGTTGAGATGGAGCTAGTTCACATGATCTGGGTCCATATAAATTTTTTTTCAGGAGATAAATGCATCATACAGACCACTAATTCCATCTTATTTATTGTTTCCTCGGCACAATTGATCATAAGATGATCAGCTCATCTTGGCTTGAAGATGGCAGACCACGTCAAATTCGGATTGTGTCACCTTTGGATTTGGACTAGATTGACTTAATTAACTCATATTGACTTGTCTAGTTATGCAATACAATGAAATTTATTCACAGTCAATCTAACCCACGCTCAACCTGAATCTACTCAGACAACTACATTTTGAGAGTGCATTGTTTAGGTCACCTTGCCACCACTGCCACATGGCTTCTATACCTGTTGAATCCACTTTGACGTAGGCCAAACAAAATTAGCGAACAATAGACTTGAAATTTTTAAAAAGATAAAATTAAGATCTAAAGTAGCAAATTACTATTTTATGTGGCCAAAAAAAATATTAAAGCAAACTGTCAATGATCTAAGTTTGATTTCTTCCGATGAAAATGCACTAAACTTTCAATTTCCGCAATTGATGCACCTGACTGGAATTGGACCAATTTTTTTGACAAATTGTTGATGGAGCGGACACATGGCCAGGTGGCGTGTCATGAGCATGATGACGCCATGTCGGCAATTCATATGAAAAGGTGTATTTCGACCACGTACACAATATGCAAAAAGATTGAAATTTTAGTGGATTGACTGAAAGTATCAAGTTTAGCGATCTAATTATAAATACCACCGAAATTCATTAGCCACGGACGAAATTCACCTAGCCACTGCCTCGTCGTATTCTTGTCCGAACTAATATCCATATGTTGTCCCCACCACCCGTCGCAACCTTCCTCCCCAATCACTGTCATTCTTCGTGTCCTTTGTCGGTGGAGGCGGCCTTAGAGGAGAAGGAGGATTTGGAGATTTGGGCGCGTTTGGTTGTATTTACGTTTAAAAATTGTTTTGGGGAACGAAATAGAAAAAAGTATTTTACGGCGAACAATTTTTGAACAAAAATACGCGTTTGGTAAAACTTGTTCTAAAATAAAAAATAAACGAAACATGTTTGGTAAGTTTGGATAATTTTTTTATTTTTTCTTATTTTTTTCTTATTTTTCCTTTTTTTCTTTTTTTTCTTTTTCATTTTTTTTTCTTTTGGCCGAGCTCGCCCGGGCGGGCGAGGCCGAGGCTCGCCGGCCGCCGGGCGAGCTCGGCCTCGCCGGCCGGGCGCGAGCTCGAGGCCGGATCCGGGCGAGATCGAGCTCGCCCGGCCGGCGCGAGGTCGGCCTCGCCTTGATCCGGCGAGGCCGAGCTCGCCCAGGCCGGCGCGAGGTCGGCCTCGCCATGGCTGGGCGAGGTCGGCCTCGCCGGATCTGGGCGAGCTCGAGCTCGCCCGCCCATGGCGAGGCCGACCCTCGCCCGGCGAGCCTCGGCCTCGCCGGGGGACGGCGAGCGTCGGCCTCGCCGGGGCCGGCGAGCCTCGCCGTGGGCCGGGCGAGGCCGCCGGCCCTCGTCGGCCGGTCGCCGGCCATGGCGAGGCCGGCGACCGGCCAAAAGAAAGAAGAACAAGAAAATAAGAAAAAAAAAAAAAAAAAAAAAAGTGTTTCGATTTGTGTTCCGAAACAAAAACAAAATTTGTGTTTCTTTGTTTACGCTTTTTTTGTTCCCGGGAACAAAGAACAAAAAGGAACAAAAACGCACCCAAACGCGTTTGTTCCTTTTGTTTCCCGAACAAAAAAAAAAACTGTTTAAAAACAAAAAAAAGAAGTACAAACAAACGGGCCCTTGGTCTCCTTCGCCGGCCGTTTCTTCCCTTGACAAAGGAGACAAGCAAAATTTTTCTCCTTTTCCAACACGGATTTGCTTCTTCCATCGTGAGGAAGATGTCCTGCCGTAACCTAATTCGAGGCGCAAGCTAGACTCGGCAACCACCAGGGAAAGAGAGATGGGTTTTCAGTGGGCATACTTTCTAATATGAAAAAGAACGAGCAAAACAGACATTTATTACGTGTTGATGATGTGACAGCCGTCGGACGCTTGATGGGCGGTGGCATTGCAGAGATGGGGAAGGAGCTGAAGGAAATGACTGGGGCACAAGGAACACCGTGAAGGAAGGTGGGTCCTCGGATGATTCTATCGCAAGGTTGATCCAAGACTTCATCAAGAGCATTGAATAAAGCTCAATTGTAACCATCATGTATATGTCACTTTGATCTTGCTATGTCCTTTTTTTCTTGCCAGCAATGTGTCCTGCTCCTTTGTTCGACGAACATGCTTACTAATTCGTTTGAAGTTTATGAAATTACATTCGAGTTGGTAGGTGGTAGGCGGTAGGCGTTGGACTTGATTCTAATATTGCATCGCTACTGTTTAGCAAGTCATTGTATTTGTTTTCCTCGGTTACCATGATGACGGAGCACAATTTACTTTAATGAGTTATGAGCTTCTAATGACTAGATTAATGATCTGGTGAGCTTTGTTTTAATTGATCCGATACAAACGAGACTCCTAAAACATCCGTCCTTCTGCTTCTAGGTAAATGAACTTGCATTTAGTTATTCCTTAATTAAACTCATTATGAGGAGATAGATTTATGATGCATTGAATGATACATCAAAATCAACCCAAGAAAAGAACCAATAAGATGTTATTTTTTTTCCTAAAGCAAACACTTCTATAGTTGAAATAGAAAGGCATTTATTTGTCTTAACGATATAGAGATAACAAATTCTTTGCCTATCATGGAAACACGAAGTAGTAGACTTGCATTTTGCGTTTACATTCACATTAGAATAAACTGAAAAGAAATTAAAATTGCAACAGGAAAAGTTAAATCCTCTTCCTAATCTTACATGCCACACCTGAAAAGCCTCTCTCTGACAGCACATAACTTGGATATTGCATTTGTCATGTCCATGCGCTCAATCGGAAGTTTCGCTGAGCAGAGGACTCCGATTTTCATTATGTCAGCAATGTTTTCCTCAAATCTTACTGTGCCGGCATCACTAAATTGGCCATAGCCGATCCCTACAGGATGCTCCATGGATAGTAGTGAAGGGTCTAGGATCTTCACAAGGCTTTTGTGCTGAGCAGTCTTTACGAATTCATGGAGGCTCCATCCATCCTTGAACATAACATCAGTAGGTCTTATTCCGGTGAACATCTCGAGCAATAGTATCCCGAAGCTGTACACATCTCCCTGCAATGATGAAATACCACCGAGGCCATATTCTAGAAAGCAACATCGGCTTTGTCATGTCAGAAGGGTACTTAGTTTCAAAAATCCATTTTCTTCACTACAATTCAACATTTAAATAAGCTATTAACTTGGACCCAATATGATTAGAAAGTAGAAGGATTAACATACCTGGAGCTACATAGCCAATGGTTCCTTTTAACCCACTAGTGCTTGCTTGACATTGAGAAACATCTAGGTTTGTGCTTTCGCGAAGAAATCGCGCTAGCCCGAAATCACACACTCGAGCTACCATGTCATGATCAAGAAGAACATTGCTTGGCTTTAGATCACCATGTACGATGCTCATTTGGCAATGGTGGTGCAGATATTCAATGGCAGAAGCCGCATCAATGGCAATATCTAACCTTTGTTTGAGACTAAGTTTTGGCATGTCAAGCTGATTTTCACTAGGGTGCAACCACTGTTCTAGACTACCATTTCGCATTAGGTCGTAGACTAGACCCTTAAATTCTGCGCCTGTGAAATCGATGCTCGAGCAAACGGTGATGATGTTGACAAGATTTCGATGGCGTATGTTTCTTAGCGCTTCACATTCTGCCAAGAAGCTCTTAAAAGCCCCCTTTTGATTTAAGTTGAGAACTTTCACGGCCACCTGTCGATTTCCATCCAGCATTCCACTGTACACAGAGCCATGGCTCCCTTGGCCAATCAAATTAGATGGTGAGAAGTCACCGGTTGCTTGGCGGAGCTTTGCATAGGAAACCTTTTGGAAGCGCTCCTCTGTTGGCAATGCAACACTAGGTCTCGTCCTAAATTTCCTCCTCCAGTACACAACAACAACGAAGCATGTCAACACGATTAGAAACGAGATAGTTATTGCAATAAAAAATTTCAGTTTTGGAAGCTTTCTCCGCTTCTTGATGTCATGGACTTTGCATGTGAGAAGTCCAAGTTCCTTAATTCCCCCACATAGTTCTTTGTTTCCCATTATTGATATGCGCTTTGTATCTCTGAAAATCCCCTCCTGTGGTACCTCTCCTTCAAGGCTATTAAAGGACAGATTCAACATTTCAAGCATAGTGAAATTCTCGAAATAGATGGGAATTTGACCGGACAATCTGTTTCTAGAGAGATTGAGGAACTGAAGGCCAATCAAGGTCCTTAGAGAAGGCGGTATACTTCCTTCAAAAAAATTGCCTGCCATGTCCAAGCTTACTAGCATCAAGCACTGGGACAAAGTGCTTGGTATTTCTCCAGTCAGGCTATTGTCAGAGAGGTCGACTGCCACAATTTGGCTCATATTTCCCATTTCAAGGGGTAATGGCCCTGTTAAGGAATTTCCAGCAACTCCAAAATAGATAGAAGAAAGGCCGATGACCTCTTTGGGTATTGTACCGTTAAGGTTGTTATTTGATAGCCCCAGTGCTTGCAATTGTCGACACCGTCCAAGGCTTGGGGGAATGTCACCTTCTAATTGATTATATTGAAGGAATAGGCGAACCAATTGGGTGATGTTTCCAAGAGAGGAAGGAATTGCCCCTGAAATACTATTATCCCCTAGGTAAAGATAGGTCAGATTTTGGAGCTTACCAATGCCATGGGGAATCTTGCCGCCAATGTTGTTGGTGTCTAACCCCAAGATCTGTAAGCCACTCAGATTCTCGATTTCTGGAGGGATATTTCCTGTGATTCGGTTTTTTGCCAAGCTTAAGAGCTGAAGCGTATTCGTGAAATTGGCAATGGAAGTAGGTATTTCTCCCCTAAAATTGTTGTAGCCGAAATCTAAATGTTTCAATTTGGTACAGTTGGTTAAAGAGGTGAGAAAGCTTAAGCCGTCAAGTCCTGTTTGTAACTGGTTTTCATCGAAATAAATATTTGTAAGATTCCTCAAGTTTCCAATATTGGCAGGCACACTCCCCGTAAAGCTATTATTATTGAGACTTAGTATTCCAAGTCTAGTAGCATTAGGCAGCGAATGTGGCACTTGCCCTGAAAATCGATTGTCCCCAAGGTAAAGAAACAGGAGATGTGGAAAATAGTTGCCAATTTCTGGTGGGATTTCTCCATGTAGGTTGCTACCAACTACATCAAGGGAGACAAGTGATGTAAGGTTGTATATAGAAGAAGGGATGTGTCCTGTTAATTTATTACAACCTATATGTAACCATTCTAATCTTGAGATGCTTCCGAGCTCAGCCGGTATTTGACCTCTTAGGTTATTTTGTTCCAACTGTAAATATACAAGTGAAGATCCATTCCCCAACCAATTTGGAATTCCCCCAGTAAGATTGTTCCATCCGACATAAAAGCCAATGAGTTTTCTCTCAACTAAATACCGAAGCTCATCAGGTATCCTCCCGCTAAGCCGATTAAAGGTCAAATAGAGGTACTGCATATCTATGCAAGATGAAAAATTCCGTGGTATCTCCCCTCCAAGTTCATTGTTGAAGAGGACTAACCTTTTCAATCTGAACAACCTTCCGAACTCTTCTGGAATGTTGCCTCGAAGTCGATTTTCCCTCAAATCAATTCGTCTCAAGAATGTGAGATTCCCTATGTCAGGAGGTATTGTGCCAATGAGCTTTTGATTCATCAAGTCGAGGGCAATGACTCTTCCCGCATGGTGACAACTGCAAGAAACTCCTGACCAGTTGCAATGACTAACAGACTCCTTCCAGGAACTCATGATTCCTAAAGGATCTTCAATCATCTTGTCCTTGAAGGCGAGCAATGCCGCCCCGTCCATTTCATTTCTGGGATAGGGAGCATAGACAATACAAGTGTTGGAGTGAGTTTGATATATGAAGAGAATGAGGCTGACAAAAGCTGATACTGAATTCATTCTCAAGTTTAGCATGGTTGCTTCCATACTTGATCTGTTAAGACAGAGACAATAGAAAGACAAGATAATTGTCTTCTTAAGTTCTAACCAGAAGCATTAGATTGACCATTTAAACCCAATGCATCCAAAGACCACAGTTTAGTCCACCAAAAACTGGACATTTGTTCAAATTAGATTCACCTTGGACAATACTGTTCATGACAACCAAAATCCAATTTGATGCATAAGCAATTTCTAAAAAAAAAAGTGTTCATTTATTTATCTTTATAAGTGATACAATCGATCATTTTTTTTAAAAAATTATTAGATAATTTATTTTTTACAAAACAAACGGAGCCTAAGTTAAATCTTAGTTTCCTAAACAATAGTAGGAAAGAACACCTTTGAATTTAATAACATTTGACCCCACAAAGAAAAATGTAAATTCAACCTGCTGGAATCTTAGACTTTGTACAGCTTAGTTGGAATCATTTATGCAGTGTTTGAGCTCCATCCTTTTCTCACGGCAATGAGAAAACCTAATCCTCATAGGACGGTGTCAGCGTCAGCATAACCTGCCGTGGGTTAAACGGTGGCAAAGTTATCAAGCCCAATTAGACGTTTCACATCAACTTAGACAATCCAACGGACCGCGATTGTTGTCCATCAATTGTTGACAATGATTGTCAATCAACAAGCTCATAAATTGATTAGACAATTTTTCCATGTGAAAGGCTAAAGCTCGTGGCACTGTGGAAGGAAATGGACATTGGACCAAGTTCAAAGCAATGAGCAAATTTTCAACGATTCAGTTTTGAAACTTAGCTATGATTGCGCCTAATATAGAGGAGCGAATGGGAATTTTTTCAAGAATGATAAAGAAGAGGAGCGTAGACGTCTAATCTTTTTATCTAAAGTTTGATCAAAGCTAAGCGTGAATTTGGGTTATACTCATTATGAGATTTTCAATGATACCCAATATGCCTAAATCAAAAAGGCGGATCTCAAGATATCATAATTCTCAATGACGATCGTCCAATTGTGGGGAGTCACCGTGTCAAAGATATTGATCCCTATCTCAAGATAGATTTGGGATGCAAAAATCAATTCAGAAATTTCATTTATAGAGTGATAGGAGACACTATTATAACCTATTTGAGTACGAACTATTCATGCAACTATCTTATAATTATTCGCAATAACTATCTTATAATTAATAGCCAACTGCGTCATGACGATTGGGACCCTGAAGAGGCCATAAGAAGATGGAAGTCAATTGATAAATTCAGATATTAAGTTCATTTTGGGGACAATAATACATCTAGCGGCACTTGACTTGACTAATTGTCGAGAGTATAGAAGACAAGAATAAAGCGGAAAAAAATTGAGTAATTTCTGTATATTTTGTGTTGCATAATGAATGGTACATGAGCCTATTAACATATTAATCAACGTATGCTCAATCAAAGGAAGATATTAAGAATCTCAGGCATAATCATGAGAAACATTAAAAAAAATCAAGGAAATTATCCTAGAAATCTCTACCATTACTAGATAAAATACTATAAATTTTGATCTGAGCGGAGTTAGAGAATCCATAATACCAATTTGAAGAACTACCCCAGAGTACAAGGTTGTTATTTATTTGTTTATTTATTGCCATTTTTATGGCCCCAACTTTGTTTTCGTAATTTCAGTCAACTTTTATATTTTTGGGCCAATTTTCTGCATTCATTTTAACTCGTTCAGTTTTTTTGTTATCTTCAGATTTCCTTGTCTACTTAGAGTTAATTTTCAAGAATTCCCAGGATTTTGTAACTCTTTATATTTGGTAATTATACAATTTCCATTTCGTGTTTTAGTTCCTTTTTATCTTACTTCAAGGTCAAACAAAGGTTGCTTCAAATGAGTCTTGGGGAAATGCAAATGCCTATAACCTAAAGCTCGTTGGGGAAATAGAAATTATGTTTGGTGAAAAATCCTTTGTAAAGCTATTTTGTCCTAAATAGTGTTTGGTAAATATTTTTTGCAAAGGGCTTTTGGTTCTAATTTTTATTTTTTATTAAAAAAATAAAATCCTCCATCAAAGGGTTAAGGTCGTCAGCAAGCCAAATCTAGCGCCGAGGGCCGTCACCCAAGGTTGGGCGACCTTAGCGAGGGTTGCACAACCCCAAGCAATGAGGCTTGAGGTCGCACAACCCCAACAACAGTCAATTGGGTTGCGACGCCTAAGGTCGCACACATTAGATTGACCGTTTAAATTTGATGCATCCAAAGACCATAGTTTAGTCCACCCAAAACCTGGACTTTTGTTCAAATTAGCTTGAATTTGGATAATATTGTTCGTGACAACCAAAATCCAACTTGATGCATAGGCAATTTCTAAAAATATTTTTCATTCATTTATCTTTATAAGCGATAAAAATAATCATTTTTAGAAAAATATTTTTTAGATCATTTATTTTTTACGAAACAAATGGAGCCTAAGTTAAATCATAGTTTCCCAAATAATAATAGGAAAGAGCACCTTTGAATTTGATAACATTTGACCCCCCAAAGAAAAGTGTAAATTCAACCTATTGGGATCTTAGACTTTGTACAACTTAGTTAGAATTCTTTATGCAGTGTTTGAGCTCCATCCTTTTCTCACGGCAATGAGAAAATCTAATCATTATAGGACAGCGTCAGCATAACCTGCCGTGGGTTAACTGGTGGCAAAATTATCAAGCCCAATCAGACGTTTGACGTCAACTTAGACAATCCAACGAACCACAATCGTTGTCCTCAATGGTTGATGATGATTGTCAATCAATGAGCTCATAAATTGATTAGACAATTTTTCCATGTGAAAGGCTAAAGCTCGTGGCGTTGTGGAAGGAAATGGACATTGGGCCCAGTTCAAAGCAATGAGCAAATTTTCAATGATCTATTTTTTAAACTTAGCTATGATTGCGCCTAATATAGAGGAACGAATGATTGAATTTTTCCAAGAATGATAAAGAAGAGGAGCACATATGTCTAACTTTTTTATCTAATGTTTGATCAAAGTTAGCATGCATTTATGAGTAGTGCCATAACGCGTGCTAACTCTACAATGGGTCTTTCACCCACCCTCACTCACCCTAGGAGCGGGTGACTACTATACTAGTCTACCCGATGGTAGCCAAGAGATTTAAGCATACCCCAACATGGAATCCACCTTCCCCACCGTCAAATTCCCTATTTATCTTTGTCTTCTCAACGGAGAGGGAATACTGAAGACAACGTGGGGTCCCCCACCCATTAGCGGATCTTCCGCCTGTTTCTTCCTTGAGCCTTTTAAGGACCTACTCAGGTCCAACGTCAGCATAACCTGCTATGGGTTAAATGGTGACAAAGTTATCAAGCCCAATCAAATGTTTGACATCAACTCAGACAATCCAACGGACCACGATCATTGTCCTCAATGGTTTATGATGATTGTCAATCAACGAGCTCATAAATTCATTAGACAATTTTTCCATGTGAAAGGCTAAAGCTCTTCCGTTATGGAAGGAAATGGACATTGGGTCCCGTTCAAAGCAATGACCAAATTTTCAATGATCTAGTTTTGAAACTTAGCTACGATTGCGCCTAATATAGAGGAGCGAATCATGGAACTTTTCCAAGAATGATAAAGAAGAGGGGCACCGACGTCTAACTTTTTTTTATCTAAAGTTTGATCATAGTGGCGCCTAATATAGAGGAGCGAATGATGGAATTTTTCCAAGAATGATAAAGAAGAGGGGCCCATACGTCTGACTTTTTTTTTTTACCTAAAGTTTGATCATAGTTGCGCCTAATATAGAGGAGCGAATGATGGAATTTTTCCAAAAATGATAAAGAAGAGGGGCCCATACGTCTGACTTTTTTTTATCTAAAGTTTGATCAAAGCTGAACGTGAATTTAGGTTGTACTCATTATGAGATTTTCCATGATACCCAATTTGCCTAAATAAAAAAGGCAGGTCTCAAGATATCATAATTCTCAATGATGATTGTACAATTGTGGGGAGTCACCGTCTCAGAGATATTAATCCCTATCTCAAGATAGATTTGGGATGCAAAAATCAATTCAGATATTTTATTTATAAAGTGATACAAGACATTATTATAACGCATTTGAGTACGAAATATTCAGGTAACTGTCTTACAATTATTTGCACTAACTTTGAGATTTAATTGCGTAAATTATTATTATTATTTTTCGCATTCCTGACATTACTTATTAAAACAGAAATGAAAAGTGATGATGAGAAGACCAAGCAACTAAAAACATTCCAAGCAACTAAAAACATTCTCCCCATCTTGATGGACGAACGGATAAAAGAAAACCACGATTGAGCCGATTAATGTTGAGAAAATATAGAAGCTGGGAGACCTTTGTTGAGCGCACAGCCTTTTGGGCTAAATTTAAAACTCAGAGGGGCCCAAGTGAAACCGCCCTAAAAAGTCATGGCATTAAAAGTTTGTTCAATAGCTTCTATGATTTGAGAAATCTGCATGACTAAATTAATACATGGATAAAAATATATATATATATAGCCACAACGAAATTTACAATAATCACATTCTAAAACAATCACGATCTTTAAATGAAAAGGAGCAAGCAATCTAGCTCGTTGAATCAGAAAGAAACGTTGCTGGATGAGAATAGGAGTTTCTTTCTAGAAGATTGGAGTAATTACCGTATGCACCTTAATCTCGATCATCCACATGGGTCCTATATGATGGCCGCACTACTCAGTGGTTGAGGTGGAGCTAGTTCACATGATCTGAGTCCATATAAATTTTTTCAGGAGATAGATGCATCATACGGACCACTAATTCCATCTTATTTGTTGTTTCCTCAGCACAATTGATCATAAGATGATTGGTTCATCTCGGCTCGAAGATGGCAGATCACGTCAAATTTGGATTGTGTCACCTTTGGATTTGGACTAGATTGACTTAATTCACTCATATTGACTTGTCTAGTTCATGCAATACAATGAAATTTATTCGCGGTCGATTCAAAATACGGCCAACCCAAATCTAGTCGGACAACTACATTTTTTGAGTACATTGTTTAAGTCAACTTGCCACCACTGCCACATGGCTTCTATACCTATTGAAGAATCCACTTTGACGTAGGCCAAACAAAATTAGCGAACAATAGATTTGGAATTTTTGAAAAGCCAAAAATTATAGATCTAAAGTAGCAAATTACTATTTTTTGTGGCCAAAAAATATGCAAGCAAATTATCAATGATCTAAGTTTGATTTCTTCCCATAAAAATGCACTGAACTTTCAATTTCCGCAATTGATGCATCTAACTAGAATCCGACCAATTTTTTTGAAAAATTGTTGATGGAGCGGACACAAGGCCAGGCGGCATGTCATCAACATGGTGGTGCCATGTCATCAATTTGTATGAAAAGTGGGTGTATTTCAGCCAACGTACACAAATTGCAAAAAGATTGAAATTTTAATGGATTCAGTGCGAGTATCAATTGCAGTGACCTAATTATAAATACCGCCGAAATTCATTAGCCATAGACAAAATTCACCCAGCCACTGCGTCGTCATATTCTTGTCCCAACTAAAATCCATACGTTGTCCCCACCACCTGTCACAACCTTCCTGCCCAGTCACTGTCATGCTTCGTGTCCTTTGCCGATGGAGGCGGCCTTGGAGGAGGAGGATTTGGAGATTTGGTCTCCTTCGTCGACCGTTTCTTCCCTCGACAAAGGAGACAAGCAAAATTTTTCTTCTTTTCCAACACGGATCTTACTTCTTCCATCGTGAGGAAGATGAGATCCTGCTGTTACCTAATTCAAGGCACAAGCCAGACACGACAACCACCAGGGAAAGAGAGATGGGTTTTCAGTAGGCATATTTTCTAATATGGAAAGGAATGCGCAACGTATATTTATTATGTGTCGATGATGTGGCCCATATATGCAGAGCAACAGCTGAACGCCTTTACAATGGTGAAGGAATTGGGTTTAGCAGTGGAGTTGAGGCTGGACTACAAGGGGCACATCATTGGTGGGCATCTAGTGCTAGTAGAGGAGATAGAAAGGGCCGTTAGATGCTTGATGGGCAGCAACACTATAGCGATGAGGGAGAAGGTGAAGGAAATGAGGGAGGCGGCGACGAATGCCATAAAGAAAGGTGGGTGTTCATATGATTCTATTGGAAGGTTGATTCAAGACTTCATATCATTGAATAAAAAGCTCAAGAAAGAGTTAGCATTTACCTTCAATATAACCATCATGTATCAGTCGGCAGCAAAATTTGATCAAACCGAATCTACTATGACAAGTTCCTCCTTCTCGTAAGGAGCTCCCCCCCTCTCTATAATGGAGAGTTTTTTTTCCCACTTCTTCAATGGAGTGTTCACCTAACCAAAATTCGAAATCCTAGTTGATCCCCGATTTCATTACCACCTATTTCCATAATCACCTGTCCATTCCACATCATAACTCAATCCATAAAAACCCTAAAACCCACACACCCATGTTTCGAACATTAACCAAACCCTAAAACCCACACACACATCCTCTGAAACCGAATCCCTTGAATACATTAACACAAATGAGCTCCCTTCAATCAACAACCCCACAAATAGTCAGCAAAATCAATAGCAGGATATGAATCAGCGCACCCAAGCAAGTTATCCAGAAGATGACACGGTTTTCATCTCCAAAATGGCGTAGAAGGGCTCGCACAGGTGTGGCTTGTTTTCAACTTTGCCTCATTCCCTATTTTGAAGAAGCTTGTTACTAGTTGTTCAGTGGTTATTAGATTACCTACAATGGAGATAGAATTAGAAAGGGAAAAGGGGATGGCAGCACTTTGTAAGGGCGCGCATGACAACCATTCTGTTTCAGAAATAGTTTCTGGAACAGAAATAGATTTTTCTATTTATATTTCTAGAAGAGTTTCTAAGCAAAAATTACCGTTTGATAACGACACAAAATTTCTTCCTTTCGACCGCTAGCCGCCACCGCTGCCGGCAAACGGCCGGCGATCAACGGACAGTGGTCAGCGGCAACGGATGAAGGACCGATTGATGAACGATGAGAAAAATTTTTATTTCTCATTTCTGTTCCGAAATAAAGAAGTAGAAAATTTCTATTTCCGATTTCTATTCCGTACGTATTTCTGGAATAGAAATCTATTCAAGAAATAAAAAAACGGAATAGGTTTATCAAACGGATTTATATTCCACAAACAGGTCTAGAATAGAAAAATTGTTTCTAGAACAGAAATAGGTAGTTGTCATGCACCCTCTAAGAGAATGGGCAAAATGTGGACAGAAAAATCTGTGGTTAAGGTGCTCGATGGAATTCGCAAAGGCAAAATGAAAGAATGTCAACTAACTTTACTTGGTAAACTTCATTCTAAACCAAGCATAAACCTCCAAGCCTTCAAATCCACTATGTTTAAGGCATGGAAAGCAGAGAACATGGTATACGACCAACCACAAAAGGGATTTTTCACCTTTACTTTCAAAACTGAGGTAGAGAAATAGGGAGTTCTAGAGGCTAGCCCTTGGTCATATTCTGGAAGTCTACTAATTCTGAAACAATTAAACCCCAAAATACCTCTTCATCGCCATGCTTTTACTCACTGCCCGTTTTGGATATAGCTTCATGGACTACCCCTGGGGTGTATAATAGAATCAACAGTAAGAAATATAGCATCGAATATTGGGGAGGTGTTGGAAGTGAAGCTTGTCACTAAGGAGGGTAGCCTCTACAAGGTTGGTAAAGCGAGAGTGTCAATAGATATATCAAAACCACTCGTATCAGGGGTTATGTTGCAACTTGACGAGGTGGATTCTTGGATAGACTTTAGATATGAGCACTTACCCCCATCTCTGCTACTCGTGTGGAAAAATTGGTCATTATACTAGTAATTATGTGGAAATGCCTTATAACGAACGGAACAAAAACTGATTGAAGAAGGCTTATTTGGTTATTGGCTCAAAGTGGAGGCTAAAGAGCATAGCCCTTTTTGGAAATTGCTAAATAAACTGGAGAGTGGAGAGTGGGATGTGGAATAAGTTATACCCGAAATGCCCATGAAAACTTACTCCTCGGAAAACAACCCAAGCGTGGGGGATATGGAAACGTAACAAACAGAAATTATTCCCTATAGTCAGGAGAATCAAAGGGGTATGGGTTCAAAGGCTTTGGGTAAAAGACCCCAGGGCTCTACCTTGCTAATTTCCGATACTCCATGGGTGGAAACCCCTATGTTGTCGACCTTGAGCAAAGCCAAAAGTCAACAAAAGGAATTGACGACCCCGGTTATGAAAAAGATCAGAAGGCAGAGCCCTTATGCATCTCAGGGGGCAATGATGAAGAAGGCGGATAAAGAACAACTACATGAAACCCCTATTATGGTGGAAGAAGATCCCAAAGTGTGGGCTTTGGTGGCTAGCCCTAATAAGCCACCGGTGAAACCATGAAGCTTCTAAGATGGAACTGTCAGGGGTTGGGCAATCCCTTGACATTCCAAGAATTAAGAGCCCTTGTGGCTCTAGAGATGCCTAGTTTGGTTTTCCTTATGGAAACCAAAAATAAAAAGGAGATGGTGGAACGTGTAAGAAAGTGCCTTAAATACCCAAACCTATTCTTAGTACCACCGGAAGGTATTGTGGGGGGATTAGCCATTATGTGGAGTGAAGACGTCAATTTAAAAGTGACTAACAGCTCAAAGCATTTTATAGAAGTGGACTGCACAAACCCTTTTAGTACAAATCACATGCGAATCACTTTCATCCATGCACCGATGAATTTAGGTGAAAGGCTACAACTATGGTAGCAAATCAAAGCATCTTAGGAAAACCCACAATCCTCATGGGTTTGCATGGGCGATTTAAATGAAATCTTGTACACTTGAGAGAAAGTTGGAAGAAGAGAAACCGACCAAAGTAAAATGTTTTGCCTTCCGGGAATTCTTAAATGATTGCTCACTCATGGATCTAGAAAGTAAGGGATGTGCATATATATGGTCTAATAAAAGGGAAGGAGAAAACCTTGTAAAGAAGAGGTTAGACCGAGTACTTAGCACTATGGAATGGAGGGTAGCTTTCCCAAATGCAGAAGCATTAGCCTTACCAATTGTTGGGTCAGATCATAGCCCTATAATGCTCACTCTTCATCTCGAATACAGAAAAAGGAAGAAATGCTTTAAGCTTGAGTCCTATAGGCTAGAAGATCCAGAATGCAGCGAGATAATTAGAAGCATATGGTAGTGACAAACAACAGAAAATTAGAGCTTTTTAGGGAAAATCCAGGAACTATCCTGAGATCTAGTTGAATGGAGCAAAAGGAAATTCTCTAATACATCAAACAAGATTAGAGAACTAAAAAAACAACTTACGGAACACATTAACAGATCGGGACCCTCATCAAAGCAAGAAATCCAACAATTTGAGGAACAAATAGGGAAATTGTGGAGGCAAGAGGAGATGTATTGGGGGTACGATCTTGGATCAATTGGCTTCAATTGGGGGGATAGAAACACTATGTACTTTCACGCAACAACGGTGCAAAGGAGGTAGAGGAACCGAATCATTATGCTGAAAATAGATGAATAAACCTGGTGTCGGGAACCCATAACCCTTAATCAGCATATTAGAAACTTCTACTACACTCTATATGAATTGGAAGGCCCTAGAAACTTCCAACCAATCCCGAATCAATGTCCCATAATGGTTAGTGAGGAAATGAATGCTAATCTTTTGTATTTAACAACTTTAGAAAAAGTGAGAGAAGCTGTCTTCCAGCTAGAAGCACTCAAAGCACCTAGTCCTGATGGACTAAATGGCCAATTTTATCAGCATTGTTGGGAAGATATTAAGGTCAACCTCTTCCAACTAGTTCAAAATTTCTTCCTAACAGGTATACTTGATCCCCTCCTAAACAAAACACACATCACACTCATCCCAAAAATAAAGAATCCAAAAGTGTTAGCCAGTATCGACCAATTAGCCTTTGTAACTTTAGCTACAAGATCATATCGAAGATTATGGCCAATCGGCTAAAGAAGTGGCTGCCTATGGTCATTGAAAATGAACAAAGTGCTTTCGTGAAAAATCGACGAATACATGACAATATTCTAATTGTTCAAGAGGTATTGCACCAATTGAGAATCAGAAATAAGAAAAAGAAAATCCAAGCTATCCTCATATTGGATATGTAGAAAGCTTATGATTGGATTGAGTGGGATTTTTTTAGGGCCAGCATGCTGAAAATGGGTTTCTATGAAAGATGGGTAGGACTTATTATGCAATGTGTATCATTCGTCTCCTTCAGTGTGAAAGTTAATGGAAAACCAACGCCATATTTCTCACCATCACGTGGGATATGACAAGGAAATCCCCTATCACCATATTGATTCATTCTTATGGCCAATGTCTTATATTGGATGATGCATAGAGCGTTGGAAGAAGGAGATATAAAAGGGATTACTCTCAACAGGTACTGTCCAACCCTAACACACCTATTGTTTATTGATGATGATATATATATATACCATAAAGGGGTTAGGATCGGAGAACTATATGAGAGAACAAGGAAGTATAGGACATTAACAGATCTATATGAAAGCAGGGAAGGATGTATCTAAAAAGAAATGATGTATAAGAGCAAGAAAATAAATGACTCAAATAAAATCGCGATAATTAAAAATAATGTAATGACTGAAAGCAATATATAATATATAAAGTAAGAGTATGCATAAACAAAAACCAACCATGAAGGTGGTATGAACTTGTATTATAAAGCTGAAAAGCTGAAATTACATGTATTGAAAGATGCAGAAACTAAAGCATCAAGTCATCCACTAGGGCGGTAATCCGCACTCCAGGGAGTATTGATGTTTGTATTACAAGAAATGGTTAACCAGCTATCATGTAAATTGGTAACCATGTATAAAACTATGTATATGAAAAACTAACTTACTTTGAAACAAAGGGATACAAGGTAAGAGAGCTTGGGGACGGAAGAGATGAGGATGGAGATGGAAGGGATGATGGTTTACAAGTGAGAGAGAGGAAGGAGAGAGAGAAATTTGGAAAAATTTCGGGTCCTCTTCTTCCATGTCAAGAGGGCGTATTTATAGGGGGTGCTACAGTGAAAGTGCTACGATGCTGAACAGTGTAAAGTGAATATTACTGAGTGAACAGTGTAAAGTGAACAGTGAATAGTGAACAGTGTATGTCTATCATGCTACGGTATATAGCCTTTGCGTCATTTGTAATAGTGTCGGCATTTGATGTCTTGAATTTAATCTCTGTCTAGGTTGATCTCGTAGCAGTCGTCTTCATTGGTGTTTCCACTGTGATGTGACTGTGAGGATCCGTCTGTATTGTCTTGAGATTTGGAAGATCCATATTGTGATCATTTCGCTTCCGAGAGCATTGTCCTGAGGATGTTGCAGTATTCCTCTCTGCTCTGGACTGCGGCAAGTGCTGCACTTGCCATAGATTTCTCCTGTAAAAAGGATGCATTTGATGGGACTATGGTTATCATGTTTTTCTGGCTGTTTAGCCATGTTTTAACCGCAGCTTTGGATCCTTGTTTATGGTATTTGAATCCATCCCACTATTTTGTTTTGTATTTTCATACAAGAACTGGTACACCAGGTTTTGTGGATGTATTGTATTCAAATTCCCATGCTGTTACCCAAGAGATTCTGAATATTATAAAGAAATGCATAAGGCATGGGAACCTTATATCATGTGGTGTTGGTACGAAGTATTCACTAAAAACCTTGTATCCTTATTTGACTGTGGGGTGTAGTATTATGTCCAAAAGACCAAAGAGATCCCACCAAGAGTCAAACCAGTTTGGTAAGCTTTGTCTTGGGAAGTTATCTTTGAAAAATAACAATCAAGTGTGTTGGAAATTTGTATTTTGTCTGAAGAAAACGTTCCACCAAGCTTGTTGGTAGTCTCAGTAGATGTATGAGGAAGAATATGGTAGGTTTTGGGTAAGTCTGGTTTGGAATTTTCTGGGTGTATGAGGTGAGGCTCCCCAGTGTGAGGGGTGTATGATTTTACTGATGGATATAGTGGAGTATAGAATGTTTTCTGTATTGTTTTTGTCAGCAAAATGGGTAAATCTTGTTAATTCTGTCTCCACTAGAATTTGCTCATAATAAGCAAGGGTTTTGTTTGTATTGTGTGGTTTGAATAACCAGTTTTTTGGAAAGATGTTTTTTGCAAATTTGATTGGATCTTCGTAGAAGAATCCATCTTCTACAGTCAATATTTTTTGAAATGATGTTTGGGGAAATTTTTTGATTTTTGAGATTGAGGGGTTGCCTGTGGCCTAATAACCACCTCATTCGAAATTCTTTTGTATTCTGCTGGTTTTTGTGTAACCAGTGGGGGAAGATTGTTGCTTACCTCGATGGCACTGGATGGCTCTTTCTTTGCCTTGTTTTGTATAGACTGTGCAAGTAACAAAATGGTTTCTTTTGGTATCATGTCGGCTAGCTAATTAAAGGCTAGCATGGGATCAGATGAATGTGTTCTATTTTCAAAGGTGTTTGGTGTAAGAATGTCTGGTTGTTTTCTGCCATTTCAAGCCATATCTTGACAGATGTTAAGCCTTTTGGCTTTGGTGGTGTATTGGAGGGTTCGGCAGTGACTTTGCCTTTGCCTTTATCTTTGTCTTTTTTGGATCTTGCCATGTTTGTATCCCCTGTAAAAATTCTCTTGTGAGAAAATCAGGTAAGGAATTTGAAGAATCATTTATAAATTCAATGTCAAAATCGAATACTGAAAGTATGGCTTGCCATCTGGCAAAAATCTGTTTTGATGCAATGTTTAAAACGTCTTTTTATAAAACGTCTTTGCTTGATTTGCAATCAATTCTCAAGAGAAATTTTTGATTTAATAAATCTCCTTGGAATTTTGATATAGACAGGACTATAGCAAGTATTTCTTTTTTGATTGCCGAATAATTTTGTTGAGTGGAATTCCAATGTTTTGATATAAACTGAACAACTTGTTCTTTGTTGTTATTGACCTGTTTGAGGATGGCACCATATCCTAATTCTGAAGCATTTGTTTCAACTATTTTGAAAGTGGAAGGGTCAGCAAGGTGTAGGCATGGTATATCTTTGACACGCAATTTTATTTGTTTGACAATGTCTGTATGGACAGAAGTCCAGGGTGGAGGATCCTTTTGTAACCTTTGATGTAAAGGTTTACAAAGGATATTTATATTGGGAAAGAAATTTATAATATAATTGAGACTACCCAAAAACCTTTGTAATTGGGTTTTGTCTTTAATCTCATATGGGAATTTATCAGTAAAAGAGATTGATCTTTCTATGGGAGTGATGGTGTTTAAATGAATGTATTGACCTAAGAATCTAATTTTAGTATTGAAGAGTGCAATTTTAGTAGGAGAAACTACAAGACCGTTTTGTGTGATTATTTTTATGAAAGTAGATAAATGTTTGAAATGTTGTTATATATTGGAAGAGAATACTAGAACATCATCTATATAAACTATGATGTATTCTGAATAAGGATTGAAGATCTCGTTCATGATTCTTTGGAATTCTGAAGGGGCATTTTTGAGGCCGAATGGCAAAACATTCCATTCATATTGGCCAAAAGGGACTGTAAAGCTGTCTTGTATTTATCCTTTTCACTGACCTGTATTTGCCAAAATCATGATTTCATGTCAAATTTTGAAAATATTTTTGATCTACAAAGTTTGTTTAGTAAATCTTTTTTATTAGGTATATGATATCTTATCCATCTAAAGGGCTGTATTAAGAGGTTTATAATTAATAACTAATTTGGGAACTCCTTTTTCTAGTTCAACATTTTTATTGACATAAAAAGCAGAACAACTCCATGGTAATTGGCTTTTTCTTATGAGTTTTTTATTCAAGAGATATTGTATTTTTGCTTGATAGAATTTCAAAACTTCTTGATTCATTTGTGTTTGGCGAGCTTTGGTAGGTATTTTGTTTTCAGAAAATTCTTGTTCATAAAGTAAATCAACGATATGCTTCTTTCTTTCCCAAAAGACATTGGGTAGAGTAGAGCATATAGTTTTTTCTATGTATTTTTGTAGGGAAACTATTTTTTCTATGATTTTAGGTTTTAAAAGATTTTCTTCTATCCTTTTGAATTCTAAATCTTCTTTTAGAAACTCAAGCTGGTTTTCTTTGTCTTTTATAAGGCAATTTATTTCTGAAATGGAATGTTCTTGTAAAATATTAAGACTTCTTGTTTGTGGTTTTGTGATGAAATTGAATGTGATTTTTTTGTTTAAAGCATGAGTTTTGATACCTTCATTAGTAACATTAAAAGGTTGGATCAATTGTATAAAAGGTGTTCCAAGAATAACCTATTGCCTCATGTTTTTAACTAAAAGAAAATATGTTTTGTAAGACATTTGGTCTTTTATTATTAGAGCTTCAGGTAACTTGTATTGTATATTTAGTTTGTCTCCTGAGGCTGATTTTAAGGATTCATAAGTTTTGTTAAAGTATCTTGTTGGAACAAGGCCTTCCTTGATACAGTTGAGGTCGGCCCCTGTATCAAAGAGTGTTGTTGTTTCAATAATGTACTCATTATTGATTTTTATCTTAATATTTATTATTCATTTTCTAGATGTTATTTCTGTTAACAACATAAGAAAGGCTGGATCAGAGGTATCTAGGCTTGTATTTCTAATTTTTGTTGTTTTATTTCGTTTTGGAGGTCATTAATATTTGTGGGTCTAGTCTGTGGTTTTTTGTTTCTATTCTGAATGTCTTTAAGATTGTAGGAAGTATTAGGCTTGGAAGTAATATTCATAGAAGAGTGTAGTCTATCTAAATATTCTTTTTTGGCTTCAGGGTCAAGAATTTTGTTAGCAGTGCTAAGAAGGAATTCTTCTTCTTTTGTTAAGACGTTTACTTCAGGAATGGGTTTTCCTGGAGAAGCGTCTCCATAATCGGAATCAAGAGGATTCTATCTCATTAATCAAGACCTTCTTCCTCAAGAAGTTCATCGAAGAAGTATCATCATTTTCTATGAAGATGTTGTTTAACTGGTTAAGAGTATTATAATCTAAAGAAAGTTCATTCAATTTTTTATTAATCCTACAGTATTTGGAAATATGACATTTTCTACCGTAAGAGTAACACTTGATGTCTTTAAGATTTTTCTTATCAATGTGAGGTCTATTTTGGTTATTCTGGTATCTTTGGTTATTCTGGTGTCTTTGGTTATTCCTACGGGATTGGGGTTTGTTGTGATGTTTCTTTGTTTCTTTCTAAGTAGGACAAGTTCCCTTACATTTTGTTTTTGTTTTTTCATTATAAGAGGGGTCATATTGAGCACAAAAATCTCCTAGACTCCTATTGGTGAGGGATTGTTCTTCCTTGAGTTGTCTTTGCAATTTGATTGTATTACACATTTGTGTTCCTTGTCTATAAACATAAGAGACTATTTCTCCATAAGAAATGAGATCATAAGGAATTTGACCGCTGTAATCTTCTCTAATTTTATCTCTAATTTGGTCACCTATGATCTGAGGTAAACCGGCTAAGAATTTTTCTTTCCAAAATGGTTGATTGTAGTCGGGTCTAATAAGAACCCTTTGAAAGAAAAGCTCTTTGTATTCTCTAAATCTTCCTAAGGATTTGCAACGCATATTGGAAAGGAGATCTTGGTTTCTATCCCTAATATGTGAAGGATCTCCTACGAAGTGTTGTGAAATTGAATAGATAAGGGTATTGACCACATCTTGGATGAGATGTCCTTGATCATCATCCATGCGTTGACCAAAATCATCTACCTTATAAGCAGTTAAAATTTGTGTCTTTTGTTCATCTGTTAGGTAGTTATCCCACCAACCTTTTAGTTGTCCAGTAAATCCGGCTGCCAAAAGATTAGCAACAGCATGGTCAAAAACATCTTGCTGTGTTTTGTAAGCATTAGCAAGCATCACCATGTTGTTAAGAATGTTCATAATATTGGCTTTTACAACACCATCACTGTTCCATTCATAGATGGCGTCAGGAGAGTATTTATTCTGTATTTTTTGCGATGATTCTTCTTGGGCAATGTTTGGTGGGGTAGCTCTACTATAATAAAGCTTCTAAGGTTGTCTCCAATTGAGTATGTTAACCTCAGTAGCTGACTCATTATCGGAATTACCAGAGTGTTTGGTCAGGGTACTAATAGTGGGTTGGTCTGGAGTGTCTTTAATGATAAGACTCTAGAATTTAGGAGTGTCTAATATAGGATCAGGTTCTAACTTTGATTTTCCTAAAAGTTTATTCTTTTGTTCTATAGCTTTGGCAAACTCTAGACTAAGATTTTTTGGAAATTCAAAGGCTTTAAAAATGGGTTTTTTGAGAGTGTCAACTTGTGGTGTAATTAGCTGAGTAGGATTCTGGATGGTGGATCTATCCTATTCAACTATTTTCCTATGGTTACTAAATGTTGATTAGTAAAATTGTTTTGTTCAATAACTTTGTGGGTGTAGAGAGAGTCTCCTTTGTCTAGAAGCCTAAAGGGAGTGGCTGTAACCTCGCTATCTCCATGCTGTATTTTTATTCTCCTAAGAGGTGGATGATTGGATTTATGGTTTCACCATTATCAAGTTTCCACTTATAATGATTATCTAAAATAAATATTTCTTTTGGCTCAAGGAATTGTTCTTCTAGCCAATCAAAGAAAAATATATGGACTTCATATTCATATATGTAGTCGTAATATTTTTGTTTGATGTCTTTTGCTTTATCAAAAAAGGTTTTGAAGAACCATTCTCTCGATTTGTTTGTTGTTTTCAGAATTAAATTCTTTATTAAGAAAAGCTTTGTTTGGCTCAAAATGTTTTTCTAAAACATTAAGCTCGGCATCTATCATTTGCGAATAAGTAGGAGAATGATGAGGAGAATCTGTATTTTCTAGGACCGGTTCAGGCTGGTTTTGTTGATAAACTGGCATGGAAATCCTTGATCTATTATCTAAACCACTAATTTCTGGTTCAAGTGGTGTCTCATGATTACTTCTACTGGTGGAAGGGGGTAAAGGTGTTGTATCGCGTGTGGGATGGTATCAGAGCCATTGGGAAGGTATAGATAGTCTTTGTAAGAACATACTCTTAGATCGAGAGCCATTCGTTGGCATCCTTCTTGTTTCTACAGAGTGGTCCAGGCCGTAAGTCCCTTAGATCGAGAGCCATTCGTTGGCATCCTTCTTGTTTCTACAGAGTGGTCCAGGCCATAAGTCCCCGAGTGGTAGTTAGACCGTTGGTTTAGCTCTGTAACGATTCTGAAGAATGAATAGTTCCGATCTAAAGTATGAGTTTACATAGAAGATCTACATCTTCCTCTAGTTCTCTATCACAAATGGACTCAGATCACAGTCCTATACATAGAGAAGAAGTAAGGATAGAAGATTTCAACAAATCTATAAAAAAATTGGGAAATTCCTAAAATACAGCTTAAGGAAATATACAAACAATCAAAATTGAAATTTTTCAAAAAATCAGACTATGTCATATCCACCGAAGAAAGAGATGTTCCTCTTTCTAATTCCTATGAGAAAATACATCTCTTAAACAAAGAGTCCATCCAAAAGCATAAACAAAAATACAATTACATTCATATAGGACTAATCCAAGTAGGAGTCAAACCTCTTACAAAAGAAGGTCTTAATACCTCTATTATTTTAGTTTTACAAGATTCACGTCTCTTAAACTATGATGAATCCATACTTGGTACTGTGGAAACAAGTCTCTGCAAAGGACCTATACATTTTGACTGTTACCCTAATTTCTCTGTTTTTCTCAAAGATGAGAATATTCTTAGAGCCCTCACACTCCAAATCAAAACCCATAATTACAAAGTGGCAGATGGATCTATTCCTTTAGCCCTTGTCTATAGAATTCATTATAAAGCCATGTCCTCCGCTTTTGGAGAAAATGCTTTCAAATATAGTCCACGAGGAGAAACACTTCTTCTCCAAACTGACATTTCTAGAGCAAATACAACAATTCCTAGATCTTTTAATTAGAACCAAGTTACTTTACCAGAACAATGGGAATTAGAAAACCAAATTCCCCAAGAAGTTGTTCAAAATACAGATCCGACTAATGTCATTCAACATCCAGAAGGAAGAGTGACCATTAGATTTCCTAGAAGATCTTTCGATTCAAGATCTAGTCCTTCTTTTCATAATTCTTATACGAGGTCCATAGATCTTAATCCTAATCTTCCTCCTATAATCACAATTCCTCCTAGTACGCATAGAAACACTCCTCCTCCTAGTATACATAGAGACACTCCCACACGCAATACAACACCTTTACCCCCTTTCACCAGTAGAAGTAATCATGAGACACCACTTGAACCGGAAATTAGTGGTTTAGATAATAGATCAAGGATTTCCAGGCCAGTTTATCAACAAAACCAGCCTGAACCGGTCCTAGAAAATACAGATTCTCCTCATCATTCTCCTACTTATTCGCAAATGATAGATGCCGAGCTTAATGTTTTAGAAAAACATTTTGAGCCAAACAAAGCTTTTCTTAATAAAGAATTTAATTCTGAAAACGATAAACAAATCAGAGAATGGTTCTTCAAAACCTTTGCTGATAAAGCAAAAGACATCAAATAAAAATATTACGACTACATATATGAATATGAAGTCCATATATTTTTCTTTGATTGGCTAAAAGAACAATTCCTTGAGCCAAAAGAAATATTTGTTTTAGATCATCATTATAAGTGGAAACTTGATAATGGTGAAACCATAGAATCAAATCATCCACCCCTTAGGAGAATAAAAATACAGCATGGAGATAGTGAGGTTACAGCCACTCCCTTTAGGCTTCCAGACAAAGGAGACTCTCTCCACACCCACAAAGTTATTGAACAAAACAATTTTACTAATCAACATTTAGTAACCATAGGAAAACATTTGAATAGGATAGAATCCACCATCCAGAATCCTACTCAGCTAATTACCCCAACAAGTTGACACTCTCAAAAAACCCATTTTTAAAGCCTTTGAATTTCCAAAAAATCTTAGCCCAGAGTTTGCCAAAGCTATAGAACAAAAGAAAAAGCTTTTAGGAAAATCAAAGTTAGAACCTGATCCTATATTAGACACTCATAAATTCCAGAGTCTTATCATTAAAGACACTCCAGACCAACCCACTATTAGTACCCTGACCAAACACTCTGGTAATTCCGATAATGAGTCAATTACTGAGGATAACAGACTCAATTAGAGACAACCTCAGAAGCTTTATTATAGTAGAGCTACCCCACCAGACATTGCCCAAGAAGAATCATCGTAAAAAATACATAATAAATACTCTCCTGATGCCATCTATGAATGGAACATTGATGGTGTTGCAGAAACCAATATTATGAACATTCTTAACAACATGGTGATGCTTGCTAATGCCTACAAAACACAGCAAGATATTTCTGACCATGCTGTTGCTAATCTTTTAGTAGCCGGATTTACTGGACAACTAAAAGGTTGGTGGGATAACTACTTGAAGACACAAATTTTAACTGCTTATAGGGTAGATGATTTTGGTCAACGCATGGATGATGATCAAGGACATCTCATCCAAGATGCGGTCAATACCCTTATCTATTCCATTTCACAACACTTCATAGGAGATCCTTCACATATTAGGGATAGAAACCAAGATCTCCTTTCCAATATGCGTTGCAAATCCTTAGGAAGATTTAGAGAATACAAAGAGCTTTTTCTTTCAAAGGGTTCTTATTAGACCCGACTGCAATCAACCCTTTTGGAAAGAAAAATTCCTAACCGGTTTACCTCAGATCATAAGTGACCAAGTTAGAAATAAAATTAGAGAAGATTACAGCGGTCAAATTCCTTATGATCTCCTTTCTTATGGAGAAATAGTCTCTTATGTTTATAGACAAGGAACACAAATGTGTAATACAATCAAATTGCAAAGACAACTCAAGGAAGAACAATCCCTCACCAAGAGGAGTCTAGGAGATTTTTGTGCTCAATATGACCCCTCTTATAATGAAAAAACAAAAACAAAATGTAAAGGAACTTGTCCTACTGAGAAAGAAACAAAGAAACATCGCAACAAACCTCAACCCCGTAGGAATAACCAAAGACACCAGAATAACCAAAATAGACCTCACATTGATAAGAAAAATCTTAAAGACATCAAGTGTTACTCTTGCGGTAGAAAATGTCATATTTCCAAATACTGTAGGATTAATAAAAAATTGAATGAACTTTCTTTAGATTACAATACTCTTAACCAGTTAAACAACATCTTCATAGAAAATGATGATACTTCTTCTGATGAACTTCTTGAGGAAGAAGGTCTTCAGATTAATGAGATAGAATCCTCTTCAGATTCCGATTATGAAGACGCTTTTCTAGGAAAACCCATTCCTGAAGTAAACGTCTTAACAAAAGAAGAAGAATTCCTTCTTAGCACTGCTGACAAAATTCTGGACCCTAAAGCCAAAAAAAAATATTTAGATAGACTACACTCTTCTATGAATATTACTTCCAAGCTTAATACTTCCTACAATCTTAAAGACATTCTGAATAGAAACAAAAAACCACAGACTAGACCCACAAATATTAATGACCTCCAAAACGAAATAAAACAACAAAAATTAGAAATACAAGCCTTGAAAGAGACTCAATTAGAAATGAAACAGGAAATTTCTTATATAAAGTCTCTTGTCATAAAAAGGAAAACAAAACTAGATGACCAGGATGAAATCACTAGTACCCCAGATACCTCTAATCCAGCCTTTCTTATGTTGTTAATAGAAATAACATCTAGAAAATGGATAATAAATATTAAGATAAAAATCAATAATGAGTACATTATTGAAACAACAGCACTCTTTGATACAGGGGCCGACCTCAACTGTATTAAGGAAGGCCTTGTTCCAACAAGATACTTTTGACAAAACTTCTGAATCCTTAAAATCAGCCCCAGGAGACAAACTAAATATGCAATACAAGTTACCTGAAGCTCTAATAATAAAAGACCAAATGTCTTACAAAACATCTTTTCTTTTAGTTAAAAACATGAGGCAACAAGTTATTCTTGGAACACCTTTTATACAATTGATCCAACCTTTTAATGTTACTAATGAAGCTTTAAACAAAAAAATCACCTTCAATTTCATAACAAAACCACAGACAAGAAGTCTTAATATTTTACAAGAACATTCCATTTCAAAAATAAATTGCCTTATAAAAGACAAAGAAAACCAGCATGAGTTTCTAAAATAAGATTTAGAATTCAAAAGGATAGAAGAAAATCTTTTGAAACCTAAAATCATAGAAAAAATAGTTTCCCTACAAAAATACATAGAAAAACTATATGCTCTACTCTACCCAATGCCTTTTGGGAAAAAAAGAAGCATATCGTTGATTTACCTTATGAACAAGAACTTTCTGAAAACAAAATACCTACCAAAGCTCGCCCAACACAAATGAATCAAGAAGTTTTGAAATTCTGTCAAACAGAAATACAAGATCTCTTGAATAAAAAACTCATAAGAAAAAGCCAATCACCATGGAGTTGTTCTACTTTTTATGTCAATAAAAATGTTGAACTAGAAAGAGGAGTTTCCAGATTAGTTATTAATTATAAACCTCTTAATACAGCCCTTAGGTGGATAAGATATCCTATACCCAATAAAAAAGATTTACTAAACAAACTTTGTAGATCAAAAATATTTTTAAAATTTGACATGAAATCAGGATTTTGACAAATACAGGTCAGTGAAAAGGATAAATACAAGACAGCCTTTACAGTCCCTTTTGGCCAATATGAATGGAATGTTATGCCATTCGACCTCAAAAATGCCCATTCAGAATTCCAAAGAATCATGAACGAGATCTTCAATCCTTATTCAGAATACATCATAGTTTATATAGATGATGTTCTAGTATTCTCTTCCAATATAGAACAACATTTCAAACATTTATCTACTTTCATAAAAATAATCACACAAAACGGTCTTGTAGTTTCTCCTACTAAAATTGCACTCTTTAAAACTAAAATTAGATTCTTAGGTCATTACATTCATTTAAGCACCATCACTCCCATAGAAAGATCAATCTCTTTTACTGACAAATTCCCATATGAGATTAAAGACAAAACCCAATTACAAAAGTTTTTGGGTAGTCTCAATTATATTATAAATTTCTTTCCCAGTATAAATATCCTTTGTAAACCTTTACATTTAAAGGTTACGAAAGGATCCTCCACCCTGGACTTCTGTCCATATAGACATTGTCAAACAAATAAAATTGCATGTCAAAGATATACCATGCCTACACCTTGCTGACCCTTCCACTTTCAAAATAGTTGAAACAGATGCTTCATAATTAGGATATGGTGGCATCCTCAAACAGGTCAATAACAACAAAGAACAAGTTGTTCAGTTTATATCAAAATATTGGAATTCCACTCAACAAAATTATTCGATAATCAAAAAAGAAATACTTGCTATAGTCCTTCTATATCAAAATTCCAAGGAGATTTATTAAATCAAAAATTTCTCTTGAGAATTGATTGCAAATCAGGCAAAGACGTTTTACAAAAAGACGTTTTAAACATTGCATCAAAACAGATTTTTGCTAGATGGCAAGCCATACTTTCAGTATTCGATTTCGACATTGAATTTATAAATGATTCTTCAAATTCCTTACCTGATTTTCTCACAAGAGAATTTTTATAGGGGATACAAACATGGCAAGATCCAAAAAAGACAAAGATAAAGGCAAAGGCAAAGTCACTGCCGAACCCTCCAATACACCACCAAAGCCAAAAGGCTTAACATCTGTCAAGATATGGCTTGAAATGGCAGAAAACAACCAGACATTCTTACACCAAACACCTTTGAAAATAGAACACATATCATATGATCCCATGCTAGCCTTTAATCAGCTAGCCGACATGATACCAAAAGAAACCATTTTGTTACTTGCACAGTCTATACAAAACAAGGCAAAGAAAGAGCCATCCAGTGCCATCTAGGTAAGTAACAATCCTCCCCCACTGGTTACACAAAAACCAGCATAATACAAAAGAATTTCGAATAAGGTGGTTATTAGGCCACAGGAAACCCCTCAATCTCAAAAATCAAAAAATTTTCCCCAAAATATCATTTAAAAAAATATTGACTATAGAAGATGGATTCTTCGACGAAGATCCAATCAAATTTGCAATAAACATCTTTCCAAAAAACTGGTTATTCAAACCACACAATACAAACAAAACCCTTGCTTATTATCAGCAAATTCTAGTGGAGACAGAATCAGCAAGATTTACCCATTTTGTTGACAAAAACAATACAAAAAACATTCTATACTCCAATATATCCATTAGTAAAGTCATACACCCCTCACACTGGGGAACCTCACCTCATACACCCAGAAAATTCCAAACCAAACTTACCCAAAACCTACCATATTCCTCCTCATACACCTACTGGGACTACCAACAAGCTTGGTGGAACGTTTTCTTCAGACAAAATACAAATTTCCAACACACCTAGTTGTTATTTTTCTAAGATAACTTCCAAAGACAAAGCTTACGAAACTGGTTTGACTCTTGGTGGGATCTCTCTGGTCCTTTGGACATAATACTACACCCCACAGTCAAACAAGAATACAAGGTTTTTAGTGAATACTTCGTACCAACACCACATGATATAAGGTTCCCATGTCTTATGCATTTCTTTATAATATTCAGAATCTCTTGGGTAACAGCATGGGAATTTGAATACAATACATCCACAAAACCTGGTGTACCAGTTCTTGTCCGAAAATACAAAACAAAATGGTGGGATGGATTCAAATACCATGAACAAGGATCCGAAGCTGCGGTTAAAGCATGGCTAAACAGCTAGAAAAACATGATAACCACAGTCCCATTAAATACATCCTTTTTTACAGGAGAAATATATAGCAAGTGCAGCACTTGCCGGAGTCCAGAGCAGAGAGGAATACTGCAACATCCTCAGCACCCCCTATAAATACGCCCTCTTGACATGGAAGAAGAGGACCCGAAATTTTTCTAGATTTCTCTCTCTCCTTCCTCTCTCTCTCACTTGTAAACCATCATCCCTTCCATCTCCATCCTCATCTCTTCCATCCCCAAGCTCTCTTACCTTGTATCCATTGGTTTCAAAGTAAGTTAGTTTTTCATATACATAGTTTTATACAGAGTTATCAACTTACATGATAGTTGGTTAACCATTTCTTATAATACAAACATCAATACTCCCTGGAGTACGGATTACCGCCCTAGTGGATGACTTGATGCTTTAGTTTCTGCATCTTTCAATACATGTAATTTCAGCTTTTCAGCTTTATAATACAAGTTCATACCACCTTCATGGTTGGTTTTTGTTTATGCATACTCTTACTTTATATATTATATATTGCTTTCAGTCTTTACATTATTTTTAATTCTCGCGATTTTATTTAAGTCATTTATTTTCTTGCTCTTATACATCATTTCTTTTTAGATACATCATTCCCTGCTTTCATATAGATCTGTTAATGTCCTATACTTTCTTGTTCTCTCATATAGTACTCCGATCCTAACCCTATTATTTTTTATTTTTTTTCTGGAAGGGACTATCAAAGAATGCCAACAAGTAGCCTCGATCTTAAATCAATGCTGCTATGCCACAGGTCAAGCAATTAACCTCAACAAATCAGGTGTGTACTTTAGTAGGGGCTGCCCTATGAATCTTCAGCAAGATATGGCACGTGAATTAAGAGTTTCGATAATCGAAAAGACGGGGAAATACCTCGGTATATCATCTAATTGGGGAAGCTCTAAGAAAGAAATGTTTGCATGGATATTGGCGAGAGTGAATATGAAGCTAGAAGGCTGGAAGGAAAAGATTCTTAAAAAAGCTGGGAAAGAAATTCGAATAAAAAATGTGGTGCAAGCAATCCCTCAATATGCAATGTCAATCTTTAAAGTTCCAAATTGTGTCTGTAATGCTACTGAAAGAAGAATTGCTTCTTTTTGGTGGAGGCAAAGTGAAGCAAAGAAGGGTCTACACTGGAAAAAATGGCAAGTTCTCAAAACCAGAAAAGATGAAGGGGGTTTCGGTTTCAAAGACCTGAAAACGTTAAACACAGCCATGCTAGGCAAACAAGCATGGAGATTATCCCAAAATCCATCAACCTTGTGGGGAAAATTTTTAAAAGGCATCTACTTTCTTGAATCAGAATTCTAGCGAGCAAAGAAGGGGAACCGCCCTTCATGGGGATGGCAAAGTATCCTTATGGTTAGAGAAGCCATAGAACCATAAATGAAATAGATAATCGGAGATGGCAAATATGTTAAGATTCGAGAAGATAGATGGCTTTCTATTGGGATAGTTAGGGGACTAGCAAATCGGGATGATCTTGTCATGGTTGTTGAGTTCTTTAATGTACAAAAGACAGAGTGGGATGAGAACTTAATAAGAACTTCCTTTGATGAGAGAATGGCCAATGAAATTTTAACCATCTCTATTGCTCCCAATTCAAAGGAGGGCAAACTAATTTGGCCCGGGAATAAATACGGTACCTATTCAGTGAAAAGCGACTACAACAAGGTGCATGCGAAGACTACAAATCTAGACACAAACATAGCATCAGCATCTTTTCAGCCCCCCCCTGGCTTCTTATGACTAAGATTTGGAACCTGCAGATTCCCCCAGAAATAAAGATCTTCCTTTGGAGTTTATGTCAAAATGCCTTGCCAACACGGGAGAATTTGTTTAAGAGAAAAGCATTATCTGATCCACTTTGCCCTTTATGCGCCAGAGAATCGGAAACAACAGAGCACCTATTTTTACTCTGCGAAGAAATGACCAAAGTGTGGTCAGATCCGAGAGTAAAATTGAACATAAATGCCTTGAACATCACCAGACTAGACAAATGGCTGATAGAAATTTTCGGATCAAAAGTACAAGTACCAAGAGATGAACTGCTTGCAACGATACTATGGCAGATATGGAAAAGTAGAAATAGCAGAATCTTCCAGGCTAAAGAACTTGACCCGCTCGGTCTAGTAACTGCAGCAACAGCGCAAGTCAAGAATTTCAGTCGTTGGATTTAGATGAAGAAACCGAAGGAACCCAAATGCGAGAACTCACCTACTCGCTGGCACCCATCGGTTGAAGGCTTCCAAACTTTGAACGTTGATTGCTCATGGACAAATTCAGACAAACCGAGCTCAATCGCAGGAGTTCTACGCGATTCGAGAAGTCCATTAGTCAATGGTTTCATGGCAGACATCTAGGCAAGTACTCCCCTTCAAGCTGAAACCCTAGCTCTTGTGCGGGGAGTTCAGTTTTTGGTCCAAAGACAAGTACATCACGTGAAGGAAAAAGGGGAATTAGGAATGCAAATTCAAATGTGAGAGTGATAGCTCCTCAGCTGTTGAGTTGTTTATGGGCTGAGAAGAAATTCCATAGGCCTTGCACAATATAATGGAAGAAGGCAAACGCCTGCTAGCCCAATTACCTTCAATGAGTATTACGCATATTCCGAGGGAGTCCAACCAAGCAGCCGATTGGATTGCAAAAGCACATTGCACAAAGACTCTTCCTCTAGTCTGGAAATCTTTGCCTCCTCAACCTCTGTGGGACATTTTATGTTCAAAATCTTCTCTTAATGTTGCTTGTAGCACTCCTACGGCAGAAATACAGCCCAAGTGCCATAACTTGGCACGGGGGGACACTTAAGTGCCATAACTTCAAAACAGTACACTTAAATGCCACTTTTTTTTCTAGTGGGACACTTAAGTGTCACCTCCGGCGACCCTTACCGGAAATCCTACGTGGCAATATTTTATTATTATTTTTTGCCTATGTGGCTCGCCGGAGAGCTGAGTCGGCTCTAACTCACCAGAAACGACGTCGTCTGCATAATAAAAGCCCCAAATCTTCCAAAAACGACGTTGTCTCCCCAAATGCCCCAAATCTAAAACCTTAAATCGGCCAAAATCCCTATTGAAGTGCTCGAATTCAAGTCTCGAACCCTAATTTTCATTTGCCCAAAATTCCTTCGTCGAATCTTGGAAATGGAGAGCAGGACTCACAGTAGCACCTCAATTCCCTCTCACCGAAGCAAAGGAGAAGGCTAGCGTTTCTGTTTTTATGGGTTACCGAGTCTAAGAAAAATATCGTGGACTCAAATCAATCATGGGAGAAGATTTTATGGATGCGCCCGATATAAAGAAGCGTCGAAGTGCAAATACTTCAAATGGTTCGATGCGAAGTTCTCTGACCGAGCCACAGAGGTGATATTAGATCTACTTCATAAAAGACAGCAATCTCCATCTGTCTTCGTGGACGACTTGGACGATGTTGACTCAATGCAAGCTCAAGTGTCTTTAGTTAAACTTTTCAAGAATGAAGTCTCAATGCACGCTCAAGCATCTTCAACTAAACCTTTCAAAAATGAAGTTTCAATGATGAAAATTGAACGAAAGTGTTACCAAGCGTGTATTATGGTGTTGTTTTGTTGTCTATTGTACTTTATGATGAAATGTAAAGTACTTGAAAATAAGAAAAAGTTTATCCAACTGCCATAGTTAAAAATGGTGTTGTTCTGGATTAAACGTAGGTTTTTTCTTTTTGAAAGATGCGAAGAAGTTTGTGTTGTTCCACAAGATCATTGTGGCTTTGTTGTTGTTTGTGCTGTCGTATGGAGTTGCCATAAGTTTACCATCATCTTCCATCATCATCTTCTCTTTTTGATGCAGACCAACATATACACAAGACAAACATGAGTGATTACCCGAGTGTCATAAGTTGTATTTACTAATCACGTAAGTGCTAGTCGTGATGAAAAAATGATCACTTAAGTGTCAAGTTATTATTAAAGTGATCGGTTAAGTGTCACTTGTAGTTAAAAGTGAACAGTTAAGTGCCAAGTTTTTTAGAATATGATCAGTTAAGTGCCAATTTTTTTGTGGGTTTTCTCTAAAAATTGCGCCAGCCACCACCACCGGCTGCACCACCAACCATCACCACTAGCCACACTACACACTAGGCGCTCCAGCCACCACCATGCTGGTGGTGTTGCTGCACAAGATACTAGTGCAAGCTGAGCCTTGCACTAGTTTGCACCAGTACACATGGTATAAGATGTGCAAACTGCACACTTGTACCAGGTGTAGGTGCAGCTGCTTAAGCCTATAACCCCCACCACAAACCCATAATCACCAAGCATCACCACCAACCACACCAGCACCCCAGCCACCACATTAGCACCCCCAACAACAAACTGACATCACCAAACATCACCATCCACCATCACCAGATACACCAGCACTCCAGCTATCACCACAGAACACCAATAGCAGCAGCAACAAGTAAAAGATGATTCCATGATAAACAACAACATAAATTGACAAGCAGCGCAAGATCATTTCATTGATATTGAAATTAATTCTGAGTTTGACAACATCAATGAATGACAAACTAAAGAAAAAAAAGATAACCATCCATAGCAAGTCTGACAACATCAACGTTTACATAACTATTTTGACTCCTAAGCTCCACAAATCCTATCACATCTCATCTCATCAATCAATATGCACGACACCCCATGTTCGTGCTCCTTTCGATGGGCCTTTCACTTGATTCATAATTCTGGCACTCTTTCTAATTGGACGTGCAACTTCTTCTTCAACCTTCTCAGTATCCACTGACTTAGATGGAGCAACAAATGTCCTAGGCCGAATTGAATCAAAAAGAGCTGGAGCTAGAGCTGGAGCGGGAGTTGGGTTCTTTCTCTTCTTTTTTGTTAGCACAGTTGATGTTTTCTTTTTTGTTGGTGCAGCCGTTGATTCTTGAGTTGGGCCTGAGATAAGAACCTCTGAACTTCTCCCAGGCTACAAAAAAACAATAAATTGTTAGCAAAAATTTATAGAATAAATTAAATTAAATACAGCCAATAAAACTTACATTGAGAATAAATGTTCCAGTACGCTCATCTGTATAAAGGCCATAGCCATATTGTCTTAACCTCTTCCCAAGTGCCCCTCTTGTTTGAATAGGGGCGTCACTTTCAGAAACTTGTGATTTGTTGCCCCTTTTTCCTGCTTTCTTGGGCCCTTTAGCTACAGCCAGGGCTTCTTCGACCAATTGTTCAGCTGGGCGTCTTCTAGATGGCCTTTGTGTACCTGCCCCTTCACCTGGCCTTGTTCTAGTTGTCCTTCTGTGTAGCCCTTCAACTTCAGTGACACCTCCTTCTGTTGGGCCTTCTGGTGGTACTGGTGGTGGTACTTGTGGTGCCCCTTGTAGTGATTCTTCCGGTGGCCCTTGTAATGATCCTTGAGGTGGCTCTTGTGATGGTCCTTCAGTTGGCAGTTGAGTTCCAACTTGCTTTCTTCGAACCTGAGAAAGAGGCCAAAAGATACCATAAATATAATATCGAGACATAATAATATAAAGAAAATGAAAAACTGACTACAAATTGGTTGAATTTACCACTGGGTATTTCTTTCGCTGCTGAAGAACAGTCGACTACACTGGTCATGATGCTGCTTGGGCTAATCCTTCAGCTGGCCCTGATGCTGCTTGGGTCAATCCTTCAGCTGGCCATGATGCTACTTAGGCCAATCCTTCACCTGGCTGTCTTCTACCTTGCCTTCTTCGAACAGGCTATTCAGTTTCATGACTTACTGAGATTCTTCTTGTGACCTAACAAACACATTACATACAAGGCCAAATAGGATATTATGTACATTTTTATGATAAACAACAAGAAAGCAACATAAACATAAAATAAATTTCATGACTTACCGGGGTTCTACTTGTTGACTGAAGAACAGTCGACTCACTTGGCCCTACTGTGTGCATTTCTCCAACTGTCTCTTCACTAGGCCCTTCACCTTGCTTCAACGGTTGTTGTTGCTTCCTCAATTGACAACCTTTAATATTGTGGCTTGCTAGGTGACAATAAGAGCACGTCATCTTTGCACCCTGCCTGCTCATTCTTTGCTGACCCGAGACCTCTCCCTCCGCCATTCTTCATCTTCGTTTTGTCCTTCCAATTCTTCTTCAGTGGCAAAGGTTGAGGTGCTTCATGATCCGTGAGCTCCCAAAACTTGCTACTTCTAATTGGCTACATCATGAACTGATAGGAAGCAAGATATTTTGATTTATGGTACTAATCATCGATGTAATCATCTGTACTGTCGCCCTTCAACTGGATGGCACATATGGCATGTACACATGGAATTCCACTTACTTGCCATGCTCTACATGAACACTTCCTACTTCCTAGATTGACAACATACTTATTTGCACCCTTCATTATCTCATATCCGTCAACTCCATTCCAAATGGGATGACAATGCCTACTTGCAGCCAAGTTCTCATCCAATTTCTTGACAATCCTAGGACCATATTGTCTTGTCCACTTTGCAGCCTCATCTCTTTGTTTCTGCAGCCGAGTCATAACCGCAACTCGTATATCTTCAAGCATTGAGATGACTGGTTTGCATCTGGCATCTATTATCTTCGAATTAAATACTTCACAAATGTTGTTGTCGACGTTATCGCACTTGAACTCCTCACTGAAGAATGCCCTGCATCAATGCTTCGGTTCTAGTTGAAATAGGGTAGCACAACTTTCCTTTGTCAACTGAAGCAGTCCTTCTTTGGCTATTCTAAAGTCAGCCATGTTTGCACTCTTTGCTAATTGCCAAAATTGCAATTGCAGCTTATCCCATTTATAGTTCTTTGCCCAATTTCCGTATATGTGCCGCGCACACATTCGATGTTCAGCATGGGGCAACAACTCGGCTACTGCCGGAACCAATCCCTACAATAATTCAAAGTAAGAAATACTAGAGCAAATTACATGTTCATATTACAAAGCAAACTATTGACTAAATTTTTCAAAAAGCAAGCATTACCTTTTGTTGGTCGCTTATGAATGCCCACCCTTCCCCATTTGTTATCTCCAAGTCAGGCATTAGATTTTTCAAAAAGCAAGCATTACCTTTTGTTGGTCGCTTATGAATGCCCACCCTTCCCCGTTTGTTATCTCCAAGTCAACCATAAGATTTTTCAAGAACCAGGACCAATTGTCCTTGTTCTCAATCTTTACAATAGCCCAAGCTAGTGGGAACATTTGGTTATTCACATCTCTTCCAATTGCTGCCAACAATTCTCCCTTGCACAAGCCCTTCAAGAAACAGCCGTCCAATCCTATAATCCGTCTACAACCAGCTAAAAATCCTCGTCTGCATGCATCAAAGCACACATAGAACTTATCGAACTTGGTCCCATGATCAGGAAGCGGTCTCTCAATCACCTCTACATACACTCTACTTGTAGGGTTTTGCAGCCTACACTCCCAAGCATACTCCCACACCTGCCCATATTCCTTAACATACTGACCAATAAGTATCTTTATCACCTTTTGCTTTGCTCTTTTGCACTGATTCCTAGATACATTGATCCCTACAAGCTCCTTCACCAACATCCTAAAGTTAGCAATTTTCATCTCGGGCATCACCTTGATCAGATCGAAGAAGTGCTTGGACAACCATGCACTTGTTACCCTTTTTTTTTGAAAATTAATGGAACAAGTGTGTTCCTCTTGGTAGGCTCTAATCTAAAAAGACCCACTCTTCTTAACAAACGCACCGTAAATCTTCCATGGACAGTTTTGCTGCGAACACCTAGCTCTTACAAATTTCTTGGTATTTCTAATGAAATCAATATTTCTTTGTGCAGCAATGGAGTTCTTCAGTATAGCTTCCCTAAATTGTATCGCATCATGGAATTTCATACCTATTGACAAAGTAGGAGAGGCAACAGATGGATCATAGGAAGGAAACTTAATTTTCCTTCTACGCACAGCTCGTTGATCTTCTTCAACTTCGTCCTGGGAAGTTGCGGTGTTGATGCTTTCTTCATAATCTGTCTCCAGGACCTGGCCAGCAACACCAACATCTGTAGGGCCTTCGTCTCTGTTTGGATGTTCATCAGCTACATGCAAAGTTGCAAATCTATCTGACAAAAAGTCCCTTTGTTTCTTCCTTGACTGTGTAAGCTCCTCATCGTCGGCGTCACTTAAGATTAATAAATTTTCAGCTTCAGCAGCCAACCCTTCATCGTCATCGTCATCGTCATCGTCATCATCACCGTCACTGGATTTAGCTACTTCCCAATCTAATTCAGTGATGATGACATCACCCATGTCACAATCGCTCTGGTAAACAGCATCTGCGCCCCTTTCCTCCCCATCCTGTCCATCATGCCCTATTTCATCCCTAACCTTAGTACTAGCTTGAATACCATCTCCTCCTTCTCCTACTTGAGTGTTATCTCTGTCATCATCTTCATCCTCACTATCACTATTATTTTCAACAAACACTTTCGCCTCTTCGCCATGAAGATAATGATATAAGACATCCCGAAAACCATTATCATCTTCCAAAACTCTCAAACCATCTCTCAAGCCTTTCCCAGAACACAAGTACAAAGAACTTTTGTACTCTACAAGGCAAAAATGTCACTATATCCCTAACAAATCCAATATAAGATGCCTTCTTTATATCTACAAAGATAGTACCCTCATTCCCCCTCATACTCCCACTCATCCTCCCCAATCACAAAATCTCCACCATAGTAAACGATGACAGCAACATAGTCTTTATGCGTCATTTCTGCAATAAAAGAGGACAAATATACAATTAACTTTTGGGACCACATTCACAAAGGACAGACAATTGCAAGTGGAAGTCCCTACACTCTTTATTAAAGAAAAGAAAAGAAGAAAGAGAGAGGGAAGATGCGGTCAGACGACAGCTGCAGCTTGAAAACAAGAGGCCTCAGGACAAGGACAAATAAAAATAAAGATGGGACCCGACAACTGCTTTGATTATGCCGTCGCATTCCTTTAAAATATGGAGAGATTCCTCAGCATGGGTCCTCAACAATGCAATTTATTAAAAAAATATCCAGAAGTCCCCATCCCCACAACCTTCGATTCGAACATGTCCAAAGTCCAATACTCTGAACCCTAACAATCACCAATCAACATCGCACATTTCACATCCGACCACTACAAATTACTTTCGCACATCACAATTCAATACCCTGAATGAATCACACATCACAGTGGATGAGGCGACGTCAAGCCCTACACCGAGCCTATATTTCAAGGCCGCTCCTAAACTGTCAATTCGAACCCCCCAATAGGATTGTAGCACCACATTTGAGCCATAAATCTCACACCAAGCCTGAGCTTTCCCAGCCGACCCCCAAATTTCAAGTTTGAGCCCTAATAAACGAGTCGGAGTCCTAATTTCACCACAGGGGAGAGGAAGAAGAGAAAAAACCTGAGCAAATCGACGACAGCGAGCGACGAAGGTGAGCGACAATGGTGAGCGATCACTTGCGAACGGCGAGCTATGAATGGCGATGGATGGAGAGGACGTCAAACCTGGTGTGAACTGACGAAAGGTTAAAATCCAAATAAACCAAACGACGTCGTTTAACACTAAGGAAAAATGACGTCGTTTAGTTTGGCCAAATGCACAGTGGATGGGGCGACGCCGTTTTCCTCCTCCACGTGTGTTTTTTTTTTTTTTTTTAAATTGCCACATCGGTTAAGCATGTCGCCGGAAAATGCCACGTCTGCATTTTGGCCGGTTTTTGGCCGATTGGCACTTAAGTGTTCCATTTTACTCCGATAATGGCACTTAAGTGTACCATTTTAAAGTTATGGCACTTAAGTGTCCCTCCGTGCCAAGTTATGGCACTCCAGGTGTCCCAACCTCCACTCCTACCGATGAATGAATGAATGAAATGCTTTCACAACCAAAAAAAAATCACATATAAGTCACTTTGATCTTGCTCTGTCCTTGATTGTTTCTTGCTAGCTCTTGCTCATTTAATCAATGAACATGCTTACTAATTTGTCAAGTTTATATAATTGCCATAGTCAACTCAGTCAATGTATTTGTTTTGCTTTGTAAACCTAACGATGAAGGGATGAAGCTATTAGTTAGTGTTGATATCTAAAATTTGACTATTCTACTTAGTCCCATGTCAAGTGAAAAGCCGTTGACCCCTAAACAAAAATATCATTTGCATTGTTTGCATTTACATTACAAGCACAAGGGATGTTTTCATTTGGTAATCATTTGGTACTAACATGTCCAAATGAATTGCCTCAAGTGAACATTATCATAATTGTAATGGGCTTTAGCCCCAAATGTTAAATTTAGGAGAGGAGAGGGGCCCTAATCTTTTTTGAATTTCCTAGACTACGCTCACTTAATTCTGTTATAATATTTAAATAATAAATCACGCATTCATCTAACAACTTAAGCTTTTAGAATAGTTAACAGTGGTCCTACAAAATCTCACATGATATCAAAGCTAAAGGTCTTAAGTTCAAATCTCAGCCCCATTTGTCTCTTTAATTAATTTTCTACATCTAGTACTAGGTAAAAGACCGACTAAGCATGAAGGAGAATGTTAAGATATTTAAATAATAAACCACACTTTCATCTAATGGTTTAAATTTTTAGAACAGTTAGTTGTGGTCCCACAAAATCTCATAAATTCAACCCACATAGAATTTGGCGAAGAAAAAGGAAGGCAAGGAAAATGTGTGTAGTCAGTGGTGCAAGTGCGAGGATAGAAGAAAAATGAGAACAAATGAGACAACAAAGCCTCTAATTATTTCGCGAAAAATGAATGATTTGAAAAATATTTTTCTAAAAATGACCGTTTGTATCACTTACAAAAACAAATGAACTAAAAATATTTTCATTGTCCATGAAAAAATTTAGACAAGCTATTCTTGATACTAAAAATATTTCAAGTGATATAAGCAATCATTGTTAGAAAATATTTTTTAAATCATTCAATTTTCACAAAATAAATGGAGCATTAAAGAATCCAGTTTTTCTTTGTTCTCTTTTTTATGTCATTTTATTTTAATTCTCTCACTGAGCTTTATTGTGTGTGTAAGTGGTTTAAGGGGCTCGTTTCCCTAAGGCCAAAGAATCTAGTAGATTTGCCGAAACTGAGACGCGGGGAGCTTTAAAAGAAAAAAGAAGGAAAAGCTTCAACATGAGGGAGGGAGGGAATCAAGAAATCTTGACCATTCAGACGATTTGGGTAGAGCATTTAAAAGACATCCATGTATATGGTCAAAGCTCACTCCCTGCGGAGAGGGAAGATGCAGTTCCATTGACCGAGTAAATTGGGTATCCATCAGAACAAATTTCGCTAATTGACTGCAGTCTGGAGGCATAGTTTTCGCAGACACCAAGCCTATACTGCTGATAATGTGTATGAAAGTGAAATTTCACTAGTCTGCTTGGTTTACAGTTGAGAGTTAGGGACATAGTACATTAAAGGACAATTACATTATGGTCTCGCTCTTTCCACACTTCAAACCGCTTTAGGCCCGACCTGAGTGCCTGAAAAGACAAAAAACAACCCCGTAGGCCCATAGATCGCAATAGTTGCCACCCAAAACTTGTTTCTGGAGGACGCCACAATTTGAGCATCATCTCGACGTATCTTGTGATAGCTTGAATTTTCAGAATTTGTTTTCGATTAAATAAATCGGGCCTTTCATCGACGCGCCGATAGTGCTATTCTCTAAGTTGATCACTCACTATATAACTAGACTATCTGAGGAAGCCATTAAGGGATTTTAACGCAATATACTTGAGAATTCAACTAGGGATCGAATGCTCGACCATGTTGGTCTGCAAGGGTCATTACGGCACTGTCAAAATCAATTAGAGACTAAAGATAAGTCAATTTAACTAAGATATGTGATTAGAGTGTGAGTGATTCCACTTGATTGCAAAATACTCGTCGATCGGCACTAGACCAATTTTTCTGTCGTTTTGGTACCCATTGCCCGTAATTGAAACCTCAAGATGTTTACGACAACCGAGAGTTGCTAATGAGTCAAAGAGGTACATTGTGACTCGCGATAAATTGATCATTGGTCAATTACATCAAAAATTACTAAAAGTTACCCAGTAGACTAAGTCATGCTAAAAACGCATTGGATTGAAATTAACCGCGAAATTGAACCCGATTTCAAAAATTGAAAGTTTTGTCATGTCATGATCTATTTTAAGAATGTCGACTCATCCTCCGAAGAATTTTCGGAGATTCCGAGATTTTTACAGAAAATCGACTTGAATGTTACGGGAAAATTAACGGAAATTCGGATTGGCCAAATTAAAGAAAATTCAGACTTTCAAGCCGAGCCTTTGAGTGTTGGGACTTACAGAAAATTGTTCGGAATTTTTCTTCACCGAAATTGGACCTCAATTTGAGAAATTGAGAAAAAAAAATCGATCCTAGAATCGGGAAATTCGAAATTAGGCAATGGTAGCATTATTTTGGCATTAATTTGGATAATGTTGTGGGATTTAAAGTGTGGAAAGTATTAGGGGACATGAAGTTAATGGAAGAGATGAGCTTGTGGAATTTTTGTCCCTCTGTCCCTCAATCTTCTTGCCGACTCCATCTCCAGCTGGTTTTGCTTTGCTTTTCATCCTCCCCTCACGGAGTCAAGACTGCCTACTACTCCTCTATCTTTGTGCGACAGCGTTTTCATCAAGTTCTTCTCATGCTGCCGCTGAAGCTACTTCATGATCTTTCTCCATTACAGCAATGACACAGCTCCATCTCCTGCCCCATTTGCTGCCACGAAGACCCCTACCACCGAAATTTTAGTCAACTCTAGCAGCTTCACGTTCGACATCTCCTGTTGTTGCCTCGTCCAACACCGACCGAAGCCACCAGCCTACTTCAGTTGCCACGTCCGAAGCCTAGTCCACTTCAACACCTCCACCATCTCGTATTTTGCTCGGTCAAATCTTTCTCTAGCAAGCCTTGTTTGTTGACCCAGCTTTCATTGCCCACGATTCCACCGAAGCCACTTCAATCAAGCTGCCCGCGATCATGCCCCATCTCTGCTCCATTTCCTTGCCGCATCGACGTCCCTTGCAAGAGCAACATCTTCAGCCCATGATCAGTCCAACAAAGCCCAGCAGTCTTCGACCCAGCATTCAGCCCACAACATGGCTAGCAAATCCAACGTCTTAGGCCGTGTCTTCAGCCCAGTGGTGAGCCAAGGCCAGCCATTTGAAGTCCATCAATAGCCCATCTCAACCGGTGAATTCCAGTCCAAAAAGTTCGCAGTAGCCCGGCCAAGATTTACAGCCCATCCTCAGCCCATTCCTAGCTCACATGAAGCCTAAGAAGTAGGCCAAAGCCTAAGTCTAAGCCCAGAAATTTCTGTGGGCTTACAAGGCTTTTAAGTCAGGCTCGAGTGTTCGTCAACGTCACCGAAAATTTGGAATTCAGCCACCATCGCGCCATCATCGCGATGATCCGGCCTTCACATTTAATCAAGTGAGTTTTGTTCACTAATCCTCGCTCAGTAGGTTAATTATGTTTAGGGGTTGATTAGATTAAATTAAGCATGTTTAGGTGGATAGATTAGATTAGATTAGTTAATTTAATTATCTACATATGCATGTTAGGTGGATAGTTAGTGCAATTAGAGTCTAAACAAGCTCTAGCATTTAACTAGAGTGTTTCGGTAATTTTCTGAGCCCGTTTCGATTTCCAATTATGCTTTTTCGAGCCTAAGTCTATTTATTGGCATTTATTTATTATTTTTCGTAATTATTTAATTATTTATTTATTTTCTGGAAATTAGGCTAGGATAGTCGACAACCGAAATTTTGTGCTGATTGCAATGGTGTTTTCTGTTTATTTAATTGAGTACTAGATTATGAAAATCGAGTGAATTGACGATTATGTGGGGATTTATCCCAAAATTGATTAGTGTTGGTATTTGATGGGAAAATGATCGTAAGAGGTTGTGAGTTGAACCTAAAAAGCCACTGAAGTAGGGCCATGCCAATTGGACCAAGATTCGCCACCGAATTGGAATCACTCGTGTCCAATTGGTCCGTGATTTACCACCTGATAGAGGTCGTGCCCATCGGGCTGTGATTCACCACCTGATAGAGGTCGTGCCTAATAGGACCGTGATCTGCCACCTATTGAAGATTATGCCCAATGGGCTGTAATTACTACCTAAAGATAGTTTGTGTCCTTTGTACCAAGATTTATAGTTAAGAATTTGATAGGCTATGCTCGTTGAGATGTGAGTAAGAATTTGAGATTGAATAATTGAAATGATCGTGTGATGGTCTTGATGACATGTAATCGGCTAAGTCGATTGATCGGTGATTCGATCTGATTGAATTGAGTGGATGATGTACCTGTCAGTATTTATGAATTGAACTAACTTGCAGGAAAGAACTGAGGCCAAGGTAAGCCCTCTAACTCATGATTGTGCTTAGGGAGCCCCTATGGCATATTATCTTCCTAATCGGGTCTTAGGGAGTAGAACTCGCTAAGACGTCGTCTCACCCCGTTGTGAGATAACATTTTTAGGTCCCTAGACGGTGGTTGTGGAGAACTTGAAGTTCTAGAGTTTGGGGAAGTGAAGGAAATAGAATCGACAAATCTGTCTGACTTGTTAGTCATAGGATAGTCCCTTTTTAATTAAGCCGATATTTTTGTAAGCGATCTGATGTTGTAAATAAACCCGTGTGTTTATAAAAGGTTGGTTTTAGTTTGAAAAATTTATGGCCCTACTTTCTTATCCCATTGTTTTATTTTCTGGGGATTTCTTATATGCTTCCGCATGCGTATTAAAATGAATGATTCGACGATGCGTCCTGGGACGTCACTATTAATCGACCAAGGAGGGATGGGCACGTGCTCGGAGGATCGGGGCGTGACATCCCAGTTTAGTGGTATCAGAGCGTGGTCGTTAGAAATTGGAGTGATAAGGTGCGATGGATATGAGATAGTAAGTAGGGAAGGCTTTTAAATACATGACTAGTGCATGTCGATGGTAGTTGTGTGGTAAAATTATTTATTGTGTGTGGATCGCTCATCTTCTAATCCGGTGTGGATTTCGAAGACAAGTTTCGGTAAAAGACTGAACCATGAGCGAGCAGGAGCCGAGGATTCCTAGACATAGGACTTTATCTTCAGTAACTCGGGCTAGGACGTCGACCAGGGTTGGTGCCCGAGGTGGCCGAGGTAGAGCGCAGGCTGAGGCCAGCGCAAGTGGAGTAGCACAGCCACTGGTCCCGTCGGTTGGTGCTGGGGTAGCAACCCCTAGTGATCCCAAAGTAGATGGAATCCTACAATCATTAGAAGCTATGAGAGACTTGATTGGGCAGTAGGCCCAGAATCAAGCCACCGCTGTGGCAGCCACCGCTACTGCTGTTGTAGCCACTACTACTGAAGCTGCCCCCACTGCCGCACCTGTTGCTGCACCTGCCATCGCACCCGTTGAAGGTCCACTAGGAATCATTGTCGTTGGGAGACTAATTCACAAGCTGGTGGAACAATTTTTAAAGTTGAATCCACCTCAATTCACCGGGGCAGGAGACCCCAAAGCTTTTGCTTTGTGGATTCAAAAATTGGAGAAGGCTTTTGTACTACTGATGTGCAATAAAACTGAAAAAGTAGTCATTGCAACTTACCAATTGAAGGGAGTTGCAAATACTTGGTGGAGAACCACGCGGGGAGCAGTATTCCCAGAAGGTGTTGTCCTGGAGTGGAACACCTTCCTTGAGGCTTTTAATGGGAAGTACTTTTCAGAGACTACTAGGGAGATGAAGATGACAGAGTTTCAACGTTTTCGCCAAGGTTCCATGACTGTTGACCAATATAAGGCGAAGTTTGCTAAACTGTCGCAATATGCTCTTGAACTAATTGAGAATCCGGCGAATCGAGTGAGAAGATTCAGGGACGGATTCAGGCCAGACTTGAGGAGTGTATTCGTTTCGTTGAATATGAGGACTTACAATGATTTATACGAGAGAGCCCAGATGATCGAGAGAGATCAGAATGAGAGAGCCGCCATGTTTGGGTCGAGATTTAATGCAAATAGAGATGCAATCCGACATGGAAAGAGGCCCATAATCGGAGGAAAATTTTAGATCTCGCCCAACCGGAAGGGTGGAATTAGCAAGTTTGGGTCGGATCGGATTGAGTTATGTTGCACTTGTGGAAGGCGACATGGAGCGAACTAGTGCCCCTGAGGGACGGGCGCCTATTTTGAATGTGGCCAATGGGGTCACATAGCCAGAAACTACCCCCGGAGACAAGGGAGACCTCAACAGTTGCCACCGCTGCCACCATTGGATCAAATAAAGGGGAATGTACCACAGAACGTATTGCAGGGAGGACAGCTCCAACCCCCAGTTCAAGGCACAGTGTATGCCATCACTCAAGGATAAGCAGAGGCTGCACCTAATGTGATCACAGGTACAGTTTCGCTGAACAACCATCTTACTTATGCTTTATTCGATCCAGGAGCAACACATTCCTTTATTGCCAAGCAATATGTTAAGTTGATAGGATTGAATCTTGAATTACTGGAATCTGTTGTTAGCATATCTACACCATTGAAGGATAATGTGTTATTTGCTTTGGGTTGTTCTAGTTGCAAGTTAGAGATTGGTGAGCGAGAGGAGAAAATAGATTTTTTAGTCCTAGTCATGTATGACTTTGACTTGATAATTGGCATGGACTGGCTCACCAAGCAACGAGCTAAAATGGATTGTTATCGCAAGTCAATTCAGTTTTACCCATTGAAGGGTGAGAGCTTCGAGTTTGAAGGGAACCGAGGAGGACCCTTGATTTCCCTGATCTCATCGCAAGAGGCAAACCGTTTGTTAGACAGGGGTTATCAAGGTTACTTGGCAACTGTCATAGATACAACAGTTGAAGAACTGAAAATTGAAGATATTTCAGTTGTGCAAGAATTTCCCAATGTGTTTCAAAAGGAATTGCCAGGATTGCCGCCAGAGAGAGAAATTGAGTTTGTGATTGAGTTAGCACCCGGGACAGAGTCAATCTCTAAAGCTCCTTATCGGATGGCTTTATCAGAATTGAAGGAACTAAAGGTGCAAATGCAAGAGTTATTAGACAAGGGATTTATACGTCCTAGTGCATCACCTTGGGGAGCACCAGTTATATTTGTCAAAAAGAAAGATGGTTCGTTGCGCTTATGCATTGACTATCAACAACTCAATCAAGTGATGATCAAGAACAAGTACCCATTGCCAAGGATAGATGACTTGTTTGATCATACAAGGAGCGTCGATAATTTCGAAAATCAACTTAAGGACGGAATATCATCAACTAAGGATCAGGAAGGAAGACATTCCAAAGTCAACATTTCGTACTCAGTATGGTTATTATGAGTTCACTGTAATGCCATTCGGGTTGACAAATGCTCCAACTGCTTTCATGAATCTGATGAACCGAATATTTAAGGAATATATGGATAATTTCGTGATTGTGTTCATCGATGATATCCTGGTGTATTCAAGAGGTGTTGAGGAGTAGGGGTGAGCGCGGTTCCCAAGTTACCCGGGAACTAGAATCGAACCGGAGGAGGGTTTGGTTCGGTTCCCGATTCCTTTTTTTTGGGAACAAGAACCGGAACTAAAACCGGTTTCGGAACCGGTACCAGAACCAGTTTCGGAACCGGTACCAGAACCGGTTTCGGAACCGATTAGGGCTCCTAAGAAGAAGACGATCTTAATTCATATCTTTTGCAAAATTGATTCAGTTCAGACCTCACACACACACGGTCACGCCGCTCTGAGTCTCACCGCCGGATGCCGCTCGCCCTCGAGGCCGCCACCGCCGGACGCCGCTGATGCCAGTCACCGATGCCACTCGCCTAAACCCTCGACGCCAGTCGCTACCCAAATCTCTGAGTCTCTCCCCTCGAGTCCCAACACCCTTGGCCGAGCCTCCCCCGAAGCTACTCTCCTTCAGGGCAACTCGACACCGCTCACCCAGTCACCCCCGTCGGCGTCTTTGCCTTTGTCTCGAATTCCGAGTTCAGGAAGTTATCATCTCAATCTTCAAATTGGTTTCGTTTCCCCCCAGTGACTGCATCCTCCACGTCTTCAGGGCCGCGCTTCAGGGCCTCCGCTGCCGACATTCTCGACTTCCTCTCCGCTGACTGGTACTATTTCCGCAGGAATCCTTCACCGAAGGGAAGGCTAGTTTTCTTTGGTTGTCTAATTATGTTTCGTCAACTCTATAGAGAGCGTTGTCGCTAGAGGTAGTGCTGCTGCTGGTGTTGCTGTTGAAGCAGCGCTTTGCCCAATTGACACCATCAAAGATTCAAAACTAGACTTCAGGCAAGATTAAATCCTTGTGTGCTCAATAAATCATGTTGTTATACTGTCCTCAGATTGCCATGCTGCACGAACTTGGAGTGTAAATTGATAGTTGGTAGGCTGTTGCAACGAACAATGTTGTTTAGCTCTTATTGCTGCAACTCTAGTGACAGGAAATGAATTTTCTTTTGATAAATATTGGGCTGTTTGCTGCCACCCACCGAGAAGCACATGTTTATCTGGAATATTGCCTTTTATTGCCTTTTTTTCTCCCCATTTTATTGGCATGACCAGACATTAAAGCAATGGTAGTTTCAAACAAATACAGTTTTGTTTGATTATAGCTGTGTGCTTCAAGTTTATTAACTCTTGAAGCCTTTCTATGCCAATAATCTCAACAGAAACAACTTTGTTGACACATAGTTCTTGAGTTACGCTGGCTTGTGTTCATGCGTATATCATGATGGAGCTCTTCCTTTGGGGGTAGCTTTGCATTTGTATTTTACTTATTCTTATGTGATTATGGAGTCCTCGATGCATTTGATGATCTGCTGCACTTGTTATTCTTTTTTATGGTCTTCAGTTTATTTTCAAGATACATGAAAAAGTAGATCTACAAATATATGGAGGTGGATCAACCGACAGTGCTGTTGATTTTGACCAACTTGGAGCAAAAGCTCTTTATGCTTTCATTCTAATTTCATGATAAACAGGTGATAGCTTGCTCATCAGATTGGGGCATCGATGAAGTAGTTTATCTTATTTCTCTTTTCTAGTTGAGGTTTTCTTTTATATGGGTACAAACCATGGATGGACACAAATCATCATGTACTGCCCTTGGGGCAAAGGAAATGCCGCATAATTTTTTACTATTTTCTAAAAGATTGTCTCTAGGTGATATGAATTCCAATTAGTACCTGTAGTAATAACAATTGACTGCAACCACCAATAACTTATTAGCAACTTGTGAATGTTCTTTCAAAATTTTCCTGTATTGATGCAGGAGAAAAAAAAAGAAATAGTGTGCACATAGTAAACCCAGAATATCCAGGAAAAGTAATAACCTCATAAAACAAGAACATTGATCTCGTAAGAGGACTTATATTATTAGATGCAATGTTGAATACACAAGTTTGTGATGTGTTCCAATGGAAGACGTGAGATGTGTCTGTTTAAAATACCGATCATCATGTGAGCTTTAGAGTCATTGATTTGCTATTCTCTTTGTGGTCATGCTTATTCACAACTTCAGGCATCGGTCAACCGATGCTTATTCACAATTTCTAGTTTGCTATTTGTTTTGAAATTTCTAATTATATTCTATTATTGTTGTATAATGCGAAATTAATGTATCAAGATAACACGTCAATGGAGGTGGAGGGACGTAAGGATATGACTCCGATTACAGAATGGGAGTTTTCTGGCGATGAAATTGAAGAAGAGGCATCCCCTACCGCAGTGCCACAAATAAGGTACCCGGTTCTCATCTTCCTCATGATAAGAAATATACATCCGAATGCTTGAATCATTATTCAAGAATCAGTGATAAGGATGGAAAAATATATCAAGTGAAGTGCATTCATTGTGGGTCAATGCTTAAGTATCATGTTGTTAACGGTACTTCTGCAATGAGGAAACACTTGAGCACATGCAAGAGGTTTCTCCGTAATGTAAATAAAAGGCAGAAATTCTTTGCACCACGTAATGTCAACATGGCTGGCAAGGCAAGAGGAGATTCTAGTACTAGTAGTGTCTTATCGATATGGTCATTTAATCAAGAACGTTGTAGGCACATGTTTACTCGGTTCATCATCCTTAATGAGCAACCTTTTTCCTTGGTTGAGCATGTTGGATTTCGTGAATATGTTACTGAATTACAATCTCTCTTCAAACATGTATCACGTTTCACAGTGGCAAAAGATTACATGAAATTGTTTTTATGTGAAAGAATTTCTTTGAAGAATTATTTTGGAAAGATTAATTCTAGGATCCCACTCACGATTGATACATGGAGTTCCAATCAAAATCTAAATTATTTGTGTCTCATTGTACATTTTATTGATGAAAATTGGAAGTTGCATAAAAGAATCATCAATTTTGTGGTGATGTATAGTCACAGGGGTAGGGAGATTGGAAAAATTGTGAAGAAATGTATTGAGGAGTGGGGAATAGAAAAAAAAAAAAAAGGTGTCCACAATTACCGTGGATAATACTAGCTCGAATGATGTTACAATTACCTATTTGAGGGAAAAACTTTCGAAACAAAGGTCGTTAATATTAGATGGTAGTGTTTTACACATGAAGTGTATAGCTCATATATTAAATTTGATTGTGAGAGATGGCTTGATTACGGTATGTGACTCTATTACACGTATCCGAAATGTGGTTAGGTATGTAAGGAGTTCTCTCACAAGAGCCCAAGGATTTCAATCTTGCATTGAGAGGGAAAAGATCACTTATAAGGGTTCGGTAGTTCTTGACGTCGCCACTAGATAGAACTCCACTTACCTCATGTTAGACACCGCCAACAAGTTTAAAAAGCTTTCGAAAGGATGGAAGAAGACGATCCATCTTTTGTAAGTGAGTTTAATCATGAAACTCCTAGTGATGATGAATGGGAAAATGCTATTATTCTTTCGGATTTTCTAAAAGTATTCTATGATGCCACCAATCAGATGTCTGGGACTTCATATGTTACTTCAAATGATTATTTTGAAAGGATAACTCTTTTGTATAGATATTTAAAAGATACGATCAATGCTTTGGATCCTAAGCTTCAAGCTATGGGTGTGAAAATGAGAGAAAAATTTGACAAATATTATGGAAGTTTGGATAAAGTGAATATGATGGTGTTGATTGCGGTTGTGTTAGATCCTAGAGCCAAATTGAATTATGTCAGTTTCTTGTATGGACAAATTTATGATGATGAATCGAAAATTAAAGAGATGCATTACAAGGTGAAGGATGTATTGGAGCGTTTGTATAAATTTTATGAGCAATCTTCTCTTATTTCAAGTGATCAAGATTTTGGTAGCCATAATTTGGGTGCAAGTAGTAGTAGTTCAAATTCCAATACCGATACGGGTGGTAGTGAAGGAATAAAGAAGTATGACAGCCTAGCTTGGAAGAAAATATTTTTATACTCGAATGAACAAGGGTACGATGACAACAAGTCCGAGCTTGATGAATATTTTCAAGAAAAAAATGAAAAGGATCTTGGTCTTGACATTTTGATTTAGTGAAAGACTAATGGCTCAAAATATAAGATCCTTTCTTTGATGGCTCGAGATATTTTGTCAATTCCTGTAACTACCGTTGCTTCAGAGTCAACTTTTAGTACATCGAGTTGTGTGCTTGATGGCTTTCGAAGTTCTTTAACTTCCAAAGTAGTGGAAGCTTTGATTTGCACTCAAAATTGGTTGAAAGCCGTTCGTGTACCGCTTGATGTTGAAGAGTGTATCGAGAACGCAAAACAATTTGAGTTTGATAAGTAATGTTTATATCTTTATATAATGTAATTCTTTTTGTATATCTTATAAGTGAATATTTTATTTAACCTCTTCTTCTTCTTCTTTTTCAGATATGGTTGGTCTTAATGCGGAGATTATCGTTGATAAATAGTGTTGGTGGTGTCGCATCTGTAATGGGTCCAGCGGTTGAGAAGTCAAGCAAGGTTTTTTGTTAGCTTTGTGCTGCTTTAACTGTGCAGAAGTTGATTGATAAGCAACTTTGTTTATCATAATCTTAATGCGGGCTTCTCTTATGTACATTGAATTTTTGAACTAGGTTGTCAAAGAATTTAAGAGACTTTAGATGGGCAAAATGGCATGCTTCATGGAGTATTATCGATATTGATTTTTGGATGTGTCTTTACTTAGGATTTTGACTGATTTTCATCCAAGTCTTTGCAGGGTTTTGCTGTGCCAAATGAATCATAGGGAAAGGTTGCAAAGTTCACACTATGGAGTAGATGAAAATTTGAGATCTTGTTGGTACTTCTGGTTTTTTTATCTCCTTAGTATATTTTGCTTCATCATTTTCATTTGACTCAATGAAATTTGAGATCTTGTTGGCACTTTTGGTTTTTCATCTCCTTAGTATATTTTGCTTAATTATTTTCATTTGACTCAGTTGATAAGGCATATGGCATATGGCAAATGTGACGATTTAAGCTTTAGTGCACATATATTGACATATGTGGGCACAATAATTATAGTTAATCAAGCATTTCATTTCCTCTTTGGAAACTTCTTTTTGATTTTGATTATGTATGTCCAAATTCTTGGTAGTTGGCATTGATATGTACTATGTTTGCTAAGATGTGGGAAGTTACCGTAGAGTATGCGTGTACATTATAATTCAAATCTAAAAAAGAAAAAAAAAGAAAAGAAGAACCTATAGGAACTTGGAACCGACCCTGGAACTTGTGACAGGGTAGGTTCCAGGTTCTTAGTTATGACGGGTAGGTTCCAAGTTCCAAAAAATGAGGAACCTGTACCCGATGGTAGGTTCCAGGTTCCAGACGGAACTGAATCGGAACCTGGAATCGCTCGCCCCTACTAAGGAGCACGAGGATCATTTGAGATTAGTGCTCTAGACCTTGAGGATTCATTAGTTGTATGCTAAGTTTAGCAAATACAAGTTTTGGCTTACTCATGTTGCGTTCCTAGGCCACGTGATTTCCGGAGAAGGAATCTCCATGGACCCAGGCAAGATTGAAGCTGTGATCAACTGGCTGAGACCAATTAACAAGACTCCTGAAGAAAGACGAGAAATTTGTCTGGTAAGACAAGTGCGAGTGTAGTTTTCAATAATTGAAGCAAAAGCTAACTACCGCACCTGGGTTGACGATTTCATCTGGTTCTGGAGGGTACGAGATTTATAGCGATGCGTCGTTAAGAGGACTGGGTTGCATGTTGATTCAATATGGTAAGGTTGTTGCATACGCCTCCCACTAGTTGAGACCTCATGAACTGAACTACCCAACGCATAACTTAAAACTCACAACAATCGTATTTGCGTTGAAGATTTGGAGACATTACTTGTGTGGGAAAAATTTCAGATCTTCACGGACCATCAGAGTATCAAGTACCTATTATCTCAGAAAGAGTTGAATATGAGACAGCGTCCATGGATGGAATTGCTGAAGAACTATGATTGTGATATTTTATATCACCCAGGAAAAGCAAACAAGGTTGCAGATGCACTGAGTAGGAAGTCTTCAATTGCTCACTTGTTGGTTAAGGAATGGAATCTAATCGAGCGAGCGCGAGATTCGGTGTTCAAATTTGAGGTAGGCCATCTTTCTCATCTTATGGCTACCCTCAGAATTGAACCGGATGTGCAAATTAGGATCAAGCTACTCCAGACGACAGACCCAGATGTTTAGAAAATTTTACAAAATGATATTGAAGAAAGGAAAGTTGACTTTCAGGTTTTTGCTGATAGAACGTTGAGATTCCGAGGACGATTGGTTATACTTAACGATGTGAAGCTTAGAAATGATATTTTATCAAAAGCTCATCATAATAGTTATAGCATTCATCTCGGACATACCAAGATGTATCAGAATCTGCATCAATACTATTGGTGGTCGGGTATGAAGGCAGACATCGCCAGGCATGTTGCCAAGTATTTGACATGTCAACAGGTTAAAGCTCAACATTGCAAGCCGGGCGGACTTTTGCAACCTGTTGAGATCTGAGAGTGGAAATAGGAGCATATCACAATGGACTTCGTGACCGGGCTACCAAGGAGTCAAAGAGGTAATGATTCGATTTGGGTAATAGTCGACAAGTTGACAAAGTCGGCTCACTTTATTGCAGTACGAAAAGATCTTGACTTGGATAGGCACGCTGAGTTGTACGTGCATCAGACAATTCGATTGCATGGAGTGCCGGTTACGATAACGTCAGATCGAGACCCGAGGTTTATTGCCAGTTTTTGGAAAAACTTGCAAGGTGCTTTAGATACAAAGCTTCAATATAGTACAGCATATCACCCTCAGACGGATGGTTAGTCTAAGAAGACAATTCAAACTCTAGAAGATATGTTGAGAGCTTGTGTATTGGACTTTAAGGGAAGTTGAGAAGAACAACTTCATCTTGTAGAATTCGCCTACAACAACAGTTATTAGTAGAGCATCCAAATGGCTCCATTTGAAGCATTGTATGGCAGATCGTGCAGAACACCTGTGTGTTGGGATGAAGTTAGGGAAAGACGATTTCAGGCCCAAAATTGGTTCAGCAATCAGTGGATATCGTAGCAGTTATCAAAGGTAGATTAAAGACCACTCAAAGTCGTCAAAAAAGCTACGTAGATAAGCGTCGAAGGCTTTTGGAATTCCAAGTTGGTGATCACGTTTTTCTAAAGGTGTCACCAATGAGTGGAACTTCGCGCTTTGGCAAGAAAGGAAAACTAAGTTTAAGGTACGTAGGTCCATTTGAGATTCTTGAAAGAATCAAGATCCTAATGTTATCATCTTGTGTTGCCACCGAGATTGGCGCAAGTGCACGACATCTTTCACGTGTTGATGTTGAGAAAGTATGAGCCTGACCCGACCCACATGCTCAATTTCGAGGAATTGGACATGGATGACTGAGTGTCATATGTTAAAAGCCCGGTTTAGATCATGGATAGAAAATAACAAGTCTTGTGTACAAAGACCATTCCAATGGTCAAAGTGGTATGGCAACAAAACAGCACAGAAGGAGCAACATAGGAAACTAAAGAGTTAATGAGACGACTGTACCCCCACTTTTTTACTTAAAGATTGTAATAGGTTTAAATTTCAAAAACGAAATTTTTATAAAAGAGAAAGAGTTGTGACAGCCTGGATTTTCAGAATTTGTTTTCGATTAAATAAGTCGGGCCTTTCATCGACGCGCTAATAGTGCTATTCTCTGAGCTGATCACTCAGAGATAACTAGACTATCTGGGGAAGCCATTAAGGGATTTTAACACAATAAACTTGAGAATTCGACTAGGGATCGACTGTTCGACCGTGTTGGTTTGCAAGGGTCATTACAACACTGTCGAAATCGATCAGAGACCAAAGATAGGTCGATTTAACTGAGATATGTGATCAGAGTGTGGGTGATTCCACCTAATTGCAAAATACTCGTCGATCGGCACTAGACCGATTTTTCTATTGTTTTGGTACCCAGTACACGTAATTGAAACATCGAGATTTTCACAACAACCGAGAGTCGCCAATGAGTCAAAGAGGTACATTGTGACTCGAGATAAATCGATCATGGGTCAATTGCATCAAAAATTCCTAAAAGTTACCCAGTAGACTAAGTCACGCTAAAAACGCATCAGATTGAAATTAATCGCGAAATTGAATATGATTTCAGAAATTGAAAGTTCTGTCATGTCACTATCTATTTTAGGAACGTTGATTCATCCTCCAAAAAAATTTTGGAGATTCCGAGATTTTTACGGAAAATCGACTTGGACGTTGCGGGAAAATTAATAGAAATTCGGATAGGCCAAATTAAAGGAAATTCGGACTTTCAAGCCGAGCCTTTGAGTGTTGGGGACTTGCAAAAAATTGTTCAAGATTTTTCTTCACTGAAATTGGACCTCAATTTGAGAAATTGAGTGAAGAAATTGATCCTAGAATTGGGAAATTCGAAATTAGGGAAGGGCATCATTATTTTGGCATTAATTTGGATAATGTTGTGGGATTTAAAGTGTGGAAAGTATTAGGGAACATGAAGTTAATGGAAGGGATGAGCTTGTGGAATTTTTGTCCCTCTCTCCCTCAATCTTCTCGGTCGACTCCATCTCCAACTGGTTTTGCTTTGCATTTCATCCTCCCCTCACGGAGTCAAGACTACCTACTACTCCTCTATCTTTGTACACCAGCGTTTTCATCGGGTTCTTCTCACACTGCCGCTAAAGCTGCTTCATGATCTTTCTCCACTACAGCAACGACACAACTCCATCTACTGCCCCATTTGCTGCCATGAAGACCCCCACCACCGAAATTTTAGTCAACTCCAGCAGCTTCACATTCAACATCTCTTGTTGTTGCCTCGTCCAGCACTAACCGAAGCCACCGGCCTGCTTCAATTACCATGTCCGAAGCCTAGTCCACTTCAACACCTCCACCATCTTGTATTTTGCTTGGTCAAATCTTTCTTCAGCAAGCCTGGTTTGTTGACCCAGCTTTCACTACTCACGATTCCACCGAAACCACTTCAATCAAGCTGCTAGCGATCGTGCCCCATCTCCGCTTCGTTTCCTTGCTGCATCGACGTCCCCTGCAAGAGCAGCGTCTTCAGCCCATAATCAATCCAGCGAAGCCCAGCAGTTTTCGACCCAGCATTTAGCCCACAGCGCGGCCAACAAATCCAGCATCTTGGGCCGTGTCTTCAGCCCAGTGGTGAGCCAAGGCTAGCCATTTGAAGTCCATGAACAACCCATCTCAGCTCGTGAATTTCAGTCTAGAAAATTAGCAGCAACCCAGCCCAGATTTACAACCCATCCTCAGCCCATTCCTAGCTCACTTGAAGCCCAAAAAGCAGGCCCAAGCCCGAGTTTAAGCCCAAAATTTTTTGTGGGCTTGTAAGGCTTTTAGGCCCGACCTGAGTGTCCATCAACATCGCCAAAAATTTGGAATTCGGCCGCCATAGCGCGGTCGTCACAGTGATCCGACCTTCGCATTTAATCAAGTGATTTTCGCTCACTAATCCTCGCTTAATAGGTTAATTATGTTTAGGAATTGATTAGATTAAATTAAGCATGTTTATGTGGATATATTATATTACATTAGTTAATTTAATTATCTACCAATGCATGTTAGGCTATGATGCACGGACACGTCCCACATGCCTCCGTGTCGTGTCCGACACGTGTCGGAGCGTGTCGGACACGTCGACACGCTCGGACACGCGTTGACCGCGTGTCGGATTTGTCGACACGTGGTCAACTTTTGTCGACACGCGTGTCCAGAAGAGAATGGAGGGTGGAGGCGAGGGCAAGGGAGTAGAGATGAGGCCGCAAGCGAGGGCGAGCTCGTGACGGCGAGAGACAGCCAGAGAAAGAGGGCAAGGGCCGTGAGGAGAAACTTTAGGAGGGAGGCGTGCGTGGGGGAAGGCGGCGTTGTTGAGTGGGGCGGCAGCGGCAAGGGGGAGGAGGAGGAGGATGAGGAGTTCACGGCGGTGTGCAGCCTCTCGGCGCACAGGGACCGCGCGTTCCGCCTTCTTTTCCGATTCCTTTTCACTGAAACTTTTTCTGGGTTACTCCCTTTTCCGCTCCTTCGGCGAATGCTAGTGCTTTTCTTGATCGAGTCTTCGATGCTTTCGGAGATAGGCGTCGTGCGGCGAGGAGGAGGAGAAGAAGGCGCCGCTCTGCTAGGGTTTTGAAATTTTGAGAAGGAAAATAATAAAAAAAGGACGCGAGGAGGAGGAGAAGAAGGCGTCGTGCCGCACTGCTAGGGTTTTGAAAAGAATAAAAAAGGACTTGGCGTGTTGGAGGGAGGGGAAAGTGACAGGAGGGAGGGGTAAGTGATGGGCTGTCAGGTGGTGGGGAGGGAAAAAAAGTGAAAAAAATTTGGGGGGAAAGAGACGAGGGATTGGGCGCAAGGGGGTGGTTTCGAAAAATTAAATTAAATTTGGGGGAGGGGGAATTTCTAAAAATAAATGTAAATTTGGGATAATGAAATAAAAAAAGTGTAAGATTTATTAATATTATTAGTATAAATTCATTGTAAACTTTTTATTTATTTATTTATTTGTAAATTTGAATAAAATTAATTAAAATTAAAAATATTTATTTAATATTTAACGTGTCGAACGTGTCGAAATTCTCTACTTTTTGAAAAATGACGTGTCGCGTGTCGTGTCGTGTCGTGTCACGTGTCGTGTCGCCGTGTCTGTGCTACATAGATGTTAGGTGGATTTTAGTGCAATTAGAGCCTAGACAAGCTCTAGTATTTAACTAGAGTGGTTCGGTAATTTTCCGGGCCCGTCTCGGCTTCCAATTAGGCTTTTTCGAGCCTAAGTCTATTTATTGGCATTTATTTATTATTTTTCGTAATTATTTAACTATTTATATATTTTCCAGAAATTAGGTTGGGATAGTCGACGATCGGAATTTCGTGCTGATTGCAGTGGTGCTTTCTGTTTATTTAATTAAGTACTGGATTATGAAAATTGAGTGAATTGACGATTATGTGGGGATTTATCCCAAAATTGATTAGTATTGGTATTTGATGGGAAAATGATCGTGAGAGGTTGTGAGTTGAACCTAGAAAGCCACTGAAGTATGGCCGTGCCAGTTGGACCGAGATTCGCCATTGAATTGGAATCGGTCGTGTCCAATCGGGCCGTGATTTGCCATTTGATAGAATTCGTGCCCATCGAGCCGTGATTCATCACCTAATAGAAGTCGTGTCTAATAGGGCCATGATCTGCCACTTATTGAAGGTTGCACCCAATGGGCCATGATTACCACCTAAAGATAGATTGTATCCTTTGGACCGGGATTTATAACCAAGAATTTGATAGGCTATGCTCGTTGAGCTATGAGTGAGAATTTGAGATTGAATAATCGAAATGATCGTGTGATGGTCTTGATGACATGTAATCGACTGAGTCGATTGATCGGTGATTCGATCTGATTGAATTGAGTGGACGATGTACCTGTCAGTGTTTATGAATTGAACTGACTTGCAGGAAGAAACTAAGGCCAAGGTAAGCCTTCTGACTCGTAGTTGTGCTTAGGCAGCCCCTATGGCATATTTTCTTTTTAATCGGGTCTTAGGGAGTAGAACTCGTTAAGACGTCGTCTCACCTCGTTGTGGAATAACATTTTCAAGTCCCTAGACGATGGTCGTTGAGAACTTGAAGTCCTGGAGTTTGGGGAAGTGAAGGAAACAGAATCAGCAAATCTATCTGACTTGTTAGTCATCGGACAGTCCTTTGTGATTTAGCCGATATTTTTGTAAGCGACATGATGTTGTAAATAAACCTATGTGTTTATAAAAGATTGGTTTTGGTTTGAAAATTTTATGACCCTATTTTCCTATCCCATTGTTTTATTGTCTGGGGATTTCTTATATGCTTTCGCATGTGTATTAAAATGAATGGGTCAGCGATGCGTCCTAGGACGTCACTATTAATCAACAAGGAGGGATGGGTACGTGCTCGGAGGATCGATGCGTGATATATCTGGTTTGAGGATTACAAGAAGGATCAGATTTTAGCTTCTGTTGATTACTGATCATTCCTCCTTATCTAGTGGACATGAAAAAAAGGTTTTCTTTCCAATGGAACTAGGAATCAATATTTGTGTTCTCAACAAAATTATTCAGCACAGAGTTTTTGTAATCAGGAAATTCTGTTGGGTATCTAGTATCTCGGTGTTTGGTAATCCTTTTCATGGAAGAGACTGAAGAAAACATTCTTATTGCTGAAAATCATGTAATAGGCACAAAACCACGTCATTGTGAAACCAAGTGAGCAGTATCGATGTTGTTATACTATTTTCAAAAAAGAAGAAAGAAAAATTGGCTGAAGGACATAAGAAGATAATCTCTCCATATATTACAAGAGTACATGGAAACCTTCCATAACAGCCACAAGGACTCTCAAGGTGCATTTGGTTCAGTATTTCGAAAGCCCATTAGGAAAATACAAATTTGGCTAGCGGTCGTCGGTTGAGGTTGCCCAACCTCAGGTGACCTCAACCGATGACTGCCGGTGCCAAATTTGGTTCACCGATAACCGTAGCCCTTCACTAGACCGACGAAGAGTTGGTCTTTAAAATATATATATATATATATATAGTTGAATTTTTTAGCTTTTTTTAGCATTTAAAAAAATTACAAGGGAAAAATCGGAAATTTGAAAAATGAGTGAGAGTAGTTTTGAAAGAAAAAAAAATGAGTTTTAGTATTTGGTTAAATGCTGAAAGCTCAATGCTAATCCCTACTAGCATTGGATTTTCAGCATTCCCAATACCAGCTTTCACTTGAAAGTTATTTCAAATTGGTTGTCAAATAGTCCAATATTTCCCCAAAGGCTTTAGAGGCCCATAGCCCCTGGGAATGCTGAACCAAATACACCCAAACGTTCTCATTCTCATCACACAATTTCTCAGGTTCTTACCTTCCAGCAGCAAAATTACAACAAAAACGAACAACACAACCGGACTCAAGTACATTCAAATATCTTATAGCAGGAATATTACCATAGCAACAGTCGAAATCCATGTTTTATTTATTACAAAATGTGCTAGTTTTGCTTTCTGACCAACCAGAAGCTGCTAGTTTGGAGACTCCCTAAATTGCAAACTGTGGCCACTTGTAGTCGTAAGCCCCCTTAAAGGCTGTATTACGGATGGACTTCACAGACAACCGAGCTAGCCTGCCATTAACATTGACATTAAAAGAGGAACCTGGCTCCAACAAGTTACGTCGTGCCCATCTTTACTTACAATTTCCCTGTCCGCTCAATAACCTGAGATGGATCAGGCCGCCTTCTCCAACACGTCGCCTGAAAAATATAAAAAGAAAGAGGAGGATGATTCAATCGGGCTCTCACCAATTGTCAATGATCATGCACGATTTGATCAAGAGCCTATTGGTTTCATGTCTCGAGACTTGTTAGCATACTAACCAATTTCACTAAATCCAAAGCAATGCTAGGGACACAATGATACATGCATACGGCGACTAACAAGGGACTTACTTGGTGCAGGGCTCTGCATCCTATCCTCGTGAACGCGGGTTTTGAGAAACTTGTCTCTGATTGAGAGCAAGTCCCGTGCAGCTCCATGCATGCCCTTCCTGTCTTTCGGTGATTCTGCTGAGCAAGTTAATCCAATCTCGAAGACCGATATCAGACATTCGGCTTTGTCGATTCCGCAGTCACTCCAATCTGCTTGCTCATCACTGCTTTCACCTACTTCCCCGCAGAAAATCGATTGATCCAAGAACCCTGTTGCTCGCTTTGGCAACACCGACTTGACAAATATCTGAAGGTTGAAATCGTCTTCAAATATATTATCTGTCGGCCGTCTTCCCGTGAACATCTCTAGCAAGAGGATCCCGAAGCTGTACACATCCCCACTAGTTGATGGATGAACACCCATTCCATATTCTGCAAGTCCAGAAAAAGTTCCTGTTAGCTCGATTACTCTACAAGGTCTCTGAATTCTTCTGATTTTCGTGAATGTAAATGTTTTTGTGATCTTTAGAGCAGTACCTGGAGCGATGTAACCCATGGTTCCCTTAAAAGCAGAGGAGCTGAGATGACTCCAAAAGATGTCTTCGTTAGACTCGAAAACGAGCCTTGACAATCCAAAATCACTGATGTGAGCCGTGAACTCATGGTCGAGAAGAATGTTGCTTGGTTTCAGATCACAGTGGACCAATGGAGTTTGGCACTGGTGGTGAAGATAATCCAAAGCAGAGGCTACATCAATCGCGATGTTCAATCTTTGGAGGAAGCTCCAAGGTTTTAATTGCATTTGCTCGTCGTTTGGGTGCAACCACATGTCCAAGTTGCCATTTCCCATGAACTCGTATACCAAGGCTCTGAACTCATTACCATGAGAGTCGACACTTGAACAAGCAGTCAAGATCTTAACAAGGTTACGATGCCGAATGCTGCTGAGGGCTTTGCATTCGGCCAAGAAGCTCTTGAAAGCTCCTTTCTGCTGGAGATTCAAAACCTTGATGGCCACAATTCTTCCATCCGGACCAAGGGTTCCTTTGTATACACTGCCAAAACTACCTGAACAGGAGTTGCAAACTATTGTGATCATGCGACATGGTACATAAACTGTGAAGTGTGTTTCTGTTCTCATTTGAAGTTGCTAAATTATGGTTCATTCACATATAAAGATTACCTGAACCAATCAATTTGCTTGAACAGAATCCGTCGGTAGCTTTGAATAGAGCATCATAAGAAATCCTCTCGTAAAAATGGCCCAAGGAGTGAGTAGGCAGATGTTCCTTCTTCAAGTTTCTCAACCAGAAAAGCAATGCTAAGGATACTAATGCCACTGCACAAGAAGCACTGATGATTATGACCATCACCCACTTCGAAAGTCTATGCTTTATAGATCTTGGGATTGATATTGCCGGACATGAAGGCAAATGCAGTTCAGGTATGCCCCCGCAAAGCTCTTTGTTGCCATCAACTTTGAAGGCACTAGTGTTTCCAAATATCCCTTGTACAGTTACTTCGCCTTCAAGATTGTTAAAAGACAGATTCAAGAATTGCAGCGACGATGATAAGTTAACTAAGAACTCTGGGATTTGCCCTGATAGGTTGTTATTGGAAAGGTCAAGAAAACGAATGCCTTTTAACCCTCCTAATTGAGGAATGGGTCCTTGAAAGCGGTTCGCCTGCATATACAGCTCTTCCAATCCCAAACAGTCACCCAAAGTTGTTGGAATTTCGCTGGAAATTTGATTGTATGAAACATCGAGAGAAATGAGGTTCTTTAAGTTGCCAACTTCAGGTGGCAGGGGCCCAGACAAAGAGTTGTGAGATACATTCAGAAGTATTACGAGGGACGATGGACTAATCATGTGGCTAGGAATGGTCCCGGTGAATTTGTTATGACAAAGGCGTATTTCCTGCAGGGACTTGCAGTTGCCGAGGCTCAAAGGTATGCTTCCTTCGAAGCTGTTGTCGTACAAGTACAGATCGATCAGTCCAGTGATATTACCAATGGTTGAAGGTATGTGCCCTGTCAAATTGTTTTGGCCCAAGTTCAGATAATGCAAGTTTGATAGCCTCCCAATAGACATTGGAATGTTGCCTGTTAACATGTTATCATCCATGTATAATCGATTGAGACCAAAGAGGTTTGTAATCACTTCAGGAATGCTTCCACGAATTCTGTTCCCCGACATTAGTAGCTGCTTCAGTTGGGTTGAGAGGTTACCGACAGAAACAAGCAGCTCACCTTTGAACTGGTTATATTGTAAATCCAGCATTTCAAGGTTGCTGCAGTTGGCCAAATCAGCAAGGAAACTTAGACCATCAGTTGTGCTGCTTCCAAGAAAATTTTGAAGAAGGTTGAGCCATTTCAAGTTTTGAAGCCTGCCAAAGCTGGCCGGTACACGTCCAGAGAAGTTATTCAAGGGGATATCAATTGTTGCCAAGTTCGAGGCATTGGACAGTGAATCGGGAATGGGACCTGTGAACTGATTATCTCCCAGGACAAGTGTTTGCAGATTCGGAAGCAGAAGGCCTATGTCTCTCCTGATACTGCCAGTGAACAGGTTATGGTACAAACCTATGATATTGAGGGATGACAAGTTGTAAAGAGCGGAAGGGAAGCCACCTGTCAGCTCGTTTTCACTGACCACGAAAACTTTGAGCCTTGTTTTGCTTGTAGAAATTGGAACTCCTCCTATCAGGCTGTTGTTCAATAGATCAAGCACTTGGAGGGAGGAAAGGTTTCCTATGGAAGCAGGGATTTGTCCCGTGAGATTGTTGTTAGAGAAGGAGAGCTTCTGAAGTTTCAACAGCGACCCAAATTCAGAAGGGATGCGATCGTGGAGATAATTATAATCGAGCTCGAGAGTCAGGAGGTTAAGACACTGGGAGAGATTTCTAGGAATTCCACCTCCCAAAGTGTTGTGGCTCAAGATCAGGTTTCTAAGCCTGAACAAGCGCCCGATTTCTGGAGGAATGAAACCATGCAAAGAGTTGTTTGCGAGGTTCAGGTATTGGAGGAACGAAAGGTTTCCGATAAAAGGGGACACGGTCCCTGCCAAATCTTGCCCATCGAGGTTCAAGGCAGTGACTCTTTGGTGTCTGAGACCGCAAGTGACTCCAGTCCATTGGCAGAAATGGTGGGAATCATTCCAAGAGGCCAATGTTCCTGCAGAATTATCAGTTAAGAGGGACCTGAACTGTTGCAGAGCAATTTTATCGGTCTCGTTTCCTAGAGCGCTACAAGAAGCGAAGCTTGTGATCACCAGTTCTAGGATCAAGATGGCAGGGAAGTTGACTGAACAGAAACGGCTCAAGCTCATTTTCTGGTTTGCTAGTGTCAGGGAGGAGATGCTTGGATAGCCATGATAGAACATGACTTGACCTGAAGATTCCATTTATAGTGAAGACCATAGGAGCTTGGAAGCATAGAAGAATTTAATAGCCAACTGCTTCAGGACGATTGGGACCCTGAAGAGGCCATAAGAAGATCGGAGTCAATTAATAAATTCAGATATTAGATTCATTTTGGGGACACTGAGTCTAGCCGCACTTGACTTGGCTAATTGTCAAGAGTACACAAGATAAGTATAACTAACAATACGAGATATATCCTAAATGTCTTTTATTATCAAAATTCAAAATTTATACGGATGAGCGGATTGTCAAAGCAGTTTGGTGTGGTAACAGGTTAAAGTGGCTACCATGTGTTGCCATGGCTGCTGTGCTGCAACAGATTGGTGTAGTGGGGCTATTGCGATTGTTGCGCAAGGACAACGCGGCAGCGAGATGATGTTGGGAGGTTGTCGTGGCTGCTGTCTAGGGACTACTCGACAACAAGCTGGCGTCGCGAGGCTGTCGTGAATCGAGGTTGAAAGAGGGATATTAGTAGTAAAAGAAAAAATGACACGAGATGTAACGTATGCCGTGCTAGATAAGCAATAATGCAGAAAAATGAATTGAGTAATTTCTATATATTTTGTGTTATGAGCTATATTTTGACCATCTAAGTAACATATCAATTAAGATATGTACAGCCAAAAGAAGATATTGAGAATTTTCTAAACATATACAACGTCAACAGATATATTAAATATCTAAAACAATAGAAAGTGTACCAATTTGGATTACTCTTAAGAAGCAACCATGCAAGCACTTCTCGAAGCAGCCAATCACTATAAACGAAATGAGCACACTTCTAATACTCCGTTTGGCAAGTAACTTAGCTGTATGACTAGAAACGTACCGGTGAAAACTTACCAAGCCAACTGTACAGTAATAAGTTACTAGCATCATAAGTAATTTTACCAACTTTATGTGGAATGAAAGTTGTCCTTATTGATAAATTTTGCCGATGGTAAAATCATGTAACTGCTAACTAAACTGTTGAGACACTACAAGGAGTTCTTGGCCTGTCACTATATATTTATAGTTGAAATTTCATTTTATATAAAAATTCAAGTCGTAAATTTTAATGTCTTGTATGTAATTTTGTAAATTATCATATTCAAATATGGTGAAATCAATTGGCAATAATGCACAAAAATATGTACATATCATTAGACTATTGTAATAGATATTACAGAATTATTAATATGTTCATCATGAATGCCGAAAAAAAAACGCCAGGTCAAGCATGCAATGGTGGCTGACCCAAAAAAAAAAAATTCAATGGCAAATATGTAAAACTATCTTTTTATATCGGTAGGGAACTTAATAAACATTCTAGTCACGGAAAACTATAAGATTATCTAATCAATTACATTCCATTTTTATTGGTTTCTATTTTATATTTCAACATAAACTGACAACAGAAATTAAGTAATCCATTGGGAAAATAACATAAATAGCCTTTGAACTTTTGACCCATTATGTAATGTGATTTTCTAAACTTTTAACTTGTATAATATAGTCCATGAACTTAGATTAATGGAAGGGTAACATTAAACATTTTCATATGGTTCAATACCAAAAATTTAGGGGAAAATTTCAAAAAACGACCCAAAGTGTCATTGTTTTCTCAAATAAGGGCCCGAAATGGATTTTGTTTCAAATAAGGACCTAAAGTGGCCTTAGTTGTTTCAAATAAGGGCTTGAAGTGGTTTTGGTTGTTTCAAATAAGGACCCGACCTTGCCAATCACCAATTGACTAAATTTTCCGACCGGTCAAGGGTATTTTTGTCATTTTGAATTTCATCTTTTTTTCTTTCTTGGTTCTTCTTCTTCCTATTCGCCGGTGGTCAACCGTCCACCGATGATGCCCATAGAGGGCTAAGCGAGGGTCGCCCCCGCCAGCGAGGGCCACCCACGCTGGCCACAAGTCAAGGACGGCCTCGCTTGAGCATGGTGACCCTCACCCAAGGGCCATCCGCGAGGTCAGCCCTCACCGGTCCCAGGTGAGGGCCAACCTCACGGATGGCCCCTAGGCGAGGGTCGCCATACCCAGGTAAGGCCATCCCTCACCCAGCCCTTTGTGGGCATTGCCAATGGATGACTGGCCATAGGCAAAGAGGAAGAAGAACCAACCAAAAAAATGGAAAAAAAAAAAAAAAAAAAAAAAATGGAAAAATGACAAATGACGAAAATACCCTTGATCGCTGGAAAGACGGGCCCTTATTTGAAATGAACATAGCCACTTTAGGCTCTTGTTTGAAATAAACATAACCACTTTAGGTCCTCATTTGAAATAACATCCACTTTAGACCCTTATTTGAGAAAATAAATGCATTGCAGGTCCTTATTTGAAACAAGATCCACTTCGAGCCCTTATTTGAGAAAAAGAAGGTACTTCGGGTCCCTTTTTGGAATTTTCCCAAAATTTAGGGTCCACGTTGAATAAATAAAAATTCAAAAACCACGTTGCACATTGGATTAAAATTCATGGATCATTTGTGTCATTATCCCTAATCCATTTGTATGTGAATAGAGGTTGCCTTCGCCCGTAGTGAGGCCAGGGTGAGCCTCGCCCTGATCTGGACGAAGTTGCCTCGCTCATAGCCTTGCGCGAGCCCGAGAGAGGGATGCGAAGCCCTCTCCAGCGCCAAGTGAGGGCCACGACCCTCACCGGTGGGTAGTGAGCCATCAAAGGCTTGCCGACCACTACCGGAGAAGAAGGGCAAAGGAAAAAAGAAAAAATCAATAAAAAAATCAATAAAAATATATTTAAAAATTGTCCCGTTAGCGTTTGTTTGCTGGCTAGCATTCAAGTCAATGCTAGCAACCAAAATTAGCTGAATGGACTGAATTGGTACCAATATAAAAATGTTTAGGATTAAATTGGTCTAATTAAAAGATTTATGACCAAATTAATATCAATGTTATTGGTTTAGGGCTTTTTGTTACTTTTCCCTCTCAGGATTCTAAGGGCGCGAATGATAATCATTCTGGCCAAAAATTGATTTATGGAAGAGAAATAAATTTTTCTATTTCTAATTCTAGATGAATTTTTAAGCAAAAATAACCGTTTGATAACGATATAAAATTTATACTCTAAAAATAGAAATTCAAAATTTCTTCCTTTCGGACGATGGTGGATTGGCGAACGGCGGTGGACCGGCGATCGGTGGTGACGAACGGTGGCGGCGGCGACCGGCGACCCACGTCGGGTGACCAGCAACCCGCATCAGGCGACCGATGACTGGCGGCGATGACTAGCAACCGATGGCGGCGACCAGCGACCAACGGCGGCGACCGGCAACCAGCGGTGGCTAGCGACCAGCGACCAGCAGCGGTGACTAGCGACCAGCAGTGGCCGGCGGCGACGACCGGAGATCTGGCAATCGATAACGGACGACCCGGCGACCAATGGTGACCGGTGACCGCAGGTTGGCCAACGACCGCTGACGGCCGACGGCGACCAGCGGCGACTGGCGGCCAATAAATGGTGGTCGGCAGCAGTGGCGGTGGCAACCGATGGCAACCGATGGCAACCATCAACGGCCGGCGGTGACCGGACTAACGGCCAATCCAACGGCGACCGGTGGCAACCGGCGGTGGCGCGGCCAATAGTCGATGGTCAACGACGACGAATAAAGGACCAATTGATAAACGATGAGAAAAATTTTTATTTCTCATTTCGTTCCAAAAATAGAGAAGTAGAAAATTTCTATTTCTAATTTTCTATTCCAAACCTATTTCTGAAACAAAAATTTATTTCAAAAATAGAAAAATTGAATAAGTTTATCAAACGGATTTTTATTTCAGAAACAAGTCTAAAATAGAAAATTTGTTTTCTGAAACAGAAACGGGTGGTTGTCATGCACCCCCTAAGCCTCCACTGCTGTTGACTTTGGTACCTTTCCCTCCCAGGATTCTAAGCCTCCACTACTGTCGATAGGCAAGAAAGCTGCAGGCCATTAGTTTCTTTGCATTTGGTATGGAGCATCAGAGCATCAGTCACCTCGGAGATCACAGGATGGTTATATTAAGCAACTAGTTACCAAGTCCAAACCAGAGGAGGCTGACTTAAATGTCCTGATAAAGACATCTTAGGGAGTATTGGGGGAGAAATCACACTCACAGACAGCACCCCAACAAGTTATGGCAATGATGATGTAGTTGTCTCCTTGTATAAAAGAAGAATTTTCGCTCACCGCTCCATCAATTGACATCGGAAGGATTAAATCTAATAAGAAACCTTTCATCGACCAAGTAAACTTGAAATATCAGCAAAGGTATGACAATGTATTGCTTCATGTTGGCCTGAGGTGCTACCTATTACCTAAGAACATTCTCAGCAACCAACGCCTTAATGATGGGGACGGAAGTAGGTTTTGATGAGCTTATCTGGGTTCAGAATTGAGAATTCGTCATGCTGAAAGTTACTGGTTTGCTGTAGTTGTGAATCAGTCGTGAAGACTCCACCGCGTTGACAATGAGAAAATGAAGTTCTCAAAAAAGTATTGGATGATAACACTTAGCAGCAGGAAAACGCTGCCTGCCAAATGGGACCGACGACATCGATACCTTAATATTATAGGAACAGAGTCTCCTTCATGCCTGGGTTGAAGCTACCTTGTTGTAGGCTATAACCAGGTCGGTGATGGTCGTTGATGATTGTTTTTATTTGCCTGCGCGTGAACTTGGCATAAACTTATGTCACGATTAAGTGCAAATAACCCCAAATTACGGGATGTATGGCAACTTATCTGCTCCTTCTAATCTTTAAAAATGTGCAAAATCTATGAAGTTTGTAGCAGACAGTCCTCAAACATGACTCTTTCCGATGCTCTTAATGCATTGACCGAGTTCTGAGGCAGGACTAAAATGCAATTATTTAACAATTTCAAATTACGTACACGTTATGGATCTTTGATTTATCAAAACCTATGTATAGCTTAGTTCACGTAGTTTTATTCAATGAAGACGCATCATTTAAATGCATAGACATAACTTTGTGAAGTTTGGCGCTTTCGCTGCGTAGTTTCCTCGTAATGCATCTAGAAATTCTTAGATTTTCAAGTCTGAACATAAGCGCACGAATTCAGTTTCGCCCGGGAAGGAGCTTTTTTTGCAAGGTTGAGGTATCGATGGAAGGAGCAATTTCGAATGTTAAGCTGACATGATTGCAGCCAAGTCTTGTCGGCCTTGAGACCACATGGGGCTCCATTCCATCGGAAGAAACATAGAGCTGAATGAGTGTTGGCAAAAGTCAAACATCCGACATGAACCCTATTTCTGTTTCCTTATTCAAATATATGCTTATAGAATTTTGGGATAAGTGCACTGAAAGTTCCCAAAACTTGTCATAAAAATATAATTGAATCATAAAACTTTAAAAAAAAAAATACAATTGGATCATAAGACTTGTTGTGAAAGCATTATCAAGTCTTAAAACTTTCAAAAATATAATCAAATCTTAAAACTTATTATCAATTTCTGTTTGTCAAGTTGGACAGAATTTTTCTGTTCATCAAATTAGACGAAGTTCATGGAAAAACTTTATTGTACTTTTTGAAAGTTTTAGCACTTAATCACATCTTCGTGATAAATTTTAAAATTTGATTGTGTTTTTGAAAGTTTTAAAACTCAATAGTACTTTGGTGACAAGTTTTAGGACGTTCAATACATTTATCCATAAAATTTGTAGACACAGGTTATACATGTGAATTCTATTCTTCATACTTTATTATGGTTTAAGGGAACAGCCTATTTACATGGCAGACTATGAGTATGTAAATAGGGATCATATTCCAATACTCGATCAGAGTCTACCAAATGAAAAAAGAAAATAAAGGTCTGCCGCATCACTTGGTACACAGATATTATGAGCTATTCTTACTAGTATGCCTAGCATTATCCTATGATTTAAAGGTGCAAATTTCATCTTCCTTACAAAGGAACCACAAGCATTTAAGACATTGTTTCAGCGGACTGCAGACGGAATATGCAGTTCCATTGACCAAGTAAAAAACTGAGTATCCATCCAGACAGAGTTCACTTTCACATACGATGATGTGCATGAAAGTGAAATTTCACTAGCTTTGTTCGGTTTATAGCTAAGAGTGCGTCATATTGAATATTCAGGCTTTCACTAGTTTTGCAACAGTTGCCTCCCAAAACTTTGTTCCCGGAAGACACTACAAATCGAGCATCAATCTTGACCAATATGATTTGAAGATTTCAACAAAAATCTGATTTTAGTTTTAGCAGCACAATTACAACGAAAACGAGCTACACCACCGGACCGGAGTACATTTAAATAGCGAATTCCATGTTTATATAGTAATTTCTAGCCTTTTGCGAAACACGGTTAAATCCATAAATATGTTTAGCTGCGCTTGGAATATATTTTGGGCAAGCCTAAGGGAATATATCACCTAAATTCAAGCCCACTCGCTAGGGCCCAATCATTTGGAGGAGCAAATTTGATAATTTATAAATCATGCGTGTTTTTAGGCGAGGACTTCATAATCTTGTACCAAGTCCAATCCATCTAAACCCTCGTTGATCAAGTCGCAAGTCAAAACTCGAATGAATAACCCAAATATGAAATTATATACATCTATGGTGTTGTTTTCCTAATACGTCTACATTACCTATTTATTGTCAGCTGCTTAGATATTATTGTTTCGAGAGTATTATATAATAGCCATATCAATGACTAATCCAACAATGAGATATTTAAGTTTTATAGACTTAAATAGTCAATTTTTCATATTCTCTTATCATGTTCTATGTAATTTTGATATACATCCACCTCCTATGCGATATCTCAATTGACAAAAAGGGACACATGTTTTGTAGTATAATAATTAACATATATTTAAATATATATTGAAGTATGAACCATCAAAAGTAGTTTGAATTCAATATACTTTTTTAGTCGGGTAATCGTTAGAAGTAATTGCAGACTAGACAGCTCGTTGGGCCCTCCCAATCATGTCGACCTAAAGGGAAAATGAGGGGGGCCTAGCAAGCATTTCTCTTTCGGTTCTTGCACCGCACAATTGGCTGGCTTGATCGATTCATTTTAAAATACTCAGACAATTTTTCAATCACAGGAGGGCTTGAGCAAGGATTTTCAGTCCAGCATTTGGCTCCATCATCAACCAATTAGACCTGCTCATTGGATGAGCCTAGAATCGTGCCAGGCGTGCTCGGGCCCGAACATTTAGAGGTCCTGCCCAGGCTCGAACTTGAGGGCCTGAGCAAGCTCCCAAGTGAAAAACATTGGGCCATCTTTTTATATTTTTGAAAAAAAAAAATCAGCAAAAAAAATAAAGACGTAAGAAAAAATGGGTTTGGATATATTTATCGTATTACTTTATCTAAGAGTTCTATACTTTTTTTCTATCCTACGTTAGAAATTTGAGCTTATTTTATCTTATTAGTGTTTATGAATTTTAAATGTTAAAGTGAAAATTATTAGTAAAATATAATCTACCTATAATTTAATAAATATATTAGCGCGTTGGGTTGGGCCTTAAGGCCCTCTTCTTAAAAGCTTGCCATTTACTGGGCCTAGATTTTTTTGCCTGAACCCACCCAGTGATAGGCTGCCTACTCGTTGATCTCGTCTACTCATCTAACATATAAAATTACACTAATAAAGATATTATTTGATTTTGAGGCATGAAACATAATATTTTTCGGATCCTTTTGGTTTTTAAATAGTTAGCACAAGAAGTAAGAACGATCAATAGTTAGAAATCGAGATTGTTCTCTTAGTTTACTTATTTAGCATGTAACCAATGATACAAGTGTCTGTGAGTTATAACATGATTCGAGGTAAAATATGATAATTGGTCCATCCTTTCTCCACCACAGGTGGAGGTGCTACATGGCCATTGGTGGGTTCATGTCTCTTTGTGGTTGATTGAGAACTCCATTTTAGAGAGCTTGTGGCACGGAATGCCGATCGTGACGTGGCCCATGTAGGCGGAGCAGCAGCTGAATGCCTTCACGATGGTGAAGTAACGGTTTTGGCGGTCATCTGGTGCCAGTAGAGGAGATAGGGAGGGCTGTCGGACCCTTGACGGGCGGTGGTGGCGCTGCAACAAGGTAGAAGGTGAAGGAAACGAGGGTGGCCGCGAGCAACGCTGGGCAGGAAGGCGGGTCTTCGTTCGATTCTACTGGAAGGTTGATTAGAGACATCATCAAGAGCATCAAATAAGAAGCTCAAGAAAGAGTTAGCCTTTGTCTTCACTAGTAACTACCACGAGTAAAATCACTTTCATCTTGCTCCGTCCCTGAATTGTTTTTTACCAGCAACGTGTCCTGCTCATTTGTCAACGAACATGCTTACTAATTGGTCTCAAGTTAATGAAATTACCATTCAAGTCAGCTGGTGATGGGCGTTGGACTTGATTCTAATCTCTCAAGTTAATGAAATTACCCGTTTGGGATTTTTTTTTTATTAACTTTTTTTTTTCATAACTTATATACAGGAAAGACTTATTAACATTTAACTTTTTCTCTCCAATCTTTCCTTTTCTCTTTACAACTTAGATGTAGGACAGTCTTATTATCAGAAAATTCAGCCTTACTTTTAAAAATAGATATTTCAAAATAGAACCCGTGTATCCATATAAATATTTTAAAAACATTCATTACAAAAAAAAAAAAAAAAAAAAAAAAAGTTTGATAATGGCATTTTTTTCTTCAACTTGTTATATCTAGATGTTGCAAAAGAAAATATAAATGCAGATAAACATATATGCATAGAAATTGAAATATAATCCATACAAACACAAATAATATATGTATAAGCATAAAAGATTTGCCAAAGTGACCATAAAAAAACGAAATCGATAAGTAAAATTAATGCGTGAGCAAGACACGTGGTTCAGCTGGCTGTTAATGACCCCAGTCCAGCTGGGGGGGATATCCTGAGATTGCGTTAAGGAAAAAAACAAAAAAAAAAGTAAACAAGTGCTTGTACTTAATGTCAAAACATCATGAAGCTTGCAGACGAGCACACGCAATCTCTCCCATGTCAGATAGTCAGGCAAAGAAGATTTGGAGAAAAAGGGTTCTAGTCGTTGTATTAAAATAGCTAATCGTTGAAAATGTTGAAAAGCTAGCTTTCTTTCCAACTTGGGTGAATTATTGAGTACTTGCGACAATGACATGGCTGATTTTTTATTTTGGTTCAATTTACAATTTAGTCCTTAACTGTATCCAAATATTCAATATAATCCATGAACTTTTAATTTATGCAATACAATTTAGTCCATAAACTATATAGAAATGTTTAATATTGTATTTTCATTACTTTAAGCTCATGGACAACTTTATATAAGTTAATGATTAAATTGAACATATACCAAAAGTCCAGAGTTTATATGGAACAATTTAAAAGTTCGGAAACTAACATTGCACGTTAAATTAAAATTTAGGAATTATATCGAACAAATTAAAAATTCAAGAACCACATTGCACATCAAATCAAAATTCATTGATCATTTATGTCATTTGCCATTAGGACTTCTATTAATTAAATTTGGACTTTTACATAGAAGACCCGGCCCCACGTGGGAAACAATTTACTCCACCTCCGAATCGCGAATGAATCCATATAGAATCTGTTTAAACAAATACAAATCGGGATCTGGGCTGGGCTAATTCTTTTATCAAAGCTCCAAGAGAGTTGACCCGCCATCTGCATTGCATATTACGTGACGTCATATCCCACGTGGTGATTAGGGTCCATAAAGAAACGGGACAACCAATGATGTCGCGGTATCAGGCTCGCTCCACTCAACTCGGACCATAACTCAGTCCGATTGCGGTTCGCATCGAAGCGAGTTCGAGCGATCCGAGTTCGTTGGAGGCCCCACGGGCTATACTAAGCAGTCAACACCAACACCTCTCCAGCCACACATGCTAAATCCGCCGCCGTAACACAACAACCATTCAACGCGACACCAAAGGATCTCTTGCAAAGATATACCAAAAAGGATGGGACTCTTATCTTTCATCTCTCTCGAGCACCAGTCGTCCCTTTCTCCCTCTTACCTCTCTCCATCTCTCCCTGTCTCTCTGCCATGGAGGCCTCGTGGGAAGCGAGCGTCACCGACTCGATCAACACCATCTACCTCCTCTTCTCGGCCTACCTGGTCTTCGTAATGCAGCTCGGCTTCGCCATGCTGTGCGCCGGCTCGGTCCAGGCCAAGAACGCCATGAACATCATGCTCACCAACGTGGTCGACGCCGTGGTAGGCAGCATCTCCTACTACCTCTTCGGCTTCGCCTTCGCCTTCGGGGACGGGTCCGACTCCAACCCCTTCATCGGCACCTCCTACTTCGCCCTCAAGGACATCCCCAGCAGCACCTACGACTACAGCTACTTCCTGTACCAATGGGCTTTCGCCATCGCGGTCGCCGGGATCACCAGCGGCTCCATCGCCGAGCGGACCCAATTCAGCGCCTACCTCGTGTTCTCCTTCTTCCTCACCGGGTTCGTGTACCCGATCGTGGCCCATTGGGTCTGGTCGTCGAGCGGGTGGCTCAGCCCGAGCTCGAGCGACTTGCTTTTCGGGTCGGGGGCTATTGATTTCGCGGGGAGCGGCGTGGTGCATTTGGTTGGTGGGATCGCCGGTCTCTGGGGCTCATTGATCGAAGGCCCGCGGGCCGGTAGGTTCGACGCGTTCGGCAAGCCCGTGCCGATGCGAGGACATAATGCGACCCTCGTGGTGCTCGGGACGTTCCTTTTGTGGTTCGGCTGGTTCGGATTCAACCCGGGCTCTTTCGATAAGATCCTCGTCTCGTACCCCACCACGTCGGACCAAGGTAATTGGACAGGGATAGGCCGCACGGCGGTCACGACCACGCTGGCAGGGTCCACCGCCGGGCTAGTGACCCTATTTGGTCGCCGCCTGCTAGTGGGCCACTGGGATGCGCTGGACGTGTGCAATGGCCTGCTCGGCGGGTTCGTCGCGATCACGTCTGGTTGCTCCGTGGTCGATCCGTGGGCTGCCATCATCTGTGGTTTTGTCTCTGCTTGGGTCCTGATTGGGCTCAACATCGCGGCACTGAAGTTGAGATTCGACGACCCGCTGGAGGCGACCCAGCTACATGGGGGATGCGGCGCGTGGGGGTTGATATTCACGGGCCTGTTCGCGAAGGAGGAATTCGTGATCCAAGCCTACGATTCCGGCGAGAGCGGGGTGTCGCGACCCTACGGGCTTTTCATGGGCGGGGGATGGGCCTTACTTGGAGCCCAGGTGGTCGAGGTCCTGGCAATCGTGGGCTGGGTCAGCGCAACCATGGGCCCTCTCTTCTACGCCCTGCACAAGCTCAACATCCTGAGGATCTCGGTAGAGGAGGAATTGGCAGGTCTCGACATCTCCAGCCACGGTGGCTATGCCTACACCGGCCACGCCGAGGAAAGCCGCCCCCGCTTCTACGCTGATTACGTGCGCCTTCAAGATCAGTCATAGCCAGATCATCGCATCGAGACCCATTTGTTGCAAATGTTTTGTAATTTGCTACTTAGATATGTCAACTTGGGCATTTCCAACCTCATTCAATTGGCTGTATTGTCATTTTTATGCCAAATTGTTTATGTCATAAACAAAGAGGAGGAAAAGGACACGTCTGGCGTCTCAGGATTCTAAAATCCTTGGACCTTGTGTCATCACCTTCTTTCCAAGATACCATTTGCTTAGGAATGATCCGTTTCTTTCCACCTCAGCAATCAAGCGCTATCTTAAGGAAGCCGACATCGTACCAGTTTTCTTTTCTAAACAATAGATTCATGCCAAGAGGCGTATCCGTCGGGTGCCCGCCGTTAGAATGGTGATAAAAGGAACATCACTGACATGCTAGATTCGACGGGAAAGAAGCCAAACTAGCATAAATTAAGTAACCTGAGAGGCAGAACAGGATGCAATGCTTCAGGAAAACTCCAGGGATTGCAAGAGTCAACACCCATTGAAGTGAGAACAGATCTAACTCCAGCACTTCGAAAGATTTTCTTAAATATTGGCTAAACTCTGTACATCAAAAGCCTGTACAGTAGACAATCGACTCACCTACAATGAGTATCGTGGGGAACAAAAACAGTGTCTGGAACGACGAGAGGCAACTTATCAATGTACATGAACAGCCTCTTGGCATCCTCCTTCAGAATAGTGGGCAACTCGACGATTTCACGCCTTTCTGTGTAAATCCAGAGGTCTTCAGATTTGGTTCTTTTGAGGCTATCCCTACAGAATGGACATGACTGAGATCGGGCGTGCCTGATGAAAAAAAACCCACAAGCACATCATCAGTCTCTGGACAAATGCAGAACACTGAGGGTATGAAGTAATTGGCGAAGATGAAAGCCAAACCAGACAACTAAAACCATCCCCCAAACCATAAGAAACCGATTTAACACAGATGTACTTTAAGTAGCAACAATGCCTTGCAAGAATTATGAGTAAATCAACTAGCATCTCTAGCCCAAGAATGAGTCGCGTGTTGATGTTCCAGGAAGCAGAACATTACCAGGTCTGATAGCACCTTAAACAGAGAGAATGACAGCAGTTAGGCAAGATAACCCTGCTGGTCGTCTCCAAGCAAATCCCACACTCCTCTTCTCTTTCTGAGTCGAGTTCAGAGAACTTCCCCCAATGCGACTCTTCCTTTCTCCTATACCGTTCAGAACAAGCTTGTCTCTGCTTCCTCTCTTCCAAATCTGTGATGCCTCTTTGAAGTTGCAACAGAGAAGGGAATATGATTGCTGCTTGTCAAAAGCAAAAATACACAACATATGAATAATTTTTTATCCAGAAAGGGAGATAAATTCTGAGTGCATAAGCGGCATAAAGAATAATCCCAAATCTAAGTACATGTGCGCACCATAAAAGTCTCGAATGCTCGCTTTCCTCTCATAAACAGACATAGTGGTCTTGCCATCTGCATGGTTCTGCATCAATCCACAGACTCAGAATAAGTAACGTTGGTAACTTAATCCATCCAAGAAGATAACGCAAACTGGTGCAGAAACAATTGTACACAAGAACAAGAAAGAACCAACCCAACCGAAGATGGAAAGACACGTACCATGTATATAAGAATTCTAAGCAGCCCAAGGGCACCGGCCAGGTGACAGTCCGTCCATTGGACAAGAAAAAGAAATAGGTGGGCAACTGGACTGTAAGATAATCTCATCTGAAGGTACGCTCCGTTTTCCCTCGGATAGTCCAAGGCCCTGAGAAAATGGAAACGAGTCAACACACACGTAACGAAATGAAATCATCAACAAACGCACCACGAAGAAACACATGCAAAAGACTCTGCCACCCCATCACCAAAAGCTTTTTTTTTTTTTTAGACAGTAATCGACGAGAAAACTAACCATGTAACAAAAACACAAGCAGACCCTGGTCCTAGAAATGGATGTACTCTGAGGTTTCAAGTACCAAGCAAAGTGAAGACAGGCTCACTGAGGGCCAGTCCAATCAGCAGTACCAAAGCAAAATGCAGAAATGCTTATACTATCTGACGGTAACTCGGATCCATATGCTGACGCCAACCCGGATCCAAATGCTAACGCCAATCCCATTGCAAATAGGGAAGCTCCTCGCCTAGTAACCCTCGACCCGTTACAGCTTGATGGGAGATAAACTTCCAAAGGCAAATCGTTTCGGAATTCTCCAGAAATTTCAACAAGGAAAGGTTACCCAAGAGCCCACGATACAGCATACACACCCTACTACTAGCCGATTTCAGCTCCTTCCTCACTAGTGTCAGGTGATAGGTAAGACGAAAAACGGTGTGATCGGACATGGCCGGAACGCAGAAGAACCTCAGAAGCTCTAACGATGGTTTCGTTCAACGTATACGAGGAAAAGATCGAAAATTCAACCCAATCCAAACGAGGGCGGACGGGACCACCGCCTGGAGAATGCACAACAACCCATTCGCCCTCGTTTGGTTCACCGTCCGAAAGAACTAAGCCCAATTCAAGAAACGCAGCGACAGACCCAGGAGCACTATCGCAGAGGACCAAAACAAAACAGCCGAACTCCGACGACCACTGATTTCGCACATTCCATTCTCGGCAATCCAAACGAAACGAAACTAGAAAACAGAGAGGGAGAGAGAATTACAGAGTGTTGGCGTGCTGAATATCAGCTTCGAGGGCCTTTAGAGAATCCCTGAACGGCGACTTGTTACTCATGGCTCTCGGCTTCCTTCTTCTCCTCCTTCTTCCTCCTCTCGGAAGACGATGCTTTTCATCCGACGCGCCTCCAATCCCCTCCAATCCACCCACCGCTAGCAAGCTCTTTCCCTTCCCTTCCCTTTTCCTTTCTCCTTCCCCTTTTCTTTTCCCTGCGCTTTCCCGGAAAATAACCGGAAGACGAGAAAATAAAAAGGTGGGGGGGGAGGTCTTCTCTTCTCGATAATACACGAGCTCGCTTTTCCCGGTAAATACTCAAAACCGCCTAGCTCTTTCGCTACTGACTCGAGAACGAGGAACGAGCGAAGAGCCCAAGACCCGCCCGCTTTCTTTCCGACTTTCCGCTCTCGAATTCTCAACTTCAATTTATGCAAAACGGAGGATGCATCCAGACTTTTCCCGGGAATTACGATTCTGCCTGCGTCAGGATAAGCCATTCCGTCACGGATTATATTAATCATTCTATTTCGTAACATCGGGTGCAACCCCCCCCCCCCCCAAAAAAAAGTCATGGCATAAATAGGATTTAATCATGCGCCCTACATATATACAGATTTAAAAAAAAAAAAATTGGCAAGTAAATGAGGGTGCGGGGATTTTCCATTTCGTGAATGCTTGTGTAAGTAAGTTTTCTAATAGAATGCAATTTCCGGGGAATTTTAAAAAAGAAATATGTATCAAAATAAAAAAATAAAAAAATCGCTTCTTGTTTGGTTAATTAGTATAGGGAAAACGTTATCAACAAGCCCCCGAGATTAAAAAAGAAGAAAAAAAAAATATCCTTTCTTTGAACCTGTCCGGGCTGAGATCGTCTGCCGCCGCCTCCTCCTAGGCCTTGGCTTTCATCTTTGAATGAGATCTCGCCACGCGGATCGTGGGGCCGGCGTTGTCGAGCTCGTGATCCGTCGGATTTGACCCGACGCGTGGTGAGTGGTGACGGCTCTGTGCGGGGGCGAGAGCTTAAAAACCAGCTGGCGCAGCATCCGGTTTTGTAAACTGGCGGCCTTGTCCCACTCCTTTCTTTTTTCTTTTTTTTTTTTTTTCCACTGATCAGGGGTCATGAATCTCTTACTCCCCCATACCGAATTGCAAAATGTAAACTTCAATTGAAAACTTCATTTATTGGAAAAATATTTTCCTAAAAATTATATTACTCAAAATAATCAGTGAACGACATATGTTTTTAATACTAATAACAACTTGTGTGTAAATATTTTTATAAATGATAAAAGCATTTTTTGCTTTCATTAATTTTTGTAAATAATGCAAGCTGTCATTTTCATTAAAAAAAATTATCTAAATCATCCAATTTTCAAGAAATAAATAGAATCTAAAAAATAATTTGTAAAACAAATGACAAATTATAGTAAAAAAAAAAAAAAAAAAACTGATAACCTATTGGGTAATTTTATGAATTCTATTTTGGAAGAGCCAGGTTTTCCTTTTCCCTTTTTTGCATTGCTCAGCCTTATCATTACCGGAAGTCTCATTTTTATGATAGAATTGAATGAGACTAAGACGAGTCTTACGTCTTTAGTAGTGCCAGGTCACCCCCGAAAAGAAACATTTCCTAATTAGGCACGTATTTAAGTCAAATTGTCCATACCTTAATCGATGCTTGAGATTAATCATTTTTATATGATGAGCTGAAGGTGTGGACTTGCTTTGGGATTTGGATAAGGCTTACATCCATCGGGGGAGCACGGATGGGCCCCACCGCACCAACTTGTTAAAAAAAAGAAGAAGAGAGAAATAGGGGATCGTCATTATTATTATTATGTAATGTCCATCGTCCTGATCCTTGGCGACGGACCAGTCGCAGGTAGATCTTTTTCTTTTTTACATGTCGCGATGGCCTCGAGCCGTCCCGCGGAGCGCGTGTCGGGCCCTCCGTCCTTTCGAGAATATCCGCGAGACGAGAACAAAAGAATCGCCATCATCATCGTACCCTCCTTTATTTTATTTTATTTTATCTTCTTTTCTTCGACGAAATTACTAATCCACCCCTCGGATTTTTAGGGTCGTTGCAAGTTGCAGCGCGCCCTCGATATCTTAATTTTCAGTCCTAATGATATTTTCGGTGCGCCCCTGGCGTGGACCCTGGTAAGGCGATAGGTACCCATCGTGAACCAGGAAGCGGGAACCGATAGACCAGGACCCGATAGACGTGACAAGATAGATTTAGAACTCACATTCTAACTCATATTCAATCATGTATGTCATGATGAGTTTCCTTAAATTTAAAAACAAATCTAATTGGGTCATTAATATGTTAATTTTTAACTCATCTATAATTATGCGAATCTTAAATGGGTTGCTTTAAATTTGAAAAACAACCTTAAGTGGTCATAAATAAATTATATTGGGTCGTAAATGAGTTTTACATTGGTCAAAATATGAATTACCTAACAAGTGTAAGTGAATCAGATCATTTTAATTTTTTTTTTTTTTTTTTTTCTTTCTTTTCTTTTTATTCTACAAAATCCGTGACAATCGCTTGTCACAGGCAAGCACCAGCCGACCCTCACCCTAATGGCCCCTTGACTAAGGCTGCAACCCTTGCTCGCTATTGGTGAGGGCGTCATGGCTCTTGCCTGCAACTGGCGAGACCTTCATGACCCTCACCTATGATTGGTGAGAGCCGGCCAACAACCCTCACCGATCTTGGAATTTAAAAAAAAAAAATGGAAAAGAAAGAAAGTAAAATAAAAATCATAATAAATTTGATTTTTTACTATATTTTTTAAAATTATAAAAATTTAGATCAAAGCGTGTAAGCTCTATAATTTGAACAAACAAAATCATGAGAAATGAGTATTTAAAGATTGAATTAAATATGAAAGTTACTCTAACTAGTAAAAGAAGAGATTACTCTTGCTAGTAATCCGATTCTTCCAGTGGACCTTATTCCTCCCCGAAACCGAGGACCATGCACACCTTTAATCTCTAGCCCAATTCTCATCGTAAAGTCAGTTACGTGCTCTCATGCAACTGGGTGGTGCTCACTTGAGAAGGCCAAAAGCACCTAGCAATTTTAGGAGCATTACATTATGCCCTCTGGATTTCCCACGCAATGACAAATTGCACTTTAATACTTCAATATTTCTGCAATATGACCCCTAATCTCTCTAATTTTATTGTAATCTTCGCAAAAATGAAAATTTTTAATTTTAATTAAGGGAAAAAAAGCAGGCAAACATTATGTGAATCATCTTCATGTAAGGAAAGAATTACAAAAAAAATCATAAATCTATCACAATTGTATCGATTTAGTTTAAAACATTTTGTAATTGTGTCAATTCAATTTATTTAGCCAATTTTGGCCAACTGGTGCTAATCATACGACCAATGTTGATGTGATGGATTTTTAATAATATTTTATTTTCCAAAAATTTTATTAATTTTTATTAATATTTTCTTTTTTTCTTTGGAAAAAAAAAAAAATTGAAAAATATATATTATTAAAAAATTGACACATCAATACTAGCCTAATGATCGATTTCAACTGATCAAAATTGGTCGAATGGATTAAATTAATACAATTGTAAAATGTTTATAACTGAATTAACAAAAAAATTATGACTAAATTGACATAATTATAATAAATTTATGACTCTTTTTTTTTTAATATAGTTTCCCCTCAAATAGATCCTTAATTTATGATATTTGAAGCTTCTCTTGATTTGATATCTCTATTGCACTTAGAAAATGACATTAATGCTCCATTCATTTCATGGAAAAATAACTTTCAAGACAATGTTTTTTGCTTTTTCAGCATTTGTTTCATGGAAAATGAATTAATCAATGAAAATAGTTTCTACTATTGGAAAAAAAACACCTTCAAAAGTAGGAAAAATGTTTTCCACTTCAAAACTATGAAAAACATTTCCTATAGTTTCTTCCACCTCACTTTCTTTCATCAAAACACATTTTCATTTTATATTTATGTTTTTTTTCTTTTAAAAATATTAATTTTTTAATTTTTTTCTTTCATTTTCTTATTCCAAGGCCGATCACCAGCCATGGCAGCGGTCAATGACCACCCATTGATGAGCTTTGACCTCAGCTCGCTAGATTTTGGAGAGGTCAAGCCTTGCTAGGTTGTGACGAGGTGATTTGGCAAAGTTGAGCTACCCAAGGCTAGTAAGCTTGGGCCTCGTTAGATTTGGTGAGTTGAGTGAGACTCGAGCATCGCTCAAGGTCGCCACAGGCCAACGAGGCTCAACCTTGTTGGAATATGGCGAGCTTGAGCCTTGTCGACCCATGGCAAGGGTGAAACTTGCCAAAGGCTAATCACCACCTGTTGTCGTAGCCAGCGATCAACCAAGACTAAGACAGGAAAATGAAAAATAAAAAAGAAAAGAAAAAAATAAAAATAAAAACTTTAAAATGTATTTTTAAAGAATTAAATAATAAAAGAATTATTGAAAATGAGTGCTTGCAGGGAAGGATTTTCTTACCAAATAAAAAAAAAATTACAATTCATTTTCAAATTTCAGTCGAATTTCAAAAAATATTATTATTTTTTCTGAAAATGACTTCCTCAAAAATAATTTATAATTTATGAAAATGTCATATTTTTTCATGAAACGAACGAATCTAAGATTATTTGTGAAATAATATAAAAACATCATCTAAGGAATAGACGAGCGAGTGAGGACGATTCCATGTATATCATATTTCGTTACCGGACTCGATTAAACGAAATGGCAATGAGGTTATTTGTAAATCAATTTGAAAGCACCGCCATCCAAGGACTCGACGAGAGAGAGAGAGAGAGAGAGAGGGAAACGGAGTGGGTGGTGACGGCCGATACCGACTGACAACACTTGACGGCGATGGGATCGACCGTCAATCATTCAGATGCTCTTGTTTGGTCCGTTGTTGCGCTAGAGAGAGAAAAAGAGACAGGGCGAGTCGTACTGAGGGAGCCACAACCCAAGAAAGGAAAAAGGACCACGTCAATCAATTTGAGGCCCGAAGCAACGGAGTCCGTTCTCAAAGGTCGAGGTCACTTCAGCTGCATTTGGGAATCATTTTCCCAAAGATCGTTTGGGCAAATGGCAAAATGATTGGCCAAAAATCATTTTAGAAAGATTTTGAAAGATGAGGGCACTTTCGAAAATTCTTCAAAAGTCCTTAATCCAATACAAGTTTTACTCAAGTTTGAGCTTAAAGTATTTTTAGAATGCTAATGCATTTTTCTCTTCTAATTTTGCCTTCATTGAGCTTACAAAATTCCAAATTTATACTTCGACAACAAGGTTTTGATATGACTGTTGGCGAGACAAATCCGACACCATTATATTGTCAGTTGTTGAGTTTCAATTTTTTTATTTATTTGAAAAATATAGACAAACTTCTCTACAAATGTAGTTTTTCTTGAATAACTTTTAAACAAAATATTGCTTTCTGATGCACTTTTTTTTATTACATTTGACCAAACACTATTTTCCTTCCCATACCCCCCTCTAAAAAAAAGTTGGACAATTGTACATCGTCCGGGTAAGGAGCCGTGGCATATATGTTTGGATCATTTAGTTCAATTCCTTTTCGTAAGTTTGCTTGCAATTTCGTAAGTTATAATTAATTTCTTTTGATTTTAAAATTACCATAAACAGATGATTATAATGACTTTCAAAAGATTATAAGGCATATTGACAAATTTTCGAAACATCAAGAGATAATTGGTAACTTTGTAATTCTCACTTTGGAAGGACGATTTCGCCCTCAAGTTCTTGCTATGACAGGTCACTGTGACATCATGTGATTGATTTTAAAGGGGTAATGTGGTTGGAGTCAATATTGAGAGCACGTTGTGATTGAGTTGAAAACGTTAAGGAGCTTTAAGTCAAAATTGAGATATTGGGAGGCAAGTTTCAACCATCCTATAAACTTGAGGGCAAATATTAATTTTCCTTTTCCATTTGGTAAAAGTCTTATGGCCCTCTTCAAGAAAAAAAGCTATTTGCACCCTCAAGTTACATTGATCAAATCAATCGCAACTGTTGATTACATTAATTCATCAATTCTACATTCGATCCATGGCTGCAAATCTGAGCAAGAATTTCCCTCTTCTATGTGCTATTTTAAGGTAGTTCTCATTGACTCGTGATCTCACCCTCATTAAGTCGCTATATATATATATTTATTTATTTCAATGAAGCAAACAGGAAGATGCATGATGATCCAGTTCGCCAGCTTGAAGATTGGAATAAATGGAGTTGGTGGATCAAAGTGGCTTCACATGCAATAACACCCTTTGTACACATCATTAATGCCAACGACCGTGAACTGGTTTGCGTGGTTTGGCTGGTCCTGGGCACATTTTGTTTGAAATGCTTTTTGCTGGAGATGGGGCTGAAAGTATGCTGACTCAATGTCGCGATTACGATGATCACAATCAAGCTCTATGTAGCATGAATTATATGTTAATCTGACTTAGAATTAGGCGGAAAAATGGAATCTTGTTTCGTACTACTATAATAGTAAAGCATCAGGATAAGGAATGAGACGGTAAGTCTGGCAATTGGACTTATCCAGTATGTCTGGCAATTGGACTTATCCGGACCAGGTACTCTGCTCGGTAGCATTGTCCCCTCTCTTCATTCGCGCTCATCAGACAGAAATAAAGTCAACGATTCCCTACATCATCATCATCATCATCTTCTTCTTCTTCTCCTTATTTTTGTATTAATGAATGGAAGTTGATTATCACCTACCTCCTGTCGTCCAATGATGATCACCTGACTGAGTTTTTTTAATTTTTTCCGAATACCTGACGGAGTTGGGGAGGTCAAAGGTGCAAGGAAAACAAATGGCTTTCTGCAGACACGGTGCAGTGATTCTGGGATTCTGTCCTCCGCATTGTTGGGATGTAATTTATATGGCACGAGAGCCTTGCTTCCTGATGAGTGAGTGGGGGTTCAGGCCTGCCTTAGCGGGGTCACAGGGACAGCGCTTTAAGTCACCAAAGGGCTTGCATAGTTTAAACCTATATTTTATTAATAGTTTGGGCTTTAGCTCATGAATAGTTACCTGATATATATAATCTTTTTCTCTTATAATTGAGAATGTAATAGAGAGATGCGATATGCTAATTATGGTTAAATCTTTTACTAGATGTAATATGAATTGAGATAAAACATTCTGTCATGAATTCTCTTTTTCACTTTTATTATTGATTTTCTTGTGATTATAAGTCAAATCGTATCACACATTACATGAAGAAGACCGACAGGTGAAGCACAACAAGCCAAGAATTCATACATTCTTGACGAATCAGAAGCAATACTTCCTTTAAAAAACTGCATAGTATGCAGGCCATGACATGTACGAGCCTGTTACAACTGTGCATTCAATGCGTACAGGTTGCAACTCACAAGCCCATGAAGTCCATAAATTCCCTGATGTTGGCGGCATTGGTCTGGTCCCAATAACCTTAGAAATATAACGAGGCGAAGCCCCTATAAGGAACCTAGGACGAGTTATGCAGCCTTACAATGACATGCATCCGCGTCTACGATACATCAAATGCTCGGGCATAGTCGGCTGGTGACATATGAAACTAACTACATAAACATGACGATGCGGATCCTAAACGCTAGATCAATCAGATCAATCAAGGCTATGAATATAAAGATAATCTCTTTATGATTAATAATTGAATCCTGCGCACTATAGTATCTCTACCTCTACCGATAAGATAACAAGGCTTCTACAAACTCGGCTTTCCCTTATATCTGGGGCAAGGGCTGTCGGCCCTTGCCTAGTCAAGCCAAGGGTCCCTAGTTGGGGAAGGGTCAGGGATCTTTGCTGGAGCTAAGGGAGGGCAGCGACCCTCGCCGCAGATCAGGGAGAGGGCTTATAAGCCCTCATTGCCGGTCGGTTAGGGTCGTTGGCCCTTTGCCAAGGCTAGGTGACCTCAGCAAACCCTCTCTCTATTGTCGCTGGCTCTTCCCAAAGATGGTGGAGAGGCAATGGCAATGGTTGAGCCCTCGCTATTCTACAAACTTGTCTTCCTTTTTTTAAATAAATAAATAAATTTTGTTTTTAATTTAATTTAATTAATATTTGTATTAAAATTCAAATAAGAGGCAAAACAATGTCGTTTTGCAACTCTCCGGTGAGCTACGTAGGCAAGTTATACTATTAAAAAATTGCAAAGTAGGTTTCTAGCTAGAGTTGCTTGAATTGGCACTCAAGTGTCTAATTTTATAAAGAAAGTGGCATTTATGTGTATATTTCGTAATTTTTAGCATTTAAGTGTTCCCTGTGCCAAGTTTTGGCACTCATACTGTACTTTTGCCACAAAACTTAATTGGTCCACAAAGATAGTAATATTTGAAAATTTTAGCACAACATTTATAAGCTTGGAGAATTGATAGTAATATTTGAAAACTTTCGGACTTACTTGCATTTCAATACCAATTTTAGTATTTATTATTCCGCTCACCCCCAATAAAACAATGGTGAATGATGCACGAGCATCGGGCTCTAGCAATCAACTCTCAAGTTCAACTCGAAACTCATGAATTGATACGGCTTAAACCTTATTCTGACAGTTTTCTCTCGTTTATGTTAGAGTTTCTTCTCGCGTGATGCTCGAGTCTTTAGCAATGTCTTCGTTCTACCCAGCTGCTCTTCTGAACTTTGAGTTTCATTTGAACCACCGTTGTTCCTCGCCCATTCCACCCTAACCGCTCCTCCTCCTCGTTGATTCTTCCGCATGCGCAATTTCTTTCATCCCCTCCAACCATCACCTTCTTCTTTCTCCTCCTAACCCTTTCACCGGTTCCGCTGTTCTTCCGTCTTCCTAAATAACCAGCAATTCCTGGTCTGCATGTTGGCGATCTGTAACATGCAACCCCTGCAAATCTCATTTTCAGTCATCTGCTCTTTCTAATTATCCATACTAGTGAACTACTGTTACTTTATTAATGGATGAAAGTGACAATACCTTGAGAATTGCTTCCCTATGTCATCGCCTGGGCCGTTTTTATGCTCAGAACAGGAGTTGGAGGTTTGGGATGATATCCCTGATTCGGACAAACTGAAGGATTGTCGCCTTATACTGGTGGGTAATATTTTACAAATCCTACTGTAAATTTATCTGCCTTTCATGTTGCGATGAAGAAAGCTTGGCGAGTGGATCATGTAGAGATTTCTCCAGCAGATACTGGGCTGTATATAATTAAATTCAGAACTGAAGTGGAAAAACGACGCATTTTGGATGGTAGCCCTTGGTTATTTTCAGGTCAATTGGTTAACCTACGACCATGGCAACCTACCACTCCCTTACAATGCTATGATTTTGGTAAATGTCTGTTTTGGGTGCATGTTATCGGCTTACCTTTGGAGTGGACTTCTCCTCCCATCTTGCGAAGAGCTGTGCACCAGATAGGTAAAGTTATGGAAGTGAAAAATGACACCTCTGCAAGAATTCGGATAGAATTAGATCTGAAAGACCCTTTAAAGACAGGAAAACTTATCAGTATTGAAGGCAAAACCCTATGGCTTGATTTTAGATATGAGAGACTGTCCCATTACTGTTATTCCTGTGGAAGGCTCGGTCATTATGCAGCTTCATGTCCAGAGTACCCTTATGATGAAGCACAATTTGATGGCTGTGATACGATGGTCTATGGACCCTAGCTCAGAGCAGAGATTAAACAATTTAGCCCTTATTGGATGCTTTTTATCACCCTACAGTACCTATCGAGCAAATGGAAGAGACAGTACCTGAAACTCCACCTCCAATGCAGCCAGCCCTCCTAGCTCTCCCTCCTATTCCTGCAACAGAGGATGCTGCTTCGATCCCTGTTATACCTAAAGGGCCTTCCAAGCATCTGAATCCTGTCACTCCAACTGCTATCACTACTGATTTAGTACCTGCAGCAGCAAAGATGAAAAGCACTTAGGCCCTTCCAGTGGATAAACTTCAACAGAAGAAATGTAAGCTTCCTCGCCCAATGCCACTTGTCCAGTAAGAAAACGAAAAGATATTCACCCTATGACATTAAGCTTGCTTCCTCTACAGCTTTTGATGAGTCCCTCCTTCTGGATACACTGGTGTTGGAGGCAGATATTCCTGCTCCTTAGGCTTTGGGGGCTGGCCCTCAACAGCCACCGTGTTCCCAATGAAACTCCTAAGTTAGAATTGTCAGGGGTTGGGCAATCCCCTGACAATTCAAGCTTTAAAGGCGATGTTAGCCTGTGACAAGCCTGATATCGTGTTTTTAATGGAAACAAAGAATACTCAACCTCTTGTGAATAGGTTACAGCGTAAATTTAAATTTACTCACTCTTTTGTGAAGGACCCAGTTGGCTTTAAGGGTGGTCTTGCTCTGTTTTGGAATGATAACTTTGAAGTTACTCTTGTACATTTGGATGCTCAGTTTGTTGATTTCATAGCCCTTGATCCTAGGACAGCAGCCTCGATGCATATCACTTGCCTGCACGCACCTCCAACTTATTAGCTTTGTTAGGAATTTTGGGATACAATAAGAGTCATCCATGCTGCAAATCATTTACCTTGGCTGTGTATAGGTGATTTCAATGACTTCCTTTCTCCCTGGGAGAAAATGGGCAAGAGACCTGCAATCACTTCGCGCATGTCATCCTTTCGGAGTGTAATCAATGACTGTGCCTTACTAGGACTACAAAGTAAAGGATGCGAATTTACCTGGTCAAATAATCGAGAAGGGGATGCTCTGGTAAAGGAGAAGCTCGATCGTGTGTTTTGTTCACCGGAATGGCTGATGTCTTACCCTTCTGCATAAGTATTTGCCCTACCACCTGTTGGTTCGGATCATTGTCCAATCTTGCTGCAAGCTCGTCCACCATCTGTCAAGCGTGCAAAGACTTTTCAATATGAAGCTTTCTGGAATCAAGATAAGGAGTGTCACGAAATGGTCAAACAGGCATGGGAAAAAAGTAGTACCTCATTGATTTCCAAATTACAGGCAGTTGCTACTCGATTAACAAGCTGGAGCAGAGCACGTTTTAGCAATTGTCATCAACGAATCTCTCAATTGCAATCTCAATTGCAGACAATTATAAATAGAACATGTTTTTAGGCGGGGGATAAGGAGCAAGCCACTGCTATTAGATGTGAAATTCACAAACTATGGACTCAAGACGAACAATTCTGGGCTATGCGTTCTCACATTCAATGGTTGAAATGGGGAGATCATAATTCAAAATTTTTTCATGCCTACACTATGCAAAGAAGACAACGTAATAGAATTAATATGCTCGTGGATACTCACCAGCAATGGATCAGAGAACCAGAACAGCTCAAAGATCTAACACAGGGATTCTTCTCTCAGCTATACCAATCTGTGGGCTACCGGGATTTTCGTCCTTTCTTAGAGCAATTTCCAGTCGTGGTAACACCTGAAATGAATAACCACTTGATGAGTAGGGTAACAGAGGATGAGATTTACCAGGCTACCTTCCAGTTGGGAGCTTCGAAGGCTCCTGGACCTGATGGTCTTCATGGCCTCTTCTATTAGCATCACTGGAATGTTATCAAAACAACCATTATTCAAACAGTTCAAGAGTTCTTTACAACAGGTTGTATGCCTCCTAGACTAAACAGAACAATCATTGCCCTAATCCCTAAAGTTCAGCATCCAGAAAGTATTGATCAGTACCGACCCATAAGTCTTTGCAACTTCGCTTATAAGATTATTTCAAAAATTATGGCCAACAGACTTAAACCTTGGCTGTCTACTTTGATTTCAAAAGAACAAGCTGCTTTTATTAGTGACAGACAGATACATGACAATATCATGGTGGTTCAAGAAGTCATGCATCAATTTAAAGTGCGAGCATGCAAGAAATGTTTCAACCTTATTCTTAAAACAAACATGCATAAGGCCTACGATAGGGTTGAATGGGATTTCTTGGAAGCATATTTGAAGCATTTGGGCTTTAATGACAGTTGGGTTACTCGGGTAATGGCTTGCGTTACTACAGTCTCTTTCAGTATTCGTTTTAATGGTGAACAACTCCCTTACTTTAAGCCTACTAGAGGGCTGCGCCAAGGTGATCCCCTATCTCTATATCTCTTCATTTTACTTGCCAATGCCCTATCCACTACTCTTACTCAAGCTGTGGCCATGGGTCATATACAGGGGATTCAATTTAATAGAGACCGTCCTTAGTTATCTCACCTATTTTTTGCTGATGATTCAGTATTTTTCCTCAGAGCCACACTCTCTGAATGCCACAACCTTGCCAATCTCCTAAACCAATATTGTTTCGCTACAGGCCAGCTCATTAATCGAAACAAATCAGGTGCGTTCTTTAGCAAACATTGTCCTCTTCCTTTACAACATAATCTAGCACAAGAACTCAGAGTCCCTATTATCGGTAAGTATGGTAAGTACCTGGGCATTCCCTCAGATTGGGGCCATTCAAAAAGGGAGATGTTCTCCTGGATCCTGGCAAGAGTAAATGCTAAGTTGGCAGGTTGGCAGGAACAATTTTTATTGAAAAGTGGCAAGGAAATCTTACTGAAATCAGTAATTCAGGCCTTACCTCAATACGCCATGTCTATCTTCAAGCTTCCACTGTCTCTCTGCAGATTGATAGAAAGGAAGATATTAGCATTCCATAACAGTCAAAATGGAATTCACTGGAAAAATTGGTCAGAATTAAAGCAATCAAAAGTTTTAGGGGGGATGGGATTCAGAGATTTAATTAATTTCAACAAAGCTATGCTTGGAAAGCAAGCTTGGCGTCTTTTCCAGCAACCTCAAGCTATCTGGAGTCAGCTCTTTAAGGGATTATATTTTAGATCTTCCTCCTTTCAAACTGCTCCCCTAGGATATCGTCCTTCTTGGGGGTGGCAGAGTTTATTGAAAGGTCATGAAGCAATTACTCCATAACTACGTTGGTTAGTCGGGGATGGATCACAGATACGCATTAGAGAAGATAATTGGTTACCAATAGGTCCGATAAGAGGCTTACCAGAGGAGGGAGAACCTGTACTAGTCGCTGATCTCATTGATTTACAGCACTCTGAATGGAAGTCGTCTCTTGTTACTGCCTTCTTTGATGTCCAGGTCAGTGCAGCAATTCTAAATACTCCTCTCAATCCTTCACTCCTACATGATCAACTCGTTTGGATAGCAACACCTTCTGGCACCTACACAGTGAATAGTTGTTATCATTATCTCTCTTTACCACATCAAACCCCAATACATCAAGCATCATCTTCTTATACTAACTCAACCCTGTTATGGAGGAAAATCTGGCATATGCGTACTGCTCCAAAGCTTCGGGTATTTCTCTGGTTAGCTTGCAAAAATGCAATTGCTACAAAAGAAAATCTCTATCAACGCCATATCATCCCACATCCCTACTGTTCTCTATGCAATAATAATGTTCCAGAATCGATTGAGCATCTGTTCTTCTTCTGCCCTTGGACTAACGACATTTGGAGTCATGAAGAAATTAGAGTACACATATCACTTACCTCAGTTAGCCGTTTCGATGCCTGGATTGTCAACAGAGCTTCCATCCCACAAGTGTCTCCAGAGTTTGAAGTGATCGCTCATGTTCTGTGGGAGATTTGGCGGCAACGAAATAATTCCGTTTTTCGTCAGATCCCACTCGATCCTCTCCAAGTCGTCAATGATGCCCTTACCCAAAGCAACATCTTCAAGGTTTTACAACCCTCGCCACAGAAGATCAACAAAAAAGATCGATGGAAACCAATATATAAAGTGTAATATTGATGGGGCTTTTCGTATGGAATCGGAGAAAGGATCAATCGCTTGTATTTACAGAGATAGTAAAGGTATTCTAACCGATGTGCTTACCAGATCTGTGCCTGCCCATTCGGCTTTCCAAGCCGAGATCTACGCCCTCATATCCGCTCTTCAACGGCTGATCCAGCCGGGACTCCATCTTCAGCATTGTGTGATCGAATCTGATTGCTTAACGTTGGTGGAGATAGTTCGGCGTTGTGCGGCCACCATGGACGGACGCCATCTCTTCGCGATTCTCGGCGATCTTCTTCAGCAATGCCCTAATCTCTCGCTTCAACATGTTCGGCGTCAGGCAAACCTAGCAGCTGACTGGGCCGCTAAAGCCCACAGGGATCGAGGCCCACCTACAAGCTGGCTTCTCTTCCCTCCATCTATTTTCCTAAATATTATCTCTTCGGACGCTAGGGCACCTGCTTGTATTGCTTTCCAATCTAATATAAGTTATCTTTCGACCAAAAAAAAAAAAAAAAACTTATTCTGACACGAAAAGACCAATTTTCGACACAACTTGATTCAATGGGACTTAGATTGAAGATGTCGATGCTACAAAAGAATTGTTGATTTCATAGTTGCCAATCGACTACTTAAATGTCAATTTACATGTCCATTGTTGATTTCGAGACTATTAATTGACTACCGAGAAACCAGAGGCTATTTTGGATGATTTCCTTTATCGTTTGTCGATCTTCCAAAATGTCTATTGGTCTGCAAAGGCGATGTAGAATTTAGAATTTAAGTTTAATTACTTTGCATTTGGTCAAATGTACTTAGTCCTATAAGCTTATGAGTCTCAAGTGTGTTGTAGCTTTCAAGAGTCAAAATTCAAGTTTTTATGTGTTTTAAATGCATTTTCTAGTTCTTATAACTTTTTTTTTTCTAGTTCTTAGATCTTTATTAGTTAGGTAGTTTGAATGTCTTTAATCTTAAGTCTATTTTTTTATGTATTAGTTTCTCTATTAAAAAAAATGTGAATTCTTAAATGTAAAAGACAATACTTGAATATTGAAAATATATGAGATTTTTCTTGGTGTGAGCAAATATCTATTCCGATTCTTTATTTCTAGAAGGAGGATTCTTCCTTAGTAGTAAACTAAGAAGCTTTTTATCCTTGGCTGGTAGTTATCCTTTAAGTCAAACTGTCAAAGTGGTGAGCTTCTTATTTCCATTTCTTTATCCTTAAAAAGTGAATTATTCTTTGGTGGATAACCAAGAAGTCATTTACCCTCAACTAGTGATTTGTTATTCATGATGGTGAACTTCTCTTATATCAAAGTCTTTTATATTTGGTGGGTAGTCTATCCTTTAAGTTAATGGTGAACTTTGTCAACCTCATCCTTTATCCTTAACTAGTGATGTGTCCTTTAAGTATTGATGGTAATCATAATCTATCATTCATCTATTCTTTATCATCCCATTATCACTCAAAACACACTCGATCATCCGGCGCCCGCATTAGTGAATAGAACTTCTCAAAATTGTCTGCGGTCTATAGTCCCAAAATAGTATATAATTTGTCTGGTTATCAGGTCAAATTCAATGCCAAAATAGACGTCAAGAGAAGAGTACGATTTTCATGGGCGATGACGAAGGATGTGCTGGAAGACTCATCTTTAGTGCCAGAAAAGGTAACCAGAAAATCACGGTGCAAGATTAAAAGGCAACAATTACTAAAATTAAAATGCGAGAAGTTATTTTTCAGTTATTAGTATGGTCGCTTGCCCATTTAATAAATTATTGCACAAAAAGCAAACCCTCAAAGATTTCAATCCCATAATTTTACCCAAAAATTCCATAAAACCCTCAGATCGCTCGTTAGATAGAGGTATTACGACATAACATGGTACAAGAAGACGGACAAAATCGAAATTTAAACAGTCACGATAATCATCACCTAATCCCGTTATCCCGAATTGAATTCAAATGCCTCGTCTCACAACCATATGCTCGTGTTATGTCGGTAGGTTGAAGAATAAGTAAAAGAATGCAAACCAGCTAAGATCGTCCTAGTTTACGAAAACCTAGGTTGTAAAAAGGGCCATGGATGAACGTCGGATTCGTCAAGATTGATCGTACAACGTTCCTCGCATTTTGTTCTATCGTCGCCGTAGGGAGTGAGTGACGCCCTCCGTGATATCTCGCGGCATCCCACGAACATGAATCGTACATAACTCCAGAAGAAGGAGAGGTCAACGTTTGGCCTCGACACGGACGGCATATCACTGGAAGTTTCATAGACTCCGCGCTCACAAGGTGTACCAGAAGGTAAGCTACAGCTCTTGTCGGGAGTCAGTGGAGCATCTCTCCAGGAGTGGTCACTGCATTGGTGGGTTCGAGAGGAGCTGGTGAGACTACTTCAATGGATGGTCTCGCTGGGAGGGGAGCAGACGGATGTATTGAAGGTGAATTGAGGATATCAGGTCACCCCAAAGGGCAGCATAATTTTGCTAGAGTTTCTGGTATATAGAACAACACATTTGCCTCAAGTGACAGTCGACGAGTCTCTCCGGTTTTCTTCCAGCCTCCGCCTCCCAAAAGAAGTCAGCAAAGGAAAAAAAAAAAAAAAAAGACCAAGCGAATGTTCAGAGATCTAGTTTACGCGTTTAAAAACTATGGTTGGATCGGTTTGCCTCTGTGTCGACAGGGGTAGTGAAATTGGTTCGGCCTGATATGCTTAGGCATGCTCTGTTTGGTCCACCCGGTAGCTCAGATTTATCAACGGAACGAAGGGAACAGTTAGCCATCGGGAAGAATGAACAACTACTTGGCAAATCCTTCTTTTATCTTTATGGATGAACCTACCTCCACTCTAACGCTGCTGATACGGGAAGAATTTTTACTGTTCACCAGCCGAGTATTGACATATTTGAAGCATTGGATGAGGTAAGATAGATGAACAACTACTTGGCCTATTCAATACTATCTTAATAAGCCACACCTTTACATTGGCTTCCTTTTTTTAATTTCCCCACAGTTGCCTGTGTCTAATATATGGAGGCAAGCCTGGAACCAATTCACGGATCCCGATAGACTATTTTCAGGTAAAAATTTCTGTCCTGCTATAGTTCATTGGTTCTACGTTTTTCCTCTAGAAAAATCTGTACATTGAAGTATGAACCCCATAATTTCGCTACGAGGTTTCAAGGGGGCTTTCCTAGCCCAAAACATTTCTTAATCTTCTGCTGAGGGGACTTATGGCAACCACAGTTTTTAAATATATAAACTTAATCTCTGAAAATACATTTTTTTTTTCCTTTGACGACGTCATTATGGAGGTGGAGACTGGAAGAAACCAGAGAGAATCCTCGACTGTCACTTGGGGCGAATGTATTTCATTCTGTTGTACATGCCCAGAAACTCTAGCAGAAGTATGCTGCTCTTTTGGTTCACCTGATATCCTGATTCACCTTCAATATACCCGCTTGTTTTCCTTCCAGCGAGAACATCCATTAAAGGAGTCCTACCAGCTCCACTCGAACCGGCCAACGCAGTGACTCCTCCTGGAGAGAATGTTCCACTAAATTTCGACAAAAGCTGTAGTTTACTTTCTGGTATACCTTGTCAACTCATACCCTGTAAATTTTCAGTGGTATGTTTTACGGCATTTCATTTTATCATGTAGAAACTGGACACAAGTTAAAGCATTCGAAATTACCAAGAAAGAATTAGCGCATTTGAAAGTACACCTTTGGCATGTCAACAAAGTCATTTTCATCATTGTTAATGGCTGAAATGGAAGAATCATGCCCTTCTTCTTGTTACCCTCCACAGAGGATGTTGGACTCGATCCTGACCCTGTGCTATCCCCTGTAAACCCATCACAGGTTTGGCAAAATCACTATAACAAAGTACAATGCAACATTGATGAGGGAAGATAAGGAGAATTTTTCAAAATTTGATAAAGATCCCTCTGTTATGTAGATAATATACTATTATCAAGCGACGCCATGGCTGGAATTTTCTTCAATTTCGTCCACGGGAATCGCTCTATTCGCTGTTATGACAGCTGTAAAAGGAAAAGGAATATCCTCATTAAGCAGATACTAGCTAGATCTTGAGAGTACCCCAGAATTTACCTAGCTTACGAGCAAGTTGCTCCTGAATTTACATAGACGGTGACGGAAAGATTATCCAACTCACGACTAAGGTAAGCCACAGCTAAAGTCACAATATTGTCGAAGAGCAGTGCATAAAGCGATTAAATATCAACTCCAAATCCAATACTAATGACCACTAGCTGGTAAGCTATGTGAAACTGAAGTACGTTGTGTATAGTTTTCAATGGCAGATTTCTGTGGAGTAACGGTTGTCAGGAGGATTTTAGTATCGGACAAAGAACTTGTATACAGCGGCCTCAAGTAATCCAATGACATTCTACTTGCTTCATGCCATCCAAGGCACGCTTTTCTCGCAAAAGAAGGAGCAAACTTACACTTCGGGACAACACATCCACCCAGAAAGAATATAACTAGCAAGCCAGCAGATCCAACTGCATCTCGATGACCAAGTCTCGAGCTACTGAGTCATCGCGCGGAAGACACCCAATGCCATTTGGTGCGCTGCAAAGAGCAATAAGCTTAAACTTGAACAACCAGAAACTATGAAAGAAGCTGTGAGAGCATTAGGAGAACCTACTTGAAGGACGTTAAGTGGAAAAACGCCTCCATCGCAAGGAGCCACACAGCGGGATCGGTAATGGAATAAGGTACCATGTAGAATCGGTAGCTCATGCTCGGACAGTTCGGTAACCATCCATGTTTATTAGTTCACATCACCGTGCGCCGGCCCAATCCATACCAACACGTGGCTGTTGGGTCCCAACTTTCCCTCCTTCAAACTTTTGCATCCTCTCTCTCTTTATTAATTGCTGGTCTTCTTCTCCCTCCATTCACAGGAAGCCCCACTCTTCTCTCTTTCAAAAATCTCTCTCCCTCTCTCTCCCAAGAGCCCCGCCGGTTGCATCCCGAACTCATGTCCGCCGCCTCCGGCACATTGCCTCGAGGAGCCACTCCCTCTCTCTCTCTCGCTCCTAAGAACCCTGCCGGTCACATCTGCTGGGTCCCGAGCTCTGATCCGCCTCCGCCGTGGCATTTTGGGGGTACCACATAGAACTGTGGGGAGTGTTCTCCTTCCTGTGTTCTCATTCTCTCGCCGGAAGAAGATGAGACTAAGTCCAGGGTGAATTGGGAAACACATGGACTTGGGAACTTTCATTTGTATCTGCTGTTTTGTCTCGTTTTGGAATATAAACAATGTGCCATCTCTTCCATTTGGGTTCATGAGGGCGGTGTCTGTAACCTACCTATGTGTTGGGTGTGCCGGTGTGTAGCTGGTGGGTTGTACATTGCCCGTTTTCTAATCAGGTATTATCACTGTTGTACTCGCATTCGTTTTGCTTTGCTTCATGCTCTCTTTTGTGTCTTGAACAAGTAAAGCTTCTCGCTTGGTCCCGGTTTAGTTGATATTGTAAGAATGCCTCGTTAACAGTCGTGACGCTCAGGTCCGTCTGCATATTTTCACTCGTAGAGTCAAGACTCGAGATGTGCTGCCAAAGCTTCCTCCGTTTGTCTGGCACTGCTTAGCGTGTGCTATAGTTTCGCCCGTCATGAGCTTTCGGTCATCTGGTTTCAATGCTGTGGATCGGTTTTTCATTTGCATAAATTATATAAGAATCGACTTGTTATCAATATATTCAGCCATGGTTTCGTCCGTGTATCCACTGCTTACTATCCGGACTCAATAGATTCGTGATCGATAGCAACGTCTCTCATGCTTTGAATTTGGACATATATTCCAGTTTTATTGACCGCATGACGGATTGGTGAAGGACAATCCTTGTCAACTGTGGCAAGGCTGCAAAGACCAAAAGGACTTGCTTCAAGTAACGGAAGATATCCTCCAGGAACCTAATGAGTTGTCGTGAAGAAAGAAATGGGGCCATAAATTGAATCCTGACGAAGATATGACCCAACATGGAGAGAAACAGAGGTGATCCAGACTGCATAAAATGCTCGAGCAATTGATGAACAAATTGCAATGTCGATACACTACCAACAATTTGGACTGGAGTAAGTCCTTAAACTATTTCATCAGAACTTTAGGACATCAAACTTCGAGGGTATTCCGACCTAAGTGGAGAAGACAAAAGTTCACCCAGGAACTTGGGGCCTTGGGATGAAGGTAGACACCCTATCACTTTTTCGAAAGTAACTACTACCTGGTAGGAGGTATAGTAGCCTCCCACGCTTAGGGTAACAAGATGGAACTAGCAAGGATTCTTATTGGGTCGACTAGTGCTTTGCATAGTGTCTTTCAACTGACTTATCGACCTAGTACCGTCGACTCTAGAAAGGTGGCTTGAGATTTTACGAGGTCCAAGAGGTTGCCAACAGAGAAAAAGAAGATTAACAGGGACCATGAAAAGCAGCCGCATGAACAAGTGAGATCAAACCGTCCCAAGTCGACCTTCGGCGAAAAATCAATGTGAGTCCTGTAAAATGGGTCAAGGTCTTTCTCAGATTTCTTTTGGCTTTTCAGTTATAACTAATTTATTGATTTTAAAATCTGCTATCAGGAGAAAATTACAACGAATTTCAAAAGATTAGCGGGGAAAATCGGAACAATTTCGAAATATCAATAGCTAATTTGGTAATTATGTAACCAATCTAGAGGGAAATATGTATTTCTCCCTGTGGAAGGACGATTTTGCTTTCAAGTTCTTCCCGGTGGTGCGTCACGTGATCGATTCTCAAGGGATGATTTGGCCGGAATCAACAATGGAGGCGCATTGAAATCAAGTTGAAAACATCGGGGGCCCTTATGCCAAAATTGAGAAATTGGAGAAGGGGGGGGGGGGGGTGCGCGCAAGTTGCAAAGATCCTAAAAACCTGGGAGCAAATAGCAATTTTCTTTTTTCTTTTAGTAAAAGTCGTCTTGCCTGCTTCTAGAAAAACATGTAGCTAGTCCCCATATTTACATAGATCTAATCAATCACCTCACTTGATTAAGTGAATATCATATTCGATCCATGGATGCAAATCCAAACAAGGATATTTTTCTCTTCTGCGCACTATCTTTAGGCGGTTCCAATCGACCCGTGGTCTCGACCTCAATCTACTTAGATAATTCGGATGCCTACATGACACTGGTCCCGTCCATAGATAATTAAGATTGAGTAAAGCAACAAATGTACTTGGACAATTCACAACGTTACGACTCTGTAACTTTGTATGGAATTGAGCAGTGCCTAGTCATCTCCCATCGTTATCTTTCATATTGATTGTACATTCAATACCGACTCCCAACAACGAAAAGACATCCGCTTGTGTCTCTAGATTAGACGCCAAAGATTTTCTTTTTATGCAGTGAACAACGTTCCAACAAATCAAAGCACAAGCAGCCAAAAGTTCATACATTCTTGACGAAGCAGAAGCAATGCTTCCTCAAAGAATCGCAGAGTTTGAAGTAGGCCATGACATCTATAAGCCTGTTACAACTGTGTATTTGATGAATACAGCTTAGAAGGCATTCAAAGAGAATTATTTTCGAGATGTCCACGGAGTCGGTCTATCCCTATTAATCAAGAAATATAACAGGTCGAATCCACTGTAAGGAACTTGGATGAGTTCCAAGTTACACAGCATGCATCTGCATCTACAATGAAATAAACGACAAATTAATTCTCGCAATGTATGAAACTTACCACCTTAACAGGATGACATGGATTCAGAGAGGTGGATCAGTTGGATCAATCAATCCCCATCAAGGCAATGAATATGAAGATAATCTTCTTAATATTAGGAAACCCGCGCTCCATATCGTCTCTGCCTCTGTTGATAAGAAAGCAAGGCTTCTATAAACTCAGCTTTCCCGAAATCAGGCCACAGTGCCGGCACAAAGAAAAGTTCAGCGTAGGCTAACTGCCACAACATAAAGTTGCTGAGCCTAAGTTCACCACTTGTGCGAATCAGTAAATCTGGGCAGGGATATTCACTGCAGCTCGTCTCTAGCTCCCGTTCTATTAGTCCCTCGCTGATGTCCTCCAACTCAAGATGACCATCTTTTACCTTGTGAGCAATGGTTTTGCATGCTTGTACTATATCATGCTTCCCGCTGTAGCTCACTGCCACAATAAGTTGGAGTCTGGAGTTGTTTCTAGTCATCTCCTCTGCATCCACAAACACTTTTTGCAATGACTTGGGAAGCTTCAAGGAATCTCCAATCAAGCATATTTTAACTCCTTCCCTGTAACAAGAAGCTGAACTTAGTTGAAGCTCTGGTCCTATTCCAGAACTTGGTAATAAGGAAAGGAGGTAATAAACTAGTATAAGCTCCGGTTAAGAAAAAAGAGTTGGCACTGCACCAGGCCAACATTATTGGACTGGCAGCGCGAAAGTATCAAATTTATGGATGCTTCCCATCCAAAGCTTCTATGTACACATATTTAACTTAAGCAGTGAAAATTGGCTAGCAATTAGAGAAAGAGAATCTTCAGTTACTTAGGCCCTGTTTGGTAATCATCCAAACATGGCCAAATTCTGATTCTTTGTTTCCAGAATCAGTTTGGGCCTAGAATCGCGTTTGGTAAAATTTTTGTTCCCGTAACAAATTTGTTCCGGAACAGATTGGAAATAGAATCAAGAACAAAAAAAAAAGTTGATTCTTGTTCCGGAACGAATTTGAGAATCAAAATCAAGAATTTTTTTTCTTCCCTTCGGCCATCTCGCAATCACCCACCACTTTGCCGCCGCCGGTCCGTCGTCCGCTGCCATCGGCCGTTGGTCCGGCGAGCTCGCCGGAGGCAAGCCCGGCCAACGGCGAGCTCGGTGGGGCTAGGCAGGGGCTGGGCAAGCCTCGCGACGCCCAGCCCCACCGGTGGCCGGCGAGGCTTGCCCGGCCCCTGCGGTGGCTGGCAAGCCTCGCTCGGCCCCGGCAAGGCCGGCTGGCTCTGCGAGGCTCGGCCGATGAGGGCCGCGACGCTCCGGTGAGGTCGCCGGCCCTTGTTTGGCCGTCGCGGTCCGGCGACCGGCCAAACGAGGAAGAAGAAGATGAGAAGAAGGAAAAAAAGAAAAGAAAAAAAGGAAAAAAAAAGAAAAAAAGGAAAAAGAAAAGGAAAAAAGAAAAGAAAAAATGAAAAAAATGAAAAATGAAAAGAAAAAAAGTAAAAAAGTAAAAAAGTAAAAAAATTATTTAAAAATTAAAAGAAATTGATTTGGAACAGAATTAATGAGCACGGTGCCAAACGCAATTCTATTCCAAAATCAGAAATTTTGGACAGTTACCAAACGGCTTAAAATGCTTAGAATCAGTTTCCGGGAACAGAATAAAAAAGAATCGATTCGATCGAATCTACTCCGGGAACAAAATTGTTACCAAGCGCGCCCTTAGCAACAGCAATCATAAACCCAAAGTTGAGTCCCTTATGGGGAAGCTCCAGAAATGTATAATACAGATTGATGTATTCCTTTTCAGTTGAATTCAAACATGAGCTTTTAGTATCAACAGTTATAGATGCACTGCATGCGAGCATGTCTGCAGGTGTTAAATCACCTTCCATGCATCAATCGCCAAATTGATTATGTCTGCAATTATATGACATTGCAGAAACTTCTATCAAACTTTCAGTAGCAAAAGTAATCAAGCAGAATTAATTAGAAAACTGCTCCATCAAATTGTTGGATAAGAACCACGGAGCCATAAACCCTTTTTTAATTCTCAACAAAGTCATATACCTTTCCAAAACTTTCTTCTACAAAATTTAAAGGGTTAGACCTGAAAAATAATTTTATTGATCTCAATCCAATCTGAGTGAGAGAGAAGCTCAAGCTCAACACCACGATAGACATACCTAAATCTTAACATGTCAGATACTGTCAACAACAATGACCAGTCAACCAGAAGTCACCAGTGTCTCACAAGCAGCTCTTAGTCCATAAATTTTCTGAATTTATAATAAACAATGAATATCTCTCGTCAAGCCAAAAAGCCTTCACAAGACCCCAAATGAATGGAATTATAGCATAAACTGATGAAACGAAAAGCAGCCTAAAAAACGTGGCATTTCCATTTTCCTATTCATTCCACGTAAGTCTCGTTATACTAGTTCAGAAAGAAACCCACATCGACAATCCTGCCTCAAACGCCAAGAGGATCACATAAACTTGTCACAAGTTCATGGATACCCATGCTCCCCCAACTCCAAAGTCCTGTGCATTTCGATCTATTAGGAACCTTTATCAACAACGAAAGGCCTTCACTTCCTAGATTGTTATTTTCAGAAACAGCATCATCGAAAACTACGATCACTTTTCCTCTCATTTTGTCACAGCAAATAACAGCTGCGGTAGACCAAGTACATGATCACACGGAGAATCATAGCCACGAAGTGAGATGGGAGTTTTCGACCTCTAACCTCATGAAATTCTCCAGCTCCGTTTTAATCACCCTTTCGAACAATCCCATCAAAAGTTGAACCTCAGTCTGCACCCAAAACAAGAGACTTGTCAAACAGAGAAACACCAATCACTCCATAAAAATTTCGCACTGGCTTCACATTCCATCCCATGCTCATCGCCAGTCCCATTACTAGTCAAAACCACTGACCTTTGGCCGAACCCAGTTCTCGGACGAGAAGGCGAAGACGGTGAGGACTCCGATCCCCCACTCGCGGCAGAGGTTGATGAGCTCCCTCAGCGACCTCACCCCGGCCTCGTGCCCCGCCGCCGCCGGCAGCCCCCGCCGCCGGGCCCACCTGGCGTTCCCGTCCATTATCACCGCGACGTGCCTCGGCATCGCGTCCCGCCGGAGCCCCGCCGGCAGGCCGCCCGCGCCGCCCAGCTCCCACTCCCCTTCTCTGGGAGCGGCTTCCGCGGCGGGGGCGAAACTTCTGCCGAGCCCGGCGGAGGAGACGAAAGAGGAGTAGAGGCCTCGCGCTCGCGCTCCGGGGGGTGCATTGACCGAGAGCCTTCGCGCGAGGGTGTCGAGGTGCTCCGACGGCGAAGGGACACGAAGAGAATGCATTTACGGCGAGGGAAAGTTGGGATAGTTGGGATCTTTAGCTTGACGAATGGTGGGTGATGGTGTCTACGGGCGAAGACGTCCGTCTCACCGCCGCAGAGTCCGTCGGAACGGCGGTTGAACAGAGCTGAGCAGGGGAGGTGGCGGGACTGGCTCTTGCTCGGTCTTGGATGAGTTCTCGAGGAGGGAGAAGGCCACGGTTCGTCCTCGTTTAAACAGCGGGGCGTGGTCGTTATGGGGAATATTAGGTATGATCACGTGCCCTCAAAATTGACTTTTAGAGCACGATTACAGTAAGCGGCAACAAATTATATATTTTGCTTACGATTTTTATACTTAATTATGACGATACCATAATTTTGGGGGATTAGCGTTTTAAGGATGGCATTTTGTGGTTCCTCATTGATTAAGTGTATGGTGAACGTATTTTTCTTGAGACTCTTAGAAATCTGATATGAATTATATAACATAAGCTTTCTAATTTCCTTACATTATATGCAAATTTTAAAATAAAAAAGTTTCAATCCAATTCACCGCCAACATGTCTCCTATGCCCCCAAATCATGGCTATTGGCATGGAGTTAGCAACGGCTCTTCCTTGGGTCTTGTCAAGATCGTGTGCTTGATGAAAGAGCTTCGCAAGCAATATCGCCCTATGACTTCAAAAAACTTGAAACCACTAATTATTCTAAAATTATTACCTCTTCAATTTTCTTTTTAGATTATTATAGGTCCAGTATCGGTTTTCATTATTGGATGGAGTTTCGCATGTGCTTGTTGATTGCTACACAATCCAATCCGTTTATGTGTCTTCCTTCCAATGAGGAATGCGTAATACACACACACACAGAGCAATAATGGACCTGATAAAAATTCATTTTTATTTGCCTAGTAACATGAGTAGCGCGCACCACTCGATGCTTGTGCATTGAATAAAGGTGATAATAGGCTAGATCTAAGTTGGGTTGGGTTGGGTTCGAATGTCAAACTTTTTATATTGAAGAAGCTCTTCCATCACATACCAAGTTTACAAGTAAATATCTGAGCTAGGCCCAGAACAAAGTTGGACAAACAAGGCTTCTCGATGCAAAGGCATCTTCCAAACCCCTATTTGCTTTCTAGGCCTCTTCGAACTAGGCAGGTCAAGCAAGTGGCAAAATAAAAGCGAAGAGCAATAATATCGATGGGTTAAGCTATTCAAGTTCAAATTTCATGCTTATATGATGTCCTTAGATGATATATATCATTATTGAATTTTCTTGTTCCTTCTAACTTAAATTTTAGTTTCTCTTGTGTGATTTTTCTAAGGGTGTTAATTTCTCAAATTGTATCTTCACATGATTATGATGAGATCGTTAAAAGTTATTCAAGAGTTTCGATTTTTATGGGTTGTGCAAAGAATCTCATAGGATATCACAGATATTAACAAAACAAATCGGATAGATTTATAAGTAAAAGGTTTTACAAAATTTTAAAACTAACCCACCCCGCAATAAACGAGTTGGTTCGCCCTTTGACCCTCATCTGGGAGGATAGATGTTTGAAACTTATTGTCTCCATTGCGCGACTTAAGTGGGGTGCCGTTGGAGGTGGGACCCCACGCTAGTGCCCCGAGTTTACGTCGCCAGTTGCCGACTATACAACGGTTCTCGGGCATTAAAAAAAAATTAAAACTAAAGTAGAGATTTTTTTTTCCTTTTTCGGCCAAAAAATGTAATTTCAAACGTGTTAAATAGGCATGTAAAATTAAAAGCAATACATAGAACACAAACGCAATATCTATGAGAAAATATTTGGATTTCCTTCTGATTATTTGAATTTTCCTTGTTTATGCAAAATAATAATATATGGAGAAGGTAAGGAAAACTCTATAAAAATAGAGTTATTTTACCTATTTTAGGCAACAATTAATGCAATATCTATGAGAAAATATTTGGATTTCCTTCTGATTATTTGAATTTTCCTTATTTATGCAAAATAATGAGATGTAGAGAAGATAATGAAAAGAATGGTAAAAATTAGGAATTCAAATTAAAAAAATAGTCGAAGATGGATATCAAATTAGGGAATCCTTGATTTTATTCCCTGATGTTATTTTCAAATGTTGAGAGATAGATATCAAATAAAAGATTTTCTGATTTACTCCATAATTTTATGCGCAATTGCTCGGAGATAAGGATCTTAGATATATCCTATGAATAGGAGAACATTGAGAGCCAGAGAGGGGAACTAGGTTTTTGTTAGATCATTTTTCATTCTTCTTAGAGTTTTTCAAGTATTTTGAAGAGAAAACAAAAGTGGTGCCATAATTCTTGTTCTTTGATTCAAGATGCTGAGTTTAATTTATATTTTTATTTCTTCTTCTACTATGTTCTAATTTTCTTTTGTTAGGGCTACGATGTAGCCTAACTATGATGATATGAATTTCATGATTTTGATATTTTGCAATTGATTTCATTCGTATGAGTTATATATTATTATGCATAATACTTTTAAGTGACTGGCCATCATTTGAATGATTTGATGTGCATGTTTGAGACTGAGAAGTGATATATGCAATTGCTCATTATATTATATAACCATGAATTAAACGTGGATAGAGATATACCGCGTTATTTGTGTAGCTTTCGGTGATAAGGTGATTTAAAAGACTCTTTGTAAATATGGAATATTCATAATTCTTAATGCACTCATGTTTATTTTAATTCACATAGAGATATAGTGGATTAATAAGCTGAGTAGGTTTGCTATACTTAGAGATAGGATAGTAAATAGATTAAGAAATTCTGCTATCACATATTTGATATCGTTCTTGTATCCACAATAATCTGAAATTCATATTTAGTGGTTATGGTAAAATCGGATGCTCAAACATATTTATCTGATTGATTTACTGCATTTAGTCTCCAAATTTTATTTTTAATTTATTCTAAATTATTTTTTGATTTGTTAGATAAATTTTAAAATTAATTTATTTTAGTATTTAATTAGTTTATTAATCATCGATCTCCGTGGGACGATACTTTTTCTTATCATTATATTACTTGTTCGACACGTTCACTTGCGTTTAGAATTTTACTAACAAGTTTTTGACGCCGTTGCCGGGGATCGTTTGTTTAATACTAATTAATATTGATACCGGATAATTCTAAGTTTAATCTAGCTTTCGTTTCATTTTATTTTTCAGGGTGTACATCGGTTTATGACATGTAACTAACAAAGGAAACTTGTTGAGCTTGATCCAGAAATCGAGTGTACATTCAAAAGGCGACTAAGAGAAAAGAGAAATCACGCTAAGAAGATTGCAGGCGGTGATAATGAAAATCCATGCAGACTTTTAAGACATTATGATGCGCCAACAGTTCAAGGCACCACATCAAGTATCATAAGACCTGCAATTCAAGCAAACAACTTTGAGATCAAGCCGTCACTCATTCAAATGCTTCAACAATCAGTGCAATTCAGTGGCCTACCAACCGATGATCCAAAAGCTCACATCAATGCTTTTCTTGAAATCTATGACAATGGAGTTGCGGATGATACTATTAGATTTAGATTATTTCCATTCTCTCTTAGAGACAAAGCTAAGAGTTGGCTTTCTTCTCTTCTTGCAGGATTAATTACTACATGGAATGATATGATTTAGAAATTTCTTGGTAAGTTCTTTCCACCTGCAAAGTATGCAAAGATGTGTAATGATATTACTAATTTTATGCAGTTAGATAATCAATCATTATATGAAGTATGAGAAAGATTCAAAGAATTTCTTAGGAGATGCCCACATCATGGACTACCCGTATGGATGCAAGTACAAAGTTTTTATAATGACTCTAGTACAAATTTTCATTTTATGATTGATGCAGCTGCATGAGGAACTCTAAATAATAAAACACTAGAAAAAACCTACAATCTATTAGAGAAGATGGCATCCAATAGTTATCGGTGGCCTACTAAGAGACTACCAATGCGAAAAGCTAGCGGAGTTCACGAAGTGGATGCTTTTATTGCAATTGCTGCACAATTTGAAGCACTCAACAAAAAGCTAAATAATATGAGTGTTTCAACCATGAAAATTCAAAATTTGACATGTGATTTTTGTGGTAGAGGACATATTAGCACAGAATGTCAAGTAGGTAATACTTTTAAATAATTTAGTGAAAATTCTAACTTTGTTGGGAATTTTAACAAGTCACAGAATAATCCTTACTCCAACACGTATAATCCGGATGGCGCAATCATCTAAATTTTTCATGAAATAATCAGAATGTGATGAAACCACGGGATTCAAACAATTAGAAGAGACAAAGTCAAATTTGGAAGATATAGTCACCAAACTTGCTAATACGACTCATGACTTCATCAAAAACACGGATGTGAGATTTTAAAACCAAGAGGCTTCAATCAGAAATCTGGAGATGCAAGTGAGTTAGTTAGCAAGCATGATGTTAGGGAGACAACAAGGTTCTTTGCCAAGCAACACAAAGAAAAATCCAATTGAAAACATAAAGGCTATAACCTTGAGAAGTGGTAAACAAGTGGGAGAAGAAAATGTCAAACATGAGATTTTTAGAGACAAGGAAGAGGTGATCAATAAACAATTAAAGGAGACAAGTAAGAGTAAAATTTTTTCAAATAATCCTAAGTCATATGTGCCGCCAATTCCATTCCCTTAGCGACTCCAGCAGCACAAAATAGATAAGTAATTTTCTAAATTTCTTGATGCATTTAAAAATTTGCATATTAACATTTCTTTTGCAGATGCCCTAACGCAAATGCCTAGTTATGCAAAAAATTTGAAGGAGATTTTGGCAAACAAAAGAAAACTTGAGAATTATGAAACTATGAAGTTAAATGAGGAGTGTTTAGCCATCTTACAAAACAAATTACCTCCGAAATTAAAAGATCCAGGGAGTTTTACTATTCCTTGCACTATTGAGGATTCTTACTTTGAAAAAGTATTATGTGATTTAGGTGCAAGTATTAATCTAATACCTTATTCATTTTTTAAGAAATTAGGATTGGGCAAGGTAAAAACAACCACAGTATCACTTCAATTGGTTGATCAATCAATTAAATATCTAAAAGGTATTGTGGAAGATGTTTTGGTAAAAGTTGATAAATTTATCTTTTCTACAGATTTTATAGTTCTTGACATGAAGGAAGATTTTGAGGTATCACTTATCTTAGATCGACCTTTTCTAGCAATAGGAAGAGCTCTTATTGATATACAACAAAGGAAGTTGATTCTTAGAGTTCAAGATGATCTTGTTTCATTTAATGTTTTTAAAAGCAATGAAATATCCATTTGATGATGTTTTTTTTTTTTTTGGTTTACTCGGGTTACTGTTCACAAAGCTCTCTCCTTGGGCAACTGGTTTACTATTTCTTCTGCAAGTCGAGCTGCTGATTCTAGACGCGTCGACCGTTGGTTGGGGCAATTTTTTTGTGGGAAGTGGCGCCTCCTACCTTTCTTTCAAACCCCCAGCAACGGCTCCTGGTACGTCCTCTCTGCTCGATTCGCATGGCTGTCTATGGCTAGGGTTCCTCCCGCCTGTTCCGCTGCTGTGATTCGTAATTTGAGATGGATCACGAGTCGATGAGGGCTCGAAATGAGGATGAGGGGACAAGTTCCCATGGTGGGCTTCCTATTCTGACTAAGGAACCTTTGTTAATGATTGTTATGGGAGAAATTCCGAATTTGGGCACTACTCCGTCTGGTTCGAACGAAACACGAGTTCCTCGCGCGAGTGCTGGGATGCGACCTGTCCAGCGAGAAAGGTCCCGTTTAGCTAAGCCTCAGGGCAGGGATATTTCTAAGAATTCTTTGGGAAAATCTTGGGTTGAGGTGGCAAGAACCGTGGCCAAGGGCTATGATCTAGTGTATACTCCACCGACTATGGTTAACAATAGACCTGTGATTGAGATCACTTATCAAGATCTGGAAGCTGCAAATCCCAAAATGTTTGAATGCTTAATGGGCTACTTCATTGGCCGCCGAATGCCTTTTAAGGTCGTTGAAGAGGCCATGAAGAAAGCTTGGGGGCTAAACCTTGCTGAAGTAATGTCAAATGGCAAAGGACTCTTTATGTTTCGCATTCCTGATAGGGAGTTCCGTCGAAGTGTGCTTGAAAGTGGTCGGATGACGGTTGCCAGAATACCACTTGTTCTGCAGCAATGGACCCCTGGTCTTGAGCTGAGAAGGGAGACCCACCGTGTGGTCCCTGTTTGGGTCAAACTGTCGAATATTCCTTTTTCATGTTGGTCCGCCCACTTCATCGGGAGAGTTGCAAGTGCGCTCGGCAAACCCCTTTATGTGGATAAGAGAACATAGCACGTGAATAGCCTTACCTTTGCTAGGGTCTGCATTGAAATTACTGCTGATCAACCTAATTGTAAACTGATTGAGACAACCCATAATGGTACGAAGTGTGAAATAGGGGTGGAGTTTGAGTGGCGACCCACTGCCTGTGCTGGATGTGGCATTTTTGGCCACAATTGTGCAAAGGCTTTGGCCACAATTGTGCAATGGTAAACCTGGGACAGGTGCTGATGTTGGTCCTTCTTTAGAGGAGTCTGGCCCTCAAAGCAAGGCCGCAAGTGGAAACAATTCTCAGCAAGCCAGACCAACTCCTTCTTCGGTGGCGTTTGAGGATCAAGGGGGAATGTCTTTGATTGCGCCTTTGGTTCCTTATTCGGAATTTGCAGTTTTTGCTAAGGCAATTGAGGCTGGACAGACCATGAGTTCCTCTAGTGGCTCCTCTTCTCTTGCTCAGCAAGCTGCGGTTCCTGAGGAGCCCCCTCCACCGCACCAAATTGATCTTGCTCAGCCTGATGCTGGGTTGAATCAGGTCAAAGGCAAAGGGAAGGAGCAGAAGTCGCAAGATCTTACTGCTTTGTTGACACCACACTCGGAGGAGGTGTAGTTTCGCAATTTGAAGGAAGCTTTGCCTGTTGCTCAGTGCCAAAAGCCTCCTAAAGTCCCTGCTAAACCCCTCGTGAAAATCAGTTCTAGCCTCTCCTCTCGGGCTTTTGACTTGGCACCGGAGTCTGTTATGCCGTCTGGAGACCAGGAAGATGATACCAGCAATTCAGTTTCATCTAGTGAGGATGGTGGTCACATGCCTAGGCCCCCTCCTTTGAGTGGTCCTTCGGAACCTGTTGGGGCTGGTTCGATCTAGGATCAGCTTCTCCTTTTGTTGCATAACCTGCCGGGACCTTCTCCCGCGGTGGACTCGAAAGCAACTAGAGCTAGTCGTAGGAACTCCAAGCAGAAGTAATTCCCTCCTTTTGCTATCTATGTTTTTTTGGGTTTTGGAACGTTAGAGGTATTATGAACCCTCTCAGAATGGTGGAAATTAGAAAGTTTGCTGTTGCGAATAAGCTTTGCCTTATAGGGCTTTTTGAAACTAAAGTTCCAGAGCCTTTGTTTGGTTCCATATCTTCCAATCTTCTGAGAGGCTGGAATTGGATTGCGGAACTATGATTTTGCTCCGCGCGATAGAGTCTGGATTGGATGGGATCCAATTGCTATCAGTTTTGAGTTGATCTCTTCGAATGACCAAGCCATCCATGGGTGTTTGAAGGGGTTATCTTCTAATTTTACTTGTTGTGTCTCTGCCATTTATGGAGAGCATTCCTTTGTGCGTCGGAGGCCTCTTTGGTCTGATCTACTTCATTGTGACGAACTTTTTCAAGACTCTGCTTGGATAGTAGCAGGAGGTTTCAATGCAATCAGGGACCCTTCTGACTGCTTTGGTAGCTCTAACGCCTGGATCCCCTGTTTTGATGATTTCAAGCTATGTCTGGACCAAATAGAACTTGAGGACCTCAGGTACTATGGCCTTCGGTTCACCTGGTCGACTTCAGCGGGTGCGGCTAAGAAGATGCGAAAAATTGACAGAGTTCTCGTTAACTCTAAATGGAGAATGGACTTTTCATACTCGGAGGCGTTGTTTCTCAATCCTGGAATTTCTAATCATACTCCTATGGTTGTCAGGGTTGTGGATCCGCATCTAAGGAGGAAGCCTTTTAAGTACTTTGATTTCTGGGTTGAGCACCCGGACTTCCGTTCTACGGTTTTGTAAGCGTGGGATAGTCAAATTTGGGTGTTCCCATGTTTAAGCTAGTTTCTAAGCTGAAGTTGTTGAAGACTCGCCTCAAGGCTCTTAATCTGGAAGCTTTCTCGGATATTTCTCCGAGAACTCTTGAAGCGAGGGAAGCCTGCGTTCTACTTAGCACCTCCTTCAGTTGGATCCTGAAAATATTCCGCTTGCCAAACTTGAAAAAGGGCAGCACCGTGCGTTTATAGACCTTCGTGGTCAAGAGGAATCGTTCTATAAGCAAAAATCTAGAATTAGATGGCTGAAGGAAGGAGATCGTAACACGAGATTCTTCCACAATTCTGTCAAAGCTAGACATCTCAACAACCGGATCCTCTCTGTCAAAGACATTGCAGGTTCGGTGGTCTCGGATCCTGATTTGGTGCCCCAAGTTTTTCTATCCTTTTTTTCGGATCTCCTTACTCCTCGAGCTGGCTTAGTTAAGCCCAATCTTCAAGAGCTTACTTCTCTTATTCGGAAGCCACTATCCGATAGCCAGGTACGCTCCCTAGCTTCGCCGGTCTCTGTTTTGGAAGTTAAGAAGACCTTGTTCTCACTTGCTAAGGGAAAAGCCCCCGGTCCATATGGTTTTACAGCAGAATTCTTTAAAAGTAACTGGGATATTGTGGGATCCTTAGTTATAAAGGCTATGCAAGATTTCTTCTCCTCAGGTTGTCTTCTTAAAGAAGTTAATGTGACTATCCTAACTCTAATTCCCAAGGTGCCGAATGCATGTGAAGTGAATGACTTTAGACTAGGGGTGTGCATGGTCCGGGCGGGCGGTTCCCGGACTAGAACCGGGAACCGCCCGCTAAGGACCGGTTCCGAAAAATTGGAACCAGGATCCACCCGTTTGTTGCATGGATCCACCCGGGAACCAGACCGCTGGTTCGGTCCGGTTCCCGGGTGGATCCATGGATCCGGTCTCACTAACAACGAGATGAAAATTTTAAGCTAAGGAAAACTCAACATCAAAAGAGATGACATAATTGATCTCAATTCTCAATTGCATAGCAAGCATCATCAAAGCAAGCCAAAAAGTTTCAGCTCCCTAGTTAAACATCTTCGATGAATGATTTAGCAACAAGTTTTCTATAGCATAAATGAGAATATCATACTTACATTGCCCGATGGACATTATAACCAGACCGATCCAAAGTCAGGAGGATAATATACAACTAACGGCAAGAGATACAAAAAAATGGCAAAAGTGAATCTTACAAGTGAGGTGATCATCTTTCCTCTCACTCCAGCACTTCAAGTATCATGTTGGCAAGACTATGACTCTCATAAGAAGAGATATTTAAGTAGGGAAACGAAGTGCATCGACAAACTTATCCGATGTCATGGAAGTGGACAAGCTTGTTGACAAAGCAGAATCTAAAGCATCAACATTCCTCTTCAGAATTTTTCTGAAGCAATGTCAAGGAAAACACAAATGATAGCACAAACCTTTAATTCAACTGGGAAAAAAAAAAGAAACTGTGTGGCTTTTACTTTCCAACAAATGGGCGTCGCTCGTTTGTAAGAAGTAAAATGATGCTTTTCGATCAATTTCTAAGTTCACAAGACAAAAATGTGTTCAGGACAAACATTGCAGCAAGGATAAAGACTTTTTCCATCAAGTCAAGGATACAATTGTGTCGCTAGACTTTCCATGCCCTTAGCAGTCCCATCTTTTTTTAAGTTCATAGGACAAAAATGTGTTCAAGACAAACACTGCAGCAACCTAATTATGTTAAAGGCACGAACTTAGCAGTCCCATCTTTTTTTACTTTCTAAAAGAACAATGAGCATCATACATCTACATACATGTCATACTGATGTACAAATCCTGATCCAGAAAGAGTAAGTGATGATTTCCAATTTTCCAACCTAGCCAAGAAAACGATGAATCTCTTAAAGTCGTACCAATTGGCCAGACTATCTCACTAATCATTGAATGATCAAGCCAAAACTATTTAGCGCCAAAGAGAAGAAAAAAAAAGCCAAAAAATTCAGCGCAATCATAGAAGCGCCTAACGAAATGCAAAAACAGCGAGGGGAAAGGGAAGGCCGAGTGCAAGAGAGAAGGCGGCAGGCGAGGCAAGGCGACCGACGGACTGAGAGCGAGATTAGGGGAGAGATTTTTTTAGAGGGCTAGGGTTTTGTCCATCAATATGTGTGAGGAAAGGGGAGGATTGCGAAAACGCGAAACGCAAGTTCAACTAAAGAAGCGCAAAGCAACAGAGGAAGCAAAGGTAGCAAGCAATAAGAGAGAAACACTGTGGGAATTAGCGAGCGACCGAGAGGAAGAAGCGAACCTGCAGCAGAGCCTCGACGCGGAGCGAAGAACGAGAGAAAACGAGGGGACAAACAGCAGAGGCGAGGAGCAGCGGCTATGGCATGTGGCGACCGACTTGAGGGGGTGGACAGCGGCGGAGGAAGAGCGACGGCGGCGGCGGCGTCGACGCAAAGGGAGGAATCGAAGATGAAGAGATTGAGAAAGAGACAGAGAGAGAGAGAGATTGAGAAAGAGAGAGAGAGAGAGAGAGAATTGAAGATGATGAAACCGCAAAGGAAGAGACGAGACGCGAACTTAGGGTTTCTTTCTTTTAGTTTTTTTTTAATATTAAAAAGTGCCGGTCCGGTCCGAGTGGGCGGGCGGGTGGATCCGCCCACGAAACCGGGAACTGAACCGGTTCCCTCGAGAACCGCCAGTTCCGGGCGGTCCGGGCGGTTCCCAGGTATTTTGCACACCCCTACTTTAGACTAATTGCTTGCTGCAATACCGTGTATAAGCTTATCACTAAGATTTTGGCCAATAGAATTGCGCTTGTGCTTTAGGAGCTTGTTAGTCCTTCCCATAATGCGTATGTTAAGGGAAGAAGAATAAGGGATAATATCTTATTGGCTCAAGAGCTGTTTGCAGGTTTCCACCTAGACCCATACCTCCCAAGATATGCGGTCAAAGTGGATTTTCGCAAGGCCTATGATACTGTGGACTGGGATTTCCTAGAGCTTACTTTTATTGCCTTTCGGTTTCCTCTGTGGATTATTCGTCGGATTATGGCTTGTGTGCGCACACCCAGGTTCTCTATCTCTATTAATGGGGAGCTTCATGGCTTCTTCCCAAGAGGCAGAGGCCTTAGGCAGGGCGACCCAATGTCACCTTATCTATTTACATTGATCATGGAAATCTTCTCGGGAATTTTGAACCAAAGGTCTTCGGCTAAGGAGTTTAAATGTTTTTGGAGATGTAAGTCTCCCAAGCTCACTCATCTTTTTTTTGTAGACGATGTGTTCCTTTTTTGCCAAGCAGATTGGAAGTCAACTGTGATCCTTAAAAGAAGCCTCGACATTTTCTCTTCATGGAGTGGCCTTCTCCCCAACAAAAATAAGAGCGACATTTTCCTTTCGGGAGGTGATCCCGCTTTGTGCAACAAAATCCTCCTGGCTTTTGGCTTTCATGAAGGTAAACTTCCGATTTGGTATCTTGGGGGTGCCAATCATCTTAAAGAGGTTGAGCAAGGCTAACTGTACTCAGTTAATTGATTGCATTACTACGCGAGCCCGCTCCTGGTCCCACATATTTCTCTCTTTTGCTGGGAGACTTCAACTTATAAGGTCAGTGCTTAATGCTATTCAGTCCTTTTGGGCTAGTGTCTTCACTTTGCCCTCTTCGATTATCGTGGGGATCGAAGGCATTCTTCGTAGATTTCTTTGGAAAGGCACTTCCTTGGATAAGGGAGGTGCTAAAGTCTCATGGGCGGATGTTTGTTTGCTTAAAGAGGAATGGGGGTTGGGTATTCGGTTTATCAAGGATTGTAACAGAGCCTCAATGCTGAAATTTATTTGGATCCTTTTTACGGATAAGGAATCTATGTGGTGCCGTTGGATCCACTCCAACTTCTTAAAGAAACATAACTTCTGGGTTGCCCCTCAACCTTCAGTTTGTGCATGGAGCTGGAAGAAGATCCTTCAACTTTGGGGCTGTTTTAGGCAATCCTTCAGTTGGGAGGTTGGTAATGACCGTTCTATTTCATTGTGGTTTGATAGTTGGTTGCCTTGTGGCCCTCTTCATCTACAAGTTCCTGAAACTTTTTTGTCGGACCCCAACGTTCTTACGTGGGCGGTTGTGGCGTCTTTGTATTCTTATGCTGCCAGATCCTGCAAATTGCATTTGGAGGTTTGTGGTTTTTCATTTCCTCCTCTTTCGATTGACTACGATCGTTTCGTTTGGTGTCAAGATTCTTCAGGGGCCTTCTCCATAGCTTCTGCTTGGAACTTCATCAGAGCTTCTAAAGCCAAAGCACCTTGGACTTCTTTTGTGTGGGACAAGGATTTAGCCCCTCGGGTTCAATTCCTTTTGTGGCTTATTACTAAAAATTGCTTGCCGACGCAGTCACTTCTTCTCTCGTATGGAAGGATTGATTACTCGGTTTGCACTTTTTGTAATACTCAGCCAGACTCAACCGATCGTTTGTACTTTGATTGCAATATTTCAACTACCATTGTGTACTTTTGGGCTACCAGGTGCAATTTTCCATGGAGGAATGGTACTTGGGCATAAAACCTTGCTTGGGTTATGAAATTCCTTGTTGGTAAGGATTTCTTTCATAGTCTCTCCCGATATTTCTTTGGAGCTCTTTGTTATCTAATTTGGAAGAAAAGAAATGCTATGATTTTTCGAGGGGATTCTCTTGATATTCCTGCTTTGAAGAACCATTTGATAAAGATGGTTAAAAATAAAGCAATTACCTACAAGGATGTCCCTGACACTCCAAGGAATCGACGTTTACAGAGAGGTTGGGATCTCGACCCAGCCATCTTCACTTAATCTTACGGGGCTTCTAACCATTCCCTTGTTCTCGTTCGGTTGTCTCCAGCTTGGATGATTCTAGGCTTCGTCTTCAGCCTTGTGCATAATCCCTCACTCGGTTTCCCAAGCGTCCACGGAGGTTTGGTAGATGAGTATGGTGGCTGGGCTGTGTTTGTTTTTTTTGCTTTGTTTATGTTCTTGCCTCTTGAGGCTTTTGCATGGCTCCCTTCCACTCTTTTGTTCGCATTTAGAGTGTAAGTTTTAGTGCCCTTTTTGTACATTTGTCCAAAGCTTCTCAATATTCTTACATTTACAATATATATATCCATATGATGATAATTCTTGTTTTAGAGTTGAGATAGTTGACAAATTGGTGAATAAGGTTTTTCAGGAAAATATTTTTAAAGATCCACTTGAAACATGTCTGATTCGACCAAGGGACAAAGATATTCAGAATGAGGAGATAAAGGAGTACGCAAATTTCATGGAGGCAATCCCACCATATTCAAGGCAAAAGGTAATTAAATTTGAGAAGTTTGGACAATATATTACAAAGCCTAAACCATCAATTGAAGAGTCTCCAATTCTTAAACTCAAACCCTTAAATTCTCATTTAAAATATGCTTATTTAGATGGAGTTTTTTCTTTAACGGTAATTATATCTTCTTCTTTGACAGATTTGATGGAGGAGAAACTGCTCAGAGGTGTTAAGAGAGCATAATGGTGCAATTGGATGGAAAATAGTTGATATCAAGAAAATTAGTCCTTCAATTTGCATGCACAAAATTTTGATGGAAGAATAATATAAACCCATTATCCAACCTCAAAGGCGTTTGAACCCGAAGATGAAAGAAGTAGTGAAAGCTCAGGTAATTAAGCTACTTGATGTATGTATCATCTATCCTATCTCCGATAGTTTCTAGGTAAGTCATGTACAAGTTGTGCCAAAAAAAAACGGTATGACTGTTCAGAAAAATGACAATAATGAGTTGATTCCAACTAGAACAGTTACTGGGTGGTGTGTGTGTATAGATTACAAAAAATTGAATGATGCCACTAGAAAATATCACTTTTCTTTACCATTTGTTGATAAGATGTTAGAAAGACTTGTAGGGCATGAGTTTTATTGCTTTCTTAATGGATATTTAGGGTATAATCAGATTCCTATTATACTAGAAGATCGAGAGAAAACTATTTTCACTTATCCCTATGGTACTTTTGCTTTTAGAAAAATGTTATTTGGTCTTTGTAATGCACCAGCTACTTTTCAAAGATGCATGATGGCTTTTTTTCTGATATGATTGAAAAATATATTGAGATTTTCATGGATGATTATTCTGTTTTTGGCTTATCATTTGATTCTTGTTTAAATAATTTGGCTTTGGTCTTACAAATATGTGAGGAGACTAACCTTGTTTTGAATTGGGAGAAGTGTCATTTTATGGTGCAAGAAGGAATAGTGCTCAGGCATAAAATTTCTCGAAATGGAATAGAAGTCGATCGAGCCAAAGTGAAAGTCATTACAAAATTGCCTCTACCAACATCTGTGAAACTTGTCAAATGATTTTTGGGGCATGCATGATTTTAGAGGCGGTTTATAAAAGATTTTTCAAAAATTGCTAAACATCTTTCTAATCTTTTGGAAAAAGATGCTCATTTTAATTTTTCTATTGAATGCATGTAGGCTTTTAACACTTTAAAGGAGAAATTAATGTTAGCACCAATTATGGCAGCATCAAATTGGGATTTACCTTTTGAACTAATGTATGATGCTAACGATTTTATAGTAGGAGCTGTTTTGGGACAAAGGAAGAATAAAGTTTTTCGAACCATATACTATGTTAGTTGAACCTTGTCAAATGCACAATTGAATTATTCAATGACAGAAAAGGAATTTTTGGCGGTAGTTTTTGCTTTTGATAAATTCTGTTATTATTTAATTGGCTTAAAAGTTATAATTTATTATAATCACTTTGCTCTTAAGTATCTGCTTGAAAATAAAGAATCAAAACCCTGGTTGATCAGTGGATTCTATTGCTGCAAGAATTTGATTTAGAAATCAAAGATAAGAAGGGGATTGAAAATCTAATTGCAAACCACTTATCAAGAATTCTAAATTCAAAGGAAAATGTAAGACCAATTTTGGAAGAGTTCCCTAATGAGAAAATTTTTTCCATTAAGTTTACAAAAATTCCCTGGTACGCAGACTTTGTAAATTATTTGGTAAGTAATGTTCTTTCTCCTGAATTATCATATCAATAGAAGAAAAAATTATTTTTAGGAAGAACCTTTCTTGTTTAAAGTATGTGCATACCAAGTTATAAGGAGATGTGTTCCAGACGAAGAGAAGGCAAACATTTTATATCATTGTCATGATAGAGAGACATATGGCCATTTTGGTGCCACCAAAACCGCAACTAAGATTTTACAATCTAGATTTTATCAGCCTGCACTTTTTAAAAATGCATACTCCTATGTAACTTCATATGATAGGTGTCAAAGAACTGAAAATATTTCAAGAAAAAATGAGATGCCTTTAAACATTATTATGTGTGAATTAATTGATATTTTGGGTATTGATTTCATGGGACCCTTTACATCTTCTTATGAAAATTTATACATTTTAGTGGCTGTGGAGTATATATCTAAGTTGGTAGAAGCTATAGTATTGTTAACAAATAATATTAAGGTTGTGGTCAAATTTTTGAAAAAAAATATTTTTACCCGATTCGACACTCAAGGCAATCATAAGTGATAGGGAGACATATTTTTACAACAAATAATTTGAAGTACTTTTGAATAAGTACGGAGTCACATATAAGGTTGCAACCCTTATCATCCTCAAACTAGTGGTTAAGTAGATGTTTCAAATAGGGAAATCAAGATAATTTTAGAAAAAAAAACAGTGAATGCCTCTAGGAAAGATTAATCAATAAAACTTGATGATGCACTTTGGACCTATAGAACAACATTCAAAACTCCAATTGAGATGTCTCTTTTAGGTTAGTGTTTGTAGGGGTGAGCGTGGTTTTGGTAGAACAGGAACCGAAACCGAACCGGACGAGGGTCCGGTTCGGTTCCCGGTTCTAAAGAGGTAGGTTCCGGTTCCCGGTTCCTTTTTTCTGGGAACCGAACCAAAACAGGGTAGGGTTCCTAAAAAGTAAAAACCCTCGACCCCAAATCACTTCTTATCTCAATTCTCTCCCATTCTCTGCCTCTCCCCCGTTCCCGATGCTGCTTGCCCTCACCCTCGATGCGCCGCTTGACACCGCTCACCCTTGACGCCGCTGCCGCCGGACGTCGCTCGCCCCACCCTTGCCTCCCTCGACGCCGTCGCCCCCCGCTCGCCCTCGACTCCACCGCCTAACGCCGCTCATCCCCCCAATGGATGCCACTCGCCACTTGCCCAGCTATCTCTAATGTCGCTCGCCGCTCGCCCAGCCACCCCCGATGCCGCTTGCTGCCCCCGAAGCCGCTTGCCTAGTCGCCCCCGATGTCACCCACCTATAGATCGTCTCAATGCCGATTCGCGATGTTGGTGAGTGCTCGATTTCTCTTGCTCTATCTCTGTTGCTTCTGGTTTCGCCTGATGCATTTGCTTTCTCTTGCTCTATCTCTGTTGCTTCTAGTTTCGCCCAATGCATTTGCTTTTTCCAAGCATTCCGATTTGCAAGCAAGCCTATGTTCAATCCTTTTGTTTCCTGAAAAAAAAAATCAATCTCCTCAAAATTAGTCTCGATTATGCTCTCGATCCAATCCTCCATGTAACTTGTAACATGATTTTCGTCCATGGCACTTGGAATCTCTGAGATTGAGTATGTTAATGTTCTTCTTTCCCCCTGAATATGCAGGTCTCAGGGGATAATGCAGAAAGGAAAAATAGGTCGGTCCCAAATCTATCATGACGCCGAATTATGTATCCGAGGTGTGGTTAGTTTCACCGAGATTTTGCAGTCTACATAACAAGAATACTTTTCGGAATATACTAACCTTGATACACCTTATCATTGCATCATCAAAGTTTATAAACACGTGATATCATTATCGAACGATTACTGTAATGAAAGTTCATCTGTTCATCATGCTCCTCCACGTTCTGTACCTAAGGATGATCAAGGTCAGCAACATATCTCCAAATGTTTTGGACCGAGACATTATGCATTGAAAGCAATTTCGACCTTGTTCCTTCTTCGAAAATCGCATGGGTGCCAGCTAGTTTATCAGAGCATGGAGTTGTTCCATCTATTTCGTTTGGTGATTTTTTTGTCGCATTATATGTCTTGCTAAACTCTTGAGGACCTGAACCGTATTGTTTTAGCAAGCGCTACGCAGCAAGACCTGCGTAAGGTACGTGGTGTAAAGGATCTTCGAGTAGTTTTTGACAGTGGGAGCACTTACACTAAATTTTGGGGAAGGAAAAGCCCAACTTTAGTTGCTGCCCGAGGCTTATCTCATTGTCACGGTAAGCTTTGTTTCTTTTTTCTTTTTAGCAAGCGAGTGCACTAGCGACTAACAAATTAAGGCTTGTATTTTTCCCCAGAGACACGGTATGAGGCTTACCTTCTGGCTTGTATTTTTTGTAATGTGTCTCCAAAAGGCTGAGTTGGTTATGGCAGTCTGTTTATTTTGTTCTTTTGTGGTAGTCAGGTGGTAGGTATATGCTTTAAATTATTTGAAAATCTACATCAGTCAATAGATTTGCTTCTAAGGTCAATAAATCAATTTTTATATAGTATAAATAAGGTTGAAGGTGTTATGGGCATCAGTCAATAGATTGTTTTATTAGGTTGCTCTATAATTCTTATGGTCTACGAGTACTGTAATAAGGTTGAAGGTAGATTGGGCATAATAAAACCATATAATTGAATGTCTCTTGAATTTTCCACTTATTTTAAGGGTTATAGCTTGCTTGTTATTTGAGCTTGAACTTAACCAAATAATTATGATTTACTTCCTTTTTGCCTTTTCCAATTCTGTTGATCATTAACTTGAGCTGGTAATATACTCTGAGGCATCTAAATCAGAGAATTTGAACATAGAGTTGTGAGAACCAGGTTCTAATTGTATCCATTAAATTTTATTTGTTATTAGTATATTTACATTTGTTGAATTTTCCCCTTTTGCATTTACTACAAGTGATTCCATGTGTTGTGCTGTCTCTAGTGATTCATCCCTCAACACACCATCATATCATTAACAGGATTTGCTGGGCTTTTTGTGTTTATCTTGAAGCTGTTTTAGTGCTACCCCAACTCCGTGTCATGTGGAACACAAAGGTACTGCAATGTCCAAATCTTGTAATGGCTATATGCGTGGAACTTCTAGAGATAGTTTGATGCCTGAAGCCCCTTCATTCAGTTGATATCATTCATTTTGCAACCCTTTCTATTTCTTTTTGAAAAATTCGAATGATCGCTTTCCTTTTTCTTTTGCCACTCGCTCCTTTACCCTGAATCTTTGGCTATTTCTTTTGTATATTCGTGTCAGCTAGGTTTGAGATTGCTCATTTGTGAACTACAATTTCTATCCATTTGCTCTTTGTCCTATAAAGTTGGTGTTCTGCAATCACTCCAATGCATACACATCACATCTAGTGTGTTGACTTATACTATGCTGACAAGAAATTCCCATGGGTTTTTTGCTGCATAGCTTTCTCAAATATTGGTCTTATGTAAATGTTGACAGCACATCTATTGACTTTTTTTCTTCTCTGTTACTGAGTTTGTACCACTATTTATAATTTTAGGGTACTCAATTGATAAAGGAAATGAGGAAGAAATAAAAAATAAAAAATAAAAGAACCTATTGGAACCTGAAATCGACCCCGGAACCTGTGACAGGGTAGGTTCCAGGTTCTTGATTTTGACGGGTAGGTTCCAGGTTCCAAAAAATGAGAAACCTGTACCCGATGGTAGGTTTCAGGTTCCAGGCGGAACCTATAAGGAACTGGGAACCGCTCACCCCTAAGTGTTTGGGAAGGCTTGCCACTTACTAGTGGAACATAAAGCATATTAGGCACTGAAATTTTTAAATTTTGACATGTAAGGTGAAGAAAGATTATTGCAACTGAATGAATTAGAGGAATTTCGCAATGAGGCCTATGAAAACCTTAAGTTGTACAATGAGCGTACAAAAAGATGGCATGACAAGCACATATTGAGAAGAGAGTTTAAAATTGGTCAAAAAGTCTTACTTTATAATTCTCATCTTAAACTTTTTCCATGAAAGTTGCGGTTTCGATGGTTTGATCCTTTTACAGTTACACAGGTATTCCCATATGGAACAGCCGAAGTTGCACATGCACTGAGGGCACATTCAAGATGAACTGTCAACATTTGAAGCCATACTTTGAAGGTGGTTATAACAAGCAAAAGACCACCATTAAACTTCATCCTCTAGAATAGCAACATCTAAGATAATTTGGCTGAAAACTATAAAGCAAGCGCTTCTTAGGAGGCAACCCAAGCATTTTAATCATGTTTTTTTTTATTGTTAAGTTTATATTTTGCAAAAAAAAAAGATTAAATTTTCTCTGTTTTATCCAAGTTAACTTTTTAGGAATCACCTTTCAAGAGTTTAATCAACAAGATCATCTATGAACTTATCCTACAATCAAGGTAGTTTTCTTCTTCCTATTTCTATTTTTCGCATTGAGGACATTGCTTCATTCAAGTTTGAGTGGGGAGACAAATTTTTTTTGAATAATTTTTTTGTCTATCATGATTTCATTCCTTATTGTGAATTTTTGCGATTCTTAAGAAAATTTAAATTTTATTGAACTTGCAATTGATGTGTGAGTTAATTTTAATTATGATTATGTTGATCCACTTACTGAGCACTAAAAGTCCTTAATTTTTTAATTGTATGTAAATCTAGAGAACATGAAGTATGTGATTTTCTTAAATTTCACCAAAATCTTAGAATTTGTTTGATTTTCTTTTGAAGCGAAATCCTAAGCTAAATCTAACCGAGAAAATTATTTAGGCAATTTTTGAATCGATTGAGCCTTTCAAGCTAACCTTATTTATTTATCCCTAGTCACCCCGTTGAGCCTTAATTATTCTTCAATTTTTCATTGGTACCCATATATGTTTAGCCTAACCGTTATCAAATTATATAATTGTCCCATGCCCTATGAACACGTTGATTTTTTTTGGGATAAAAAAATTATTTGAGCTTAATAGAAATTTGGGAGGAGGGATGGAGCAAAAAAAGAAAAAAAGGTGATTGCTATGGTTGTTTGGGGTGTATTAAAAAAAAATTTGCTTTTATGGTTTCCTATCTAACTTTCAATTGAGTGAGCCTTTTGGATACTTAATGGGTTGGAAATTTTAGGAGGGACTTTGGGAGAAACTCCATCATAAAGCAATTCAAAAAAGAAAAAAGAAAAAAGAGAGAGAACAAAAAGGAATGATGACATATAGTGGCAGAAAAATTATCTTGACTGGGTGAAATTGGAAAATGACATTGGCTCTAATTAAATCCTAGAAATCAATGTGTTGATGGGTGATTTGAACTTAAAATTACCGTTATCCCACATTTAGCCTAGCTTTATATTACAAATCGAGAAAAGTCCTATTGATTTTTTGTTGGATAATTAGCTTACATTAGTGGAGAGAAGAATTAAAAGTAAACCTATGAGATTTGGTTATAATTATTGAGAATTTATTAGAGGTTACATGTCAATGTGAATTTATCTAGATTGCATATAATTCGAAAAAGATAAGAACTCTCACACATACACTTGGATCACATATTTAGAATTGATCTTAACTTATAAATCAATTTTAATGTTTGGATGAAATTTGTGTTTTTCTTTAAATTGTGAATTTGAGCAATTATGGAAAGATGTCATGGAGGAGGTTGTTAGCTTGAGTATGTGTTATGTTTTGATTTTGTTCGAGAACTAACAAAATGTTAAGTTTGGAAGTTTGATAACTTTATAAAAATAGAGTTATTTTACCTATTTTATGCAACAATTAATGCAATATCATGAGAAAATATTTGGATTTCCTTCTAATTATTTGAATTTTCTTTATGTATGCAGAATAATGAGATATAGAGAAGATAAGAAAAAGAATAGCAAAAATTAAGAATTCAAATCAAAAAGCAGTGGAAGATGGATATCAAATTAAGGAATCATTGATTTTATTCCCTAATGTTATCTACAAGTGTTGAGAGATAGATATCAAATCAAAGATCTTCTGATTTACTCCCCAATTTTATATGCAATTGCTCGAAGATAAGGATCTCGGATATATCCTATGAATAAGAGAACATTGAGAGCCAAAGAGGGAACTAGATTTTTCTTAGATCGTTTTTCATTCTTCTTAGAGTTTTTCAAGTATTTTGAAGATAAAACAAAAGTGATGACATAATTCTTGTTCTTTAATTCAAGATGCTGAGTTTAATTTATATTTTTATTTCTTCTTCTACTATGTTCTGATTTTCTTTTGTTAGAGCTCTGATGTAGCTTAACCATGATGATATGAATTTCATGATTTTTATGTTTTGCCATTGATTTCATTTGTGTGAGTTATATATTATTGTGCATAATGCTTTTTGAGTGACTGGCCACCACTAATGATCCATGTATACGTGTTTGAGATCGGTGTGATAATATGCAATTGTTCATTATAATATATAACCATGAATTAAACGTGGATAGAGATATATCACGGTATTTGTGTAGCTTTCAGTGATAAGGTGATCCAAAATACTCATTGTAAATCGGGAATAATCATAATTTTTAATACAATCATGTTTATTTTAATTCATATAGAGATATAGTGGATTAATAAGCTGAATAGATTTGCTATATCTAGAGATAGGATAATAAATATATTAGGAAATTTCACTATCACATGTTTGATATCGTTCTTGTATCCATAACAATCTGAAATTCATATATAGTGGTTATTGTGAAATCGAATGCTCTAACATATTTATTTGATTGATTTACTGTATTTAGTCTCCAAATTTTGTTTTTAATTTATTCTAAATTATATTTTGATCTGTTAGATAAATTTTAGAATTAATTTATTTTAGTATTTAATTAGTTTATTAATCATTAATCTCCGTTGGACGATACTTTTTCTTATCATTATATTACTTGTTCGATACGTTCACTTGTATTTAGAATTTTACGAACAAGATGTCCCGGCAATGTAATAATCCCCACTTGATGAGCTTCTCATCAGGGAATAAAATTCTTTTGACGGGTTCGTCCTCGTAGCTAGTAGACTCGCCGAACTTATGCACTAAACGCGACATCGCGTAATACCTCTAAAAATAGGTTACATGCATCACGTAATTGGGCCCTATGTGTGCATTTAAACAGAAACATCAGAGCATTTACTCCCAGCGTGCTGGGTTGGACGATGTGGCCGGAATCAACACTAGAGGCGCAATGAAATCAAGGCTTTATGCCAAAATTGAGAAATTGGGGGGGCAAGTTGCAAAGATCCTAAAAACCTGGGAGCAAATGGCAATTTTCTTTTTCTTTTAGTAGAAGTAGTCTTGCCTGCTTCTAGAAAAACATGTAGCTAGACCCGAGTTTCATAGATCTAATCAATCACCGCACTTAATTAATTGAAAATCATATTCGATTTATGGATGCAAATCCAAACAAGGATTTTGATCTTCTATGCACAATTCACAACGTATCGACTCAAACTTTGTATGGAATTGAGCAGTGCCCAGTCGATTTCCCATCGTTATCTTTCATATTGATCGTACATTCAATACCGACTCCCAACAACGAAAACCCATCCGCATGTGTCTCTAGATTAGACGCCAAAGATTTTCTTTTAATGTAGTGAACAACGTTAAGATAAGACTCAATGAAGCGAGCCAACAAACCAAAGCACAAGCAGCCAAGGGTTCACACATTCTTGACGAAGCAGAAGCGACGCTTCCTCAAAGAATCGCAGAGTTTGTAGTAGGCCATGACATCTATAAGCCTGTTACAACTGTGTATTTGATGAATACAGCTTAGAAGCATTCAAAGAGGATTAATTTCGAGATGTCCACAGAGTCGGTCTATCCCTATTAATCAAGAAACATAACAGGTCGAATCCACTGTAAGGAACTTGGATGAGTTCCAAGTTACCCAGCATTGCAATGGCATGCATCTGCATCTACAATGAAATAAACTACAAATCGATTGCTCAGATATTGTAAGGCAGGTGATAGTTTCACGCAATGTATGAAACTTACCACCTTAACAGGATGACATGGATTCAGAGAGGTGGATCAGTTGGATCAATCGATCCCCATCAAGGCAATGAATATGAAGATAATCTTCTTAATATTAGGAAACCCGCACTCCATATCGTCTCTGCCTCTGTTGATAAGAAAGCAAGGCTTCTATAAACTCCGCTTTCCCGAAATCAGGCCACAGTGCTGGCACAAAGAAAAGTTCAGCGTAGGCTAATTGCCACAACATAAAGTTGCTGAGCCTAAGTTCACCGCTCGTGCGAATCAGTAAATCTGGGCAGGGATATTCGCTGCAGCTCGTCTCTAGCTCCAGCTCTATTAGTCCCTCACTGATGTCCTCCAACTCAAGATGACCATCTTTTACCTTGTGAGCAATGGTTTTGCATGCTTGTACTATATCATGCTTCCCGCTGTAGCTCACTGCCACAATAAGTTGGAGTCTGGAGTTGTTTTTAGTCATCTCCTCTGCATCCACAAACACTTTTTGCAATGACTTGGGAAGCTTCAAGGAATCTCCAATCAAGCATATTTTAACTCCTTCCCTGTAACAAGAAGCTGAACTTAGTTGAAGCTCTGGTCCTATTCCATAACTTGGTACTAAGGAAAGGAAGTAGTAAACTAGTATAAGCTCCTGTTAAGAAAAAAGAGTTGGCACTGCACCAGGCCAACATTATTAGACAGGCAGCATATCAAATTTATGGATGCTTGCCATCCAAAGCTTCTATGTACATATTTAACTTAAGCAGTGAAAATTGGCTAGCGATTAGAGAAAGAGAATCTTCAGTTACTTAGCATAGCAACCATAAACCCAAAGTTGAGTCCCTTCTGAGGAAGCTCCAGAAATGTATAATGCAGATTAATGTGTTCCTTTTCAGTTGAATTCAAACATGAGCTTTTGGTATCAACAGTTATAGATGCGCTGCATGCAAGCATGTCTGCAGGTGTTAAATCACCCTCCATGCATCAATCGCCAAATTGATTATATCTGCAATTATATGACATTGCAGAAACCTCTATCAAACTTTCAGAAGCAAAAGTAATCAAGCAGAATTAATTAGAAAACTGCTCCATCAAATTGTTGGATAAGAACCATGGAGCCATAAACCCTTTTTTAATTCTCAACAAAGTCATATACCTTTCCAAAACTTTCTTCTACAAAATTCAAAGGGTTAGACCTGAAAAATAATTTTATTGATCTCACTCCAATTTGAGTGAGAGAGAAGCTCGAGCTCAACACTGTGATAGACATATCTAAATCTTAACATGTCAGATACTGTCAACCGGAAGTCACCAGGGTATCACAAGCAGCTCTTGGTCCATAAATTTGCTGAATTCATAATAAGCAATGAATATCTCTTGTCAAGCTGAAAAGCCTTCAAAAGACCCTGAATGAATGGAATTATAGCATAAATTGATGAAACGAAAAGCAGCCTAAAAAACGTGGCATTTCCATTTTCCTATTCATTCCACGTAAGTCTTGTTATACTAGTTCAGAAAGAAACCCACATCAACAATCCTGCCTCAAACGCCAAGAGGATCACATGAACTTGTCACAAGTTCATAGATCCCATGCTCCCCCAACTCCAAAGTCCTGTGCATTTCGATCCATTAGGAACCTTTATCAACAACGAAAGGCCTTCACTTCCTAGATTGTTATTTTCAGAAACAGCATCATCGAAAACTACAATCACTTTTCCTCTCATTTCGTCACAGCAAATAACAGCTGCGGTAGACCGAGTACATGGTCACGCGGAGAATCATAGCCATGAAGTGAGACGGGAGTTTCGACCTCTAACCTCATGAAATTCTCCAGCTCCATTTTAATCACTCTTTCGAACAATCCCATCAAAAGTTGAACCTCAGCCTGCACACAAACGTCACGTAAGCTTCACACCCACCACCAGAAATGCTCAAAACAAGAGACTTGTCAAACAGAGAAACACCAATCAATCCATAAAAATTTCGCACTGGCTTCAAATTCCATTCCGTGCTCATCGCCATTCCCATTACTAGTCAAAACCACTGACCTTTGGCCGAACCCAGTTCTCGGACGAGAAGGCGAAGACGGTGAGGACTCCGATCCCCCACTCGCGGCAGAGGTCGATGAGCTCCCTCAGCGACCTCACCCCGGCCTCGTGCCCCACCGCCGCCGGCAGCCCCCGCCGCCGGGCCCACCTGGCGTTCCCGTCCATTATCACCGCGACGTGCCTCGGCATCGCGTCCCGCCGGAGCCCCGCCGGCAGGCCGCCCGCGCCGCCCAGCTCCCACTCCCCCTCTCTGGGAGCGACATCCGTGGCGGCGGCGAAACTTCTGCCGAGCCTAGCGGAGGAGACGAAAGAGGAGTAGAGGCCTCGCGCTCGCGCTCCGGCGGGTGCGTCGACCGAGGGCCTTCGCGCGAGGGTGTCGAGGTGCTCCGACGGCGAAGGGACGCGAAGAGAATGCATTTACGGCGAGGGAAAGTTGGGATCTTTAGCTTGACGGTCGGTGGCTTTGGAACCTTCGACCGGGGCGGGCGACGTCCGTCTTGCCGCCGCAGAGTCCGTCGGAGCGGCGGTTGAAGAGAGCTGAGCGGAGGAGGCCGCGGGACTGGCTCTTGCTCGGGCTTGGATGAGCTCTCGACGAGGCGAAGGCCACGTTTCGTCGTCGTTTGGACAGCGGGGCGTGGTCGTTACGGGGAGGATAAGGTATGATTCGTATGATCACGTGCCCTCAAAATTGATTTTTTAGAGCACGATTATGGTAAGCGGCAAGAATTATTTATTTTGCTTACGATTTTTATACTTAATTACAATGATACCGTAATCTTGGGGATTAATTTTGGGGATTAACATTTTAAGGATGGCATTTTGTGGTTCATCGTTGATTAGGTGTATGGTGAATGCATTTTCCTCAAAACTCTTAGAAATTTGATAAGCTTTCTTGATTTGTTCATGGATACACAAACGTAATAGTTGAATTTGTATAATTCATCTTCTTGTAATTTAAAAGTGAAAAGCATCACCTCGAAACTCTTAGAAATTTGATATGAATTGAAACATATGTTTCCTTGATTTATTGGTTTGTTTGTGGATACACAAACGTAATAGTTGAATTTGTATAATTCATTTTCTTGTAATTTAAAAGTAAAAAGCATATTTTGGACAAATAATGAGGGATGGTCATTAAAATGTTTATAAATTGTTTTTGGATGTAATTGAAGGTAGGAAGGAAAGATTTCACGATAAATTAATGTATCTTATATTTGTAAGTGGTCTCGCCTTATGATAATCTAAACTTTATTCCTAAAAGAAAATTGCACATTCAAAATTTCCTTACATTATATGCAAAATTTAAAATAAAAAAAGTAAATTGATTTCGACAAATTTCGAGAAATTCTGCCACTTTGTCAAGGCGTTTATTTTCAATCTAATTCACTACAAACATGCCTCCTATGCCCCCAAATCGTGGCTATTGGCATGGAGTTAGAAGGGCTTCTTCCTTAAGTCTTGTCAAGATCATGTGCTCGATGAAAGAGCTTTGCAAGCAACATAGCCCTACGACTTCAAAAAACTTGAAACCACTCATTATTCTAAAATTATTACCTCTTCCATTTTCTTTTTAGATTATTATAGGTCCAGTATCGGTTTTCGTTATTGGATGGAGTTTCGCATGTGCTTGTCGATTGCTACACAATTCAATCCGTTTATGTGTCTTCCTTCCACATACACAGGCAATAATGGACCTGATAAAATTCATTTTTATTTGCCTAGTAACTAGAGTAGCGCGCAGCACGAGCATCGATGCTTGTGCATTGAATAAAGGTGATAATGAAGGTGATAATAGGCTGGATCTAAGTTGGGTTGGGTTCGAAAGTCAAAACTTTTTTATATTGAAGAAGCTCTTCCATCGCATATCAAGTTCACAAATAAATATCTGAGCTAGGCCCAGACCAAAGTTGGACAAACAAGGCTTTTCGATGCAAGGGCATCTTCCAGACCCCTATTTGCTTTCTGGGCCTCTTCGAACTAGGCAGGTCAAGCAAGTTGCCCATCCGTCGACCACCCCTGGTGGCAAAATAAAAGCGAAGAGCAATAATATTGATGGGCTAAGACTATTCGAGTTCAAATTTCATGCTTATATGATGTCCTTAGATAATATATATCATTGTTGAATTTTCTTGTTCCTTCTACCTTAAATTTTAGTTTCTCTTGTGTGATTTTTCTAGGGGTGTTAATTTCTCAAATTGTATCTTCACATAATTATGATGAGATCGTTAAGAGTTATTCAAGAGTTTTGGTTTTTATGGGTCGTGCAAAGAATCTCATAGGATATCACAGATATTAACGAAACACTGCATAGATTTATAAGTAAAAGGTTTTACAAAATTTTAAAACTAAATGAGAGATTTCTTTTTTCCTTTTTCAGCCAAAAAATGTAATTTCAAACGTGTTAAATAGGCATGTAAAATTAAAAGCATACATAGAACACGAACGCTCATTAGTCATTCGGATAGAGTATCGTGCCTTCTCAATTTACAATTTTTTTTCCTTACGGCACATCTTTCATCATCCCCCATAGATAATTGGACCAGATTATTAGGCAACCGTTAGCTTTGTGGTCCAATCATTTAGTACTTAAACCGACCTTCCTGCCTAACTGCTTGTAAATTTACAAGTGTATACAGTGTTTCATGAAATGCTGACTCTTTACATACACGGAAAAGTTGCATTTGGTACAGCAAAATCTAATGCGGTTTAGGGCCAAAATGAAATGGCAATTTCAATATCTCCGATCGGTGATATGTGGAGCAGAGTGGAGTAAGAATTATTTTCTTTGGTTGTAACAAAAAATGTTGTGGTAATAAACTAAATGGAATTTTATTGCTTAAACCAAACTTCTTGCCTAACGACTTGTTAATTCACAAGTTTATACAGTGTTTCAAATGCTGGTTCTTTGAATACATGGAAAAGTTCCATTTGGTACGGCAAAGTGTAATGCGATTGGAGACCGAAACTGTGATGGCCCAGGCGGTGTGCACGAGGAGGAGGGATGGCAGTGCGTCCGTGCCTCGGTCTCCAGACGTGTGGAGGGAGGGGGCGCTTATCCTATCCCACATTACTTAGGTGGAAGTCCTAAGCTAGTTTATAAGGCTATTTTATAAGGCTTAGGTTCTCTAACCTATGTAAACATGTTTTAAAGTTATGAGGGCCGAAGCTCTAAAGTAGACAATATTACACAGTAGGAGACCTAGGTTTTTACAAATTGTATCAGAGCCGACTCCGACCTCGCGTGGGGCCACGATGTTTTACTACTGAAATAAACAATGTGGCTCTCTTAGGGTTCCCTCATTTGGGATTCCTGGGAAAGAGGATCAAGTTGGCCCTTGCGAATGACGATTTCAATATCTTTGATCGGTAATCTATGGAGTTGAATGGAACAAGAATTCTTTTCTTTGGTTGTGACATAAAATGTCATGGGAATGAGTTAAACGGGAATTTTTCTTAATGGGGTCATTCTATAATAGGGAAAGTTATAAAAAAAAAGTCTTAACCTATTACAATTGTGCCAATTCAGTCCTAAATTTATTTTTTTGACCAATTGAATCCTAAACCTTTTACTATTATTCTCGATCAGTCAATCCGGCCAAAAATGGCCGGCGGCGTCAGCGACACTTTTTTTAATAATATTTTATTTTTTGAAATATTTTATTAATTATTTTTATCTTTTTTTCCTTCTTTTTTTTTTTCCTCTCCCTCCTTCCTCCTCCTCTCCTCCTTCTTCCTTGGGCTTCGGCGACTAGCCAAATGGGAGGGCTGGCCGTCGCCGGGACCGAGGCGGCCGGTGGGGCAAGCTCTCGCCGATCCGGCGAGGGGGCCTCGCCGTCGCCGGGTTTGCGAGGGCTCGCCTCGCGCCGCCAGGCGAGGCTCGCCCTCGCCAAATCCTCCGCGAGGCTCACCCTCGCCATATCCGGTGAGGGGGGCTCGCCAACGGTCCGGAACCGATCTAGAGGAAGAAGACCTTGGAGTCGCCGACGGAGGCGGCGGGATGAGGCGGGAGTCGAGGAGGCCGAGGATGCCGTTGCAGATCTTGGAGAGCTCGGCCTCGATCTTGGCGCGGTAGTTGCGGATCACGTCTGGCAAGGCCCTACTCACCGAATCCGCGTGAGGGCTCGCCTCTCGGTCGCCGGCGAGGGCGATCCTCGCCGGGACGAGGTGAGCCCTCGCTAGATCAGGCGGGGCTCGCCTCGCCAGACCCGACGATGGCGAGGGCTTGCCCCACTAGCCGCCTTAGTCTAGTGACCGGCTAGCCCTCCCCTTTGGCCGGTCCTTAGAGCCAAGGGAAGAAGGATGAAGGAGGGAGAGGGAAAAAAAAAAAAAGGAAAAAAAGATTAAAATAATTAATAAAATAATTTTTTAAATAAAATATTATTAAAAAAATATCACCGTGTCGGCCAGTTGCCACATCAGCGCCAGCTGGCCATTTTGGCCGGATGGATTGATCGGGAATAACTATAAAAGGTTTATGACTCAATTGATTAAAAAAATAAGTTTATGACTGAATTGGCACAATTATAATAGATTTATGATTTTTTTTTAGTAATTTTCCCTTCTATAATATACTCACAATAATAATATAACGGTCGATAATTCTCAAGTATAATATGAATTATCAATTTTTTAACATTAATCATATTGTTCACTCATTATAATTTTGTTATATGTAATTTGAAATGATTATACTATTTACAATTGAATATAGTAGTAATTGGCATTTCTCAAATATTATTCAGGATTATAAATTATTCAATATGGATAGTATCGTGGATGATATTTTTTCAAAAGCACAACAAAGGCAGAAGTCCAAAGACAAGTCCATAACTTGCACGACACTTAAGTCATAACTTCAAAACGGTACACTTAAGTGCTTACTTTTTTTTTTTTCGAGTGGGACACTTAAGTGCCACCTCCGTCGACCCTTGCCGGAAATCCTACGTGTCAATATTTTATTATTATTTTTGCCTACGTGGCTCGCCGGAGCTCCAAATCAGAATAAAAATTAAAAAAAAAAAAAAGTTTTTAAAAAATTTTAAAAAAAGAAAATTTTTTTAAAAAAAATTTAAAAAAAATGGGGGGGGGGGGGGAGGTCGAACGGGCGGCCGAGGGCTGAGCCTTCGCCGCCGCCGCCTCCCGCCGTCGCCGGGAAGGGTCGGCGATGGAGGGGGAGGGTCGGCCGGGAGGGTCGGCCGGCGGCGGGGGGAGGCGGCGGTGGCGAGGGCTCGGCCCTCGCCCGCCCGTTCGACCTCCCCCCCCCTTTTTTTTTATTTTCTTAATTTTTTAAAACTTTTAAATTTTTCTTAATTTTTTTAAATTTTTTGAATACTTTATAATTTAATTAATTTTTATATTATTATTTACACGTAGACGAAATGGCGTCGTTTTTGCGTTTTCCGCGCCACGGCGTGCAAAACAACGCCGTTTTGGACTAAACTCGCCGGAAAATTGCCACGTCAGCCATTTGGCGGATTTTCGCGGAGTGGCAATTAAGTGTCCAATTTTACTCCGATGATGGCACTTAAATGTATCATTTTAAAGTTATGATACTTAAGTGTCCCGGCGTGCATGGCACTCCAGGTGTCCTCACCTCGCACAACAAATTCAGGAAAAAGGGGATTGCACATCTGCTTTTTCAATCGGGGCAAACAGGTTTGACGATTTGAATCACTCGTTGGGAGAGAACAAATACGAGATCTCGGAGGACGAAAAAGCCAACTTCGAAACTGGCTGGGAATGGGGTTTCCCTTCTTCGCAAAATTCGGGAATTTCTTCGCGACGTCCTTCCAATTTATTTATTTACCCTCCGGTTCTCCTCATTTAGCATCGAACTTTACGTGCTTCTTTTCTTCCGTCCACACGCTGGCTCGGAAGAACAGGACAAAGACGATGACGCGATGCCCAAGCTCCCGCGTAACTAACTCCCTTCTAGAACTTCGGCCCGGGGGGGGGGGGGGGAAGGGGCACTTCCGTCTTTCCGCCCCCTCTCCCCACTTCAAAAGTTCCCGGGGCGATCGTCTCTCCCTGTAGCTAGCACTGGCGAATTCTGTTGCGATCGCGCATTCTCCCAAGAATCCCCCCTCCCCCTCCGGCAAACCGCTAGGGGTACTTTCTTTCCGCCCCCTCCCCATTCAAAAGTTCCCAGGGCGATCGTCTGTTGAGATCGCCATCCCCCATTCCCCGAGAAATCCCCCTCCGATTTTTCGCATTTGAGAGAGAGAGAGAGGCGCCATGGCGGCGTCGAACGGGAGCGAGTTCTTCGAGGTGGAGGTGGAGGGCGGGCGCGAGGCGCTGGCGCGGCCGTCGAACGCGGAGTCGGTGGAGGAGGACGAGAGCGAGCTGCTGTGGGCGGCGATCGAGCGCCTCCCCTCGCAGAAGCGGCCGAACATGGCCCTCCTCACGCGGACGCCGTCGGAGCACCGCGGCGGCGGCGGGCTGCTCCAGACGGAGACGATCGACGTGCGGAAGCTGGACCAACTCAACCGAGAGCTCGTCGTCCGGAAGGCCCTGGCCACCAACGACCAGGACAACCACCGCCTCCTCTCCGCCATGAAGGAGCGCCTCGACCGGTAACGCAAACCTCCACGTTGTTTTTTTTTTTCGGTTCAGGAAACTCTCGATGGTCGGTCGTTCTCATGCTAGACGCGCCATCCGTCCTCTGGATCGACTGGCGTTTTGCGTGTTGGCGATTCTTGATCATCTCCTTTTTGGGCGATAAAGGTGCACGTGTAGTGTGTGACCTTTCTCTTTTTGCGGACGCCGAACCTGTGCACGCGGCACTAACCGATCCGAGTAGTGCGATCGCGATCTCTCTCTCTCTCGATCGATAGGATGATTCCTGAATCCGTGACTTTTCTTCTGGAAATGATCTGTCAGGGTCGGGTTGGAGGTGCCGAAGGTCGAAGTGAGGTTCGAGAATCTGAACATCGAAGCCAGCGTGCAGAGCGGCTCGAGAGCTTTGCCTACGTTGGTGAATTACACTCGTAACATGATCGAGGTCCTTTCTTACTATTCTCTCTCTCATGTTTCATATCATGCAATGCTGCAGCTGTTTTTCTTCCCTTCACGTGGCGTGTTACACTTCGTACGTTAACAATCTGCTGCGTGGGTGATGCATGACAGTACGTTCTGAGTGGCTTGAGGATATTTCGACCCCAGAGGCATTCGCTCACGATCTTGAAGAACATCAGCGGAGCCGTCAAGCCTGGAAGGTAACGAAAATGGTGCTAGTCACGTTGCTAGTCGATATCTACTTCAAAGCATCTTGCTACTTAATATTACCGTGCTCAGAACTCAATGCGCTAAGAGCTTGTGCCTCGAGCGACAAAGTGCTCGCATCACTTTCACCCGAATTATTTGCAAGTTATCATGTTAGCTGCATTTTTTTGCTAAAAGCTTAATGCGCACTCTTTTTACAATGTGAAAATAAGAATATTTCGCAGTGCTTAAAATTACCTAATTCATGTTCTATATCAAGTAATATGAACGTAAGAGGCACGAAACTTCAAAAGCCTAAACACGGATGCAATCACCACGTCTTGCCAGAACACTAGGAATTCACGTGTTCCGGCAGATGTAATAATCCCTACTTGATGAGCTTCTCTTCAGGGAACAAAATTCTTTTGACGGGTTCGTCCTCGTAGCTAGTAGACTCGCCGAACTTATGCACTAAACGCGACCGGACCCTCGTCAGCTCGCGTAATACGTCTAAAAATAGGTTACGTGCATCGCGTAATTGGGCCGTATGTGTGCATTTAAACAGAAACATCGGAGCATTTACTCCCAGCGTGCTGGGTTGGATGAACCCGTTTACACGGTAGCATGTGTCGTGTCCACCCGTGAGCAAACCATTTATTTATTTCTCCATGGGGCCTATGCAGGATGACGTTGCTTCTAGGTCCCCCGGGTTCTGGAAAATCCACGTTGCTTTTAGCTCTGGCAGGGAAGCTCGATGCCAATTTGAAGGTAAGAACTTTATTATTTTACTATAATTTTTCGATTGAAAGACTTGCCAAAATCATCCGGACGGCATATGTGGCTAATTTCCATATAACATTATGTTCTTTACCCCGCCCTTTCTGGGCGGCAGTTTTCTTCTCCTTTTTTCCCCCTAAAATTTAATAGCATGAACTGAAAGAGTCATTATTGATGCAATATATACCATCAGTCACCCATAATAATAACTTGCTATCAGTAAAATATCCTTACCATATACTTGCGTTCAGATGCATTCAACATAGATATACTTACCCAATGAAATGAAATTTATCAATACTCGACTTCGGGATAGCTGGTTTGTGGTAAAGTTTTTAGCCCGTGAAATTTATATTATTTTAGTAGCCAGTAGTTCTCCCTTGCACTGTAGTATATAGGTTGGTCATAGGAATGTTCATTCCTATAGGATTAGCTTTCCGATTGATCTCTTTTTTACTTATTTCCTGGTAAATTAACCAAGACCTTGCCTCTGGGTCAAGCCTCCAATGGTTTCAATGACAATACTTTAGCCAGCCTTAATGACTTCATTTTTTTCACCATACTACCTTAAAATTTATTTGTCCTATTATCCTTCTTGAAAAGTTATCCCAAATGTAATATTTTCTCATTTATAGAAGCCGTAGAATTTGGTGTAGAACTTCTAGACATAAAAATAAATGGCAGTTTCATATTTTGTTCAAAGAAGTACAAGTAACAAGACTATTTCTTAATGGGCAGTGAGAGTCTAGCCGTTGAATTTTACTTGTGAATTCTGTGAAAGAAAAATCCCATAATTGCGACAAAATCATCATATTTGTACTCTCTAGAATAAGGTGCGTACTGTGGTCTTCAAAAGCGTTAGCCCGGTACCCCTCTATAAGCTATTAAGTCAAACTTGACTACCTCAGAAGAAGTTAGCCCTAATAACAAATGAGTGGGGCAACCGTACTGCAAAAGTAAATAACAGTGGACTTCAGGAGAAGGTACAGAAGAATGCGTCTCGGTACAGAACCTTATTTCTCCCCCCATTTTACATGAGTCTCGGTACAGAACCTCCTACCGTGCTAAAAGTGATATGATTTCTTTTCAATCTGTTATTGAAAGACTACAACTAGCGTCTTGATAGATCCCCTGATTGCATGTCTGCTTTTGTTCCAGAAAAGTGGTAATATCACTTATAATGGGAATAAGCTCAGTGATTTCTGCGTTCAAAGGACCTCTGCCTATATAAGCCAAACGGATAATCATATTGCTGAGTTAACTGTTCGAGAAACCTTTGATTTTGCTGCGAGATGTCAAGGTGCAAGTGAAGGTTTTGCAGGTACTTTTGCTTCAAAGGTTTCGGTCATCTTATTGTGAGTTTGTTTCTGTTTAATTGTGTCAAAAGTGACGCATTTTGGACTCGAAACAGATTCGGGCAGGTGATACTCTGGAAATGTTTGATCTTTTGCAAGTTTGAGTACTCCCTTGATAGGGTAATGCCTGTGACTTCCTGATTTGACCGACGTGCACTCGTTTAGCGTTAGTTGGCACTTGGCACCAAGTAGAGATTGGTTCCTGATCATCCCACGAATACGGAGTGTGCCCCTAAATTCTCTCTTTCACGGTCAACATCACACTTGAATCCACATGTTGCTCTTTCTAGTTATCTTTTCTCTACAAGAGAACTGTGCATATCCTTTGTTCAGCCACCGACTTATTTCTTTTGGCACGAGTACATTTGTGAAACTAATTTCATTGATTGGATTCTACCATCATTATATATTGTCCGTCTCAAGGGCTTCTCTTTTGTCAGTCATCCACTATCCTATTTCGCAGTTTTGGGTGTATGTTGGGTACTGTCATTGCTGCAACCTGTGTATTGATATCGGCAGAATTCTGTTAGGTTGATTTGAAAAACTGGTAGAGAGTGAATGTAGGATATTCATGTGAAGTTTCGAGCTAGAGTTCTTTAATTTCTCCTAAGTATACTCGGAATTTTCTTCTCAGCTAGATGTTTTGATTATTTTGTCATAAGACTTCTATAAGCGGTGCTCGAGTACATATCAGCACATTTGGTTGAAATGACTACCTTCGTCAAGTCTTATTGAATTGTGACTGCAGGATATATGAAAGATTTGGCCCGTTTAGAGAATGAAAAGAACATACGTCCAAGTCCAGAGATTGATGCCTTTATGAAGGTATATATTTGATTTCCGTGAATACGTTGCCTCCTAGCACAATTCTCGACTTCTATCCCAATAATCTCAGATTGCATATCATCTGCACAGGCATCATCCGTTGGTGGAAAAAGACATAGCATTTCGACAGAATATGTTTTGAAAGTGCTTGGTCTTGACATTTGTGCGGACACCTTCGTCGGGAATGATATGCTCAGGGGAGTCTCAGGTGGCCAAAGAAAAAGAGTCACAACGGGTATATTCTCCCTCCGTGCATATGTATCGTACATTGTGCCATGCTGATAGAAATTTACACACTTGATTTATTATATGGAGGCTGTTCTAGCTTTGCTCAAAATGCAAAAGGAATTGAACTATTAAAATGATATCACTGATGATTGATATACTGTTACTATCTGTAAAGGCATAAAGGTGAGCTTGTTCACTTGAACATTAAGTGCAGAAGCAGGTATCGCTTAGACTTGATTTTGGTCTTGGAAGTGTCTCTCCAACTGAATCAATTCGGGGAAATGCATCTATTCATCTTAGTTTCATTTTCATTTCTTTTGAGGATAGATTTTTTTTTTAAAAAACCCAACCATGGCAGCTGCGTTAGTACTAGAGTCTCTTCTTTATCGCTAAGGACAAGAGTTCGAATCCATGCGTTGCTAACATGTTGTAATTGGTGTAAGTGGGGGGCCATGGTGGTAGGGTCCTGTGCTAGTCTTCCTTGAGTTATAAGCGTCGGTCCTAAGGTGCCATCGGGTATTGGCGGGCCTTGTGACCCCCGCAAGGGGGCTCAAGCGGATTTCTCGGTTATCAAATTTTTTTTTTTTTTGAAAGAATGTTTGAAATCAAAGTTAGTGTGGCCCTTGCAAACCAAAGGAGCAATTTTGAAGTCTAGCAATTAAAAGAATCGACAATGATTTTTTCGTACATATCTCTTGATCGAAATGAATAGAGAATGGTATCCAGAAAATACTAAAAGGAAGTGTTGCGACGGTCAATAATATATTGAAAACTAATGTTGCAATGGTCACAAGTTTTGTGGTGGTTTCAATGGTCCTCAGGAATATCTATATTTCCTGCAGACCTTCACTATTTCTCTTCATTCTCTTTTTCCATCTAGGAATTAAAAGTCACTTCTACATGTTGCAATAAGAACTCTTTTCACTTTTTGTTGACTCTTTGTCAGCTTCTAATAAGCTACAAGTTACCTTAACTCTTCAAATTTACAATATGCAAAAGTTTTCAAAAATTTCCCAGGCGACTTTTTGACCTTTTATTTAAGTTCAAATAAGGATAATCTTGAATCGAAGCATGCTTTAAGAAGACGGAATTTTTGAAAGAATAAATAATATTATGTGATATTCATGGAAATGAAGATAAGACAAAACTTCAAATAAAGCTTTTGAAGTGGGCCGTTTTTTTAAAAGAGGGTTAGAGCGAACATTGCCTTAAATAAGATCTTGATGAAGTGGCCAACTTAGTTTCAAATATCATCTCAAGTTCATCACCCAGCCAAATCTCCATTGGCTGGCAAGCCCATGCAATTCACATGCATCTTTGATAAAATCCATGGGCCATCGGGTGAGCTTCTTATTTGAGATTAAGTTGGACACTTAGCCAATATATTTGGTATAAAATAAATTCATCAACCAAATTAATGCTTGTTGTATCTCTACGCAGGAGAAATGATCGTTGGACCCAGGAAGACTTTATTTATGGATGAAATATCCACAGGGCTAGATAGCTCTACAACGTATCAAATCGTTAAATGTGTCAGGAATTTCGTTCATTTAATGGAAGCAACTGTCCTAATGGCTCTTCTTCAGCCCGCCCCGGAGACATTTGACTTGTTTGATGACTTGGTGCTACTGTCCGAAGGACATGTTGTATATCAAGGACCTCGGTCGGACGTGTTAGAATTTTTTGAATCATTAGGTTTTCGTTTGCCACCACGTAAGGGAATTGCGGATTTTCTCCAGGAGGTACTTGCCATAATAAAACAACTTTCTTGTCTTCCTAGGCTATGACTAACTTTATTTATCACCAGGTCACTTCCAGAAAGGATCAAGCTCAGTATTGGGCGGATCCATCTAGACCATACGAGTTTCTACCTGTTTCCAAAATCGCAGAAGCATTTAGAATGTCCAGATTTGGTAGCTCTGGCGAGTCTGATCTCGCGGCTTCAAATGTTCAATCCAACAGCCATCCTAATGCGTTGTCCAAAACGAATTTTGCTGTCTCAATGTGGGAGCTGTTCAAAACATGCTTTGCCCGAGAAGTGCTGCTAATCGGCAGGCATCGCTTTCTGTATATTTTTAGGACCTGTCAGGTATAACTGTATTTTGAGTACACTGCTCTCGACACTGTTCTTGTAACTTCAATTGCATTAGGTTTATGAGATAGTTCACTCATTCATGTTACATGTGAACTGCAACATGATGTCTCAGTATTACTCCATTATCCAAAATTATTGTGCTACCACTCTGGTGCTTTCTTCTTTACTCTCCCTGAATTTAAGTGCATTATATATCTGGAACTTCTAAACAATTATTTCTGTTGTTTATGTCAGTTATATTTTCACTGTTTCTTTTTCATATATTAAAGGTTGCTTTTGTTGGACTGGTAACCTGCACAATTTTCTTACGGACAAGAGTACACCCCACTGATGAGACAAATGGCAACCTCTACCTATCCTGCCTTTTTTTGGGCTAATACACATGATGTTTAATGGATTTTCTGAGCTGCCGATAACAATATCTCGGCTACCTGTATTCTACAAGCAAAGAGATAATTTCTTCTATCCGGCATGGGCATGGTCCATTTCCAGCTGGATTCTACGTGTCCCATACTCTATTATTGAGGCCGTTGTGTGGTCTTGTGTAGTATACTACACTGTTGGATTTGCTCCTGGTGTTGGGAGGTACGTTTTTCCGCTCAATTTCCTTCATATAGGTTCTCCTAATCCTGCAAATCTTTTCACAGTTTTATTTTATTGTTTCAGGTTTTTCCGGTTTATGCTATTGCTCTTTGCAGTGCACCAAATGGCATTGGGTCTTTTCCGTATGATGGCTACAATAGCTCGAGACATGGTCGTTGCAAATACTTTTGGGTCTGCTGCCTTGCTAGTTATATTCTTACTGAGTGGATTTATTATTCCAAAGTGTAAGTTTGGTCCTTCTTCTACAAGAAAAGTGTGCCTTGGATGGCATGAAGCAAGTAGAATGTCATTGGATTGCTGATTTTGTGGCCCTTCTTTCAGCCATGATCAAGCCATGGTGGGTCTGGGGTTTCTGGGTGTCCCCACTATCCTATGGGCAAAATGCAATGTCTGTTAACGAATTTACTGCCACAAGATGGATGGAGGTATGTTACTTGAGGGTGCTATTTACAACTTTTTTGTCCCAATAGTAAAATCCTCCTGACAACGGTTAATCCACAGAAATCTGCCTATGGGAATAATTCAGTTGGCTACAACGTACTTCAGTCACATAGCTTACCATCTAGTGGTCATTGGTATTGGCTTGGAGTTGGGGTTCTATTGCTTTATGCACTGCTCTTCAACAATATTGTGACTTTAGCTTTGGCTTACCTTAATCGTAAGTCTGATAATCTTTCCATTGCCATCTATATAAATTCAGGAACAACTTGCTCGCTAGCTAAGTATCTTCTTGGGTCACTTCAAGATCTAGCTAGTATGTGCTTAATGAGGATCTTCCTTTTCCTTTTACAGCTATCATAACTGCACAGTCTGTAATTCCCGTGGATGAAACTGGAGAAAATTCCAGCCAGGGCATTGGTTAGTAGAAGTATATTATCTTCATAACAGAGGGATGTGTATTTTGTTTTGATAAATTCTACTAATCTTTCCTCATCAATGTTGCACTGTACTTTGGCACGGTAATGTTGCAAACCTGTGATGGGTGTGCAGGGGATGGTACGCAATCAAGATCAAATCCAACATCCTCTGGGGAGGGTAACAAGAAGAAGGGCATGATTCTTCCATTTCAGCCATTAACAATGACTTTCCATGATGTCAATTACTTTGTTGACATGCCAAAGGTGTGATTTCATATGCATTAACTATTTTTAGTAATTTTGAATGCCTTAATTTGTGTCGAGTTTCTACATGATAAAGTGTAATGCGGCAAAACATATCGCTAAAATTGACAGGCTATGCGTTCACAAGGAATACCAGAAAGTAAACTACAGCTTTTGTCGAAAGTTAGTGGAGTATTCTCTCCAGGAGTACTCACTGCATTGGTTGGTTCGAGTGGAGCTGGTAAGACTACTTTGATGGATGTTCTTGCTGGAAGGAAAACAGGTGGATATATTGAAGGTGATATCAGGATATCAGGTCACCCAAAACAGCAGCATACTTTTGCTAGAGTTTCTGGATATGTAGAACAAAATGATATACATTCTCCCCAAGTGACGGTTGAGGAGTCTCTCAGGTTTTCTGCCAGCCTCCGCCTCCCAAAAGAAGTCAGCAAAGAAAAAAAAGTGGTGAATATTCAGGGGTTAAGTTAATACATTCAAAAACGATGGTTGGATCCAGTTTACCTCATTGTTGACAAGATCTCTTGTGTTGCAGGAGTTTGTTGAAGAGGTAATGAAATTAGTTGAGCTTGATACGCTTAGGCATGCTTTGGTTGGTCTACCTGGTAGCTCAGGTTTATCAACAGAACAAAGGAAACGGTTAACCATTGCAGTTGAGCTAGTTGCCAATCCTTCTATAATCTTTATGGATGAACCTACCTCTGGTCTTGATGCTCGAGCAGCAGCTATTGTGATGAGAACTGTTCGTAATACTGTTGATACTGGAAGAACTGTGGTTTGTACCATTCACCAGCCAAGTATTGACATATTTGAAGCATTCGATGAGGTTAGAAGGACAAACAATAATTTGTCATATTCAAGACTATTTTAATATGCCAGATCCTTACATTGGTGCAGCTTTTTATTTTATTTCATCACAGCTGCTTCTCATGAAACGTGGAGGATGTGTAATATATGGTGGCAAGCTTGGAACACATTCACAGACCCTAATAGACTATTTTCAGGTAAAAAAAAAATTGTCTTACTCTTTATGGTTCATTTTTGGTCTCTCTGTATGTTGAAGTATATTCCCCAATGTTTATCTACGAGGTTTCAGTGGGACTCTGTCACTTCCCTCCGCCTAATTTAGGTTGATGGTATCAAGCAAGTTCCCACCTCCTTTCCCCATTTAATATTTGATACTGTGAATGGATTTTCATTAAGTTATCCGATCCATTAATTCCATGTTTTTAGTCACTTGTCTATGGGGTTTATGGGAGTCGTGTATTCATGCATTCTCCCTCCGCCTTCGCTTAGGATTTTAGGTAGGATTTCCTGATAGTTTCTTTTAGAAGTGATTCCTTATTCTTCTATTCCACGAGCGAGACAATTATTCTGCAATCCTTTGTTATGACGTGCATGTGATGGGGGATGTTAAAGTATATTCATCATTGCTTGAGTATGGGGTTTCAGCAGGAATTTGTGTACGTATATTTCTATTTTCCATCTAATAATTCAAACATTTAAGTTGAAGTTTCCGACAGTTTTAGATGCCAAAATCTTTGGGTTTGCTGTCACCCTCTCCTAGTTAAATTTCTAGCAGCTGCTGCTTCATGCAGGGTAACTGATAGTTTGGTTTGTGCTTTTAATTTTTTCCCTAGCCCAGAACAGTTCTTTTTCTTGTACTGAGGGGCCCAGAGAAGGGAAGTGGGACTAAATGTGGTAATGTACTATGTTTGATGGATGCTAAGGTTTTGGTCAACTAGACAGATTGCCTAATGACTGTTAAATCTCATTATGCACAGATAACAGTCTTTATCGTATTCCTTTATGCAGGGCATCAATGGAATTACCCCAATCCGAAGTGGTTATAATCCAGCAACTTGGATGCTTGAGGTTACTACACCAGCTGCTGAACAGAAGATTGGTGCTGATTTTGCTGATATTTACAGAAATTCGGATCAGTTTAGGTGATCTAATTTAACATCACTTTAGCTATGTGGGCAGAAATTTGTGGCCGCCATTCATCCCATATTTTTGGAGTTAGTCTCCTCCTTCCACAATTATCCATTGTTAACTCTTCTTCACTTTGCTCCAGGGAGGTGGAAGCTACGATTGAACGCTTAAGTGTCCCACCTGCTGGCTCAAGGCCTTTAAAATTTGACACCATGTATTCACAGGACAAACTCTCTCAATTTTTTATTTGTCTTTGGAAACAAAATCTTGTCTATTGGAGAAGTCCACAGTACAATGCTGTGAGGATTTTTTCACTACGTTAAGTGCGCTGATTTTAGGCTCCGTCTTTTGGAATATTGGCTCAAAAAGGTAAATTTCATACAAACTTCTCAAGACTGTCTTCTTTTCTTGTCTTTGGAAGCTTTCAGGCAAGGCATTTACTTTTGCCATAGATTATCAATTAACAAAATAACTTTCTGTGTCTCAAGTCCTCCCCCTCTAATGCTGACTGATCATAAGAAAACATGAAGTTAAAGCAAGCTATAAGCTTTATTGTCCTCTAGAATTAAGATACTTAGCTGGGAACTGTCTAGCAGGGATAAGAATTAAGAACCATCTACCATGGAAGCACAAAAATTTCTTTTTCTTTTGGATGTGCCTTTTGGAGGCCAGTACCCATGATGTTTGGCAGCTTTCATCTTAATGAAGTTGACAAAAATTAGATTTAGGTTCTTTTGCTGGGATATGGATAGCAATATCTCATTTGGCATCACTAATATCTTTTCATTTTGGTCGTCAAAATTCAAATGCTGGAATTTCATTTATCATATGATGAGTTTAGATATGCGTTCTTTGTAAAAGCAATTTGCTGGCTCTGGACTCAACTACAGAGATCTCACGCATGTGGCCATGTTCTGGATTAATGAAAACCAAGTCTCTATTTGCGTCTGTGGACTAATTCATTAAATGGTCGTGAACTATTCTGACAAACAAGATGAGAACACATCTTGAAATTTTAGAAATTCAAGATGAGACTGTCCAGGTGGCATTCGGCTTTTCTTGATTTTTCTGTCTCTAGTAGTCTGGTCTAATTCTTGAGGCCAATGCTACTAATAGAGATCCTGTCTTCTTTGTTAAATCTAGACATATTTTTAGCAGTCCTTTGATTATATTGTAAAACACATTTCGAATTAACATTATGCAGAGAGTCGCCTCAAGACCTTTTCGTGGTTATGGGAGCTCTTTATGCATCATGCTTGTTTCTTGGCGTCAACAATGCCTCTTCTGTACAACCAATTGTTTCCATAGAAAGGACGGTATTCTATAGAGAAAAAGCAGCTGGAATGTACTCCCCATTGGCCTATGCCGCAGCCCAGGTCAGTTTTTCATACTGAAAGAGGTTGATTTGTAAAAATTAGTGGAGTGGAAAATAACATCTCTAACTTCTTCGCTCCAGGGCCTTGTGGAGATTCCGTACGTGGTTGTGCAAACCATAATGTATGGAGTCATCACATATTTCATGGTCAACTTCGAGAGGACAGCAAGTGAGAAACTTCTGATCTTCCTGAATTTTCTAATCTACTTTGAGCTTGAAAATTAGTGGTTAACCCACTATTCACTTTTTGTTGCAGGAAAGTTCTTTCTTTTTCTTGTGTTCATGTTCCTTACCTTCACCTACTTTACCTTTTACGGCATGATGGCTGTTGGTCTCACTCCTTCACCGCATTTAGCAGCTGTCATTTCTTCAGCCTTTTACTCTCTATGGAATCTTCTGTCAGGATTTCTTGTCCCAAAACCAGTAAGTTGACTGTTTCCTATCAGAAACTCCTTACTATGTTGTCTCTCTCATTTCTGATTTTGGGCAGATTTCCTTGGCCTCCATGGTGCATTTCCCGCCAGTCATATGAAACAATTCTAGAATGAACAAGACAAAACCTTTAGATTAACCTGATGAGTAATGGAAGAGGCTGGAATGAGCACCCCATTATCTTTGTTTGTTTACTGCAAAGACTACTGAAGCACCCATGAGAATTGCTCTCTCTCTCCCCCCCCACCCCAACGTGCGCGAGCGCACACATATCACTGGGGATGGTGAGGAAGAGCTTCCTCTCCTCCTATTAGAATCTACTGGATGGACAACAAAAATATCATTTTGCTGCCAACATGGTCTGAGTTTCTTCTTTCTGCATATAATGAGACAAATTTGATCCCACCTCTTTTTGAATTAGCATTCGATGCCATTAGTAGAATAGAGCATCCTGGTAAGGGGATTAAAAGATGCTCCTAATAATATGTTCATAGAGCAAATTGAAGTCTGGGTACCTATTGATGAAAAGTAAATCTGGATTTCAATCTCACTTACGATGTGAGGTCTGACACTGGAGCACTTACTTCCTCACTGTTGGAAGGAGATTGTTTTCCTAACCTAAGAAATCAAGTTGCCAGGTTTTATTGACCCATTTTGTGCACTAATTGCAGAACATCCCGGGTTGGTGGATATGGTTCTACTACATCTGCCCAGTTGCATGGACTCTTCGCGGTGTCATCACCTCTCAGCTTGGGGATGTGGACACTCAGATTGTTGGACCTTCTTTCAAGGGCAGTGTGAAAGAGTATCTGGAGGTTAGTCTTGGCTATGGTGGCAGTGGCATGATTGGAGTGTCAGTGGCTGTGCTTATTGGCTTCAACCTTTTCTTCTTCGTTGTCTTTGCCGTCTCTGTCAAAGTCCTCAACTTCCAGAGAAGATGAAAAGGGAAAAGCAATAACATGCATAAACGGAGACTATTTTCGTGAAAGCCATGATACTCTGGCTTTCTTGATACTATTAAATTCGTAGCCTCTGTTTTTCTGTTTGTCCTGCCTCATTACACTTGCTATGCTTCACTTCTGGAGGCAGCACATCCACGCTGCAATCTCTTGAAGCCATATGACACTGGTCTTAGCTCGGAATCCATTTGTAGATCATTCTTGATCTGGTTGTGATGTCAAAAACACACGATCCTCGTCACTCTTGTTCTGTTAAGCTGGTTTCAGAGAGAACTATCAGTAATGTAAACCTTAGCTTAGATTTCTCTAGGATTATCAAAATATATCTGCTGACTTCTGTAGAGGATTTGCTCCTGATTGAGAGAACGTGATACAAGAAACTCATATTTAAACATTGTTCTGCTGCTCTCATTTGGTCCTTTTGCACATATTGGATAATTACTCCTTGCTTTTAAAAATGAAAAATAATTGAAATCGGCCATCAGTGCAATTGCTTTTCGCTCTTGATCACTGTAGAGAGGTTAGAGGATGATATGGCCCTGTAAGAGGTTTCCATTGCCACGAGGCCACACCAGAATGAATTTTTGTGGGACATCTCGACTGTGTGTTGAGAGAGATGGGTAAAAGATGACAAGATAATATTTAGAACGTTTGCTAGCTCTTTAAGCTTAAGTCTGGCAGGGCAACAAGTACAAATTACATAGAGTTGGTAGTTCAGAGCGTCCAGGCCATACATAATCAAAAGATATCTGAGGTTCGTTCAGCTTTAAATCACATCTTTCCTGAGGTAGCTTACTCGACTTTTGTGAGCTACGTCCTCATGCTAGTCTACTCAAGCGCTGACTTGTCCAAAGGGCTTTCGCCATCAAAATGGGCACAACCTTCGAATGGTGCCTCAGATGAGGATGGTTTAGATGCCGACTGAATTTTCCTGGTGGCAAATCTATGTAATGGTGCAAGTATGCTTTGCTAAAGTACTGAAGTACTTCACCAATCTCCAATTACAAAGTGGCAAACATCTGTTCAGTGTATATCAGGAATAGAGGCAGGCCTTTTTTCTCAGTATTAGGTTAAGTTGAGGGACCGAAGTCAACATTCATTAGCTTCATAGGTCAGATAGGAAATGGAGGGGAGGAAGACAAAGTGCTGCAGAAAAAGAAGCATGCAGCAATGACGACGTAGCTCAGACAGAGAGCCAACCCTTTCATGTAATGCGAAGTTCCATCCTGCAGATGAAAGTGTAGAATACATGTTACTCCACTGTCTCTGAAAGCAGAGACACTAACAGCAGTCAATTGATTATCTGTAGCAGATAGTGGAGTACAAGCGTGACAAACCTGTAGAGCGAAGCCCATGATCATTATTGCAAAGGCAATCGAAACAGTTTCAAGGAGATCAAAATCTAGATCCATATGACCATCCATCATCCAAGAAATTTGAACGCATAAAGGAACCTGCGAGTTTGTTTTCAATGAAATTCCACATAAATGCTGAGTATGTCATGTTGTTGATTTCCATTTAATTGTTCAGACTTACCACAAATATAGAAATTTGAGTCGTCGATCCTATAGCTACACCCAAGGAAATGTCCTGAGCAAAAAGGTCAGAAGTGAACGAGTCAGTGATACATGACGCACACTCCAAGCAAAGATGAAACAGTGACCTTCATCCATATTACCAACTCGTTCTTGAACGCATATATAAGAGAGGCTGCATGTTCTGTGGCGTTCCCCACAATTGGCAAAACAATAATGCTGATGAAGCTGATCGAAATGCCCCAAGAACTTGATGCCGCCTAAAAGGTCGTCCCGAAATTGAGATTGCATTAGTTAAGGTTAAGAAACACGTTTGCTTGATTCATTAAAAATTTTGTGAGGCTTTGAGACTCATACTTTTGGATTAGATAAATTATTAAGACCAATTCCGATAGCACAAGACAGATACCAAGTTAGACATACTGTAATTAGTTTTAAACATATTAACTCTAAAAGGAGTTATACTTGGTAGTGTTATTGTCACAAAACTGATTAGAGAACCCGCAGCAAGTAGAAAGAGAGAAAGAAAGAAGAGAGAAGGAATAGAGAGAAGGAGGAGAAAGAGAACGTAAAAGAAAGAAAGAGAGGGCTGTAGTTTTTTGTAATCACAAAAACCCTACACCCATTGTATTTATATTGAATATAAATTGTATATAACAATAATATTCTTATGTAAGTAAAAAAGGAAATAAAACTCTGATAATAAAGGAAACTTAATAAAGTAACTTAACACTCCCCCTCAAGCTGGAGCATATAGGTCGCCTATGCCCAGCTTGGAACAACCAGCAACAAAAAAGCAAGACGAAATAATGCTTTGGTAAACATATCAATAAACTGATCTCTAGAAGCAACATAAGAAAGTAGCAACCAGCTTCTGCTTCACATCATATGCTTAGTTTGCTCTTGAAAAACATGATTCCTAGCAATATAAATAGCTGCTTGATTATCACTTATCATATCAATAGGTTGATTAATCGAAAATCCAAGCTCCTGGAGAAGAGATTTCAACCACAACAATTCGGCCACAAAGATGTGCCATAGCACGATATTCAGCCTCTTAGTTTGTTTCTTCCTATAGGTAGTAAAGCCCAATCAGCAATCGTAGTAGTAGTCATAGTAGTCGCAGTAATAGTAGCAGCAACAATAGTAGTAGTAGCAGCAGCAACAGCAGTAGCAGCAACAGTAGCAACCGCAGTAGTAGCGGTAACGGTAGTAATAGCAGCAGTAGCAACAGCAACGGTAGTAGTAGTAGCAGCAATGGTAGCAGCAATGGTAGCAGCAACGGTAGTAGTGGTAGTAGCAGCAGCAACAACGGTAGTAGTAGTAGCAGTAGCCGCAGTAGCAGCAGTAGTAGGAGCAACGGTAGTAGTAGGAGCAGTAATAGCAGTAGTAATAGCAGTAGCAATAGCCGCAATAGCAACAATAGCAACAACAGTAGCAAGAGCAGCAATAGCAGCAGTAGGAGTCGTAGTAGTATCACTTATGATGATAATCTCAATATAATTATATGCTTGATGGAAACCAGCAAGACCAGTCAACCATAATCAATAAAATACTCTGATTCTTGAATCCGCTGATTAGTAAGAGTTGTAATCCATGTTCACAAACCAAACCTAATGAATTTGATATCTTCCGATCTCATATGTATCAAAACTTGAAGAGAAAACCGATAAAAATTACAGCTTTAGGTGGCTGTGCACCAACCCTAGGGGACTCTCAAACCAGCAATAGGATCAAGTAATAAGGTAATTAGACTTGCTCTGATACCATGTCACAAAACTGATTAGAGAACCCGCGGCAAGTAAATAGAGAGAAAGAAGGAAGAGAGAAGGAATAGAGAGAAGGAGGAGAAAGAGAACGTAAAAGAAAGAAAGAGAGGGCTGTAGTTTTTTGTAATCACAAAAATTCTATACCCATTGTATTTATATTGAATATAAATTGTATATAACAATAATATCCTTATGTAAGTAAAAAAGGAAATAAAACTCTGATAATAAAGGAAACTTAATAAAGTAACTTAACAGTTATCTTAGAAGAGATTGCCGTACCTCAATTGTACTAATGACATACTCGGACAACAATGCAGTGATCGTCGTCATTACAATCAGCCAGCCAAATGCACTCCAGAATCCTATTACTGCCTTTTCTTCATTCCCCTTGTCCTCCTGCTCATTGACAAAACAAAGTGAAATAAGTAGATATAATAAACGGGCGGGCTTTATTTGTCAAGGAATGGGGTGTGTGCTATTCGTCTGCACCTGATCTTGGGACTCAAACAATTGCCTGTGAGTTTTCAATTGGAAAATTATGTAGGCAACATAGGCCAAAAGCATAATAGCGCTAATGGCTCTGGAGAATCGAAGGCTTTGATGCGCCCAGTGATCAGATCCGCCCCCACCACCATATCTAAACATCAAAGGCAACATCTGACACTGCAGTCCCAACAGTAGAAGCACCAAGTTGATGTCAGCTTGTTTCTGTAGGAGGTGATCAACAATTAGTCATCAACAACCAATAGTTGCAATTGGAAAGGAACCACTTGCAACACTTAAAAACATATACACATCACGGTTGGATCCATGAAGCACCAAGTTTCATGATGTTATCCACTTGTGTCCAGAAACCAACAATTACTGACAGTGAACTTAACATAAATCCAGGCTGTGATCGGTCTTGTTTAGTCAAGTTTAATTACTCTGTTGAAAGTTTGATCCTTGGAGAGGTTGGCCAAGCCTCCACAGATGAGAGAGGTCCCGAGAACGAGGAGGAGGTTGGAGAGAATCGAACCCAGGAGTGAGTACTTGAGTACTTGTATTTTGTTCTGCCTAAGGGCGATTATGGCTATGATAAGCTCTGTTGCATTCCCGCACGTTGCATTTATAAGCCCTCCAACTGCAAAATGGGAGAAGAAAAATCAATTCACTCTAAGACAACTGTTTCCTGAGTAATCAGTGAACCACTGGGCCTGGCAAAATCTGAAAAGTTCTCTTTCAACAAGTGATTCCATAATCGGAAAACATGTCTTTCTGCAGGTAGGTGGTCTAAATTCAGAAACGTGTCTTGATTAAAAGACCATAATACACGCAGAAAGAAACTTTTCAACAGCGTGAATAGGCTCAATAACATGTTTCTAGGAATTAATTTACCTGTCGGACCAGTGAAGTATGCAATTTGCCTAGCTCGCAGTGCAAGGAACCGAAAAGGGAGGAAAAAAAGGAGAGCGGGTTAATTAGCCAAAGTGTTACATTGTGAAAGAGTAAACCATTAGGCTTGTAGCAGCATACTCGGTCAAGAAGCTGATACGTTCGGCGAGCGGGATAAGCCCCAGCAAACTCAGGACGAAGATCCATGCCTTTTGTTGCAAGCAAAATCACGATTATCATCAACACTCAAAAGCAATATTAAATTACTCTATGTAAAGAAAAATACTTATCATCTAGGAAAGGAACAACGTTCGTTAAGCCACTACAGTTTGATCCATTCAGTTAGACATTTAATATTACTACTCACTCTTCCAAACTCAAAGAAATTCGCAAGAATCGCTAAGGGAATTGCTGGGAAGAGCAAAGCAAGTTTTGTGCCCAGAAGAACTTGTAGGTCATTCAGGACTTGTCTCAACACTGGGAAGTGACCGCCCGAATGAAGTAGCTTCTGATAGGAATCCTTGGGAATAACAGAAGAAGAAGAAGAAGAAGAAGAAGAAAAATGTTGTGCAGTGTGTGGGGTATGACGATTGTAATCTCATTGTTCTCGCATCCATCACCGGTTTCCAAGTCTGGACCCTCATCCTGTTGTAAAGAATCCATGGCAATCAGTAGACTCAGTACGAAGCACACAAGCTTCAAGTGATAAAGCTGATACGAGAAAACACAAGCAAACTGTTTTTTCTTTCGTCTGCTGTATATGACCGTACGGAGGTTATATATAAGACGACAGGAAAGAGAATATTATATAGACTCGTTCTACAAGTACGACGAGGGTATAACTACAACAGAGAAAACGTGTCGAAAAATTGTTAAGTTACACTAGAGATCTGACCTGGGTTTTAACACGAGAGTGACTCGGAACATCAACAGCATTATTGCGACGTAAGCATCGAAAGACTGTACCTCAGCAGCTTCCTCGAAATTTCCAAGATGTCTTCTTCTTGGCAGTCATACGTTCAGTTCCTTCTCTCTTCAGCACGAGCTGCACGTTCTGATTGAGTGCGAAGGCGTTGCCTCTGGAAATCGGACGGTTGAGTTGGAGGGTGGCGATGGCAGTAAATTTTAAGTTCACCACCTTTGCATGAGATGCTCTCGTTATTTTTTTGCGTTGACAGGAGAGGGAGGGATGGGGGGGGGGAGAGAGAGAAACTGGAAATGCTCCGACGAGACCAGTCTTCATCAGCTCGTCATTTAAGAAGGAATCAACGTGGAGTTCTTGACACGGGACTGGTAAGGATGACGGAGTCACGGAGCCATACTATTCACCTCCCTACTTCCCTTCCGAGCATTGACACCGTGTTTGGGAAGATGTACTTTAGTACACGGCACGCATGTGATCTGCGACCATACCCTTTGGTTTCGACTCTTGAGGAATCCCATTGGGCATTTGTATATAGAAAATAGTACTTGCTGAAGAAAATCAAATCAAATATTTATAATCAACATAAATACGAAAAATTAGGTATAGAGAACTATCTTTAATTTACAGTGAAAATAACATGTTTTGTATCAAACCATAGATAACAAATAATTAGAAATTATTGTGAGATCTATTTCTTCAAGAAATTCTTGTGGCTCGCAATATGTTACTCCTTTTATATTAACTCAACGATTAGCAAAGCTCTTAGATGTATCTTTAGTATCTCGTCAAACTCGGGTGCATAGAAAATGTCAACTTGTTTAATAACAAGCTTGAATAGTGTCCAGCAGCATTGAGATGTGGTGTGCTATTCACGGCAAAACTTATGGCCAAAACTTCTAGATCTATCTAATGCAGGTGCTGAGTCTAGTGGTAGTGTTAGTTTCTTGAAACAATGAGGAAACAACGAGTGGCTGGCTTGTAGAAAAGTAACTGAGTGACGCAATCTATATTATTGGCATTACAGCATCAAGTAGCTTATATGACTGGCTTGTGAAAATAGTTATTGGGATGGCTAGCATTAGGTGGAAAAAGGCTCGACTAGACAAAGTGATTAGTGCGATTGGCATTGAGACTCAACTAAGCACATATGAGACTTGTGCCAGATGAATAGTGTTGAGGGCAGGAATAGAATTATTTGAGGGTGCACTGGTTTCCTCAGTGGCTCCCAAGATAAGGATAATGCGAAAAACAAATTTGAGAAATTTCTCTATATTTTGATATATATATATAGAAAAAAGTACATGAGCCTATTCATGGGCTTTATTAGATGACTATCTAAAGAAATCATACCCTATATGTATAATCAAAAGAGAAATATGGAAAATCAAAGTAAATATCTTAAATATCTCTAGGAAACATTTAAATATCTCTAACATCCTCTTAAATTCAAGATGTCTAGAAAATGTTAACTTGAGATCGAAACAAGTCTGAGTAGTGTTAAGATCTTGATGGTCTAAGAAAACGAGTTTGGTGGTGCTGGTTTCTTGAAACAAGAAGTCAAAAGTTGAGAATTGAAGACCAACAACATATATCCTTTGCAATTGACTTTATTATTAGAACACTAATTGAACAAACACGGTCAATACAGCTGGTGTGGCCATTGCAAGCGGAATAAGGTAGCTTTGTAGAGTGAAAGTTACTATGCGAGGATGCGACTTCACGACGTTGAAAATTGTCTTCATGAAAAAGAAAAGCTCTACGTAGTGACACGTTACTAGCGTTGTAACATTCAAAACAAATGAGGACTAAGCTCGAACGAGGCACTTGGGTGAACACTGCCAAGTGGATGGATATATTTTGCTACAGGGTGCATGGGATGCACCAATGCGATGCACATCTGATGGACTAGGGTTGTCTTAAGAAATGGGGTTTTCATACCAAAATAAGAATAATGAGGAAACGAAAGTTGAGGAACTTCTTTGTAAATTTCAATGTATATAGAAAAGAGTACATGAGCATATTCATAAACTTTATTGTATGACTTTATGAAAACAAATCAGATATACATAATCAAAAGATATATAAAAAAAAATTGGAGGAATTATATTAGATATCTCTAGGAAATATCTAAATATCTCTAACACACCAAATGCACCCAATAATGGCTTTTAGGAAGGAGTGAATGTTTTCGAAGCATATCTTTATCATTTTTAGTCTCTGTTTATTTGACAAAAAATAAATAATTTTAAAAATATTTTCCTAAAATTCAGAAAGTTAGAAGACTTAATTGCATAAAATATTACTTGAAGGATCAAGTTATACAAACAACAAAACTTAAAAAGACTAAATTATACTTAGGCCTCTCAAACGGATGGGTTAAGTTGGGTTTAAGTCAAATAAAAAATGGTCTACCTCAGATTAACCCATTTTATGTGATACAATTTATCGACTCACACTCCATCTGGACCAAATTTAAATTGAAACTGAATAGAACCAAACCGAAATTTCCTACAATTTTTGTTCGATTTGGTCTTCGGTTCGGATAATGGAAAAATAATCCTCTATTTTGTTAGTTCGGATTTTTTCTGTTCAGTTCGGTTTACCACTAAAACTTAATGGCCCCCAAATTGAAATAGATCTCTCACTTTCTTTCTTTGCTTGCTCAACTCCCAAGCCTCAAACTTGGAAAGGAAGAGGGAGAAGAGGCAAGGCTGAGAGGTGGCGACTGGGTTGCACGGAACCTCGGAGGCAAGGCATCGGCCCGACCGGTTTGTGCACCGGAGGCCTACCCCGTCTTCGTAGCTCCTAAGTGATGTAACCCTTCTATCCTAGAACTCCTAGCACCAACCGTCCCGACGCCACTCCCACGGACCCGTTGTGTTCTACCCTTCGCCTCATACTCTTCATCGATAACCCCAAGCGCCACTCACAAGTGTCACGAGTACGGAGGATTCACGGACCGTGACATTCTCCCCACTCATTTCGCAACGCCCTCGTTGCGATCTCTCGCTCTGTCGCTTCCTTGCGTAAATTAACCATTGATGTGCCACTTTTGGGAATTCACATCGAACGGTCACGCCGCCCAACAAAACAGTCTTACTCCATTGGTGGCCTCTTTTGATCTCGCCGCTCGCCCTTTAGTCACCCGCGCTTTTTTGGCAAGTGTGGCATTTTCGCCAACCGCATCTTTTGGCAAAGCACTAGTCCAAATAATCGCATCTTGACCCCAAGCAAACCAATGGAGGTTCTTTAAGCGATGGTGTGTGGGTGACGTCTTTAAAGTTGGCTCTTCGATTTTTGACGTGAGTGAGCGACGGCAACTTGGTTGCGTGTGACAACCTCATTTTTATCATTTCTCAGTTCTTCGTGCTCGGCCTCCTTGGGTAAGTTCGAAGTGAAATCTTTTTGTGCATTTGTGTGTATTTCAGTCGATCATATAAAAATCGCCTTTGAAATGTGGATCGGTCAGTAATCCTGATTGAATTCTATGACGTCCTAGTCCGTCACTTGCTAGATCCTCACCTTGGTTGCTTAAATTATCACACGAGCAGAAGTCTTCTATATAGATTAGCATTAATAACATGAATGTAACGCGTGCAAGAGAAAATGCCATACACTTCTTTTCATTTCATTCCTATGCAACATACTTACACGGGGAAAATAACTACATTTTGGCAATTATATTCACATTAAAAATTCATCAAGATAATCAACACCAAACACCTTGATAAGGCCAAAAATGTGCCTAACTCCTCTGCCCAGTAATTTTCCCCATCTACTCTAAAGTATTCCTACCGGATGCTCCTACATCTAGGCGCCAATCATCAATCCATAGGGTATACTTATATCATGTATATGTCCGTCTCGATTCCGAATCCAGCACGTCATGGAATACACCTTCCATGTAGGCAAGTGCTCCATAACGTGTGAGTGGTATTACATCCATAGCTATCAATCTGAAAAAGATGTAAAGAAACGAGCAATTGCCCAGTAAAGGAAATAAGAAAGTTTTAAGTTACATAATCTCAACGCCGCTCAAATGCAAGTAGACTTCAAAATAGCAGTTCAGTGCACACAATCATAGCTCAAAGTGTTAGACATACTAAAGCAGTCGAAATATACCGATACTTCCATGGCAGGGCATACACGAGCTCAGACATACAATCAAGGCACATAATATCACCCATGCACACGTACTCACGTGCCTTGTGGATTAATTAAATGTGTGGTCATTTCTTTTCCACCCTCGAGTTGGGTTTACATCGAGTCATTGGCTAGTTCTCTCAAGTCACTTCTGGGTTGCTGGTTGGATTTCCAAGGGTCGTTGGCCTTAGGCATTTCAATTCGAGGTATCCAAATATTCAAGGGTCCTTAGCCTAGAATTTAATCAAGGCATTCCAAACACACAATTAGGGCATCTCACTCAAAGGCATCTCGGTATTCAATGATCGCTGGCCTTGATTTAATCGACGCATCCATGATCACACAGTATGGGCATCCCACTCCTTTGGTCATCATCGGGTTGCTGGCTGATGGACATCTTTTTTATTTAATTTATTTTGCACATTGCCACACCACAATTTTGATTTATAGCACATCAACATCACAACCAGCACATACATGTTATTCCATATTGCATTTTCATGTATCAATTGCACCAATTTTACAACCACAAGCAACCTAATGCACCTATGATCCATTCTAAACTCGGCACGCATTAATCCACACAATTAGCACGCATAGGGGAATCACAGTCCACATGCAACCATTTAGTAAAGGGTCCATAACATGTTAAGTTCATCCACAATCATGAAATGCAAGTTTTCTAGCAAAAGAAAATCCCATAAATACTCAAAAAGATGCTGAACTTCACTACTGGGTAGAACCAACTCTCTAACGTGCAGTCTAGGGAAAAAAAATCTAAAAACCTCAGTAAATGGATTTGAAAAATTCTCAAATTTTATATGTTGTAGACAAGACCTAGATTAACATTTTTCATGAAGAGAGTCAAGCCTAGTTCCTTATGTATTGAGAGCAACAATTTGTAAAAAGAGACTCATAAAACTGTTTAAAAAAATAGAATACTCGATCCTAAGGACAAAGCTGTCTCGACGTCCAGAACTCCACCATTTGCTTAAAAATTTTTTTTTTTTTTTGTATGTAATACTTTAGGATTGTGCTACATAACTTTTATGAATAAAACATTTTGAAAATCGTACCTAAAAAATTCATAAAAATTCGACAAGCTCTCAAGGTCCCTATTTCACAGTTCTAGCAAAATGCTTTTATGGACAAAACAAGATTCATAGATTGATTATCCTGATCCAAAAAATTCTAAATATGTTAGAAATTAGGATGTTTGGACCATTTTTTGTGAAGAATATTTTTGCAAATTCGTACTGCGCTTTAAGATACAGAATCAACATGCTTTAAAGATTCTGCAGAAACAAAATTTGGAAAGCCCACATATACGACTCACCAGCCACCATAACTTTTTGCATATTAAGTTCTTGCTAAAAAAAATATCTCCTACGGTTGAGAAACGCCACTAAAGCAACTAAATAGAACTATACGCACCAAGTAATGAGAAAATGACATGATTCAAAACCTAGCTTCTCTCTAATTTAATTTTCGCGCTTAAGAAACTCCTTCACGTGCACCTACTTGAGAGTCGAGGCTCCTAAGCTCGCTGTCTTCTTGAGAAAGAACGAGAGAAAAATGAGAGAAGAAAATGAGAGGTGGTTCTGGTGAGAGGAGGAAAAAGAACAAAGGAGGAAAGGAGCTACAGAAAGAAGAGAGAGGGGCTTAATGATTGATTTGTGATGTGTTGACTAAGTTTTTTAGTCTCGCATGAAAAACTATTGGCTAACGGGGGACTTGGTGATGATGAGGTCTAGGCTCGTGGAGGGGAGAGGGTTAAGGGAAACCGAAGGGTTGAATGCAAAATTTTAGAATTTTTAGGTTTTATTTAACTAATGCGTCTTGAGGAGAAATTTAGTTTAAGTTAATCATAAGATTTATTTCCCAATTTACCCTCATAGTTTTTAATGATAAGGAAAGCTTAGGAGTCCAATTTGATCATTTTAGTTTAGGGATTATATTAGTGTTATAAGTTAAAGCACATTAGTAATACATATCCTTATAAAATTCAACTACTATAAGAGTTGATCTTGGGTTAATTAGGTAACCTCAATTTATCATTTTTAATCTCAAAAAGTTTGTAAGATAAATGGTTCTATACCTCACATGAAAGTGATGTTACCAATCGAATTATAAGAAATCAACCTCGAATATTCAAGACAATCTAAATTTCTACAAAACCTAAATTGGGTACTAGTACAACCAATCCAAAACCTATATTGACGAACTAGAATATTTTCACCTCAACCCAAGTCTCATGCACTCGCATGGCCCATTAGGTCCAATTGACCTCGTCGAGCCCAAATTTGTGGCCCAATACTCGGCCCACCATGCCCACTCACACGAAAATGATTATAAAATACCACAATATCATTAAATTAGGAAAAATGACCTTATAAAATTAAGAAAATTTCATAGATATCATTTCTACCTTAATTTGATATCATCAAACATTTTTTTTTGAACTTTTCATATTTTTTTGTTTTTTAATTTTTAATTAAAAAATAATTCCCTAAACTGATATATGCTTATTTAAAAACCAAGTATATTAATATCACAATAACTGAGCTCAAAATAGTTGTCTCAAGGTCACAACTTGGTTCGAGCATTTTATCGAACCATTGGCGTGCATCAATTACCCCAAAGTAGTTTTCTCGAGTCATGTTCGTGACTTTCAATCTTGACCCATAAGCAGTTTCATATGGAACTAAAATATCAAAGTTATACTACTACATGAAGGAACATATTTAGCTAGAAATCACAGCCTAAATCACGTAAGAACCAAATTGAAATCAGCCTCTAATGTGCGGATTTGAGCTGTTTTTGCAAATTTGGGTTTGAACTCAAGTTAAACAAATATGTTGTATGCCTATATTCAAGCCTTGACACTCATCACATGTAGGATCCATAAGAAATATCACTTCATCCGAGTATAAATAGGTAATATGAACTTTCAAATGCAACAAATATCATAGAGAATGATCAACCGGACACATCAAAATGAATTATCCAAGAAGCATACTTGTAAGATCTACGCTAGTTAACCATGTCTCAATGTAGATTGGCTTGGTTTTTTACTCAAGTTGTAGACGATCTCATAGTTCACATGGATTTAAAGACTAAATCTGCTATCTAAGCATCATTCATACTCTCATATAACCTTCATCAAAGTCACAAAGACAAGTAATGCATGAAAATGGGGCATAGCAAATTAAAGATGCAAGGTTCTTGAAGAGATTTCAATACTTAAAAAAAAAAATCAGCCTCAAAATCAATTTTTTGGATTGGTTTTTCTCTTGATTTTTCACGGTTTAAACATGTTCAAACTTGACTAAAAATACATCTAAGATTCTTACCTTGCTTCCTAGTTTCTTTTGCAAGTGGCTCCTAGCCGAGGAAACCAAGAAATTATCCTCCGAGAGGCACGTCGAAGTTGACTCATTCAAATTGGAAAATGAGATATGCATAAAAAAAAAAAAAAAACTGACAACGAAGATTTTTATTGGTCTCCAAAATTAGACTTCGAGACCTCTTTTGTTGATCAAATTAATACCAAACCAAACTATATGTATTCTAATTTGGGATAATAAAAAAGTCATGATTTTCCTCATTTATTTCTAACTTTTCTTAAAAAAAACACTCACTTTTCCTTAGGATCCTCTACCAATCTCGGAGCATATTAAGAAAGCTCTGCAAACTTGACCCCGTACTGGTCAACAGTCATTGATCCTTAGCAGAGACATTGGAATTCTTCCATTTTATGCTCTATGGCGCTCTTCGAGAAATACTGCTTATTGAATGCCTTGAGGAAGGCATCCCACAATGGAACTATTTCTCTCGGAAACACGGTCTCTCAGACGGCTCTCCACCAGATGTTGACGTTGCCATGCAGCTGATAGATTGCTAGAGTTACTTTCTCTTCCTCATTGCACCTTAAAAGAGCAAATGCCATCTATAAATCCCGAATCCAACGAGAGGTAGTCTCTGGATCCCCAGTATCAATGAATCTTGGCGGACTCAACTTCAAAAATTGTTCCCCTAGCTTGTGTATAAGTCTCTCCACAACCACATTCCCTAGTGGAACTTCAACAGGTGGAACAATAGGTGCGCCGGCAACAGTGGCGTTGGCAGCAGTAGTAGCGGCAGTTGTAACGGAAATTGTAGTGGCAATAGTAATGGCGGCTGCTTGGTTTTAGACCTGCTGTCTCATCAGATCTCTCATCGCTTCTAGCGCCTGCATGATCCCAATAGTTCCCAGATCACCAGGTGTTGCTACTCTAGCACCAACTATTGGAACCGGCTGTGGTGCTACACCACTAGTGCTGGCTTGAGCCGGTGTTTTACCTCTATTACCTCGAGCATTGACTCCGGTTGGCGTCCTAGCTTGAGTAATGAGTCTTATCAACCTCTTTCTAGGCGTTCTATGATATTGCTCACTTATGATGCAAATTCTTTATAGACACCTGCTTCCAATTCCAACACCATATTAGAATTTGAGTGATTTCACAACCAAGCTATCAATCAGCTATCACTCACATGTATCAGCATATTAAAAGCTTTTTCTACTAACTATCCCATGACTCATCGCACCTTATTACTCTAAACTCTAACTTGCTCTAATACCACTTAAATAGGGATGTCACGACCTGAATCTCGAGTGCATGCACATCCCTCAGTGGTCGATAAAAGTTTGCAACCTCCCAGAAATTGTTGCTGACCCATTCATTTTATTGCACAAGCGGAAACGTAATAATAATAACCTCCAGACAACATAGAAATATGATAGCAAACATATGATTATATTTTTACAAAACACACATATCTTTACAGTAGTGTTTATGTACATAAAAGTCTAACAAAACATAGGTTTATATATATAAAAGAGCTTCTAAACTAACTATGCTCCAAGCTCCTCACTCATGGGATCAAGTCCCTCCCAACAACCTTGCTAGACTTTTCGATAGTCCTAGGTGAGCTATCATCCTTATCCAAATCAGATGAAAGACCCGTCAACATCTAGAAGAGGCTACAGAAAAACTAATACTCCACTTCCTGTCACCTTATGCATCTGGCTTAACAATCTTCCATCTAGGGACCTAAAAAATTTAGCTCACAATGGGGTGAGACAATGTCTCAGTGAGTCCATCCCTTAAATCTCGATTAGGAGAAAAGTACATCCACATGCATCCTAACCATATTTCCCATAACTCTCTTACATCGGCATTTTCCTGCATATTAGTATCAATCAATTTGTACACAACTATATTGAGATCACATATCATAGAAACATTTAAACATGTGCATATACGTGGGCGTACTTAACATTACAATCACACAGGCCCACGATTATCAAACTAAATTATTATGATACATCTCATACCACACCATACAATTCCATCTCTTAATTAGGTCCCTCGATTTCAATCGTTTACAAGCCTCAACTGATTTCGACCCACCGGCTACGGCCAACTCAATAGTTAGCGGTCTTTCGGCCTGGCAGGGCATCGTCTCACACCATCGAGTACAGCAACGTCTACATTTAGACGACATTTTGATTAAGAGCATCAGCCCAGCATCCGCTGCGATCGACATTCATTGACTTGGGGCATTCCTGAAGGAGCATCGTCCGGCTCCAAAGGCTTGTGACGGATTTTCATATCATTTATGCATTCATCCAATTTCATAATTCATCAATCAATTGCATAATTCAATCACATCACTAAATATGAAGTTTCTAGCCAGCAAAGCATTAAGAATAATCACAAACTTTACCGGCAGAAACGGTCTACTTGCACCTCTCCGACTTTAACTCTAGAAATCACATCAGCCAAGTTCGGAAAATTCTCAAATTTGAATATGTTATAAATGACTCATAAAATACCATTTTTCATAAGACATCTAAACCAAAATCCTTCTAGATTATACTCAGTAAATCACCCAATTCAACACCAAAACTAGGTCCATTCCTAGAAAGTTGGTTTTTCGAAATCAATTTGGTTCGAAATCCAAAATATGTTCGTTTGATCTGAAATTTGAATATGTTAAACTAGAAGAGGTAACAAACAATTTTTGAGAAGAAATACTTTTTAAATTCGAAACCCAAGAGTTGATAAAAACCTCTAGAATTTTAAAAGGTCACTTGTTCTAGCAAAAACTGAAGTTCTATTTAAAAATAACGGAGCTGATATCTCCATCTTCTAAGTCCTTAAAAATCATAAGAAATATATATGTTATAGCTAAGGATTTCTAAAACATTTCGCTAGAAGACATTAGCTTCAAATTCGCAACCAATTTCAACTTACAAAAATTGCAAATAACAAGTGTCCCGAAACCAATTCTAAAGAACATCCACTATATTCGACCAACCCATCCTCAATGGTGTTAATCTCGCTAATTAGACTAATACTAACACATTCTAAGACTAATCTAACTATTATAAATTATCACTAACCCCTACTTAAGCTAACTAAACCAATCTTAAACCTAATCAACTTCCTAAACAAGTGTAATTATCTCATAATCAAAACTTAGGAAATTAACTCACCTAGGCTAAAAACCAATCACCTTCGGCGACATCGATGAGGTCCCGGTCCAAGGAGGTGCCGAATCACCTCCGAATGGCCTTACTCAGGCCAATAAGGCCCTCAGCCTACTACTGAGAAGTAGGTTTCTCGGCCAAACTAGATCGAGTAACGACAGCGGGAGTTTTTTGGAGGCGAGGCAGCGGCACCGTGAGGCGCTTTGGTTGAGTGGCGGGTTGCACCAGTGTAGCAGGAGTCCCGATAACAGGACAATATCAATTATGAAGTAGTGGTTGCTTTCGGTGAAGATGGTGAGCTGAAATTGCAAAGGGATGAGCTGTTGTTTAGCGACAACAGCAGTGAACTGAGCAGTTAAGTTTCTGGCAGACAAAGGCAATGGTGATGTTGGTTTTAGAGGGCTGTGGGCTTGCTGGTGAGGACGGTTGTTCAGCAAACAAGGGCCAAAACGAGAAGAAACGAAACATAAAGGGCAGCTTGGCGTGGGGAGGTGCTGAACCAGCACCAACGGCACCCGAAAATAGAGCTTCCTCTGTTTTCCAGTTATTGAGTTGTGTTGGTCGGCCAAGGGGAAACTAAAACAAGAGAGTGTTGAATGGAACAACTTAAAGGAGAAGAAGATAAGGGTTTTACGGTTGAGAAAATGAAAGGAAAAAGAAGGAGAAAAGGAAAGAAAGAGAAAGGAGGAGAGAGAAATGTCGCACAGCACCAAGGGGGGAATGCACGGACGGGGAGAGTAGAAGAGAAGAAAGAAATCCAATGAGGGCCCCTCCCTCCATTTTCCAAATCTTTAGGTCTTTTTTTCATGGAAATTTGTCCATTTCACTTTCATGTGACCTACCACCTTTAAACAAGTCTATCTCTTTACATATGACATTTAAATGGTGGTGAAATTTCTTGTGTTAAGCCTTCATCCGAATTTGCATCTTTTCCAATAGTTTTTCCCATTTTCATTTCACCATTTCATAGCCTTAATTAATAAGAATACAATCTTATTTAAATCCTCATAATTCCATCTCCAAAGGTTCCACAATAAAAACAAAAATTCTATTTAAACTATGGCCTTTCTCTTATTTCTTTAATTTGCTGCATTTTAATTTTTCACCAACAATTCTCGTTGTCAATAAATCTTGGAGAGATGGAACAATATTCCTAGGATTAATAGTGACACATTAGAGTTCTCAATTTATGAAATCTGAATAAATTTCGCAGTTAAATTCAATTAGATGTGATTTTAACGCGACCTAAACTATCGGATAATTTTTGGAAATTTTCGGTGTAATTGACCCGTGCTCAATTATTTTTTAGTCACCATGTACATCTTCAACTCATTAGCGACTCAATTATCATGAAAATTTCGAGATTTCAATTACAGGCACAAGATACCAAAACGACAGAAAAATTGGTTTAGTGCCAATCGACGAGAATTTCATAATTAGGTGGAATCACCCATGCCTAATTACATATTTTAATCGAATCGACCTATCTCCGGTCTCTGATAAATTTTTAACTGTGTCGCAATGATCCTTGCAGACTAACACGATTGAGTAGGCAATTCTTGGTTGAATTCTCAAGCCTGTTGCATTAAAATCCTTTAATGATTTCCCCAACTAGTTTAGTTATCCCATAAGTGATTGGCTCAGAGAATAGCACTATAGGCATGTCGATGAAAAGCCCGATTCATTCAATTGAAAACAGAAATAGAAAATCAGACTGTCACATAATCTTAGTATTACCTTGAATACCATTTCCCTTTTGTCCTATGTGGGCTCTCTTCGTCATCATCTTCGTCCTCACTATCACTATCGTACTCAATGTATACTTTTACCTCTTTACTATGAAGATAATGGAATAGAACATCCCTAAAACCACTTATTATCTTTTAAGCTTCTCAAACCATTTCTGAAACTTTCCCAAGAACACAAAACAACTTTTAAACTTTATAAGGCAAATAGGTCACTGTATCTCTAACAAATCCTATATAATATGCATTCTTTATATCGAAAAAGATGGTGCCCTCATTTCCACCCTCATACCCCCACTCATCCTCTCTAATCACAAAAATTTCACTGTAGCTAACTATGATAGCGACATAATCCTTGTCATAAGCCATTTCTATAAAAAAAAAAAAAATTATCTTTTGGGACCACATCCATAAAGAATAAGAGACAATTGCACATGGAAGTCCCTTCACTCTCATGAACTTTATTAAAGATAAGGGAAGTAGAAAGAGATGCACATAATAGGCCAAGATACCCTCCAAGACAAAAAGAGGTCCCCACATTAACAATATGCCCATACATGATGACCACTTTGATTATTTGTCTTCCCTTAAAATATTAACAAAAAAAATAGAGGTCTTCACAATAAATACAAGTCCCCACGACAAGCATGGGTTTCCACGATAAACACAAGTTTTCATGACACCCATTTCAACATTTCAATTTAAAAAAGTGAATGTCCCCACGACAACCATTTTGAGTAGTCAAAATCGCTGTCACACATTACATTTCACATATGACCGCTAAAAATTGCTCGCACATATCATAATACCATATCAAAGCTCTAAACACACATCACAGTAGCACCACTTTAAGTTGCACATCACAATAACACCACATCTTCAAGGTTGAGCCATAATTTTTCCCTTGTCGAACCCTACATTTTGAGGTCAAGCCTTAAGTTGCCAATCTGAACCCCCATTAGAGTTTTAGTACCACTTTTGATCCATAAATTGAACATCAAAGTACCATCCGAGCCTTACATTTCCTAGCCGACCTTCACATTTCCTTGTTGAGCCCCAAATTTCCCATTAGAACCTTAATAAATGAGTTCGAGCCCTAATTTCATCAAAGGGGAGGAGGAGAAGGGGCCAAACCTGGACAAGTGATGATGGCAAGCAGTGACGACAACCGACGATGGTGACCAATGACAACGACAACGACAATGACCACCTTTGGGCGTGAATGGTGATGGAGAGAAGGACCTCAGATCTAGTGTGAACACGAATGAACGAAGAGGAACAACGACGGTTAAGTTTGCTTAAACCAAAATAACCTAAACGACATCATTTAGTATCAAGGAAAAATTACGTCGTTTAGGTTGGCCAGGCCAACATAAATGGACGACATCGTTTTTGTCATCCGCATGTGTTTTTTTTTTTTTTTAAAATATTTATCACCTCAATAAAAGTTATCTTTGGAAAATGCCACGTATGCAATTTGACTGGATTTTCTTGCCGTTAGCATTTAACTGATCCATTTTATTCCGATTTTGGCATTTAAGTGTCACTTTCGTAAATTTTGGCACTTAAGTGTTCATTCTTGCCAAGTTTTAACACTCCAAATGTCTCGGTGTCTATTTTTCCTCTTAGATATGGGAAATGGCATAATGAAAAAACTAATTGATAAAAAAAAATTAAAAAAAAAATTAGTATCAATGTTTAAGAAAAATTTGAGGAACCGAGTCCTTAGAGCACATCTCTTGACGCTAGAAGTTGATATATTTTTGTTCTTAAAAGGATGTTTTCCTTTTACTTATTTTACAGAATGAAAAAAAAATCTTTAATGCATATAAAAAAAGGATCATTTTTGTATCAATGTTTAAGAAAACATACCTACATATTATTTAACCAAATAATATAAAATGTGAACAAATGCAACAATTAAAAAAAAAAAATTTGAATCGTCATCTTGCTAATTGACCATCGAACTCCTACAACATCTCTCATGGCCATTGAGGTTGTTATGGTTGAGCCAAGCTATTATCATGATTGAATCATCACTAGACCATCACCCTTTCTCTCTAGAATTGGTTTGCGTATGCATGTTTACGCGCGTTAGTGCTTTTTCTTAGTGTCATCATGCTCAAGCGCAATAAGGTCACTCGATCTCTCAACACTAAGCACTAACTTATAGGGACCAGTTCAAATCAAGAATGAAATTTCAACCGCATCTTTTGATAATTCTTTTATCCAAACCCACATCAAATATTCTAGAATAAACAACGAAAAACTCATAATATCAAATCATTTTAGACATTCCTAACCTTACAATAGGTTGCATGATACACTCTGATGGCCCTAGGCATACAAGCCGACAACAAGAAGTGGGTACAGGGATGGTTGAGGGAGAGAACGTGGAAAACCAGGTCTTAAAATGAGTCTACCATAAAAATGGGTTTGAAATGCGTGTGGGCCTAATCTATTAAGATCCTATGTTGTTAGACATTTATTTATTGCGCTAATTTAACTTGTTATTTGGATTTTAGACAACCCATTTGTGACTTGCCCATTAAATGTCAACCTATTGAATAATTTTGGACTGATTTTATCATTTTCTTTTGGATGATGATCCAAATGGTCCATAAATTTTAAGCTAATATACAATTGATCCATGACCTAGATTTATTCAATGTAGTCTATGAACTTTAATTCAACATGTAATTTCCTCCTTGAATTTTTAAATTTTTAATCTACATATTCAATTTGGTCTCTAAACTGTATGAAAAATATTTAATGAAATCCATAGGTTAAGAATTTAAGGACGACATCGCATATTAAGCTATAATTCAAGAATCATAGTAAATAAATTTAAAGTTAATGGACCACATTTAAGACTGTTAGTGGGTTGGGTTTCCAGCCAATCTAACTTGAACCACACTTCATAACAAACCAACCAAAACCCTAAATATAACATGAAGTGAAATCACTGGTCGAGTTTTCGGGTATTTGTTTACATAAAAACACGATTACATGTTATGCAAGGTTTCTCTTCTCCTATGATTTGCGATCATTTTTTTCATTGGATATCATGTTTCAGTTTGGTTTAGGTCATGATGCAAACCAAATTGGTAAGAGTACACTATCTATTTTATAATCATTTTCTTGAATAAAAATAAAAATCCAAATCGAAAAGATTTGAAAATTTGGGACCTGTCACACCCTGATCCTCCAAGCACGTACCCATCCCTACTTGGTTGATATAATAGCGATATCCTAGGACGCATCGCCGACCCATTCATTTTAGTAGGCATGCGGAAGCATATAAATAATCCTCAAACAATAAAACAATGTGATAGAAAAGTAGGGCCATAAATTTTTCAAACCAAAACCAACCTTTTATAAACACACAGGTTTATTTACAACATCAAATCGCTTACAAAAATATCAGCTTAATAAAAAAGGGACCGTCCTATGACTAGCGAGTCAGACAGGTTTGTCGATTCTGTTTCCTTCACTTCCCCAAACTTTGGGACTTCCAGTTCTCCATGACTGCTGTCTAAGGACCATCGAGCAATCTTCTAGACTTGGTAATAATGACGATCCCACCGAGCAATTTTCTAGACTTGTTTGTAATCACGGCCCCCCCGGGTAATTTTCTATACAAATACCCGCATTATCCAATTTGTGGGATAAATCTCCATAATCACCAATTCACTCAATTTTCACAAACTAGTACTCAATTAAATAAACAGAAATCATTACGTAATCAAGACGAAATTCCAAATACCGACCATCCTAGTTGAATTTCCGAACCAATTCACTTAATTTTCACAAACTAGTACTTAATTAAATAAACATAAAGCATCACTATAATCAGCACGAAATTTTGATTACCGGTCATCCCAATTGAATTTCCGAAATGCCTAATTGGACGCCGAAACGAATCTGGAAAATTTTTTAGACTTGTTCAATAAATACTATAGTCTATTTACTCGCTAATTGCACTAACTATCCACCTAACATGCATCAAAATTTAATTAAATTCTCTAATTTAATATAATCTAACCACCTAATTTGTCTTAGCTTAAACTAATCAACTCCTAAGCATAATTAACATACTAAGCAAAGATTAGTGAGTTAAACTCACTGGTTTAAAGTGAAGACCAGATCACCGCCATAGCGGCGCGACAGCGGTCGAAACTTGGGTTTGCAACGGTGTCAACGGGCTTAGACTAGGCCTAAAATTGGTCCAACAAATCTTAACCCAAGATGAGATTTGTTCTTGAGTTGGGCTAGGCTTGCTTCGCAAGCTTGGGCTGCTAAACCTGCGGGCTAACTTAGTTGGACTAGGTTGCGGTTGGTGGATTGAAAATGGGTTGCTGGGCCCAAGCAAAGAAGTAGCAATAACTAAAAATTGGCTGGGCTGATGTAGCTAGAGTTCACAGGCCGAAGGTGGGCTTCAAATGGCGTGGGCTGCTGCTGAAATTTCGGTGGAATCATAGGCTTCAAAAGGGCTGAAGTTTGCGGGTTTGCTGGACTAAAGATGGACTGAAACTTGCGTGGACTGAACTGCTCAACTAATGGGTTGGCTTCTTGTGAGCTGTTAGCACGAACAAGCGAGCCCGAACAAAGAAGCAGGTGGGCTGGCGTTGAGGTGCACGAAGGAGGCTGGTGGGAATGGAGCGATGGATGTTGGCGTGCAGACGAGCTTCGCTGGCATCAACAACCTGGGAGGGAAATCTGCTGGTTGCTGACTCAACGGAGACGAAGACACGAAGAAGGGATGGTAGTAGGAGAGAGAAGGAGTGGAGGAGATCGTGGGGGCTTCGCTCGGTTCAAATGGAAAAAGAAAAGTAGGGCGGTTAACAAAAAGGGTTCAGTGGGTGTAGCTGTTGATCGAAGGAGGCTGGGAAATTGGCAAGTGGCAGCGGTGGGGAAGAGAGACTAGCGAAGGTTGGGGTGCTGGCGGTGTGCAGGTGTGCAGTTGATTGGTGAGTGGAGAGATAGGCGTGTAGAGAAAGAGAGAGCTGCTGACGAGGAAAATGAAAGTGGTAATAGAAACAGAAGGGGGGGAATCGATTAAGCTGGACAAATGAAAGTGAAGATGAAACCGCAGTGGTTGAATGGAAGAGAAACAGAAAGCGTGCGCAAGAAGAAATGGACAAAAGTCAATGAAACTAATCAATCTTATTAAATGTTTGTCTCCCAAAGGTCTTCCATCTTATCCTATATGTCCCATTAATTCTTTCTAGCTTGTAATTTCCAAGAATTTACAAACTTTGAAGCCCAAAATTGCTGCCTTTGCAAAGCTCCGAATTTCCAAACCTTAGCCTCAATTTCTTCACAAATTCCCCAGATCAAGGTCCAATTTTGTTGAAAAAAATCCCATGCAATTTTCTGCAAGTCCCTAATACCCAAAGGCTCGGCTTGGAAGTCTAAATTTTCTTCGACTTAGCCCAACCGAATTTCCGTTAATTTTCTGCAACATCCGAATTGATTTTCCATAAAAATCTTGGAATCTCTAAAAATTCCTTGGATGATGAGTTGACGTTCCCAAAATAAATCGTGACATAACAGAACTTTCAATTTTTGAAATTGGGTTTAAATTCGCGATTAATTTCAATCTGATGTGATTTTAGCGTGACCTAGTCTATCATGTAACTTTTAAGAATTTTTAATGCAATTGACCCGTGATCAATTTATCTCAAGTTACAATTTACCTCTTCGACACATTGGCAACCCTCGGTTATCGTGAAAATCTCAAAATTTCAATTATGGGCATCGGGTACCAAAACGATAGACCAATTGGTCTAGTCCCGATCGACAAGTATTTTGCAATTATGTGAAATCCCTCACACACTAATCACATATCTTAATCGAATCGACCTATCTTCGATCTTTGATCAATTTTTGACGATGCCGTAATGACCCTTGTAGATCAACACGGTTGAGCAATCAATTTATGATTGAATTCTCAAATCTATTGTATTAAAATCCCTTAATAACTTCCCCAGATAGTCTAGTTATCTCATGAGTGATCAGCATAGAAAATAACACTATTGGTGCGTCGATGAAAAGCCCGATTTATTTAATCAAAAATAAATTCTGAAAATTTAGGCTGTCATAAGACTTGGTTGAGTTTTGGCTTGGATATACGGTTCAATTTTGACACTCTAACCACATTATAGCGTCGTTTGGTTCAACATTTTAAATGGACTTTGGGACTTCATTGTCTCTTGGACAAATGCAAATAGCATTTCGTTTGTTTTTCACTTAACTTTGGGGACTTGCAATTACATTTCCAAAGACTTCAAAGGCGTTAAACCCTAAGCAGGTCGAAGGTCATTTAGAAAGTAAAATTCTCGGAATACAAATCTTGGCACTAGTCATAGTTCATCTTCTCCATGATTTGCATGAATAAGCCAAATGGAGGCCAACAACTATTGTTCGAGGGGTCGTGCGATCGTTGGCTTAAGTTGCACGACCGAACTCATAGTCACCTGGGTTCTCGCTAAGTCATCGGAAATAGTTTGAATTTTTTTAAAATTAAAAATAAAAATCCTTTGCAAAATGTAATTTTTATCAAACAACATTTAAATTAAGATTACTTCCCATACTTAAAATTATAATTTATCAAACACTATTTAAAAAAACCTCTCTAGGTCAAGATTTTTATATTTTTTTAAAAACATTTCCTTAGCACTGAAGCACCAAAGTGAATGGGTCCTACACATCAGATCGAATTCGGAGGACCATCTACCTCATCTAATCGATCTATTTATACTTTTTAAACCCCAAAACAGAACAAACTCCCTCCGATTCGGAACGGACGTGAGATTCCTCCCTGGCCAAGTGGCCATCCACGTTGCCGACGCTCGGTTGTGGCTTAAACAAAGTCTTCTAGTCCAATCAAACCTCAAAAGCGATTCCACCACTCTCCCCTCAAAAGCCCAAAAGAAATTAATTATAAAAAAAAAAAAAAAGGGGACGAAAGAAACGACCTTTGCCTCCTCCTCCTTTCCGACCATGTTCATACGTCCCTCCCCTCTCGCAAAATCGAATCTCCTCCTCTTCTCTCCGGCCCGTCTCTTTCCCTCCTCGGGCCCGACCGAACATCGAGGATTCTCCCGCCGGCCCCTTCGCCTTCTCCAATCGAAATCCCGCCGCCGCCGCAACCCGCGTCCCCGGGATTGTCGCCTCCCGAATCGCCTCCGATTCGTCCGGGAACCGCCGCTCGCCGGCGCCGCAAAAGTCCAACCTTTACGCGTTTTTCTCCTCTAGCCGCTCGGTTTGATTCGCCCGGGACATGAATCAGAAGAACAGGAAGAAGAAGAAGAGGAAGCCGAGGCACGGGCCGGACGCCCCGAGCGGGGGCCGGCCCCCGCCGACGCCGCGGCGCCGCGGCCGCCCTCCGCGGAGGAGGAGGAGGGCGACGAGGCCCGGAGGGTCGTCGTCGGCGCCTTAGTCGAGGCTTTCGGTTCGATTTCGGTCGAAGAAGCGGCTGCCGCTTTTCGGGAGGCGGGAGGCAACCCTAATCGAGCGGCCGAGATCCTGGGGGCTAGCTCGTCGGACAATGCGGAGGAGCCGTCCACGAGCTCGAATTCGAGCGCGGTGTGGGGCTCGGATTCGGGGTTCGCTTCGAGCTCCGCCTCCGGTTCGAGCGAGGGATACGTGGAGGCTAATTTTATGCGGGATGCGCTGAGAGAGAAGCGACTCAGGGGTAATAAGGGGAAGAAATTGGTGGCCGCGACGGGGACGGTGTCTACGGTCCTGGGGAAGGATTATCTGAAGGTGAGTACGGCGAGAGATTCCACCAGGTCGAATGGATTTTTGGATGGGGCGATTGCTCATGGTAAAGGAGAGGAGACGGAGCAATTTCTTTGCGCGATGCTTGGGGAAGACAGCGAGCTCAGCTTGGCTGTTGTTAGAGATGTCCTCTGTAAGCAAATTTGCGAACATTTTTTTTTTTTTTTTTTAGTTTGCAGTTACTGGCTTTAATCGTGTCTTTTGAGGTGTGAAAGTCCGATAATTTTTTTCTGTCATTGAGTTGTGCCTTCTGATAAGCTCATGGGGATGTCGGCATCCTGAAGACTGAAGGAATGAATTTCCAGGGTGGGGTGTTAGAAGTACAAATGAAATTGTAACTAGGAAGTGACTAGTTTTCCTAACCTATGGTGATCGAACTTTAGAGTTATATGATTATGAATTGATATGAGATAACCGGCTGTAGGCCATGTTGATGGTGATTGGTATGGCATAGTTTGGCAACAGTTAATTTTGCAATTTTATGGAGAGTTTAAAGGAGGAGAATTCTTATTCTGGTCTTGATAACTAACTTTTGGCTGAGATGGATAAGCAGAGAGAAGATCTGATCAGTAATGTTGTATTTGGCCCTTTGAATATCAACGCATTTAAATTATATTTAGCTAGTTCGGTTTCTTCATCATCTCTATCACTTCAAGAAACTTATTGGTCAAATCAAGGGTTGAGATCAGACATGCCATTTTAAATAAAATAAGCTGATCTGACCCAAATTCATTATATAACGAGAACATTGGACAAGAAGTTAAAGTCATGTTAATCTTTCATATTCGAGGTCACAGGCAGTGGTTGCAGGCAAGTTGCATCCATTACAGCCATAGCCACATCACAGCGAGTATCCCCTGCCTCCTTGACATTTGCAACGCAACTTGTTTGTGTTCCGAAGTTTTCAAATAATATCTTTTCTCTTAGTCAAATTCGAGTCTACATTAAGCTGGTGATGGTATCTTTTAGACTTTTGATTCTATTCTGTTTATTTAAACTGTTGTGCCCATCTTTGATATCCTTTTTATGTTCTGGGCTTAACGGGTGCTTTCGATCACCGTGCATTGAGATGGGACTAGTTGTTTGGATGATTTTGACTACTTTTTTATTGCGTGAAGATTACTGTTGTCTGTCTACTTTTGACTTAAAATTTTTTCTTTTCAGGTCAGTGTGGATACAATGTTGGGAAGGTATTATGAACAATTTGACTGAAATAATATTCAGTTTTGTTAACAGATATGATGTCCTTTCTTGCATCTAAATTATATATGTATATATTTATTCATTTGTTTTCTTGTTGGTTCTATTAACTGCAATATTCGGATTTCTGTCGATATTCATGTAGAACTTAATCTTCGTTTATTTAATTTTTTTTTAAAAATGATCTTCATTTAATTTGCTACATGTATATATATGCTTGATTGAAACCTAAAACTTGTCGCGAAAAGTGCAATAGAGTCCTAAAACTTTGAAAAAATCAAGTATTAAAACTTAAATTGGTGCAATCAAGTTCTTTTGTTAACACTGTCAGTTTGGTTAATGAAAAATGTTGACGTGGCATTTTTTAATTATCATTTTCTCTTTCTTTTGTGGAATTTTATATTTTTTTCTTTTCCAAATCTTACTTAAATTAGATTAAAAAAGGGTAAAAAAAAAAAGAAAACTAATTGAAATAAGAAAAAAGAAGCTAGTGACCCTCGCTAGGTGAGGGCAAGGGCTGGCCACCTTCGTCGGCCCTTTCTGGTGATGGGTGGCAACAATGGCCTCATCAATGAGGGCCACGCCGTTCTTTCTTTCTTTTTTTCAATTTCAGTTTGAGTTTTCTAATAAAATTGTAGCATTTTAATTTTTTTAATATAATTTAAATAAGAATTGGATATTAATATTATAAAAAATGTCACATCAGCATTTTCCATTAATCAAAATGATGGTGTTAATAGAAGGATTTGATTGTATTAATTTTAAAAGTTTTATGACTGAATGCACGTTCGTGACAAGTTTAAGAACTTTTAGTGCACTTATCCCTTTTTTTCCTATAAGGATCTTCATTTGATTTGCTATATGCTTGATAAAACAATACATTTTGGTTTTCTTTGTAATCATTTCAGACTTAGATGTCATCTTTGTTAGACACACCCATGTGCTTATCCATCTGGTAGTGGGACCTTTTTTCTGAAATTCTGCAGTTCTAGATACCCTGTTGCTTCATTCGCTTACAGCACCACGTAACTAATATCTTTAAACACTTGGTACTGATGTCTGTTTGTTTCATTTGTGTTTGTCAGGCTTTGGATGTATTACTCGATCTATCCGCATCCTCATGTGAGCAGTCAAGGAACTGTACAAACTCGAATACTGATGTAGAAAGTAGAGAAGATACAGGATCTTCTTTAGAATGCAATGAAAATGTGAGCAGTGTAATTTTCGATTTTATGTCGCTTATGGGTTGAAATATTTATTGCTCTTCTTTTATTCCCTGGATATTGTTTTACAGGTAATGCCTGGTTTGTGCTGATTTGAATTTGAGTCTATTCTCATGCACCTTGTTCTAAATTTTCAGCTGATCATCACTTTTATATGAAGTGGATTACTCTTGGGGCTTGTCCTCCTGGCTTCTACTCCCTGAATACAAATGATTCTCATGCATAGTGTGGCAATTCTGCTTTGCTGTTGCATCCTGTCTTTTCTCTGTATCTTTGGTTATGTGGGCAGAGTGGGGCGTAAAGTGTTTTATATAGAGCTCTATGCATTATATTTTGATGCTAATTATATTATGGACCACCTTTTGGTAGACTTATTTTGGCAAAGGCCAATGTAGACGTATAGATGCATATTTCCTATCACTCATATATATGTTTGCGCTTTGATTCTGAGTATCCCAACCTCTTGAGAAACTAAGAATTATTTGATTGAGCAAGCTTTTAGCTGTATACTTTGTTTTCATTTAGCTGTAAATCTTCTTTAGCCTTTTCTGTTGTCTTACTTTGTCAAATCTGTCCAATCTTTTAATTTTTTTGCTTTCTTTTCTACAGTATAAAGTAACTGTTAATTTCTTGCTACAGTTTGCAGATAGGTTATCTGATTGCACTTCCCAATCATATGAAAGTGAACCTCTTGATAATCCGTGGTTCATAAGCAGTGAATGCAGGTATTTTACTTGTCTTTGTGATATACCAAACTTTGCATACTCCTCTTTTACACTTTCACACCACTGAATTCAAGTTGTCATTTCATTGACATTCTTCTGCACTAGTGATTGAATGTCATTAGATAAAATGTAAACTTTAGGTAAGTGTGCAGAAGGTACTAAGAGTGTGGAATTCAGAATTTTTTTTCCTTGCTTAACTTATTCCCTTGTAAACGCGGTTACTTCCTCAAGAAATTTTATAATGATCGGTCATAATGATAAATTAAATACATAGACGAATTAAATTGGATTCTGATGACAAAGCTCCATGTCGATTAACCTTCAAGATGAACTAAATCTCATAGATCTAGGAATATGATCAATAATGGGTGATTTGGGATTCCAGATAGTGTACTGGGGAATACATTCGCTCCTTATGCCTTTCAAAGGCTGTAAATTTTACGGGTGGGTGTTGTAACCAAGTGGTGAAGGCAGCTACTGTCTTCCATGTTGTCACAAGTTCAAAGCATAGTTGGCTTGCTAGCCCACTCGCGTGTAAAATAGTACTTCATGATGGGATGCCTGTTGGGCTACAATGGTGAGTTCAGCTTCAGATTCTCAAAGTCTTAACTCTGGGGACCTTTCTTGGGTTACGACTCTGCAGGCATCTGCTATGGCTCAAAGTGGATATTTTGCAGGGGTACGAGATTCCTATGGTAACATTTGAGGAGGGTTGGTCCAATTGATCGCCCTTCCCCACCCTTTCACCACTTAAAGAAGGCTGCATATTTCATGAAAGTTTGTTTTTGGTTTGTCAATTTTTGGTTAACTCATTTTCCATTAAAATCATTTGATTCATTTGGCTATACAATGGCAAAGATATTATTCGTTCATATATTTGATGCCATTGCTCTCTACCTTACTTTTTTTGGACCTCTGAGTAGCATCATGTCGCTTCTCTTGACTATTCTATGTTCCTCTCAACTTACATTGATAAACTACATCAAGCATGAGCGTCATTCATAGATCAAACTATTTGTTCACATGTTTTTTCAAGTTCCTTAGTCATACTAATGCGATGTCCCTGCTGAAAATTTGATTGATGCTTCATTCTTTTAGTTCCACATGAATTCTCCCTCAGATAATGTCCTTAAAATGGTCATTTATGTTTCTAAAATGTGTTTGTTATGGTTGTAGGAATTATTTTGATGTTCCTTCTGGTAGATCTATCGAATCTAATGTTTCTCAAGAAGTGCTGGAATGCCTTTACAAGATATCAAAAAGCCCCCAACATGAACCAAGAACTATGAACTGGAGGCATGTGGCAAAGAAGATGAACACCTTTGGAAATGAGCTTGAACCTCATAAGGAAACTATTGGTATTTTCTACTTTATATCTGCCTAATCTGGGAAGGAAACTGCATCGTTTTGCTTGATTGGCATCTCTTAATGTTGTCAAAACTTGAGGATGAGTTTTGGGTAATCCAATATCATGATATTTCCTGAGAATATAAACTGTTATTGGGCTGATTGGCCATTGCATACATTGTCAGTCCAAAAGTGAAAATAGTTCTGGGCTGGTTTCACGTGATTATCCTTGGTTCAACCATTTGAGTGAATCAAATTCTCTTCAATGGATCATACAGACCAAAGAAGTTGAGTGCTTGTTTGTTTACACTTGAGCGAAAGCACAAAACACTTTCTTTCTTTACAGTCAAATTTTAAAATTCTTTTCATATTTGAATACATTACGAAAATAATTATATGTGATTCTATGTGTCAACATTTGAGTGCTGTGAAAGTTTCAGTCAGTTTTGGATTTAAATAAATCTCGAAGTGTGTGGACCACAAGATTTAGATTGAGCAAAGAGCAAAAACTAAAAGCCGATTGTGTCAACCTCAATATATTTGTAACTAACAGAGATTAACTTGTGAGACCAAAACCAAAAATAATTGCATTACTTAAGTTCATAACAATACAATTCTAGCAGATGAAGCTGCTGATCTTAAGGAAACGATATAAAGAAAACCTCGAGTAATTCAAGAATCATTGGATGACTCATTTTAATTGTGGTCCTATCTTCATATTTGTTCTGTAGTTTTTTCAGTCATTGCTCTTTTGTGTCATCTTGGTTGAAGTAGCCAAGGGAAATCAAAGATGTGAAATTTCTTTAGGATTTAATGGAAGTCTTGAACAATTTTTTTTTAATCTAAAGATGAAAGCAATTGATGTTGACACAGAATTGTAATCTCATTCTGTTTGTCTGTGCATGTCAGAAATGGGGTAATGATTCAACATCTTGAGTCAGTTTTGACTAGTCTATCGAGTAGTTTACTAATTATGTCTTATGTAGCATTATAGTTGTTCACATGAAGAGAAATGTATGTACTAACCATCTGTTCATATCTATGGAATTGTAGCTAGAGGGGAAGAATACACTGTTCTCAGGAAAGAAGCTGAGCAACACTGGGAGTCGATGAAATCCTCTTATCAAAAGGTAAGATGCTACCTTTACTTTTGTCTTTGCTGGCTTTAAGAAACTCTGTCATGATTTGCTAGGTGATTTGTACTGAATGGACTGATGAGTGGTCACATTTATTGTAGGCTGGAGTTGCTCATTCTAAAGGGCAAAAGGGTTATGCTGCCGTCCTTTCTGAGGAGGTGTGTATCTTTATTTAGAATGCTCCATGCTAACAGAATCTGTGTTTTTTCTATTTTCTTTTTTTTTCTTCTTGTATATCTCAACCATTTAGTCATTGAAATGAAATGATGAGAAAGTGCCGCTGTTTTTAGCTTGAATTTTAAATGGCATGTTATTTGTTTTTGTGGTTTGAGGTGATAGGCATTTTGGAGGATGGGGTGGTATACTGGATTGCTTGTTTAAATCCTAGCCGTACTTATGTATTTGTTGTAAAATTTAAGTTCATGAGCTGCCCATTGGTCTGTTGAAGATATTGGGCGCCAAATGGGTAGGTGTGGGGAGGTGTGGATGGGTTGTATGTGGGTTAGACGCAATTATTCCTTTTAACTCATATTTACCCATTTTCATGCTAATGAAAGTTGCTTGATGCATACCTAACCCAACCATCTGAACCATGCCCACTCAAAAAATCGACATATATGTGTTTCTTATGCTTTAAAGAAATTATTTTCCAAGGATATGGGTGCTAGGACCTGGGGTCTGGCCGGTGCAACCTGTGGTTGAGCCCCAAATCTGAACAGTCCCTCCTTTGGCGGTGCTCCAAGTCAGGCCCTGAGGTCCCCGGCCCCACTAGCAACAACTTAGGGTCCAGCTGTTAGGGACCTGGTTATTGCCAGTGATCTGGTCCAGGAGGGTACAAACATTGGCGAGTTGGGTCCAGCCCTCGGGTCTCGTAAAGTTTGCGTATTAATGGGCGTTATTATTCATAACCAATTTTTGGCTTACTCATATCTTCTTTGTATAAGAGTTAGAAAATGCATCTCTGATTCATATTGCCACTTCTAGTTGAAGGTAGGAACTTGAATCCTAGTTCAGATTTTTGATCTATCTGTACCTTTGGAGTGTGACGCCATTGGCAGTTTTACCACGTCCTTTGCAGATGCTGATCATGGATTGAAGGGTTGAATGATCTATCAGAACTTGGATTTATGGCACCTAACTGTGCTCACCTAATTATTATGCTTATTTTCTGGTTATTTATTTAATTAAATAAAGTGCATTACTCATCTGCCAGAAAAGATACTGGATAACTGATGAGAGAGTTCCATGTCACGCAAGAAAGGCCTTGGTGGTAATGTAGTGATCCAGCGAAATTTTTTAGCATTTTGATTGAAAATCGCGCAAGAACAGTGACCTAATGGAATGAGTAGTTCCTACGGCCAAATAATACATTATGTGTAACATTCATGATGAGGACTTAGGCTCAAGGAGAGAAGAATGGAAAATGGAATCCTTAAGTTCAAGTTGAAGAGATGCAGTAGAAAAAAAGTGGATGCCAATGCCCACAGTGTGACTTAATCAAGGGTATTTGTAGGTTGATGCTAATTGAATGGACAGGTACTGGGTATGACTTTTCACCTTTTTTTTAATTGTGAGTTCAAAACCTAGTGTTCAGAAGATCTGGAAGAGAACTCTTTGATACTTTCCCTTTGTTTTGATGTATTTTGTGTCAACTTAGAAATAGTTTGCGGAAGTATTTGCTTCTATGTTGTTTTATTGCTTCCAGAGTTGTTTCTTTTACTCTGAATGGGGATCAAAGTCTCATATTGGAATCTTTTAGGGGAAGAAGTACTCTAAAATGGGTCGACAGGCAGAAGAGAGGGCAAGCCAGGAGATATTCAGAGCTAGGTTAGTCTATTGTGCATGATTTTGTGTATCAGATTCAATTTTGGCTTCTAATGTCTCTGTGTGGATACTGGTGCACATAATTCGCAGAAACAAGAACATAGAGAATGTGATAACAATTGATTTGCATGGGCAGCATGTCAAACAAGCAATGAGACTCTTGAAATTTCACCTGCTATTGCCCTGTAAGATATTACTGAATCCTGGATGTCGACATTTCTCTTCTGTTAATTTCAATCTCTTGTGAAAATTTTTGCATATTGGTCAGTTGGCTGGGTGTGCCTGGCTTGTTTTTGCAACAATTCTGAGAATTTCTTGTACCGTTTTTGGTTCTTCTTAGCTATACAGAAACTCAAGGTAATAACAGGCTGTGGGTCGCATGGTGTGGGCAAGTCAAAGCTGAAACAGTCGGTATGAGTTAACTTCTTCTGACTTGAATGAACTGTTCCTTTTCCAGTGTTGATCTAGGATTGGCGATCTTTATCGGTCAATAACATTTGACTTACAACCTCTTCATTCTCAAATTAGATTGCACAAGTTGTAATAAACCTGGGTATCCACATGCAAGAATTGTTAGGAATGCGAATTGTTGTCGAGAAAAAATAGAGAAGGCTGTATTTACGTGGAAAACCCTTTCAAAATTAGGAAGGAAAGAGCCAAGTTGACTTACAGAGATCGGATTTCTTTTAAGTCTTGGAACATATTTGACATCCGTAACTTCCATTGATACTCATTAGTAGTCTTTACGTGAGCATCACCTTTCCCATCATATCCAAAGGTTCATTATCAGCAAGATAATTTCTTTCCAAACTTTCCAGCAACAAAATTAAGCATTAATTATCTGCACGAGGTAGAGTTAAATAATCACCTAAGTCTAGAATACAATACTCAATCAGACGTTCAATGGACAAAATTAAAGCATCATTGTTAAGCGTCTATTCAAGAGGTTACATTCACAGATTTTCTACCTCTTGATATCAATCTCGGTGCTAAATTTTCTTCTTTGGGGCTTTACAATCTAGTCTTCGATGGTATTTCTTTTTGCACTTCCAGCAAATCATTTCATCACAAGATTTTGATTTGCTTCTCCCTCTAGACTTCGATCTACCACGGCACTAGTTTCGTCCTGGTTGATTGCTTCTCACTCTACCTTTGGTATTTAAGGTAGGGCCTGAAGAGTTCTCTTCTGCAAATATCTTTGCTAAAATCAAATCTCGGATTTCCTGATGCTTCAACTTTTTCTGACTAGACGAACTGCTCACTATAATCACTATTGCATTCCAACTTTCAGTTATAGAAGATAGCGAGATTAAAACTTTTACTTTGTCATTGAATTTGATTTCCACTGAACTCAATAGAATCGTGATCACATCCATGATTTGTAATCCACTAATCAGAAAATTGGTTGGAAGAAAGGAATGGAAGAAAACACAGAAGTAGCTTAAAATTGCCCAACTTCCTGTTGTTTTAATTTGGTTTACTGATGTTGGTAAAGTTATGTTTGTAGTTGTGTAGACTGATTGTGATTGGGCTGTGGCTCTTTCTTGTTTTGGATCTGTGTGAAGACAGACATTATTTGCCACGTGTTGGTCGTGACACTTGTAGAAAGGGAAGGTATCCTATTATAGATCTGTGTGAAGACATATTATTTGCCACGTGTAGGTTGTTAGACTCATAGAAAGGGAAGGTATTCAGTGGAGCGAGGAGAACCAAGGAATGGTGGTCATCAAACTTGATCAACGCAGAAATTTCAGCTTTGTAGATGCTGACAGTGACAGCGATTAAGCAAATTTCCAGGCAAACCTGATCACAGAACAGAAAGCAGGCTTCGCACTTAGTAACTCATCCAGGAGAATCTGACTCAGCTGTATAAAACACAGTAGAATTTACCTTTCTAACCATTGATGGTTGATATATAAGTCGGTCAGTGGTTGTGTAGCTCGTAAGGTATGTTGCAGCTCCTTTTGTTGAAGTAGAAATCCTCTTGTATCACTATGCCGTTTAGAGTAGGGAGATGGAAAATAGCAGCTTTACTCATAATAAGGTGAAGACTTGTACTCATCTTCTAATCTATTCAATGTGTATAACTAATGTAGCCAGATTTGGTTTGAGATTTGTGATATGGTAATGGTATGGTTGATTGGATCGGACCAAGTCCACCTATCTTGGGATATTGGCAAGACAAAACTGTTCTCCTCTTCTGATTACAAGTTCAGTGAAGTGATAGTAATGGTGAGTTTACTGCTGGCCAAATCAGTGGATGCTTCTGATGTCTGTTCATGGAGTAGAGACAGTAACTACAAAGTGACGTAGCGACTTAAATAGGTATTTCAGGTGCAATCCGCCTATTTTATATCCATTTTGCTGCGCTATATTCTGTGATTTCCGTGTGTTTCGATGGTTGAATGATTTTATTACAGCGCTGATTACACGTATCATGAAATGGAGAAAATATCATATCTCCGAACGGTAACCAATTCCCAATTCATTACCATCGATTAAGCTCGGCATTTTCCCGGGCTGAAAAACATTCGTTTTTAGGAGTCCTGCGCCGTCCATGGAAATGAAAAGATCGCGCGCGCTCAGACGAACAGAAAAGAGGACAAAAAGTTTTTCGTGTCCATACTTTAGAAGCTCGGAGTCTCCGATGTGGTCCGAATATGAAAAAGAAAAAAGTGGATGCTTACGAATATATTCACTTTTGTTCTGGCGTGGATGCTTACGAATATATTCACTTTTACGAATATATTCACTTTTGTTCTGGCCGAGGTTGGTTTCCAGATATCTTGTCCTTTTAAGATATTGTAGTAATTTTCCGCGTCCAAGATGTCCTAGTAGCCAATTAAATCATTCATCAATGGCCATTATGTCAGCCATGCATTTAAATATTATATTTTCCCGGTGGATCCCACCAGAAGATAAAATGTTTAACAATGTTATCCGACCTGCCCCACTCTCTCCGCGGTTGGTGCTCCCCATATGTCCATTTACCCATGGACACGACTCGAGTACGAATAAGTTCGGGTCAGATTAAAGAATAATTACACTGATGATTCATAAATTATAATTTAGCATGTAATCTTATTTAAACTTTTTTACTCATTGTGTAATGTTCGCTCAGTATGCTCTATTAATGTAGTCTTTAAATAATATCCTAAGGTAATATTGGATGTCGAATAAATTGTACCATTATTTATTGGACTAAAGTTCGCAAAATATATGCTTATTGAATTAGAATTTATGAATTATTTGTGTCATTTTTTTTTTTTTATAATCAAAAAAGGGAACATGAATTGTCTTGTTGTCTGATGCTCTCCGTTGCAATTATGAATCTTGGCGTGTTTACTCTAGAAGCACCTGGCAAGTCGGTTTGGCTACAGTGCCGTGCCGGCACGAGTCCCACCGGCACCGACCGTCGCGAGCCTCGGCGCGAAGATATAAAAGGGTTCCGCTCCTCCGCCATTTAGAAACATCGCGAATCGAGAGAGAGAGAGAGAGCGAGAAGCGAGCGATGCCATAATTCCGCTTGCGCTCACGCATGCATCGATGCACGCATGAAATCCGTCCGCCCGCCGCCATCCATGGAGGAATCCGCCGTCGCTAAGCCTCGGAGACGGAGATTCGCCGCCGCCGCCGCCACCAACAGCACCACCACCACCGTCGCCGCCGCGGATCGCCCGACGCCGGAGCCCGGCGGCGGCGGCGGCGGCGGCGGGGAGGACGCCGAGGCCTGGAAGATGAGCTTCAGGCGAGTGCAGTTCGTGCTCGATCGGAACCGGGCGTTGATCTCCCAGGTCAACGAGAACCACCGGTCCAGGGTCCCCGACAACATCGCGAAGAACGTCGCGCTGATCAGCGAGATCAACGGGAACATCTCGAAGGTGCTGTCGATATACCCGGATTTGTCGGTCAATTTCCCCGAGGTCGTGCATCAGTGCCGCGCACTGCAGAACGCTGCCGGCGGAAGGAACGGCGAGAAGCTGGAGAGCTCGGGGGCCTGATCGCGTCCATCGATTGGAGCGATGGTTTATCAGAAATACCAATCCCCCTTAAGCTTGTGCTTCTTAGTCAACTGATTCGACCTTGGCTTGATTTCTTCTAGCTGTGTCTGGTGAGTCTTAGACGTTTGGTTGTTCGTCGTGTCGGTGAGTAGCGGTACGTCTTTCAAATGGAGTGAGCTCTGTCGTGGTCAATAATGAACATACTACTCATGCGTTGCTCGCGTTTGTGTAGTGCAACCTAGCTGCGGGACTGTTTCTCTTCATTACTAGCCCCGCCTTTTGTTTCCCTTTCTTTTTTTAATTCAACACCGAGATATTAAGCTCTTCATATGAGTGGGAAAAAGGGTCGGTTCAGATTGAATTTGAAACTTTGATAATTGGAGAAGATTGAGCTCACGAATGTTATTAGGAATATCAAGGCTGAGGAGCCGCTAGATGATCGTATGATGTGTTTGGATAGGGTACTATTTCTATTAAATTGCATCTATTAGATAAATCAGCTCTATGCAACCTTATTTTCTTGCTGTGGTACTATTTTTATTAAATTGCATCTATTAGGTAAATCAGCTCTATGCAACCTTATTTTCTTGCTATGATATTTTGAAGAGTTTGGTTAACTGAAGTCACAAGGGTCATGAGAATGACATTTCGAGGGATAGTCTGCATTTGCTTTGCTGAAGAACATAAGCAGGGGGAGATTATCAAATTGCTGTGCTTATTCATCTTTGCTTTGTAGAGTCAGTTTTTCCATGGCTCTAGATGAGTTGAAAATCAGAAGCTTCAGGAAAGCCTCTGAATGACTAATTTTGCGTGGGAGCCTAAGTAAGTATGATGGGTTCTGTTTTTGGTGCACTCTGGTTTGTCCATGCCACTAGGTTCAAAATTGGAAGTTCTGCAAAAGCTCCGATGGTAAATTTGAGAGGTAAAAGTGCACTGGGCTTCTGCTTTTGGTATACTTTTATTGATGAAGTGCGTCATATTCAAATCTAAATGTTAAGCGAACTATATCGATGTTTATTGAACTTGAATAAAGTTAGTGGCAGCTAGAAGGATCATTTTATGTTAAATACTTAGAAACACATCTGCCTTCAGGACATGTTAGAGAGATGGATTGATTTAATTCTCGATGTAATAATGCAACAAACTTTTGCATGACCGTGTGGATGCCGTGGTTGATAATACTTGACTTTCGATGGTTTTGAAATTGAGTTGGATGTACTGAGGTGGGTTGAGATAATGGCTTGTTTGCTGATCACTTGATATAACATGAAGAAGTTCCAGGAGTCAAGAATTCTCTGTGAATTAGCAACTAATGTAATTCTTCATCGAAGTCATTCTTGTAGAGAATAGTGAATTGCTAGAATGTGGTAACTTACTTCACACCCTAAATGTTTTTGTTGATATGTTGTATGAGGTTAATGTTGCTGACATCCTGTGGAAGTTGAAATGATGGTAACGTCGTTGTGTGTTCTAAAAAGGATTGATGCTGGTAAGACATATAATATATACGACAAGGTATAATGTTTTCACTCCAGCTTTCTGACTACCAAATGCTATCATCCACTATTATCTGTTGAGGCTGACTATCGAGAAGTGACTCAATGTAGGGAGGTCCAGACATTGCCTCAGTTGTGACAGGGTATATGTAGGGATAGCCATTGAGTGCAGTAGGAAGAATTCATGATTGTCATTTGGCTTCAATCAGATAGGGTGGTGATGCCTGTTAAGGTTTAAAAAAGTGGCTTCTTGCTGCTTGCTCTTAGGTTGTCAATGATTTTGATGCAGAGTTTGTCAGGGAGATCACACTTCATTTTCGGTTTCCCTGGCATCAGGCATATGAATTGTGCCTGTTGTTCCATTTCAATCCATCACCATGAGTTGCATTTCAGCAGCGGGGATGAGATTGAGCAGATCTAGGGTGCATTCTCATCCATAGAGACTTGCGAGATGAGACTCCATCCTCCTTTGTACTTCGTGCGTGTCGGTAGTACATCCAGTTGGTTGAAACTTTCCTTCTTGGTGAAGATATCTGTTTCTGCACATCCTATTAATGTACTACCATCGAGATCACTTGCTCTGTGTTTGTGGTGGCAGTTACCTTCTTCATCAGAGAGTAAATCCTCTCTTCTCATGATTGGAAGATTTATAAGTTGTATCGGGATATAAGCATTCAATTCTTGGTGCACCGTGCGCATGTTGTTATTGGTTTCGAATTTGTTGACCATGCTTCATCATGATTTTGCTTTAGGGACTCTAGGGCTGTAATGCTAGATATGTTTCTCTATGAGCTTGAAGTGGCCAAACAGTTGCATAGACTGAGAACTAGTCCTTTCTTCAGGCAAATAGTGCTAGTTCTCGAATTCCTTAGTTTTCTTGTAATTAGATCTGATTAGGTTTATTACCCATAGGAAGCCGGAGATACTAATTCATTCACTTATTTGCAATTAGATCTTGATTAGGTTTCTCATTTCTCTGTTTCCCCTAGCACTGAAGTTAAATCCTTAGCTTGTAGTAAAGATAACCATCTTGGAGAGGAGCAGTATGCCCATCCATGGAAAATGACGAGTGCGAACTCGATCTACCTGTAGGCTTTTGGTTACGACCTATTTGACCATGGCATCTTCTGAGCTTTGATTTCTGTGAGATTTTATAGTCGAAGTATGCAGCTTCAAATAAAAATATAGTCATGATCACTCAAGAAGCAGCGCAGGTGTAGGAGGAAAGGAATGCAGTAATCTATTGTTTTGTATTCTCTATTCACCTTCACATCACGAATTTGGTGTGAACAAAAGCAAGCGCGTCCCGTTCTACTCCATGACTTCTCGATGCGACAAACCATGAAACAAGAATCTTCATGCTTTCGGAAATGGCTTGTTGCCTTGCGCTGACCCCACAAAAGAAGCACTCGATGGTCTTGCTCGCCTTTTGACTTCGGCCTACCGTGCCAGCCTTCACCATGGAGCCAATCGGTCTCATTTAAGTCGTTTCTCACAGGGTCCCCCTCTTATCTTTGGCCGTGTTGAACTATTCGCCCGCCATTTGCCTCTCTCACATGGTCCACCTCTATCAAACCATAAAATTCGATAGGGTAATTAGTATTTTAGTATCAAAGACGCCAAGACAGTTGTAAATTCTATGAACACTATTAGAGGATGTAAAACTTTGAGTAAAAATTATGATTTGGAAAAAAAAAAAATCTTAATTTTGGTATATATGATGATCCCTATGCATAGGAAGATATAATTTCTTGTTGTACTCGTTTTCATTAATCATTGCATTATACTGTCCAAAATTTACTTTTAATTATTATATGCCCATCCAAAATACAATGTACAAAGTTAAAGCACGTCATTGGTTAGGTAAACGTATACAAAATCGAATCGATAAAGACGTACGTAATTCTAGATTCGTAGATTCCCTCAAACATGTTGAGTCTCGAATCTGACAAAGACGATAAAGCCATGTGGAACACGATTGCCACGAGAGACGACGGTGGCGCATGCCAATCTGTCCCCTCAAAAGCGACTCCAGTACTGTTCCAACGATCGCACCATCCATCCCCTAGTGACATGCCTTCTCGAGAACCCACTATTTCTATATTCACTGAAGGCACAAGTGCTGGCATGTTACATACCTACTGGTCAAATTTGAATTACATATTTACATTAGTTATATGCAATTTTTTTTAACAAATTACAGATGAGGCTGTTTGCGGCTTGCGGCTTGCCATAACAAATTGAGGAAAGATTGGTTTTATGGAAGTTTATATGGCATTGTCACTCGTTGTCAACGTGCCTTATTTTACTCCTCTTTTACCCACTTAAATAAACCAGTGGCATGCGCGCGAGATCTGATTACTTAGGGGCCGATTAAGGCCCCCCGCAAACCCCACAAGAAAGTCCGAGTTTTGGGCTTGTAGAGGTGGCACTGATCCAGAATAGTTTGTGCATGGTACGTGGAATTCGAACGAGTGACGTCTAACTCTTAAGCTGAAAATCCTTAACGTGCCTACCAACTGCAGTATTTTACTTGAAATGCAAAAGTCAGCACCAAACCCAACAAAATATATTTCGATCTTTGCATGTACTTTGAACTCATAGCATTACTTACTCAAAGCCTCATTATGAATGTGTGCACAAAAATTATTTATGTCCATCCTTGCAAAACCGATGTGTCTGATTTCCCAAAATATTTACGTTCTACCTGTGTCTATTTTTACTAGAATGAGGACAATTTGTAATTAGCCCACAAAAAAATGTTATCCGGTCCATTATAAAAAAGATCGACATAACAAGTCCAATATGAGGAGCGAGGTGAGGAAGTGGAGTAGCTTGTGGTTGCAGCCAACCAAATTTTTAACATGTTCAAATCACTTCAATAACCATGTTGACCCCGCTCATCTGGGAGGAAGACGTGACTTGTTTGCATTAGTTTCTCCCTCAGGTTGGATGTGTTCATTTGAACGGAATGAGTTTCCTATAGCACAAGTAATAGTTTTCGAGAGAGCCAATCCTATTTGAATTCGTTTATATTCCAACAAAATTACTATGGGAAAATTATTATAAAGAACCTAACCTAATTGTAATTGTATCAATTTAATCATAAATCTTTTTTATCCATGCCAAATTAGTCAATCTAGCATTGATTGGGACGTTAGCCTATGCTAACATTGATACTTTTTTTAATAAGATTTTAACTTTTTCATAATAATTTATTTAGTTTTTCTTTGTTTTCTCTTCTTCTTTTTTTTTTTTTGTCTCTTTTCTTTCTTTCTCTAGCCAACTCGCCGGCCACTAACAGGGGCGAGCCTCCCATTGGCTAGCGAGGTTGACCTCGTCAACTCTTGCATCTTGCTGGCAAAAGAAGGAAGAGAGAGAGAGAGGAAAGAAAATTAATAAAAAAAGAAAAAAATTTGAGCCACAATAGTGCTGATTGGATGGCTAGCATCTAAAAGTGATTAGATGGACTAAATTGGTATAAATGTAAAAAGATTAAGACTGAATTGACAAAAGAAAATTTCATAATTAAATTGATATCTATGATTTTTTTGATAATTCTCCCAAATTAATACCCCATCCATTTGTTAAATGCTCTTAAAGGGTCGTGTCCTGATCTTATTTGGTACATTTCATCAAGCAGATTAATATCTATAACTCAAAACCCACGGAGGATTCAGACGTTTCACGTCATCTTTAACCTGTCGATAACGGCCTGACGTGCTCAGATAGTGCTATCGTCCCATCACATCAGGGCGGAACAACTTCGAACGTAAAACGTGCCCAATGATCACCAATCGGATCCTTTCGCCGGACGAACGGACCAGTCGTTTTTCCAAGACATCCTCAACGAACGAACTAACCGTCGCCCAGACAACTACCATTCCTGCGACGTGCGACAAAACAGAGGGCGCGACCGGGTGGACTGCTTGGTGAGTCTCCCACCCCCAGCAGTCCTAATCGCCACCGCCACCGCCGCCCCCCTGCATCATCAATGGCCGGTCATGTCCGCGATCTCCAAGGCATGCCCCGTGCCCCGACCCGCGAACCCGAACATTGCTTCTTCTTCTTCTTCTTCGTATTCGTCTTCGTTCTCCCTTCCTCTGTCCCGGACATAGCAAAGAACGCCGAGCTCCTCCGGATCAGAGGCCGAACCGACCACCCTCTCTCTCTCTGTTTCTTTCATCTCATAAGGTTTCTTGTTTCGCCGAGAATGGAGGATGCACCGAATCACGAGCCGCATCAACCCGTGGCTTCTTCTTCTTCCTCCTCTCCGGTTGAGACCGAGAGGCCATCGTCTTCCTCTCCGCCGACTTCACGGGTCGAGGGCGAGCGCATCGATGGCGATGAAATCGAAGACGGGCATCTCCACCAGCCCCGGCCCCACCACCACCACCACCGCCGCGACGGCCAAGACCGGCAGCGGCCGCGGCCGTGGTCGTGGCGGCCTCCTCACGTCTCGTATCGCGTCGATGTCAACTTTTCCAACTTGAACCCTTCGGGGATGACAGACGACGTCCGGTCCAGCCTCGTGGTTCTCGTTGTCTTTTGGTTCTTTGGTCTGTTTTTCTTCTCCTTCACTTTAAACTGCGTAATTGTATATGATCTCATTGTCTCCCCTGCGTGTTCTTCAAAACGATGACGGAATCAATTCGAAAGTGCTATTTGCCTCTCGGGCAATTCTCTGCATTGAAAGATTGCTTTTTACTTTTCAATCTTGCGTCCGCTTCCTTGATTATAGAATATTAGGTTGATACAGTTAGCTTTAGCAAACAGGATCTCTTGATTTGGTCGTCGATATGATATTCTGATCCTCGTGCGTGTTCTTGAATGCAATTGAGGGAACTAATTGGGAAATGCCTAGTGACTTTTACACAGTCAAAGCTTGATTTTTTCAATTTTTTTCTCTAAACATGTGCTCAGTTCCCTGATTCGAGTGTATCAAGGAAATACAGATAGTTTTGGCTTGCAAGAGCAACAACTTGCATTAACTTGTACCTTTGTTTGGCTTGAGTAGTGCTTGTTTGAGCACAGAACTGATCGACTCGTTTTGGTTTTCTCCTCCTACTTGTCACCAGCAGCATCTTTGACTTTGATTCTTGGGTTCTATGGACCTGAAAATTTTGAGTTGGGGCCAAATTGCTCTCGGCTTATACAGACTAATCCTATATTTGTGCACTCTATTAAGGTGACCTGCTGATCGTCATTTCTTTATCTTCTGTTTTGATAGTTCAGCTGCCTGAAGGGCTGTTTGTGACCTTGTTAACTTCTTGAACAGGTCGAGGAATTTGATGAATCAAAACCTGGTCCCATGCTGTATGGTTACACCAAACCTCCACTCCTTGATGTCGAAACAACCTGGACAGAAAAACATGAAGTATCTATAGCAGCCAATTTTCACAAGGCATGATATCATCTACTAAATTGTCGATCTTCTCCTTGGTTGCCTCATCTTCTATTTGAGTGCTGCCAACGTTTTGATTAGTGTATTTAACTGACCGTCTTGCAGGAGTGGATACACTTCCTGAATGCAGGATCAAAAGTACATATCTCCTACAGTGTACAATCTCCCTTGCCTGTATCCCTAGTGATTGCCCAAGGTAACTGAAAATTTCTGTTGGAAGTAAATCCGACATATAGGGCAATCTCTAATAAACATTTCCTGTTTCAGTTACCTTCTATCTGACTCTATCTTCTTGAGGCTCTTATTTGCTCGCGACTACTTTATTTTTTGATTGTTGATCCTTTCTGATAATTGGTTAAACAGCTATTTGCATGGTCTGAGAAAATGTGTTCTTCCTTCTGACTAGGATGATGCCATCCTGGTTAAAACCTAGTTCCTTTCAATTCTTTCGGTTTTTGCTTGCTCTATCAAATGTTTTCCTTTGTCATTTCTTTGGCAACTGCAACAATAATGCCTGAACTTGTGGCCTGACATATTGAATCTGCAATTTTTTGTGCTTGTGAAGTGCTTCTACTGGTTTATGAGTTGAAGGGGATCTTTCTAATTTCAGTTTCTTCTTTTCTGAACCACCCTAACCTAAAATTCCTAAAAAATTTGCAGGCAGAGAAAGCCTTGTCGAGTGGATTGAGGATCCATCTTATCCAAATACAACACTATCATGGAATATAATATACGGTAACTGTCTAATCTAAGAGAGTCCTCTGACCACTTGTTCAGATAGGTTTTTCTGATATTATATCACTCTGCAGGGAAGGGCACAGTCCAGCAAGAATTTCCTACATCTTCTAATTTCTATATTGCCGTTTATAACTTGAACTCAGAGGAGGTGAAGGTAAGACTACCGGTTATGTGTGTCTGACATTCTAGCAGAATCAACTTTAGAAACCCATCTTTAATCACGTAGTATCTGGAAAAAGGAAAAAAGAAAGGATGCAGATATAGGTCAATTAGTGAGCATGAGATGGTTGCTTGAGTGGAAGTTTAGCCAGTAAGCTTTATGAATGGGTTTATATCTTGTGTTAAAATTTCAAAATTATTTTTTTCTCCACGCCAAGAAGCAGATTTAGAATGAGCATGTCTAATGAGGTATTCAAGGAAACTTGATCACGCCTGGAGTGAAGGACTGACTTAGTAGAAGAGGCCATCAATGTACTCAAAATACGGCTTCCTTAAACTAGGATACTCTAAGCCAAGGCAAACCCAGTGTGTAGAGCCACATATCTCTAAATGAAATATCAACCCATGTTTTGGTACATAGTAGTCCATGTGCACAAAATCTTATGACTATCTAGTACTTGACTTGGTTAACTACAGAGGTGGTTTCATGGTTTACCAGATTTTAGCCGATGATGTGCCTCATCATCTTGCAAAACAGAGCGGTTAAGATAATAAATGGTTCCAGGCTTTTCTAGATGATTGAACGAAGAAGGCATACATTTTACATTTATCTGACGCAACCATTTCCTCGTCATGCATTTGCAGACATATTCGGGTGATAAACTAATGTACCTATTCTGTTTTCACAGGTAGAGTTGAATTTCACTGTAAATGTTCTTCTCTATGATACAAGCCAGGCGTATTATAGATGCTCACTTGGAAACCAATCATGTAGCTTGAAGCTCTTTCTTCTGAGGGAAAACGCCGCTGTTCTGAGTTCTCCAGGATTTGAAGAGGTACAGAAGCTGTAACCGTAGGAACTCCCTGCTTGTCAATCTTCTTACAAATAGAATTTTGTGACTTTTTAATTAGGGTTCCCCTGACAACAATTGGTACATCAGACTTTCCTATGGTCCACGGTGGATCACCTATTTTGCTGGATCAGGTTCTTCTTCCTTCTTTCTCATCAAATTACTTATAATTCCGTGGTTTGGTCACACTTATATCCCGGCTCTTCTTCTTGTAGCTG